>OX638306.1:9549614-10255557 GCA_951812265.1 Taphrorychus bicolor | reverse complement strand
AGCGTATGGGGAGGCGTAATGGGAAATGGAAAGACTGACTTAGTGGTTTTGATTGGTTTTAATTTTAACCTGAACTAACCTGAACGCAGTTAGATATCGATAATTGTGTATGAATGAAATTGTTATTCCCTTCGCTCAGAACTTTGGAGATGGTTTTATCTTAGTTGACGATAATGCATGGTCACACCGGGCTCAAATTGTTAATGAAGTTCTGAGAGAGAATAGCATCGAGGGCATGAATTGGCCTGCTAGGTCGCCCGATATGAATGTTATAAAGTGATGAGAAGAATGAAACTAAAACTGAAAGAAAGAGAGCAAGAATTTCAAAACTTGGATGAATTCGTAGTGGCACTTAGGGAGGAATGGGAAGCCATTCCCCAGGAGTTTATCAGAAATTTGGTGGAGACCATGCCAAGAAGGGCCGCTGAGGTAATGCGAGTTTTCGGTGGGCCCACACATTATTAAGTACATAAATTCGTAGATTTAGTTTACCTCATTAAATTTTTGAATTGCACTCGTATCTTATTCGAGACCACAAAGCAAACATCCCCAAAACCGTTCCGATATTTAGCAAACCTATTAAATAACACTTCACTTAAGTTAATAGTACATTTTTGAAGTTACAGCAAAGGAGCTGGGAAATCATTAACAGTGATGATGTCACAGAAGTAATATTAAAGTTTTGCGAAAACATCCGAAGCAATCTTTATGAACTAGAGTTCTACGTCACTAATTTTGTACTTAATGAGCTTTTAAATTTAGTTTATATCATTAAAATCGGGTGACCTACACTGCTATACCGAGCAAAAAATAAAAGTACTCAAACTTTTTGAAAATACCTTGTAACTTTATCTCGAGCATAAAAACAAAAACCGCCGGACATGTCCCGAGATATCTACCAAGCCTATAAAATGACATGACAAAGTTGAAAAGTTAAGATTTACCGTAGATATCAAATAATGCAATCAGTTCAAATTTTATATTTTTGCGCCGTATCAAAATGATAAAACTGGTTTAGTTAAAGATTGGTTCAGATAGTTAGTTCTAGAAGAAAAGTTCTTTCAGAGCCTTTTTAAACTATGAATTTATCATAAATGATTTCTGAGATAAAACGCCTTGAAAATTGCCAAAAATTAGGTCGTATCGATCTTTTTTGTTAGCAGTTTACTTTTTTATTTTATTATCTCTACACCTTTATTTGTTTGTTGTTGGATTATTAACTGGCAATATTCGCCAATGATTTTCAAATCAATGAACTTTTAAAGTCTATTAGTTTTATTGGCGCGGGTATTCCCGCAAAACACTGTAATTTATAGAAAGGTGCAAAACTTTTTGTAAACGTCCCGTAACTCTTCTTGTCGACAAAAAAAAAACAAAAAACCGCAAAAAACGTCCCGAGATATCGATCAGAGCTCTTAAATGTAATCACTAGAGGAGTCTTAAAGTTAGGACACCTACCATGAAGTCGTAGTTAACAAAATATTGATCCGTCTTTTAAACATTTTTTTGCCGTTCTTGTACAACATTATTCTTGCGTCTACGCCACTGATTTGTGAATCATACGTAACTAAATTCCGACTTTAAACTCGGAATTTAACTAAATTCCGACTTTGAACTCGGAATTTAACTAAATTCCGACTTTAAACTCGGAATTTAGCTAAATTCCGACTTTAAACTCGGAATTTAACTAAATTCCGACTTTGAACTCGGAATTTAACTAAATTCCGACTTTAAACTCGGAATTTAACTAAATTCCGACTTTAAACTCGGAATTTAACTAAATTCCGACTTTGAACTCGGAATTTAAGAAAAAAAATCGTGTTGGCCCTTCTACGCCTTCGTACATTCTGGCCTCTCAACACTAAAATACGTCCATTTGATGCATAAAACAAAAATCTACATTCATTTGTAAAAATGCAATTATTGTTCCAATCTGCCATTCCCCAGTGCAAATGTTCTTCTACCCAACGCCAATCAAATGGAGTGAGTTCAACTTTAAAGCTTTACAAGCTTTAAAGTATTACATTGGTAAAACTGGTTTAATTAAAGATTGCCCAAGGTAGTTAGTTCTAGAAGAAACGTTCCTTCAGAGCTTTTTTAAACTATGAATTTATCATAAATGGTTTCTGAGATAAAACGCTTTCAAAATTACGAAAAATTATGTCGTATCGACTTTTATGATAGCAGTTTTCTTTTTTATTTTATCATCTTTACAATTTTATTTTTTTTTTTCATTATTAACTATCAATATACGCCAATGATTTTAAAATCAATTAACTTTTAAAGCCTATGTGTTTTATTGGCGCGGGTATTCCCGCAAAAAACGTTTCGAGATATCGATCATAGCTCTTAAAAGTAATCACAATAGGAGTCTTAAAGAGGACGGCGTAGTTAACAAAATATTGATCCATTTCACAAAGAATATTTTGTCGTTCTTGTACAACATGGAATAGAAACGTTTTATTAACCTTGCGTCTACGCCACTGAGTTGTCAATCATATACTCAGAATTTGACTAAATTCCGACTTTAAACTCGGAATTTAACTAAATTCCGACTTTAAACTCGGAATTTAACTAAATTCCGACTTTGAACTCGGAATTTAAGAAAAAAAATCGTGTTGGCCCTTCTACGCCTTCGTACCTGGGTCCTCTGGTCAGGTTTAAAAGTTATTCAGTGCATTCAATCAAAATGTTTGATTATACCACTAATAGGTTAAATATCTCTTTAATAGATATTTTGTTAAAATTTCTATTTTGAGTAAGAAGAGTAAGCATATAGCAGGTTTAGACATACCCAAGTTCAAATAAAAAAAGTTAATAACTCCGGGTTAGTAATATAAATAAGAAAGTAAAAGATATGCCTAACTTAATTCCTCTGACTGTAAAGCAGCAAGCAGGGCCTAGCTTTGATTGTCATGTGAATTTTTTATAAAAATTTGGAATTATTGAAGATTCTCGAACGAAGTCCGAAGTTCTTAAGTTCTTAAATACAATTTTGTTAAGCTCTAGAATGCCCACCTTTTATGCCTGTTTGAACAATTCAGTGTCTTTTATTGTTTTTAAGGCCCTCATATTTTACATTTTTACGTGGATACCTTGTAGTAATTCGTAATTCATCAGATTAGCCATATTTTTTGAACATATTCTAAATAAAAAAGTATCTTAGGTTCTGTCAATACAAAAATAAGTTTCGAAGTTCAGCTTTATTCAATCAGAATCCAAGACATAAAGTTCAAAAAGTTTTAGAATTACAGACAGTTTGGGGCGCACCCTGTCCATCTAAATAAGAAGTGAACATAGCTGTAAGTGCCATTTGAGTACGTCCAGTCCCAAAGTGTCGTATGCGCATTGAGTAGGAAATTTGTTTTTCTTTTGGGGTGGAAATGTTGCATTTTAAGAAGAACCAATTTTTGGTTTTTAACTAATGAAAATATATAAAGAAGAACAGAAAAAGGCCCGAAGTATCATTAACAGCTGCAATAATCAGACAGCGGTCTTCACGAACCTTCCATACATTTTTTTCTACGTCACTTAATTTGTGGACATTCAATTAACTCTTCGATATTTGAAAAAATTTAGTTGCAACTATTGGTTAGTTATCACTGTTTCAGTGAATAAAATAACTTATGAAAATCAGTTTTGTTTAGTCAGAATTCAGAAAATAAAGTTTAAAGAAAAATAGAATTAATGTCCGTTTGATGATCCACCGTATATATTTAATGGTTCAATAGCTATACTATGCTAACAACTAACTATATGTACCAGTATAAAAATAACACTTATCGTAGCATGAAATACAATTATTAGCCATAATCATATCAAAAATATTATGCATTCTTTGTCGGCGTGTTCAACAACACCCAACTTTTGAGGAACCCTTAAAATAAAGGTGAAACGTTAAGAATAACCAAAAAAACTTTAGTGTTTTAATACACATATTCACACCACAAACCTCAACCCAAGAAAAACTTAAGATATTATCAAAGTTTGAGAAAATAAAAACATTTGTTGAACAAGTACACATAGCTCTAGTTTCCAGATGAGTACGTCCAAATCTAAAACGTTGTAATGCTCCTTGAGTAGAGATTCGTTTCTCTGTGTTGTCTTGAAATGTTACACTTTAAAACCAACTTTTTTTTTAAAATTAATGGATATTTTAAGAAGAACGGAAAAAGATCCCGAGGTATCATTAACAGCTGCAATAATTAGGCAGCAGAACTAAAAAATCTTGCCGTGGTCCAATGGAATTTTTTCCTGACGTTTTGTCTACAGCTGCGGACGACATTATCAAAGGCGATGAGGCAATGGGCGAAGTGATCTCCCGTGCTTCCCGACGTTGACTAACGTCGGGTCGGGAAGTTACCTCAGTCAACGTCGGGAAGCACGGGTGATCACTTCGCCTATTGCCTCATCGCCTTTGATAATGTCGGCCGCAGCTGTAGACGAAACGTCAGGAAGAAATTCCATTGGACCACGGTTTCAAAGCTGAGAAAACGCTTTAGATTGTATTTTGACAGGCCATGAAAGCCTTCACGGCTTAAAAGTTGATTCAAAATTTAGGGTGTATCATTTCAATTGCTACTCAGTTTATTTTATTTGTCTAAAAAATAATATTTTAGTTTGGAAAATATGGTTTTTATGGTCTTAAATATGATTCTTACTCATAAGTTTTTCGTTGTTATAATATATTTTTAATGCAGGTTTTAAACAAGATCCTTATTAATGTGTTTTTCATTGTTGTAATAATCTCCCTATTTTAATACCGCATTAAACTACTTTTTTAGTTTAGTTTGCATGTTACAGGACTTGTAATATAATAGCTACTTATGTAACCAGTTACGAAAAGTCCGATTTTGTGTAACGAATGAATGTGTTTGTTGAATGTGTCAATTTGAATGAGATACACAAAAAAGGTTTTTCGTCACGTGTTTCATACAAGATTTTTTCTAATTTTGACACATAAAGTGGCACTTTTCAATACTGATGACAGTGACGTAACGTCCTACTTTTCGTAACTAGTTAAGAAAAGTAAAATCTTTCGTAACTAGTGATAAAAGTTGGTATCACCACCAGTTGCAGGTTTCGGATGTGGCACACCGTTGCTATAGTTTTACGGTATTAAGTAGATACAAAGTGGTTTAAAAGTAAATATTGAAGTTTAATAATAACAATTCTCTCTCTAAGTAGGTATTTGTAGTCAAAATTAGAAAAAATCTTGTATGAAACACGTGACGAAAAACCTTGTGTGTATCTCATCACAAAATCGGACTTTTCGTAACTGGTTACATAAATAGCTATTTTCTAATTTTGACTACAAATACCTACTTAGAGAGAGAATTATTATTATTAAACTTCAATATTTACTTTTAAACCAATTTGTATCTACTTAATACCGTAAAACTATAGCAACGGTGTGCCACAACCGAAACCTGCAACTGGTGGTGACACCAACTTTTCATCACTAGTTACGAAAGATTTTACTTTTCGTAACTAGTTACGAAAAGTAGGACGTTACGTCACTGTCATCAGTATTGAAAAGTGCCACTTTTTATGTCACAATTAAAAAACTAATTTTCTTGTATTATTTTCTACATTTTTCGACATTCGTTTTCGAATAGAAAATTTCGAAAATAAAATCTTCTTTAAAAAGGAGAACTTCAATTAATTTACAAAACACTTTCCTTTAACTTTGGGTTGCTGTATGATGTAATGAAATTATAACCAAACTTGATAACTTTCTTAGGACCGGCACTAATGAATATAAAATTATTTGTTTTATCTCATAACTGGATGAGTTTATTTTCTTATCTTTTTGGCGAAAGAGAACCGAAGGAGGAGGGCCTTTTTACAGAAAAATAAGAAAATGGCCGAATGAAGTTTGCAGAACAACAAGTTTGATTGCTAAATTTTCAGATATTTTTTATGCACGAATGAAATTTTGAGGAATATTTCCCGATTCAATACTAAATTTCTTCGGTTTAGCAGCAGATATTGATTGCTCATTTTGACTTAACAAAGAAGTTCCAAATTGGGACATAATCATTGACATAATAGAGTTTGACAATGTTTTTTTAAAAAAGTCGCAATTTGTAGTGTACCACCAAAAGTGGTCAAAAGCAGCACAGTATATTCGGGGGTAGTATCACGACACCTTTAAAATTATACAGCATCATAAATATTGTGCAGCAGAATTATCGAATTGCAATATTCACTTTAAAATGCAATTAATGCTGCAATTTTGGTGTAAATACACTTCTCTTAAGTCGGATCTAGCGTATGAGGGAAGTATTCAAAATTACAACTCAACATATCAAGATGTTGAAGGAAGGCTGTCAGAAACGTCAAATTTTTCTATTTAATTTTGTGAAATAAGTGTGTGCTCTCCCAAAAACATCCAACGAAAAAAATTATGTCAAATAACGGTCATACATTGTCATACATAGTGTTCAAAAAATTCAGTTTTTCTAATTTTGACATATAAAGTAGCACTTTTCAATACTGATGACAGTGACGTAATGTCCTACTTTTCGTAACTAGTTATGAAAAGTAAAATCGTTCGTAACTGGTGATGAAAAGTTCGTTTCACCACCAGTTGCAGGTTTCGGTTGTGGCACACCGTTGCTACAGTTTTACGGTGTTAAGTAGATACAAAGTGGTTTAAAAGTAAATATTGTTTAATAGTAACCTAAGTTTAATAATAATAACTCTCTCTCTAAGTAGGTACTTGTAAATCAAAATTACCAAAAATCTTGTATGAAATACGTGACGAAAAGCCTTTTTTGCGTATCTCATTCAAATTGCGGAAACTCGTTGCGCTCGTCCCGCAAATATTCATCGTTACACAAAATCGGACTTTTCGTAACTGGTTACAAAAATAGCTATTATGTCATGTTTAACGCATGAATTATGCAATGTTTAAGTCATGAGTTTTAGGGCCGTTCGCATCAAGCAGTTTTTAAGTACACTTTGAAACACTGTTATTTTTTTTCGCTACGATTTAATAAAAACCCGATATAAAAATCAAAGTTTAACATAAAAATAAGCTGTTTACATTTCGTCATATCCATCTTAACTTAGATGATCACCACGAATATTAACTTATAAAGGGCCCGCGTAAATGAGGCCACTCTATTAGCTTTTGAACTTTTTTAGCTAGGTCACAAAATTTGAAATGCTTAAATAAGATTAAATTGTCCACCTTTTGACATAAAAATGAGTGCTTAGAATGTTAACGTGACAGTTTTACGCCACTTTCGATTATTTTTCCTAGTCGAGTGATACCAAAACACAGTATCGCCGACCGTCCATTTCATTAGAGAAAATAAAGAAAAATGGCATAAAACTGTCATTTTAAGCGCCAATTTTTATGTCGAAAGATGGACAATTTGATAGGTTCACAGCTATTTATGTATAGAAGGCCGAAAGTAGAAAATTGCGACCCGCGGACGAAGTTTGAGGCCTGACGCGAAGCGGAGGGCTTTAATAAGGACAAGAGCCGCAATCATACTTTCGGCCTAAGGTGCGTACAACGTTTTACGCAAGACTTACGAAATGCGATAGGCAAAACGCAAAAAAATAAACGCAAAATACGCAAAACTAACAAAATACGATACCTATATTATTGCGATTCGGTAAGTTTTATCTCGGTTTTCACAAACGTTTCTAATATGGAATGATTATAAACATTACGACACCAGCAAACCGATTGTGACAAGTCGATTGTTAAAACTCCGTTACCAGGTAAACGTCTTTATTTGATTGTCAAATAAGTCAGTAATTAAAAATTGCCATTTGTTGAGTCCCTCTAGACACCTCTATACTTCCAACAAATATCTAAGGCTGCCGAGGAAGCATTAACCGATTAACCGAGTTGTGCTCAATAACATCAAGAGAGCGGTATGAGAAGAAGTTTGAGGTATTTTATAGATGGAAGAATGAGAAAGGTCGTTCCGACCGCGTTTTAATGTAAAGAATTTATAGATTCTGCGTAAAAAAAATAAAAGGCGGGTCTCGTTATTTCGACTGTCATTTGAAAACAAATGAAATAAATAATCTGCAATTTGGAGGATAACTAGAGCATGAAAAGTCATTTTTATGTCAAAAGATGGACAATTTGATCTTATTTAAACCTCTTAAATTTTGTGGCAATAGCTTTAAATGTCAAAAAAATAAAGAGGGTTCTCATTATTTACGCGGGCACTGTATAACCATTGCTATAATATAGCATTATTATACAATTTCCTTAAATTGCCGAATATCTGTAAATAATACAACACTGCATTAACACAACATATATTTTTGCAATATTTGTGACACCTTCCATTTACACAGAGTTTGAGTTATAATATTTGTAACACCATGCTTACACCAGTTCACGTTCAGAAATATTTGTGACAATGGTGTCACAATTAAAATTAGTTCCAGAAGCCTTCCTATGGTGTGTATGATTATAAAAGTCTTATATGCGGACACGTCAAGAGATGGCGCACATGCTATTAGCTTTTAGGCCAAAATGCCACAATTAAGGTTTATTCATGCGTAGCCACAAATATTAAAATACCTGTAACTCTGTGTGTCTAAGATCAACACTGGCTTCGTTTTGTGCTTTTCACCTAATATAAAATCCATCAAATCAAAATACCATAGCCGGTCAATTGCTGCAGCTCCAGTTTGCTTCGCATTTTTAATAAATGACAAATAGCCTTTTTGCAGATTAGCAAATTTTTGCCGACATTTTTCCCCAGGATTTTCCCCAATTTCATAGCCAGCTTCCATTATTTCTGCAGCAACTTTCGACCCCACTTGAGCCTTAGTATTTTTTTTTATCAGAAAATATCTTTATATATTTTTCTGTCGAACATATATCCAGAAGAAGAGTGGTAAGCTCCCTACTGAAATCCTTTTGTCTTTTCCTTCTTTTCTGTTGTCTTTCTGATGCATCTGTAAAGAAAAAAATTAATTATATTTTGCATAGCAACACCCCAGGATAATATCCAGCAATATATTTCAAGTTAGACAGTAGGCCAGGTTTATTCAACTTCTCAGTCATAAACATATTCTTAATTTTCTGCCATAACAAGCTTTGCATTGGTTATTTTGTTTACATGGGTAGGAATGGAGGAAGATTAATAATATGAGTGTGACTATGAATAAAAAGTCAGAAAAATCGGGCGTTAGTTATTAAGGTTTTTACCATCAACCATAGAACTTTTAGTAGTTTTTGCGGTCTCATCTGTATTGTGCACAAGTTCTGACTGACACTCAGTTGGGGTACTTCAATCTGACAATTTCCAAGGTGTCTGCATCAGCCGTAAATATTTCATATTGCTGAAGTTTATTGGCTAACACGGCTCGTCGTATATAGTCGAAAGTAAACTCATCATCTGAATAAAAGTTAAGTAGGTATAAGTAAGACTCAAAAAAAAATGCTGGTGCTCAACAATATCTACCTACCCTTCTATTCTTTACCATTTATACGAAAAGTGACTCCACTGCTCAAATTTACATTCATTTTTAAAAAATAATTATAATAATAAAAATAATATAACAAAAGTGGAAAATGAACTGATATAAACAAACGCAGAAAAAGAAATGGCCATATTCGCTGAAAAGAAATAGACTGTTACCAAACGCGCCTAACCGTGCTTCAGACCCCGGTATGTGATTGGTATCGATTTGACAAACCAAACAGATTACCAAACCTATCATGACGTCATTGTTTTTACAACTATTGCGCGTATGTACAGAAATGAACGGGCTTTCCAAAAATGCGGTCGATTTTGTTGCACGTGCGGGGGGGACTGACCAGTGGCGTACCAAAGTCAAAAATGCGTTTTTTTCACAACCCAAAAGTCTAGCGTCTTTACCGTAACTCCGGGACCATGTGGGGTATAGGCCTCCCCCTGGGTCGATTTTCTCATATGTGTAGACGATAAATTTTGAAGTCTAATTCCGATAAGTTAAATAGAAAAATGTATAAAAATTCGCAAAGTTGGGACGGTTTTTCTAAAAATTTTTTGCAATGGTCAACTTTTCGGCCTTCTGGACCCCTTTAGTTAGACGACTGGCCCAATAACGATGGTACCAGGGGAAAGGGCATATCCTTGGCCACTTTTAATCCTATCTCGCCAAAGGCGTCACTTTAATACAGAGTGGTCAAAAAAATGTCCAAAAACAATTAAGGAAAAGTGTCCAAAATTTGAAGGTAGTTTTTTGCGATTTTTACGAAAACTATGGAACGGTCCGGCTTCGGTGGTATCTGGGCAACTAGAAGAAGTGGAGAGAAAAAAAAATCAGTTGTTAGTTTTGGTCTAGCTCTTATACCGGGTGAGTTACGAAAGTTTTTCTGTGCCGCATTTTTTGTCATTTTTGGTGTACTTTTCTCACATTTCACCCTGTAGATTCCACATTTTTGCAGCAAAAAATCTGAAATAATTCAGGCAGATAGTACACACACGGACCCTTGATCGTGCCAAGAATCAAGGTCCTAGCTTTGAAATTGAAATTTTGATCAATTTTTAAACTTTAAATTTCAAATTGCCACTTTGAGGTATATTTCTGCCCAGACCGTGCATCTAATACAATGGCTTTCTATCTCAGGGGATACCTTGGAATGTTTTCTTTTTGGGACTTGGGAACCACTTTTCGTTGAGACGTCGCGAAATGGCCTTAATTGAATTTCGAAACGAAAGATGCAGATTTTTGCAAATTTTGGCCTCAAAGTCCCGAATGCTTCCGAAGATCGCCACTTAACTAGTTAATCGGAACCATTCGGAATAGGCTCCGCCCACTGAACGTCAACTGACAGCTAAGATTTTCCGAAATGTAAACATTAACTTTAAAGCTTCAGACTAAGGAAAGTCGGCCGAAAACCGTGGAAAACTGTCTGGCCGGAGAAAATTTGAACATTTCTAGGAAGATTATTGGCAAAATGCCCGGTCCTCGAGGTCGTTTTCACAAAGACTGGTCGATTTGAAAATTTCGTGTCGGGATTCATTTTTCGCTGATGACGTCACGGGGTTCTCGCCCAGACAGTGGCGGTTACAAATTCGGGCAAAAATGTATTTTTTCGATTTTTCGGCAGACATGGGCGTAGTTAAATTTTTTTTGCCATTTCTTCCGTTTTCCCATAAGAAATACATTGTGCAATGCTTTTTAAATGGGACAATATTGATTTCGTCATAAATAAAAGATGGAGGCGAAAAAAAATGGCCGCCGTAGACAGGGTAATTTAAAAATGGGGATATCTCTGAAACGAATAAAGTTAGAGAGCTGAAATTTGGTACCATGGTTCAATAGGGAATGGACTGCAAGTTGCCATAGGTGGAAACCTTCGTCATGGTACCAAACCCATGGGTACCATTAACGAAATTTTGCATATAAGTTTTCACGCTTTTGCACGTGTATTTCCCATAAGAAATACATTGTGCAACGCTTTTTAAATGGAACAATATTGATTTCGTCAGAAAAAAAGATGGAGGCGAAAAAAAAATGGCCGCCGTAGACAGGGTAATTAAAAAATGGGGATATCTCTGAGACGAATAAAGTTAGAGAGCTGAAATTTGGTACCATGGTTCATTAGGGAATGGACTGCAAGTTGCCATGGGTGGAAACCTTCGTCATGGTACCAAACCCATGGGTACCATTAACGAAATTTTGCATATAAGTTTTCAGGCTTTTGCACGTGTATTTCCCATAAGAAAAACGTTGGGCAATGCGTATTATATGGGTGGAATGTAGATTACGTCATATTTGGGGTACCATTAATGGTACATGGTTCAAATTTGGATGGTAGGTACCTATGGGGGTATCATAAATTGTGATATAGCTGACTCAGCTATCATAGCTACAGTAGCTGAGTACCGTTGATAATTAGAGAACTGCTAATGATACATGGTTCAAACTTGGATGCTGGGTGCCCATGGAAGTACCATGAATGGTAATATAGCTCACATAGCTATCTGTAGCTGACTGTAGCTAGGTTATAGCTGTTTTATGAACCGATGATGATATCAAGTTGAAAATCGAATGGTAGGTTACCCTTATGAAAAATTCGCTAAAAATGACATTTCCAAAAATCCAAGATGGCCGCCTGAAAAGTTTTGGTTTTAAAGCGATATATCTGGAACGGTTTGAGCTAGAAAGCTGAAATTTGGATTGTGGCTACCTTATGGGAGGGGCTAGAGGTCTCTAATGTCCAGAAACTTGCCGCGGGTACCCAAGGTTCTATTTTGGAAATTTTTTTATTAAAATGACACTTTTTTGCTCCAACTTACGACTTTACGCTTACCATAAGCCATTATCAGGGTATTCTCTTTTATTACAAATATTGCTTTATAAATGTGCCACGCCCAAACAATCAGTTTTTCGTATATGACTGACAAAATAGCTTTAACAAAGCCCATTCGACTGGCACTAACGGTTCGATTTTATCGTTTCTGGGTTCCGAGATTTAACTGATTAAATTTCTCATTGATAGGGGTAGAGTGACATTTGCCATTTTATAGCAAAGCCATTTACGGCAATAGAACAACAGTGACTCAATTAAGTGTGAGTCGGCTCAAATATTGCTCAAAACGTTCATTACTATTCTGCTAAGTTTAATAACAGTCTCATGGGAAGTGAAAAACTATTAAAATGTTGTAAAAATTACCTAATATTTTTATTTGATCGAACATTACGTCAACTAAATTAAAAACCTTGAACGACAAATTAAGCAGGTATTTTGTGGTCGAGAATGCTCTATTCATGGGTGTCAATAGCATCGTTACACCATGTTTAGTTTTCGAATTATATAGATATAAGTATTAAAATGTCGATAAAAAGTGGAAAAATTACGTTACTGGCGAAATTTTGAAGGGGAAGGAAATTACTGAAAATTCCAAAATTGCAAATTTTTTACATATTTTTTTCCCCTCTTTCATTTGAGACTATTTTTGATAAAATCTATGACAATCGATTTCGGTCGAAAATTTTCACGACCTACCCCCTCTGAAAATTTTGAAATTTTTACATTTTTCTGTTTATCTGGGAAACGGTAAGGTTTTTCGATATGCCGGTTAATATGATGCATGAAGAGGTCATCAAGGGCTATCAGATGCATGTATCAGAAAGAAGCTAGCTTCCACGGTTTTTGAGAAAATTAAAAAAAAGTGCAAAATTTGTACCTTATTTTTGGGCCACCCGTGCTCAGTTACTGTTCTAGGCAGAGCTTCGAAAATGGGCTCTACGTGTAGCTCTATTCTTCTACTTCCTTAGCTGTTCTTATACATTTTTTGATAAATCTTCATCGAAACGAGATATTAGCTGTTAAAGGCAGCAATGCACGATTTTTATCTCAAAATTTAGTTTTTTGGGCCGGTTTGAGAGCTCCATATGTTTAACATAGAATTTTCTATATGTGTCATTTAAATCTATAGTAGTCGATTTTATTTGTTACTTCGCGTCGTTTTTTGATGAATAGAACGTTGATTTCTGTTTTAGATAGTATAGGGTGGCTCAAAAAATGATGCAGGAAGCTAATATATGCTAATAATGCAGAAAAGGTCCATATAAGCAGTGTGTATTTTACATAGAAAGGATGGATTATTAAGTACGTAGACTAAGGGTGACTTTTACAAGTTCAAGTAAAACTTCAGTTTGAAGATAAAACTCCAGATATAACCTATATTGCATTGTTTATCTGTCAGGTAAACAATACAATGTACATCAAGTCTGGTGTTTTATCTTCAATCTGAAGTTTTATTTGAACTTGTAAAAGTCGCCCTAAGCAGAATAAGATGTTAGATATAGGCGATGAAAACTTTATTAAAACTTACCATTGAAAGCAATTTTATAATTATGCAAGGAGTCTGGTGTTGATACATATGAGTATTTAATGCAAAATAATTCCTTCGCCATTTTATCCACAAATTGTTAAAAAAACACTAAAATTATTCTACTTTTTTGGCTCCTCTTATAGTTTTCGGATAAATCCTCATTAAAACGCGATATAAGCTGTAGAAGGCTGAAATTCACGATTTTTTTCTAAAACTTTGTTAAAGTGTTAAGTTGGCTCATAGGCTTAATATAGAAATATCGACTTTTCCCATATAAATCAATAGTAATCGATTTTATTCGTAGGTTCTAGTAGTCGTATGATAAATAGGGCATATATTTACGTTTTGGACAGTATAGAGAGTGTCCCAAAAAAGTGTTGTAACCTAGAATTTTAGGATTTTTTCATGTAAATTGATAACAGTTAATTTATTGCGAAAAATCCATTAGTTTCATAATAACTAGAGCGTTGATTTATGTTTTAAATAATATACGGTGTCCCAAATAATGCTGCAACATTTAACTTTAGTTTTTTTGTTTATCAATATTTTTTTCTAGGTTTTATTCCCTTATTATAAATAGTGCCTTTGGTTTCTGATTTAGATACTGGTGTGTGTGGTGGAATATAGGGTGACCCAAAAATTGACAAATATTACATTTTTAGGAACATCTAAAGCTAGAAAAGTGAAATTTCAATCGTAGATTCTGTTCACAATCACAAACAATATGTCATAAATGGCAACTTTGATATGGGTACTCGTGGTGCCATGTTATATCTTTTTATGAATTTTAGCACGTTTTTTACCTGTTTAATATTACTTAATATGAAATAAGGTATTTGAGACGTTTCGACATTTCAGTTACTTTTAGGTATCTTCAGGTTCTTTGTCAATAATTTTTTTACGGCAATTTGGGCTACTTTGCCCACAGCGTTCGGATTTCCTAAACTATGGGCGCCCCGCGCGCATGGTCTTACCCTACAAAACTTCAAAAGTACTTTACCCACAGCGTTCGGATTTTCTAAACTATGGGCGCCCCGCGCGCATGGTCAAAAACGACGCAAAAAAAAAAAAAAAAAAAAAAAAAAAAAAAAAAAAAAAAAAAAAAAAAAAAAAAAAAAAAAAAAAAATGACGCGCGTGTGTGACAAAAGCACACCATAAACAAACCAACTCAAGAGTTTTGCTGACCAACTTGTTTAAAAAAAAGCCTCATATAGGCCATCGAATTAGAACAGCAGGGTGAGATGACTTATAAATAAATCTAAAAATAGTTAATCATTTTTTTTGCAATCTTATCCATTAGCATGTTGAGTTGATTTCGGTTAAGTCAGGCGTGAAAAATAAAAATTTGACCTTATAGGTCAGCTCCATTGGTATCATTACGATAAGGCAAAAGTCTTAACCATTATTTTTGTTGTTCTTGTTATCCTTAGCTCACTTACTATTATTAACAATAATGCGAGTTGTTATTCTTGGTGTTGGCAGGAGCAGTTATGAATTATGGTATATATTACAGCTAAAATAAGTTTAAAACCTTTATTATATCAATTTTTTTAGTGCAACCTTCATCTGAAATATCAAAGAGAGATGAGCACATAAAGCGCTTGAAGCGTAACAGTCAAGTTTTTGTTGATGATATTACTGTCATAGAGGAATCCTATCTGTCCCAGATCAAGGCAAAGGACTCCTGCATTGCTGAGCTAAAGGGAAAATACCAAAAAGTGGAATCAAGGCTAAAGGACAGCCGGAAGCAACTGGAAAGGGTACTGGAGACACAAGACAACTTACAGAAGAAAGTCAAAGAACTGGAAGAGATGAATAAGCAAATTTTCGCACAGTGTTTGAATAAATGTTTATTTTTTAGTTTATGCCAAACAGAGGTTGCCTAATCTGGGAAAGTGAGAGTTTTCAATAGGTAAGTTCTGAAAAACTGTGGCGGAACTTCATCTACCTACTCACAGGTGGCAGCGCCGAAACTTCATCCGCCACTCACAGGTGGCAGCATTAGTCGAAATCCTTCATAACATCACACCGCCTTTCCTGCGTCGAATTTGTCTTCAAATACAAGTTCCAACTATGAACTCTCACACCGGCTTATAAGGCAGGGTCTAACACGGCTTACTGACGAGTCCAAGATAGACCCCGGGAAGAAACGCCAACACCACATACCAGGATTTCAGATAGAGATAGTCCCAGTGGTGTTTCTCTGATTAACAAAAATCTTTTCTGTGATCACATTTCCCGTTCATGCCTCATCAATTACAATTACAACACCATAAAACTATTAATATGCCTTAATTTTAAAAAACCTCAAGTAGGCTATGGAATTAGAATAGTAGGTAACTTCAAAAAAAAAAGAAACTCGACAATGTCTGTAAACTTTCCTCAGACATGAGTTTTACTTTCCATGGCTTGCTACGAGGTACGAATACCCTCTAAAATGTAGGGCAAAATTCAGTTACAATCAGGGTGGGACAGAGACAGAAGAAAATGGTACTTTAAGAAACAAGTTGGAATGTATCGGACATGTGCGACAAAGAACGTATATGTTATACTATCTTTGTCTATTGGGTAAAATATCTGTTAATTTTATATTATTATATCATTAACTCCACTCCGGTTAAGAACCACTTTCCGCACTTGTTAGGTATTTATATATAATTTTTGACCTTAATTTTTGATGGGAGTAAATATTTATAAAACTATAAAAAAAAATAGAATTAAAAAAAAAACTTTGCCGAATTGGGAATTGAACCCCAGACTTCGTTATTGAAGTTGCAAAATGTTGCCGCTAGGGTACGCTCTGCCGCATGAATCAAAGGACTAATGTCGGTTATTTTCATTATATGAAATTGAGTGATTATCACAATTTGCTAAATGTCATTGTCGGAATTAAATAACTTGTTTTTGCTGCTTTTATCACCTTTTATAGCCAAATAAGATATGCCCAAGAATATATTTTGACATGCTGAGTAGTACAGGCTAGGTTTGTACTATATTTTTAGCTGTGACAGACATTTTCTCTACCCAGTGTCCATTTTCTTCATTTGTTTTTCCTAACGCATGATCGTGCGCTAGTAATTCCTAACGTACGGCTGTGTGTTAGCATTAGTTTTCGAGGTTTTCATCTCCGAATGTTATGTTTGCTTTCGTAAGGGGTCGTGGGAAAATAACTATTTTAAGTATTTTTGGGGAAAACGTGGTGTTACCTACCCACAAATATTTATATTAAAATATGAAAAATAAGGAACGGCGGGAAAAGGTGCTGTCCGCATAAAAAGCGTAATTCAAACATTCCTCCTAAGTTTAGCTGGGCGTGTTATTCCTAAATAAAAAGCAAACAACTACAATTAGATCAATTTAATTCGGTCGAATTGAGTACACACACTATCAAGGGAATTTCCCCCCTACATGTTTGCAAAACTTAAACTTCTGACTAGTTGCGTCTCCCTCATCTTGAACGCGCCCTGACCTCCCCTAAAGCCGCAAGATCGCGTACGTAACCCCCAAAATTGGGTTAGTTCATAATTTGATATTCCAGTGTGGATATATCACTTATATCGTTCCGGTCTTCATTTGGGGTTGTTAAAATTAGATTCAGAAAACAAATATAACCTTATTCGTTAGGTACTTAAAAAAAATCTTTTGAGTGAAGTTTGACAACACTGAGTAATTACTAACTAGCAATATGATCTAAATAAGACTTATTATACAGCCGTGAAAGTTTTGCTACCCGTGATACATCGTAAAACCTCCTTAAGAGGGCACTAAAAAAGATATATAAAGTTATACAAAACGAGCCTCCCCCGGTGTCGTTATTTCCGCCAATTCGGAGGCCTTATTAGCATATTTTTACGGGTTTGCTGGGGGCATAAACGTCTCTTATATCTTCGCGAACGGGGTTGTAAAAGTTAACAACGGCTTGAAGACTTTGTTATCTGCTCTTATCAGGCCGGTTATAAACCTTGGGCAAAAATGGCTCCGGCGAAACGTATAACTACCCCCGCAAGTTTAAGACATTTGTTGGATGCTCACCTGAAAACTAGCCCTGTTGTGCATCCCCACCCTCGGAGTGGTAGGTGTGTTTTAAAAATCCCCCTCCAGTGCAACTAAAAACGAATAAAAGAAGTCCGCCTGATATCCCTTGGCGAATCGCAACACTTCGCCCTTTTCTACCCCTCTTTTTACCTTCTTTCGGCCCGGCCGGGGCTCTCTGTTCGAAGGGTGCGGCCTCTCTGTCGCACCCGGGATTCTTTCCTCGAAGTATTGATATTTCTTTCTGGAATTGGCCGATTTCTTTTGCGCGTTTCCAGAACTTCGGGAACGCTATTGGAGCCATGGAAACCTATGGGGCGTAGGAGGATTTTTTTGCTTTCGAGTTCGGGTTTTTTCTGCTGGGAAAGCGGTCGCCCATTGGTCGCAGCTTTTTTCTGATAAAAATCCGCGATTTGTGGAAGAGATAATGGGCGAACGTGGTTGGCTGGAATATGTTTTGTATGTTTCTTTCGATAATAAGTGGTAGATTACCTATTCGAGGAGGTATTATACCTAGAAAATGGACTACAAACCTTTCTCCTAAAAAAAAGACACTGCTGCCTTCCCAAAAAAAAACATTAAGTTTGGATTCCCTTTATTATTAAACACCCCATACACATACCTACTATACCAGCACTTTATCCCAATACAGGTAGTTTTGCACCCCAGTGATAGATGAAGGTACATCGAAAGACGATGATAAAACGTACCCCATGTCATCTAGAAAGCGATGAGTTTTTGACCGAATCATCAAAGTAAATGGACTTTTCTTTCGTTTGACATTTCACAGCCAACTAGATGTGTAAGTTTACTTGTAGGGGAGTTAAAGGGGGTTATCAAAAATGACTTGAAGGATTCAGAGATTTAATCCAAATTTCCCAATAAGTTGCAGAGAAAATGTGGTGATTAACCATTCACTTATTATTGACATCAAGGTAAGCGTTGTAAATCTGACTCTTGACATTTTTATCGCATCTTCTCAATATGTAATGAGAGGTAAAAAAATAAAAATAGCGAGATGGCAAAAATAAGTGAATGAGTTATAGCTCTAAGTAACGCGCTCTTCCATCCAACTGAAAATCGTACTTTCCTCCAAACAATGGTGTAGACTGTCTCTATACCAATCGTTATAGATCTCTCCAAATCAAATGACTTATTTATCCTGCTTATAATGTCGTTGATTTCTACCATTGTTCCTGCAAAAAAAAGGTGTTATAAATTATATAATTTCCTCATCAAAAATATCAATCGAATCAACATTCAGCTTGTAACAAGCTCTTAAAACTATTGTTAAATGGCATTGGCTGGCGCTGGCGCCAAGCGGCGAAGCCCGCCGGCGCCAGCCGTGATCACAAGCCGTGATCAGAACGTTATAGAAAAAAATATGTCCAGGTTTTGAATGACCAATGTTTAAGTGATTTTCTCCAGGGCTATAGTTACACAAGTTGTAAGTACACCTTCGCACTGGAACAGCGTGAATAATATTAATTATTATTCACTCTGTTCCAGTCAGCGTCTTTTGTTTTTTTTTCATTTTACCTTCCATAAGAATTGCACTAACTATTATGGCCGCCCTGATGGCCACCATAACGTCATCTCGACCTTGACAATGAAAACAAGATGGATGTTGACCCAGTTATCTAAATAATTATTACGTATTAAAAAAAGTTACGTAGTAAAAAAAAACTGTAAATTGCCGTGGACAAAGTACAAAGTATTTACTAAACAGTTGGTCAGCAGAAATCTTGAGTTTGTGAATTGGTTTGTTTGTTGTGTCCTTTGTAATGTAGACGCGTCATTTTTTTTTTTGAAGAAGAAGAAGAAGAAGAAGAAGAACAAATGTAATGTTTGCCAATTTTTGATCAATGACCCCTTTATACGTCATATTGACCTGCATGTCGAAAAACTTTAGCGTTTCCAAGATAAACAGGAAAATTTAAAATATCAAAGTCTAAAATTTCTACTGAATTTCATTGTAAAAGATTTTATCAAAAATTGTCTCATATGAAAGAAGGGAGAAAAAGATGTTATAAACATGCAAAATTGGAATTTTCAGTAACTTTTTTTCCCTTCAAAATGGCGCCTAAAACATTTTAATACGCATATCTATTTAATTTAAAAACTAAACATGGTATAATGATGTTGTTAACACCAATGAATAGAGCATTGACGAACACAAAATACCTGCTTAATTTGTAATTCAAGGTTTTTAATTTAGTTCACGTAATAAGTAATGTTCGATCAAATAAAAACATTAGTTAATTTTCACACAATTTTAACAGTTTTTCATTTCCTATAAGACTGTTATTAAACTAAGCAAAATGGTAATTAACGTTTTGAACAGTATTTGAGACGACTCACACTTTACTAAGACACTGTTGTTCAATTGTCACAATTGGCTTTGCTATAAAATGGCAAATGTCCCTCTACCCCTATCAATGAGAAATTTAATTAGTTAAGTTTTGGAAGCTAAAAACGATAAAATCGTTAATTTCGAATTTGTATTTGGACCTAACTAAATTCTGACTTTATACTTGAAATTTTAATACATTGCGACTTCAAATCTGGAATGTAACTTAATTCGGACTTTAAAACTCAAAACAATTAACTAAACTCTGGTTTCAAATTGAAAGTTTATTTAAGTTTAACTTACTTTGAACTTTTAAACTCCGAAATTTATGTTCCGACTTTCCAACTCAAAGCATTAACTATACTCCGACTTCAAATTTAAAATTTAATCGAATTCCGACTTTAAACCTGGAATTTAATTTCATTCCGACTTTAAAATTGGAATTTAACTGAATTCTGACTTTGAATCCGGATTTAACTAAATACCGATTTTAAACCTGGAATTTAACTAAATTTCTTCTTTACACCTAACATTTAACTTAATTCCAACTTTGAAACTCATAATATGTAACTGAACTTTGAATTAAATTTATTTAGGTTCCGACATTAAACATGATTTTAAATTCAAAGTTTAATTACGTAACGACTTTAAACCGGAAATTTAATTTAATCTCGATTTTGCACTCAGATTTAACTAAATTCCGACCCTAAACCCGAAATTTAAATTAACACAAACTTTGAAACTTGAAATGTAACTATTTTCCGACTTTGAACATGGAATTTGACTGTATTTCACTGTTGACGCTCAAAATATTTAACTGAAATTTGACTTTAAATTAAAAATTTAATTTGATTTTGAGTGCAAAACTGGTGTTTAAATTAACTCCCATTTTGAAGTTGGATTTAACTGAATTCCAAATTTAAACCTGCAATTTAACTTAAATCCATCTGAGCAACTCAAAATATCTAACTAAATGAATTTAATTTAATTCTGACATTGAACTCGGATCTAAATGCATTCTGACTTGCAATTTAATTAAGCTCCGTCTTTAAACCTGGAATTTAACTTAATTCCGACTTCGGAACTCAAAATATTTAACTAAAATCCGACCTTTATACTCAAAATTTAAACAAATTTGGACCCTCAACATGAAATTTAATTAGACTCCGACGCCTTTAAATCTGAAATTCAATTTATTTCCGAGTAGAACAGACCGATTTTTTAAAATTCTGACTATAAACTTAGAGTTTAACTAAACTCCTACTTTAAAATTCCAAATATTTAACTAAACTCCGACCTTAAACTAAAAATTTTATTAGATTCCGAATTTAAACCTATAATTTAATTCCATTTTGACTTTCAACTTGGATTTAACTAAATTCTGACTTTAAACTTGATATTTAACTAAATTCCGACTTTGAACTCGGATTTAACTACTCTCCTACTTTATGCATGATATTTAACTAATCTCCGTCTTTAAACCTAGAATTAAACTTAATTCCGACTTTGAACTCTCCAACCTTAGATTTGATATTTCTTTTTTTAATTATTGATTAAATTTTAAAAAAAATTTAACTTTAACCTGAAATTTAATTAGATTCTGCCTTTAAACTTGAAATTTGATTTAATTCTCAACAGACTATTTTTTAGTTTGGTCGGTATAGTGCGTAACTAAATTCCGACTCTAAACCTAGAATTTAACTAAACTCCTACTTTGAAATTCAAAATATTTAACTAAACTCCGACCTGGAAATTTCGACTTTCAAACTGAAATTTAATTATATTCCGCCTTTGAACCTGAAATCTAATTATCTATTAAAGACCAGACCATTTTCTAATTTGGTCTGTGTAGTATGTATCGACTCTCGGCTCTAAACCTTGAACTTAACTAAACTACTTTGAAATTCGAAATATTTAACTAAACTCGGACCTTAAACTAAAAATTTTATTAGATTCCGGCTTTGAACCTGTATATTAATTTAATTTTGACTTTCAACTTGGATTTAACTAAATTCTGACTTTAAACTTGAAATTTAACTAAATTCCGACTTTGAACTTTGACTTTGAACTCTCCGACTTTATATAAGATATTTAACTAAACTTCGTCTTTAAACCTGCAACCTGACTTAATTCCGACTTTGGAACTCGAAATATTTAACAAAACTCCAACCTTAAGCTCAAAATTTAACCAAATTTGGACCCTCAACATGAAATTTAATTAGATTCCGCCGCCTCTAAATCTGAAATTCAATTTATTTCCGACTAGACCAGACCAATTTTTTAAAATTCTGACTCTAAACTTAGAATTTAACTAAACTCCTACTTTGAAATTCCGAATATTTAACTAAACTCCGACCTTAAACTAAAAATTTTATTAGATTCCGAATTTAAACCCATAATTTAATTCCATTTTGACTTTCAACTTGGATTTAACTAAATTCTGACATTAAATTTGAAATTTAACTAAATTCCGACTTTGAACTCGGAATTAACTACTCTCCGACTTTATGTATGATATTTACCTAATCTCCGTGTTTAAACCTGGAATTCAACTTAATTCGGATTTTGAACTTTGACTTTGCACTCTCCGACTTTATATATGATATTTTTTTTAATTATTGATTAAATTTAAAAAAAAATTTAACTTTAACCTGAAATTTAATTAGATTTCGCCTTTAAACCTGAAATTTAATTTAATTCCCAACAGACCATTTTTTAGTTTGGTTGGTATAGTACGTAACTAAATTCCGACTCTAAACCTAGACTTTAACTAAACTGCTACTTTGAAATTCAAAATATTTAACTAAACTCCCACCTGCAAATTTCGACTTTCAAACTGAAATTTAATTATATTCCGCCTTTGAAACTGAAGTTTAATTCTGACCAGACCATTTTCTAATTTGGTCTGTGTAGTATGTATCGACTCTCGACTCTAAACCTAGAATTTAACTAAACTACTTTGAAATTCGAATTATTTAACTAAACTCTGACCTTGAGACTCTAATTGAAAATTTTATTAGATTCCGACTTTGAACCAAGTATATTAATTTAATTTTGACTTTCAACTTGGATTTAACTAAATCCTGACTTTAAACTTGAAATTTAACTAAATTCCGACTTTGAACTCTCCGACTTTATATATGATATTTAACTAAACTCCATCAATAAACCTGGAACCTAACTTAATTCTGACTTTGGAACTCAAAAGATTTAACTAAACTCCAACCTCAAGCTCAAAATTTAACCAAATTTCGAATTTCAACCTGAAATTTAATTAGATTCCACCTTTAAACATAAAATTAAACTTAATTTCTACCAGACAATTTTTTGGTTTGGTCTGTTTAGTATGTAAGTAAATTCCGACTTTTAACCCAAAAATTTAATTAAACTCCTACTTTGAAATTCAAAATATTTAACTAAACTCAGACTTTAAACTCAAAATTTAATTATATTTCGACTTTAAAATTAGATTTAACAAAATTCTGGCTTTAGACTTGAAATTTAACTAAATTCCAACGTTAATCTCAGATTTAAGCACTCTTCGACTTTATCTAAACTCCGACTTTAAACTAAAAATTTTATTAGATTCCGTTTTCAAGGTTATAGGTTATTAGCAGTCTTTACAACATGGAATTTAACTGTATTTCAAAGTTGCCGCTCAAAATATTTAACTAAAATCTGACTTAAATTCAAAATTTAATTTGATTCTGAGTGCACAACTGGTGTTTAAATTAACTCCCATTTTGAAGTTGGATTTAACTAAATTCCAAATTTAAACCTGCAGTTTAACTTAAGTCCATCTGAGAAACTCAAAATATCTAACTAAATGAATTTAATTTAATTCTGACATTGAACTTGGATCTAAATGCATTCTGACTTGCAATTTAACCAAACTCCGTCTTTAGACCTGGAATTTAACTTAATTCCGACTTCGGAACTCAAAATATTTAATAAAAATCCGACCTTAAACTCAAAATTTAAACAAATTTGGACCCTCAACATGAAATTTAATTAGATTCCGCCGCCTTTGAATCTGAAATTTGTGAATTTGAAATTGACCGATTTTTTAAAATTCTGACTCTAAACTTAGAATTTAAGTAAACTCCTACTTTAAAATTCCAAATATTTAACTAAACTCCGACCTTAAACTAAAAACTTTATTAGATTCCGAATTTAAACCTATAATTTAATTCCATTTTGACTTTCAACTTGGATTTAACTAAATTCTGACGTTAAATCTGAAATTTAACTAAATTCCGACTTTGAACTCGGATTTAACTACTCTCCGACTTTATGTATGATATTTACCTAATCTCCGTGTTTAAACCTGGAATTCAACTTAATTCGGACTTTGAACTTTGACTTTGCACTCTCCGACTTTATATATGATATTTTTTTTAATTATTGATTAAATTTAAAAAAAAATTTAACTTTAACCTGAAATTTAATTAGATTTCGCCTTTAAACCTGAAATATAATTTAATTCCCAACAGACCATTTTTTAATTTGGTCGGTATAGTACGTAACTAAATTCCGACTCTAAACCTAGACTTTAACTAAACTCCTACTTTGAAATTCAAAATATTTAACTAAACTCCCACCTGCAAATTTCGACTTTCAAACTGAAATTTAATTATATTCCGCCTTTTAACCTGAAATCTAATTCCGACCAGACCATTTTCTAATTTGGTTTGTGCAGTATGTATCGACTCTCGGCTCTAAACCTTGAACTTAACTAAACTACTTTGAAATTCGAAATATTTAACTAAACTCGGACCTTAAACTAAAAATTTTATTAGATTCCGGCTTTGAACCTGTATATTAATTTAATTTTGACTTTCAACTTGGATTTAACTAAATTCTGACTTTAAACTTGAAATTTAACTAAATTCCGACTTTGAACTTTGACTTTGAACTCTCCGACTTTATATAAGATATTTAACTAAACTTCGTCTTTAAACCTGCAACCTGACTTAATTCCGACTTTGGAACTCGAAATATTTAACAAAACTCCAACCTTAAGCTCAAAATTTAACCAAATTTGGACCCTCAACATGAAATTTAATTAGATTCCGCCGCCTCTAAATCTGAAATTCAATTTATTTCCGACTAGACCAGACCAATTTTTTAAAATTCTGACTCTAAACTTAGAATTTAACTAAACTCCTACTTTGAAATTCCGAATATTTAACTAAACTCCGACCTTAAACTAAAAATTTTATTAGATTCCGAATTTAAACCCATAATTTAATTCCATTTTGACTTTCAACTTGGATTTAACTAAATTCTGACATTAAATTTGAAATTTAACTAAATACGACTTTGAACTCGGAATTAACTACTCTCCGACTTTATGTATGATATTTACCTAATCTCCGTGTTTAAACCTGGAATTCAACTTAATTCGTATTTTGAACTTTGACATTGCACTCTCCGACTTTATATATGATATTTTTTTTAATTATTGATTAAATTTAAAAAAAAATTTAACTTTAACCTGAAATTTAATTAGATTTCGCCTTTAAACCTGAAATTTAATTTAATTCCCAGCAGACCATTTTTTAGTTTGGTCGGTATAGTACGTAACTAAATTCCGACTCTAAACCTAGACTTTAACTAAACTCCTACTTTGAAATTCAAAATATTTAACTAAACTCCCACCTGCAAATTTCGACTTTCAAACTGAAATTTAATTATATTCCGCCTTTGAAACTGAAGTTTAATTCTGACCAGACCATTTTCTAATTTGGTCTGTGTAGTATGTATCGACTCTCGACTCTAAACCTAGAATTTAACTAAACTACTTTGAAATTCGAATTATTTAACTAAACTCTGACCTTGAGACTCTGATTGAAAATTTTATTAGATTCCGACTTTGAACCTGTATATTAATTTAACTTTGACTTTCAACTTGGATTTAACTAAATCCTGACTTTAAACTTGAAATTTAACTAAATTCCGACTTTGAACTCTCCGACTTTATATATGATATTTAACTAAACTCCATCATTAAACCTGGAACCTAACTTAATTCTGACTTTGGATCTCAAAAGATTTAACTAAACTCCAACCTCAAGCTCAAAACTTAACCAAATTTCGAATTTCAACCTGAAATTTAATTAGATTCCACCTTTAAACATAAAATTAAATTTAATTTCTACCAGACAATTTTCTGGTTTGGTCTGTTTAGTATGTAAGTAAATTCCGACTTTTAACCCAAAAATTTAATTAAACTCCTACTTTGAAATTCAAAATATTTAACTAAACTCAGACTTTAAACTCAAAATTTAATTATATTTCGACTTTATAATTAGATTTAACAAAATTCTGGCTTTAGACTTGAAATTTAACTAAATTCCAACGTTAATCTCAGATTTAAGCATTCTTCGACTTTATCTAAACTCCGACTTTAAACTCAAAATTTTATTAGATTCCGTTTTCAAGGTTATAGGTTATTAGTAGTCTTTACAACATGGAATTTAACTGTACTTCAACGTTGCCGCTCAAAATATTTAACTAAAATCTGACTTAAATTCAAAATTTAATGTGATTCTGAGTGCAAAACTGGTGTTTAAATTAACTCCCATTTTGAAGTTGGATTTAACTATATTCCAAATTTAAACCTGCAATTTAACTTAAGTCCATCTGAGAAACTCAAAATATCTAACTAAATGAATTTAATTTAATTCTTACATTGAACTTGGATCTAAATGCATTTTAACTTGCAATTTAACTTAACTCCGTCTTTAAACCTGGAATTTAACTTAATTCCGACTTTGGAACTCAAAATATTTAACTAAAATCCGATCTTAAACTCACAATTTAAACAAGTTTGGACACTCAACATGAAATTTAATTAGATTCCGCCTTTAAACCTGAAATTCAATTTATTCCGACCAGACCAGACCGATTTTTTAATTGCTAAATTCTGACCCTAAACCTAGAATTTAACTAAACTAATACTTTGAAATTCGAAATATTTAACTAAACTCCGACCTTAAACTAAAAAATTTATTAGATTCCGAATTTTCATCTATGATTTAATTCAATTTTGGCTTTCAACTTGGATTTAACTAAATTCTGACTTTAAACTTGAAATTTAACTAAATTCCGACTTTGAACTCGGATTTAACTACTCTCCGACTTTATGTATGATATTTAACTAATCTCCGTGTTTAAACCTGGAAGTCAACTTAATTCCGACTTTGAACTTTGACTTTGCACTCTCCATATGATATTTATTTTAATTATTGGTTAAATTAAAAAAAAATAACTTTAACCTGAAATTTAATTAGATTTCGCCTTTAAACCTGAAATTCAATTTAATTTCCAACAGATCAATTTTTAGTTTGGTTGGTATAGTACGTAACTAAATTCCGACTCTAAACCTAGAATTTAACTAAACTCCTACTTTGAAATTCAAAATATTTAACTAAACTCCGACCTGGAAATTTCGACTTTCAAACTGAAATTTAATTATATTCCGCCTTTGAAACTGAAATTTAATTCCGACCAGACCATTTACCAAAAGTTTTATTAGATTCCGACTTTGAACCTGTATATTCATTTAATTTTGACTTTCAACTTGGATTTAACTAAATTCTGACTTTAAACTTGAAATTTAACTAAATTGCGACTTTGATCTCTCCAACTTTATAAATGATATTTAACTGAACTCCGTCTTTAAACCAGGAACCTAACTTGATTCCGACTTTAGAATCTTTAACGAAACCCCAACCTTAAGCTCAAAATTTAACCAAATTTCGACTTTTAAATTGAAATTTAATTAGATTCCCCCTTTAAACATAAAATTTAATTTAATTTATATAAAATAATTTTCTAGTTTGGTCGGTTTAGTATGTAACTAAATTCCGACTTTAAAATTCGAAATATTCAGACCTTAATTCGAAATACTCAGACCTAAAACTCAAAATTTAATTAGATTTTGACTTTAAACTTAGATTTAACTACATTCTAGCTTTAGACTTGAAATTTAACTAAATTCCAACTTTAAACTCAGATTTACGCACTCTTCGACTTTATACATGATTACATGATATTGAACTAAAATCCGACCTTAAACTTTTTAAAAATTTTATTATATTCGGTTTTTAAGGTTATAGGTTAGTATCAGTTATTTTTTGCGTTTGACTAGGCGCTTCAATTACCTAAAAATGTAATATTTGCCAATTTTTGGGACACCCCATAGTATCTAAATCAGAAATTAAGGCACTATTTATAATTAGGAAGTAAAACCTGCAAAAATATATATATTAATAAACAAACACTCGAGTTAAATGTTGCAGCATTATTTGGGACACCATATCCTATTTAAAAACAGAAATCAACGCTCTATGCATCATAAAACTACTCGAATTTACGCAGTAAATTAATTGATAACAATATACATGTAAAATCAAAAAATTCCAGGTTACAACATTTTTTTGGGACACTCTATACTATCTAATTAGTAAATATATGCCCTCTTAGGCATATATTTAACTAAAAATCATAATAGGAATCATAACGCTACCAGAACCTACGAATAAAATCGATTACTATTGATTTATATGCTAAAAGTCGATATTTTTATGTTAAGCATATGGAGCTCTCAAACCGGCCCAAAAATCTAAAATTTTGAGATCAAAATCGTGCACTGCGACCTTCAGCACCTGATATCTCGTTTCGATGAAGATTAATCCAAAAATGTATAAGAAGAGCTAAGGAAGTAGAAAAATAGAGCTACACGCAGAACCCATTTTTGAATATCTGTCTAGGACAGTATCTGAGCACGGGTGGCACAAAAATAAGGTACATATTTTGGAGTTTTATAATTTTCTCGAAAACCGTGAAGGGCAGTTTCTTTGTGATTCATGTATCTGGTAGTTCTTAATGACCTCTTTATACGTCATATTGATCTTCATGTCGAAAAACCCTTGGCGTTTCCAAGATAAACAAGAAAATGTAAACATTTCAAAAATTTCAAGGAGGGGGGAGGGGAGGCCGTCAAAACTTTTTCGTCGTCAAAAAAATTAAATAAATTCAAAAGAGGCTGGTAGAAGCACAAAATTAAAATATTCAAATAAAAGTTAAAAAATTAAAAACCTTTAAAAAATCAGAAATTTCAAAAAGCTTGCGTTGGCGTTAGAACAAGAACCGGGCTGTGGTGCCATCTGTAATTCAGCGCCGCAGAAAGAAGAAAAAGTAAAAAAGTCTGGAATAACGACAAAGCTCTAGAAAAGTTGTATTCAAATGTGCCAAAAGGACCCAGTTTAAAATATATCTAAATGTGAGCCAAATTCACTTACAATCTTTAGAAAAGAACTTGCAAAAAATAAATTCTTAGTCCGATTTCGAGCCAAAACTCTACACAAAAATTGAAAAATCAGGAATCATTAATCGTGAAAAAAACACAGTTTAGTCAAAATTATCTCAATGGATTTAAATTTGCATTACATTTATGTGCTCGTTGTTAAGGTTTTATTTCAATTAAAAAATTTTTTTTAAACAATTAAAACACATGAAATTCTCAATTTAGATCGATAAAAAAACAAAACGTTTATAAAAACTTTACAAAAGATTAAAATATAAAAATATGAAGCATAAAAGAAGAGTAAGAAAACAATTACAAAGGCCGAGTTAAGGTAAGGCAAAAAATCAGAAAATTTTAGAACAAAATCAATCCAAAAGAGGTTAGAAAATAAAACCAAAGTTTTCTAAAAAAAATAATTTGGCACGTTGCACAAGTTTTCGAGCCAAAACCGAGCCAAAATTTTTTTAAATCTTTAATCGTTAAAAAAGCATGGTTTGGGCCAGAAATGTTCAAAACTTTTACGAAAAAAAGAATTAAACAATAAATAGTGAAAGACGGGTAACTAATAAGTTACAATTTGAGAAATTTGCGTTACCAAACGGGAAAAGGAGCCTGAATAAGTGAAAGATCCTCTCAATAGAAAAGAAAGAGAAGAAAGAAAGAAGAATCCCCAAAAGAAACAGAATGTTTTAAGCTTAAAGAAGAGCTGGAAGACGAGAAACTTGTGGTTGAAAAACCTAAGTAAACTGAAGATTAGCATGCATGGGTTACCCACAATTGCGAGTTCTAATTCATGTTAGTTCAGTAACTTTGTAATTACCTTAAAATCTACGAAATTGTTGAATGAATGGAATTTTATTTCATGTGAGAGAAGAAAGAAGATATTAAGAAGAGAAAAAGACGGTTAAATCCACTCTGATTATTCCTTTTGCTCTCAAGTTATAGGCTATCAAAATCGGAAATTCAGACGAGACGCAATGGAAGTCACTTCGCCCGTTATCCCATCACTTTTGATAATGTCCGCCGCAGTTGTAGACGAGACATCAGGAAGGAATTCCATTGGAGTACTATATAAAATCCCCGAAAATACTTTAGAATTTAATCGCATGCTCTCTTTTTCGATTCTTAAAAAAAAATCTTTAATCGGTAAAAAAGCATAGTTTGGGCCAAAATTGCCTATTGCAAATCATTATAGTTTAGGCTGGAGCTGGCGCTGAAGTTGCCGCTGAAGCTGAAGAAACGCCTGAAGAAATATCAAAACTGTTATGAAAAAAAAATAAAAAAAATTAGACTGTTTTCGCTATTTTCAAACTTGAGGTTTTATGTGTTAAATAAAAAGTTTGACGGCAGGAAATTGGTATTAAAAGCTTTTTGAAAACATCCCGAGTCAGAAGAATATCAAACTTTAAATTAGGCAAAATCCACTAGACATTTGAGAAGGAAAGAAGCCTGAATAAGTGAAAGTTCCTGTTAACAAGAAACAGAAAGTTAAGCTTAAAGAAGAGCTGGAAGAGTTTTAACTGGTACAAATCTGAAGAGGAGCAGGAAAAACTGCCGCGAAAACCGTTCCAGAAATTTGAGGAAGAAGACGAAGATTCCAAACCTGAACTTATCAAAGCCCGTTGAGGAAAAAAACCTGAAGAGAAGAAACTGGAAACTTTGGTTTGAGGTTTAAAAGCAGAATTATTCATGTTAGTTCAGTAACTCCGTAATTACCTTAAAATCTATGAATTTTTTGAACAAATAAAATTTTATTTTGTCGGAGAGAAGAAAGAAGATATTAAGGAGAGAAAAAAAAACGGTTAAATCCACTCTGATTAGTTCTTTGGCTCTCAAGTTATAGGCAATCAAAATCGGAAATTAAGACAAGGCGTAAGAGAAGTCACTTCGCCCGTTATCTCATCACCTTTGATAATGTCCGCCGCAGTTGTCGACGAGACATCAGGAAGGAGTTCAATTGGAGTACTACATAAAATCCCAGAATATACTTTAGAATCTATTCGCATGCTCTGTTCTTTGATTCTGAAAAAGAGCTAAAACACTGGCAGCACAATCCCAAAAAAAAATTTTTAATGGGTAAAAAAGCATAGTTGGGGCCAAAATTGCCTATTGCAAATCATTATAGTTTACGCTGGAGCTGGCGCTGAAGTTGCCGCTGAAGCTGAAGAATCGCCTGAAGAAATGTCAAAACTTTTATAAAAAAAAGAATTAAACAACAAGTAGTGAAAAACGGGTAACTGATAAGGTACAATTTGAGAAATCTGAGTGACGAAAAGGTAAAGGAGCCTGAATAAGTGAAAGTTTCTGTCAACAAGAAACAGTAAGTTAAGCTTAAGGAAGAGCTGGAAGACGAGAAACTTGTGCTTGAAAAACCTAAGTAAACTGAAGATTAGAAGCATGCATGGGTTACCCGCAGTTGCGAGTTGTAACCGGTACAAATCTGAAGAGGAGCAGGAAAAAACCGCCGCTAAAATCGTTACAGAAATTTGAGGGAGAAGACGAAGATTCCAAACATGAACTTATTGAAGCCCGTTGAGGAAAAAACCTAAAGAGAGAAAACTGGAAACTTTGGTTTGAGGTTTAAAAGCAGAATTATTCATGACCGTTCTCCGTAATTACCTTAAAATCTACGAAATTTTTTAACAAATGAAGTTTTTTGTGTGAGAGAAGGAAGAAGATATAACGAAGAGAAAAAAGCGGTTAAATACACTCTGATTAGTTCATTCGCTCTCAAGTTATAGGCTATCAAAACCGGAAATTGAGGCGAGACGCAAGAGAAGTCACTTCGCCCATTATCTCATCACTTTTGATAATGTCCGCCGCAGTTGTAGACAAAATATCATACGACATGAAATCACAGAAAATACTTTGGAATCTAGTCGCATGCTCTGTTCTTCAATTCTAAAAAAAAGAAACAAAAACAATGGCTGAAAATTGAGGTTTTGCCAAAATCGTAGAAAAAGTTTATTTTTTCTCTCAAAATTGGTAAAATGGTAGAAATTCAAGTGTGAAAAGGTTATCGAACTCTAAGTTTACAGTCTCAAAAAAAAAAAAAAATATATATATATATAGACTGTTGATTTCGCTATTTTCAAAGTTGATGTTTTTTATGTTAAATAAGAAATTTCACAGCAGGAAAGTCGTGCTCAAAGCTTTTTGAAATCATCCCGAGTCAGAAGAGGATCATAATTTAAATTAGGCAAAATCCATTTGATGTTTGAGACGAAAAGGAGCCTGAATAAGTGAAAGTTCCGGTCAACAAGAAACAGAAAGTTAAGCTTAAAGAAGATCTGGAACACGAGAAATTTGTGTTTGAGTACCCACAAAATTGCGAGTGGTAATCGGTACAAATCTGAAGAGGAGCAGGAGAAACCGTTCCAGAAATTTGAGGAAGAAGACGAAGATTTCAAACCTGAACTTATTGAAGCCCATTGAGGAAAAAACCTGAAGAGAGGAAAGTGGAAACTTTGGTTTGACGTTTAAAAGCAAAATTATTCATGTTAGTTCAGTAACTCTGTAATTATCTTAAAGTCTACCACATTTTTGAACAAATGAAATTTTATTTTTCGTGAGACAAGAAAGAACATGTTAAGAAGAGAAAAAAAACGGTTAAATCCACTCTGATTAGTTCATTCGCTCTCAAGTTATAGGCTATCAAAATCGGAAATTGAGACGAGGCGTAAGAGAAGTCACTTCGCCCGTTATCTCATCACCTTTGATAATGTCCGCCGCAGTTGTAGAGGAGAGATCAGGAAGGATTTCAATTGGTGTGCTACATAAAATCCCAGAAGTTGACGTTTTTTTAAAAATTGGAGAAAAAGTTCGTTTTTTCTCTCAGAGATTCCTAAGAATTCAAGTTTGAAAAGTTTAGCGAACTTCAAGTCAAGAATCTCAAAAAAAAAGAAAAAAAATTAGACTGTTTATTTCGCTATTTTCAAGCTTGAGGTTTTTTGTCTTATATAAGAAATTTCACAGCAGGAAAGTGGTGCTAAAAGCATTTTAAAAGCATCCCGAGTCAGAAGAAGATCGAAGAAGATCATACTTTAAATTAGGCAAAATCCATTTGATATTTGAGAGGAAAAGGAGTCTGAATAAGTGAAAGTTTCTGTCAACAAGAAACAGTAAGTTAAGCTTAAGGAAGAGCTGGAAGACGAGAAACTTGTGCTTGAAAAACCTAAGTAAACTGAAGATTAGAAGCATGCATGGGGTACCCGCAGTTACGAGTTGTAACCGGTACAAATCTGAAGAGGAGCAGGAAAAACCGCCGCTAAAATCGTTACAGAAATTTGAGGAAGAAGACGAAGATTCCAAACATGAACTTATTGAAGCCCTATGAGGAAAAAAAACTGAAGAGAGAAAACTGGAAACTTTGGTTTGAGGTTTAAAAGCAGAATTATTCATGATCGTTCAGTATCTCCGTAATTACCTTAAAATCTACGAAATTTTTTAACAAATGTAATTATTTGTGTGAGAGAAGGAAGAAGATATAAAGGAGAGAAAAAAAACTGTAAATACACTCTGATTAGTTCATTCGCTCAAGTTATAGAAGTCACTTCGCCCATTATCTCATCACTTTTGATAATGTCCGCCGCAGTTGTAGACAAAATAACATACTACATAAAATCACAGAAAATACTTTGGAATCTAGTCGCATGCTCTGCTCTTCGATTCTTAAAAAAAAAACAATGGCTGAAACTTGAGGTTTTTCCAAAATCGTAGAAAAAGTTCATTTTTTCTCTCAGAAATTGGTACAATGGTAGAAATTCAAGTGTGAAAAGGTTATCGAACTCTAAGATCACAGTCTTAAAAAAAAGAACAAAAAAAAATATATATAGACTGTTGATTTCGCTATTTTCAAAGTTGATGTTTTTTGTGTTAAATAAGAAATTTCACAGCAGGAAAGTCGTGCTCAAAGCTTCTTGAAAGCATCCCGAGTCAGAAGAAGATCATAATTTAAATTAGGCAAAATCCATTTGATGTTTGAGAGGAAAAGGAGCCTGAATAACTGAAAAGTTCCGGTCAACAAGAAACAGAAAGTTAAGCTTAAAGAAGATCTGGAACACGAGAAATATGTGCTTGATTACCCACAAAATTGCGAGTGGTAATCGGTACAAATCTGAAGAGGAGCAGGAAAAACCGTTCCAGAAATTTGAGGAAGAAGACGAAGATTTCAAACCTGAACTTATTAAACCCCGTTGAGGAAAAAACCTGAAGAGAGGAAAGTGGAAACTTTGGTTTGACGTTTAAAAGCAGAATTATTCATGTTAGTTTAGTAACTCTGTAATTATCTTAAAATCTACCACATTTTTGAACAAATGAAATTTTATTTTTCGTCAGACAAGAAAGAACATGTTAAGAAGAGAAAAAAACGGTTAAATCCACTCTGATTAGTTCTTTCGCTCTCAAGTTATAGGCTATCAAAATCGGAAATTGAGACGAGGCGTAAGAGAAGTCACTTCGCCCGTTATCTCATCACCTTTGATAATGTCCGCCGCAGTTGTAGAGGAGAGATCAGGAAGGAATTCAATTGGTGTGCTACATAAAATCCCAGAAATTACTTTATACTTTAGAATCTATTCGAATGCTCTGTTCTTCGATTCTTAAAAAAAAAACAAAAACAGTGGGTGAAAATTGAGGTTTTTGAAAAATTGGAGAAAAAGTTCGTTTTTTCTCTCAGAGATTCCTAAGAATTTAAGTCTGAAAAGTTTAGCGAACTTCAAGTCAAGAGTCTCAAAAAAAAAGAAAAAAAATAGATTGTTCATTTCGCTATTTTCAAGCTTGAGGTTTTTTGTCTTATATAAGAAATTCCACGGCAGGAAAGTGGTGCTAAAAGCAGTTTAAAAGCATCCCGAGTCAGAAGAAGATCGAAGAAGATCATACTTTCAATTAGGCAAAATCCATTTGATATTTGAGAGGAAAAGGAGTCTGAATAAGTGAAAGTGTCTATCAACCAGAAACAGTAAGTTAAACTTAAGGAAGAGCTGGAAGACAAGAAACTTGTGCTTGAAAAACCTAAGTAAACTGAAGATTAGAAGCATGCATGGGGTACCCGCAGTTGCGAGTTGTAACCGGTAAAAATCTGAAGAGGAGCAGGAAAAACCGCCGCTAAAATCGTTACAGAAATTTGAGGAAGAAGACGAAGAACCCAAACATGAACTTATTGAAGCCCGTTGAGGAAAAAAAACCTGAAGAGAGAAAACTGGAAACTTTGGTTTGAGGTTTAAAAGCAGAATTATTCATGATCGTTCAGTATCTCCGTAATTACCTTAAAATCTACGAAATTTTTTAACAAATGTAATTATTTGTGTGAGAGAAGGAAGAAGATATAAAGGAGAGAAAAAAAACTGTAAATACACTCTGATTAGTTCATTCGCTCAAGTTATAGAAGTCACTTCGCCCATTATCTCATCACTTTTGATAATGTCCGCCGCAGTTGTAGACAAAATAACATACTACATAAAATCACAGAAAATACTTTGGAATCTAGTCGCATGCTCTGCTCTTCGATTCTTAAAAAAAAAACAATGGCTGAAACTTGAGGTTTTTCCAAAATCGTAGAAAAAGTTCATTTTTTCTCTCAGAAATTGGTACAATGGTAGAAATTCAAGTGTGAAAAGGTTATCGAACTCTAAGATCACAGTCTTAAAAAAAAGAACAAAAAAAAATATATATAGACTGTTGATTTCGCTATTTTCAAAGTTGATGTTTTTTGTGTTAAATAAGAAATTTCACAGCAGGAAAGTCGTGCTCAAAGCTTCTTGAAAGCATCCCGAGTCAGAAGAAGATCATAATTTAAATTAGGCAAAATCCATTTGATGTTTGAGAGGAAAAGGAGCCTGAATAACTGAAAAGTTCCGGTCAACAAGAAACAGAAAGTTAAGCTTAAAGAAGATCTGGAACACGAGAAATATGTGCTTGATTACCCACAAAATTGCGAGTGGTAATCGGTACAAATCTGAAGAGGAGCAGGAGAAACCGTTCCAGAAATTTGAGGAAGAAGATGAAAATTCCAAACCTGAACTTATTAAAGCCCGTTGAGGAAAAAACCTGAAGAGAGGAAAGTGGAAACTTTGGTTTGACGTTTAAAAGCAGAGCTATTCATGTTAGTTCAGTAACTCTGTAATTATCTTAAAGTCTACCACATTGTTGAACAAATGGAATTTTATTTTTTGTGAGAGAAGAAAGAACATGTTAAGAAGAGAGAAAAACGGTTAAATCCACTCTGATTAGTTCTTTCGCTCTCAAGTTATAGGCTATCAAAATCGGAAATTGAGACGAGACGCAACAGAAGTCATTTCGCCCGTTATCTCATCACCTTTGATAATGTCCGCCACAGTTGTAGAGGAGAGATCAGGAAGGATTTCAATTGGTGTGCTACATAAAATCCCAGAAATTACTTTATACTTTAGAATCTATTCGCATGCTCTGTTCTTCGATTGCTTGAGGTCTTTTGTCTTATATAAGAAATTTCACGGCAGGAAAGTGGTGCTAAAAGCAGTTTAAAAGCATCCCGAGTCAGAAGAAGATCGAAGAAGATCATACTTTAAATTAGGCAAAATCCATTTGATATTTGAGAGGAAAAGGAATCAGAATAAATGAAAGTTCCTGTCAACAAAAAATAGAAAGTTAAGATTGAAGAAGAGCCGGAAGATGAGAAACTTGTGTTTGAAAAACCTAAGCAAACTGAAGATTAGGAGCATGCATGGGTTACCCACAATTGCGAGTTGTAGCCGGTAAAAATCTGAAGAGGAGCAGGAAAAGCCGCCGAAACCGTTCCGGAATTTGAAGAGAGGAAACTGTAAACTTTGGTTTGATGTTTAAAAGCAAAATTACTCATATATATATAATAGTTCAGTAACTCTGTAATTACCTTAAAATCTACAAAGTCGTTAAACAAATAGAATTTTATTTTTTGTAAGAGAAGAAAGAAGATATTAAGAAAAGGAAAAAGACGGTTAAATCCACTGTGATTAGTTCTTTCGTTTTCAAGTTATAGGCTATCAAAATCGGAAATTGAGACGAGACGTAAGCAATTGAGACGAGTCATTTCGCCCGTTATCTCATCACCTTTGATAATATCCGCCGCAGTTGTAGACGAGACATCAGGAAGGAAGTCCATTGGAGTACTACATAAAATGCCAGAAAATATTTTAGAATCTATACGCATACTCTGTTCTTCGATTCTTAAAAAAAAACAAAAACAGTGGCTGAAAATTGAGGTTTTTTCAAAGAATCGTAGAAAAGGTTCAGTTTTTCGCTCAGAGATTGGCAGAAATTTATGTTCGAAAAGCTTAGCGAACTCCAAATCAACAGCTTAAAAAAAAATGTACTTTTGATTTCGCTATTTTCAAACTTAATGTTTTTTGTGTTAAATAAGAAATTTTTGAAAGCATCCCTAGTCAGAAGAAGCTCATACTTTAAATTAGGCAAAATCCATTTGATATTTGAGTTTTTTTTTAACTTTAAAAGCGGTTTGGAAGCTCATTAAGTGTGATTTCGTTATTCACATTAAACCTAACAGTAAATTGGCTTATTTTTGGCTAATCTAGGCTGCGCGCCTCTAGACGCATTAAAGAAACTTTATAACGTAGTTTTATAACTCTCGTTAGAAATTGGACTCTTTTATACAACTTATTTGCATTTTGCGAAAGTTTCCGCATTTAAGTTAATCACTCCAGCCGAGTGACACTCTCCGTACTGTACGTATTTGATTACCTAGTAACAGTGAGTATCAAATCCATTTTTTAAAGCAAAAACTCATTACATTTTAAAAATTTTGGCTCACTTTTACAACTTGAAAAACAAATCTACAGGACGCGAACTTTTCCATTTACGCGAGGGTGGGTTTTATATTTTTAAGGGCGCCGGTAAAAAGGGTTTGGGGATATTAATAATATATTTCGGGGTGTAGCCATAAGGGCACGAAAAGAGGGAAAAGATGTCTGTTTTTGAGTTGCTTAAAAATCTAATTAGAGGGTAGAAGTTGTAACGACCCCGGAAACAAAAATTTATTATTTAACAAGCAAATTAGGGTTTGTTATTGTAGCCCATCAATGAAAGCCGTGATTTTTCCAAAATGTCCCCCTATTAAGTGGGTAAACGATCGGTATTAGAAAAGATGAAAACGATAGGAAGTTTCCAAGTAAGAAAATTATTATATAAAGTTATAAAACCTTTGGAAACGAAGGAATATCAGTTCAATTTAGATAAGTAAAGTAATATAAAGTTGAAGCTACCAATTTAAAATTGGCCTGAAGGGACGAACTTACTCAATTGGTGCTATCTCTGATGGTAAAACAGAAGTAGAAATTTCCCCGATATTTTGAGTTTTCCGGCCGTTTGCACGTTTAATTTATGAACTTTTAGGGCTGAAATCGAATGCCATGGAAACGAGATAAGAAGAAGGCAATTTTCCTGATTGTCCAACAAAATTGTGAAAATCCAAAGGAAATTGAAGCTTGGTACGACGATAATTTTGTATATAAAATATATTCACCCCCGTCGCGGTGCGGTGAAAGGAAAGGGGGTCGGCGGCGGGGCGCGCGGGCGGATGGGGCGGGAAAGAAAATGTCCGCCAACCCCCGAGAAAATCCATCACGTCTCGCAATTAAGTCGAATTCAAATTTTATTCATTATAAATTACCATCGGCGTATAAAACGGGAACGCTTCTTTGAGCAAGGATGGAAGAAACGCCAATTTAAACTTTCTACTTTAAGTTTTATTGCTTGTAACGAGATCCAGTGGCGCGGGGGGCTGGGGTGGGAGAACCGTTTTTATCATACAAAATTGTCATGTTTCATAAATATTGCACATGATCCATTATCTCCCCGGAATAACACAATCAGAGAAGAAAGGAATTTCCATTCCAGCACAAGATGGTAATCCATAAATTACATCTATATACAGGGTGATACCAAAGTTCCACCAACCAACGTTGGTGTTATCCTCCCACCAGCAAAAAAGGCTTCACAAAATGAGACATTTGTTTTGGCGCCTTTTTGAAATATCGATATGAACAGAGCTATAGGGAGTCAAAATTTGAAAAAATCTAATTGAATTTACATATAGAGTTGTTTATTATGGTTTTGAAAAATATCAGGGCAAACCGCACGCTACTGTTTTTTTTAAATACATTTTTATTACTAAATATCTTGTTTAATTCTAAAAAGATAAGCTCTTTAACTATTTTATGGTAAGACGCACCAATTTTGAGTAAAAAAATAAAAACCTTTTTAATGTATTTTGGGTTTTATTGTTTGTAATGAGATCTAGAGGTCCGGAGGGTTGGTTATCATAAAGAATTGTCATCTTCCATAAATACTGCGAATACTCACTTACCTTCACGGAAGAACAAACAGAAAAGTAATTTCCATTAATCCACAAGCTGGAAATCCACAAATCACATCTTTATACAGGGTCATACCAAAGTTGCTTCCACCGAATCCAGCGAATGAGGCTTCACAAAATACAATTTATTACTTTCGGCGTTGTTTTTGAATCCTCGATATGAACGGTGATACAGGGTGACAAAATTTGAAAAAAAGAACTAATTGAAATACTTAATAAGTAAAATATTTCTGGTTTTATCAGTGATGCACATATAAAAAAATGGTTTATTATATTTTTTTAGAAAAAATCAGGGCACACCGTACGACACTGATTTTTGTAAAAATGAATTGTTATTACAGAATTCCCTGTTCAATTCTAAAGAGAAGAGTTCTTTAACTTTATGGTACGACACACCGATTTTGAGTAAAAAATTAAAAACTGTTTTAATGTACTTTTTTAATTTCCCTTGAATTAATTTTTGGCTTCACAAAGCAATATTTTTTCTTTTGGCGTTTTTTAAATTATCGATACGAACGGAGATACAGAGTGACAAAATTTTTTAAAAAATCCAATTGAAATTCTTTATTAAGTAAAATATTATTGGTTTTATCAGTGGAGCGCATATAAAAAATTGTTTATTTTATTTTTTAGAAAAAATGAAGGTACAGCGTATGCCACTAATATTTTTTAAAATAGATTATTATTACTGAATTCCCTGTTCCATTCTAAAGAGAAAAGCTCTTTAACTTTATGGTACGACGCACCTATTTTGAGTAAAAAAATAAAAACTTTTTTAATGTACTTTTTTAGTTTCACTTAAATTAATTTTTGGCTTCACAAAGCAATATTTTTTCTTTTGGCGCTTTTTTAAATTATCGATATGAACGGAGATACAGAGTGACAAAATTTTTTAAAAAATCCAATTGAAATTCTTTATTAACTAAAATATTTTTGGTTTTATCAGTGGAGCGCATATAAAAAATAGTTTATTTTATTTTTTAGAAAAAATCAGGGTACACCATATGCCACTAATTTTTGTAAAAATAGATTGTTATTACTGAACTCCCTGTTTAATTCGATAGAGAAAAGCTCTTTAACTTTATGGTACGACGCACCGATTTTGAGTAAAAAAAATAAAAACTCTTTTAATGTACTTTTTTAATTTCACTTAAATTAATTTTTGGCTTCACAAAGCAATATTTTTTCTTTTGGCGCTTTTTTAAATTATCGATATGAACGGGTATACAGGGTGACAAAATTTGAAAAAAAAAAACCATTTGAAATTCTTTAATAAGTAAACTATTTTTGGTTTTATCAGTAGAGCGCATATAAAAAATTGTTTATTTTATTTTTTAGAAAAAATTAGGGTACACCGTATGCCACTAATTTTTGTAAAAATAGATTGTTATGACTGAATTCCTTGTTCAATTTTAAAGAGAAAAGCTCTTTAACTTTATGGTACGACACACAGATTATGAGTAAAAAAATAAAAACTCTTTTAATTTACTTCTTTAATTTCACTAAAATTAATTTTTGGCTTCACAAAGCAACATTTTTTCTTTTGGCGCTTTTTTAAATTAACGACATGAACGGAGACAAAAGGGTGACAAAATTTGAAAAAAAAAAATTAATTGAAATTTTTTAATAAGTAAAATATTTTTGGTATTATCAGTGGAGCGCATATAATAAATTGCTTATTTTATTTTTGAAACAATCAGGGTACACCGTATTCCTTTAATTTTTGCAAAAATAGATTGTTGTTACTGAAATCCCTGTTCAATTCTAAAAAGAAAAGCTCTTTAACAACTTTATGGTACGACTCACCGATTTTGAGTATAAAAATAAAAACCCTTTTTTAATGTATTTTTTCAATTTACCATAAATGAATATTTGGCTTCACAAATAAAAACTTTTTTTTTGGCGATTTTTTGAATTATCGATATGAATCGTGATACAGGGTGACAAAATTTGAAAAAAAAACTAATTGAAATTCTTTAATAAGTAAAATATTTTTGGTCTTATTAGTGGTGGGCATATAAAATTTGATTTACTATATTTTTTTTTAAAATATCAGTGTACATCGTACGCCACTGATTTTTGTCAAAATAGATTGTTATTACTGAATTATCTGTTCATTTCTAAAAAGAAAAGCTCTTTAAAAACTTTATGGTGTGGCGCCGATTTTGAGTAAAAAAATAAAAACCTTTCAATGATTTTTTTTAATTTCACTTAAATGAATTTTCGGCTTCACCAAGTAAAATTTTTTTTCTTTTGGCGCTTTTTTGAATTATCGATATGAACGGTGTTACAGGGTGACAAAATTTGAAAAAAAAACAAATTGAAATTCTTTAATAAGTAAAATATTTTTGCTTTTATCAGTGGTGCGCATATAAAAAATTGTTTACTATATTTTTTAGAAAAATTAAGGTACACCGTACGCCACTGATTTTTGTAAAAATTAATTGTTATTACTGAATTCCCTGTTCAATTCTAAAAAGAAAAGCTCTTTAACAACTTTATGGTACGACGCACCGATTTTGAGCAAAAAAATAAAAACCCTTTTAATGTATTTTTTTAATTTCACTTAAATGAATTTGTGGCTTTACAAAATAATATTTTTTCTTTTGGCGCTTTTTTGAATTATCGATATGAACGGTGATACAGGGTGATAAATTGTGAAAAAAAAACTAATTGAAATTCTTTAATAACTAAAATATTTTTGGTTTTATCAGTGGAGAGCATATAAAAAATTGTTTAATATATTTTTTAGAAAAATCAAGGTACACCGTACGCCACTGATTTTTGTAAAAATACAGTGTTACTACTGAATTCCCTGTTCAATTCTAAAAAGAAAAGCTCTTTAACAACTTTATGGTACGACGCACCAATTTGGAGCAAAAAAATAAAAACCCTTTTAATGCATTTTTTTAATTTCACTTAAATGAATATGTGGCTTTACAAAATAATATTTTTTCCTTTGGCGCTTTTTTTGAATTATCGATATGAACGGCAATACAGGGTGATAAAATGTGAAAAAAAACTATTTGAAATTCTTTAATAACTAAAATATGTTTGGTTGTATCAGTGGTGCGCATATAAAAAATGGTTTATTATATTTTTTAGAAAATTCAGGGTACACCGTACGCCACTGATTTTTGTAAAAATAGATTGTCATTACTGAATTACCTGTTCATTTCTAAAAAAAAAAAGCTCTTTAACTACTTTATGGTATGACGCGCCGATTTTGAGTAAAAAAATAAAAACCTTTCAATGATTTTTTTTAATTTCACTTAAATGAATTTTCGGCTTCACCAAGTCAAATTTTTTTTCTTTTGGCGCTTTTTTGAATTATCGATATGAACGGTGATAAAGGGTGACAAAATTTGAAAAAAAAAAACTAATTGAAATTCTTTAATAAGTAAAATATTTTTTGTTTTATCAGGGGTGCGTATATAAAAAATTGTTTATTATATTTTTTTGAAAAAAACAGGATACACCGTAGGCCACTGATTTTTGTAAAAATAAATAGTTATTACTGAATTCCCTGTTCAATTCTAAAAAGAAAAGCTCTTTAACAACTTTATGGTACGACGCACCGATTTTGAGCAAAAAAATAAAAACCCTTTTAATGTATTTTTTTAATTTCACTTAAATGATTTTGTGGCTTTACAAAGTAATACTTTTTTCTTTTGGCGCTTTTTTGAATTATCGTTATGAACGGTGATACAGGGTGACAAAATTTGAAAAAAAAACTAATTGAAATTCTTTAATAAGTAAAATATTTTTGGTTTTATCAGGGGTGCGTATATAAAAAATTGTTTATTATATTTTTTAGAAAAAATCAGGATACACCGTACGCCACTGATTTTTGTAAAAATAAATTGTTATTACTGAATTTCCTGTTCAATTCTAAAAAGAAAAGCTCTTTAACAACTTTATGGTATGACGCGCCGATTTTGAGTAAAAAAATAAAAACCCTTTTAATGTATTTTTTTTAATTTCACTTAAGTGAATTTTTGGCTTCACAAAATATTTTTTTTTCTTTCGGCGTTTTTTTGAATTATCGATATAAACGGTAATACAGGGTGATAAAATTTGAAAAAAAAAACGAATTGAAATTCTTTAATAAGTAAAATATTTTTGCTTTTATCAGTGGTTCGCATATAAAAAATTGTTTACTATATTTTTTAGAAAAATTAAAGTACACCGTACGCCACTGATTTTTGTAAAAATTAATTGTTATTACTGAATTTCCTGTTCAATTCTAAAAAGAAAAGCTCTTTAACAACTTTATGATACGACACACCGATTTTGAGTAAAAAAATAAAAACCCTTTTAATGAATTTTTTTAATTTCACTTAAATGAATTTTTGGCTTCACAAAATAATTTTTTTTCTTTCGGCGCTTTTTTGAATTATCGATATGAACGGTGATACAGGGTGATAAAATTTGAAAAAAAAACGAATTGAAATTCTTTAATAAGTAAAATATTTTTGGTTTTATCAGTGGTGCGCATACAAAAAATTGTGTACTATATTTTTTAGAAAAATCAAGGTACACTGTACGCCACTGATTTTTGTAAAAATAAATTGTTATTACTGAATTCCCTGTTCAACTCTAAAAAGAAAAGCTCTTTAACAACTTTATGGTACGACGCACCGATTTTGAGCAAAAAAATAAAAACTCTTTTAATGTATTTTTTTAATTTCACTTAAATGAATTTGTGGCTTTACAAAGTAATATTTTTTTCTTTTGGCGCTTTTTTGAATTATCGTTATGAACGGTGATACAGGGTGACAAAATTTGAAAAAAAAACTAATTGAAATTCTTTAATAAGTAGAATATTTTTGGTTTTATCAGTGATGCGCATATAAAAAATTGTTTATTATATTTTTTAGAAAATTCCGGGTACACCGTACGCCACTGAATTTTGTAAAAATAGATTGTTATTACTGAATTATCTGTTCATTTCTAAAAAGGAAAGCCCTTTAACAACTTTATGGTATGACGCGCCGATTTTGAGTAAAAAAATAAAAACCTTTCAATAATTTTTTTTAATTTCACTTAAATGAATTTCACTTAAATCGAATCTTCACCAAGTAATATTTTTTTTCTTTTGGCGCTTTTTTGATTTATCGATATGAACGGTGATACAGGGTGACAAAATTTGAAAAAAAAACTAATTGAAATTCTTTAATAAGTAAAATATTTTTGGTTTTATCAGGGGTGCCTATATAAAAAATTGTTTATTATATTTTTTAGAAAAAATCAGGATACACCGTAGGCCACTGATTTTTGTAAAAATAAATTGTTATTACTGAATTCCCTGTTCAACTCTAAAAAGAAAAGCTCTTTAACAACTTTATGGTACGACGCACCGATTTTGAGCAAAAAAATAAAAACCCTTTTAATGTATTTTTTTAATTTCACTTAAATGAATCTGTGGCTTTACAAAGTAATATTTTTTTCTTTTGGCGCTTTTTTGAATTATCGTTAGGAACGGTGATACAGGGTGACAAAATTTGAAAAAAAAAACTAATTTAAATTCTTTAATAACTAAAATATTTTTGGTTTTATCAGGGGTGCGTATATAAAAAATTGTTTATTATATTTTTTAGAAAAAATCAGGATACACCGTAGGCCACTGATTTTTGTAAAAATAAATAGTTATTACTGAATTCCCTGTTCAATTCTAAAAAGAAAAGCTCTTTAACAACTTTATGGTACGACGCACCGATTTTGAGCAAAAAAATAAAAACCTTTTTAATGTATTTTTTTAATTTCACTTAAATGATTTTGTGGCTTTACAAAGTAATACTTTTTTCTTTTGGCGCTTTTTTGAATTATCGTTATGAACGGTGATACAGGGTGACAAAATTTGAAAAAAAAACTAATTGAAATTCTTTAATAAGTAAAATATTTTTGGTTTTATCAGGAGTGCCTATATAAAAAATTGTTTAATATATTTTTTAGAAAAATCAAGGTACACCGTACGCCACTGATTTTTGTAAAAATAAATTGTTATTACTGAATTCCCTGTTCAATTCTAAAAAGAAAAGGTCTTTAACAACTTTATGGTACGACGCACCGATTTTGAGCAAAAAAATAAAAAGCCTTTTAATGTATTTTTTAATTTCACTTAAATGAATTTGTGGCTTTACAAAATAATATTTTTTTCTTTTGGCGCCTTTTTGAATTATCGATATGAACGGTGATACAGGGTGATAAAATGTGAAAAAAAAACTAATTGAAATTCTTTAATAACTAAAATATTTTTGGTTTTATCAGTGGAGCGCATATAAAAAATTGTTTACTATATTTTTTATAAAAATCAAGGTACACCGTACGCCACTGATTTTTGTAAAAATTAATTGTTATTACTGAATTCCCTGTTCAATTCTAAAAAGAAGAGCTCTTTAACAACTTTATGGTACGACGCACCGATTTTGAGCAAAAAAATAAAAACCCTTTTAATGTATTTTTTTAATTTCACTTAAATGAATTTGGGGCTTTACAAAGTAATATTTTTTTCTTTTGGCGTTTTTTTGAATTATTGTTATGAACGGTGATACAGGGTGACAAAGTTTGAATAAAAAAACCAATTGAAATTCTTTAATAAGTAAAATATGTTTGGTTTTATCAGTAATGCGCATATAAAAAATTGTTTATTATATTTTTTAGAAAATTCAGGGTACACCGTACGCCACTGAATTTTGTAAAAATAGATTGTTATTACTGAATTATCTGTTCATTTCTAAAAAGGAAAGCTCTTTAACAACTTTATGGTATGACGCGCCGATTTTGAGTAAAAAAATAAAAACCTTTCAATAATTTTTTTTAATTTCACTTAAATGAATTTCACTTAAATCGAATCTTCACCAAGTAAATTTTGTTTTCTTTTGGCGCTTTTTTGAATTATCGATATGAACGGTGTTACAGGGTGACAAAATTTGAAAAAAAAACTAATTGAAATTCTTTAATAAATAAAATATTTTTGGTTTTATCAGTGGTGCGCATATAAAAAATTGTTTAATATAGTTTTTAGAAAAATCAAGGTACACCGTACGCCACTGATTTTTGTAAAAATACATTGTTATTACTGAATTACTTGTTCAATTCTAAAAAGAAAAGCTCTTTAACAACTTTATGATACGACACACCGATTTTGAGTAAAAAAATAAAAACCCTTTTAATGTATTTTTTTAATTTCACTTAAATGAATTTGTGGCTTTACAAAGTAATATTTTTTTCTTTTGGCGCTTTTTTGAATTATCGTTATGAACGGTGATACAGGGTGACAAAATTTGAAAAAAAAAACTAATTGAAATTCTTTAATAAATAAAATATTTTTGGTTTTATCAGGGGTGCGTATATAAAAAATTGTTTTTTATCAAACGGACTAAAAGTACGTCATTTGTTCTCTCCATACGCACACCTAAAGTGGGCTTTCTAATCCTGAGACCAAAAAAAGTAGCAAAAAAGTCCTAGGCAGTAAAAGTAAAGTCAAATGTCACCGCTATTGTCATGGTGGCGCATATATAAACCATCTTATTGCCATCTTTACATTCTTGTTGAAAAAACAAAGGATAGGAATACTCTCAGAGCGCTCGAGAGCACCACCCGAAACCGTTTTTAGTCGAAATCGCATAGGTTCTCGAATTCTGTTAAATGTCGTTAGTTGTCATCATATTTATCTGTCAATGTCATTTTTATTAATTTAGTATTAATAATAATGCTATACATTGTTAGTTTACCATAATTTACCTCAACCATCTAAACCATTGGTTATGATTTAATACCATTAAAACCATTGAACATTGAACACCACCGTTCTAACACATTCTATTTATATACACCACTAATTGGGTAAGTACCTAGACCTGCTTAAAGAGGATGAAAGAAAATTGCAACACTGAATCACTCTGAAATAGACTTTCCTGCATGCTTGAAAAAAAAATAGTATATGTTACGCGGAGTAAAAGGTCTTTTTGTGCTTCGCCCAGTTGCAGGCCTCAGCTTCGCTTCGGCCGTCAATCTCTGGGCTCAGCACAAAAAGACCCACTTTTACTCCTAGTGACATAATCTACTATTATTAAATTTTTTAGAAAAAATCAGGATACACCGTAGGCCACTGATTTTTGTAAAAATAAATTGTTATTACTGAATTTCCTCTTCAATTCTAAAAAGAAAAGCTTTTTAACAACTTTACGGTACGACGCACCGATTTTGAGTAAAAAAATACAAACGCTTTTAATGTATTATTTAATTTCAATTAAACGAATTTTTGGCTTCACAAAGTAATATTGTTTTCTTTTGCGCTTTTTTGAATTATCGATATGACCGGAGATACAGGGTGACAAAATTTGAAAAAAAAACTAATTGAAATTCTTTAATAAGTAAAATATTTTTGGTTTTATCAGTGGTGCGCATATAAAAAATTGTTTACTATATTTTTTAGAAAAATCAAGGTACACAGTACGCCACTGATTTTTGTAAAAATAAATTGTTATTTCTGAATTCCCTGTTCAATTCTAAAAAGAAAAGCTCTCTAACAACTTTATGGTACGACGTACCGATTTTGAGCAAAAAAATAAAAACCCTTTTATGTATTTTTTTAATTTCACTTAAATGAATTTGTGGCTTTACAAAGTAATATTTTTTTCTTTTGGCGCTTTTTTGAATTATCGTTATGAATGGTGATCAAGGGTGACAAAATTTGAAAACAAAAACTAATTGAAATTCTTTAATAACTAAAATATTTTTGGTTTTATCAGTGGAGCGCATGTAAAAAATTGTTTACTATATTTTTTAGAAAAATCAAGGTACACCGTACGCCACTGATTTTTGTAAAAATTAATTATTATTACTGAATTCCTTGTTCAATTCTAAAAAGAAAAGCTCTTTAACAACCTTATGGTACGACGCACCGATTTTGAGCAAAAAAATAAAACCTTTTTAATGTATTTTTTTAATTTCACTTAAATGAATTTGTGGCTTTACAAAGTAATATTTTTTCTTTTGACGCTTTTTTGAATTATCGTTATGAACGGTGATACAGGGTGACAAAATTTGAAAAAAAAAACAATTGAAATTCTTTAATAAGTAAAATATTTTTGGGTATAACAGCGCATATAAAAAAATTTTAGTATATCTTTTGGAAAAAATTAGGGTACACCATACGCCACTGATTTTTGTAATTGTAAAATATTATTACTGAATTCTCCGTTCAATTCTAAAAAGAAAAGCTCTTAAATCCTTTAATCACTTTATGGTATGACGCACAGATTTTGAGAAAAAAATAAAAAAACTTTTAATGTATTTTTTTTCATTTTATTTAAATTAATTTTTGATTTTACAAAATAAGACTTTATTTTTGGTTCCTTTTTGAATTATTTATATGAACGAAGATACAGGGTAACAAAATTAGAAAAAAAAACAAATTGAAATTTTTTAATAAGTAAAATATTTTTGGATTTACCAGTGGTGCGCTTCTAGTTTCATTTGTTTCATTTTCTAAGTTTTATTTGAATATTTTAATTTTGTGCTTCTACCTACCTTTTATTCTAAAAGTTTCTGATTTTTTCCCTTTTCTTAACGCGGCCTTTGTAATTTTATTTTTTTTTCTTACTGTTTTATCCTTCATATGTTTCTATTCTTATCTTTTGATAATTTTTCATAAATGTTTTGTCTGTTAATGTTTAATCGATCTAAATTTGACTTTTTTATGTATTTTAAATGGTTTCAAGGTTTTTTTCACCAAAAATGAAACCCCCCCTCCCCCCGTGAAATTTCTTATTTAACAAAAAAAACCTCAAATTTGAAAACAACGAACTCCAAGTCAAGAGTCTCAATTTTTTTTTTTTTAATATTGACTTGGAGTTTGCTACACTTTTCAAACTTTTCTATCAATGTCTGAGAGAAAAAATTTACTTTTTCTACAATTTTGAAAAAACCTCATTTCAGCCACTGTTTTTGTTTTTTTTTTTAAGAAACGGAGAACAGAGCATGGGAATAGATTTTAAAGCCTTTTGCGGTATTTTATGTAGTACTCCAATGAAATTTCTTCCTGATGTATCGTCTACAACTGCGGCGGATATTATGAAAGGTGATGAGATAAGGGGCGAAGTAACCAATCTTGCGTCTTGGCTCAATTTCTAACTTTGATGACCAGAGTGGATTTAACCGTTTTTTTTTCTCTTCTTAATATCCTCTTTCTTCTCTCGCAAAAACGAAAATTTAATTTTTTGGACAATTTCGGACATTTTAAGATAATTACAAAGTTACTGAACTAACATGAATAATTCTGCTCTTAAGCCTCAAACCAAAGTTTCCAATTTCTTCTCTTCAGTGTTTTCCTCAACGGGCTTTAAGAAGTTCAGGTTTGCAATCTTCGTCTTCTTCTTCAAATTTCTGGAACGGTTTTAGCGACAGCTTTTCCTGCTCCTCTTCAGATTGGTACCGGTTACAACTCGCAATTATGGACAATCCATGCATGCTCCTAATCTTCAGTTTACTTATGTTTTTCAAGCACAAGTTTCTCGCCTTCCAGGTCTTCTTTAAGCTTAACTTTCTGTTTCTTGTTGACAGGAACTTTCACTTATTCAGGCTCCTTTTCCTCCTTAGGTCACTCAGATCTCTCAAATTTATCAGTTACCCGTCTTTCGCTTTTTAAATAATTATTAATTTCAAGCCAGAAGATTTTTTATGTTTAATTCGTCTTTTTTTTAATAAAAGTTCTGAAATTTCTTCAGGCGTTTCTTCAGCTCCAAGGACAACTTCAGCGCCAGCTCCAGCGTAAACTATAATGATGCAATTTTGGCCCAAAACCATGATTTTTTAACGATTTTTTGAAGTTTTTTACTCGGTTTCTGAACAAAATTAATTTTTTTTGAGAACACCTTGGTTCGATTTTCTAAGTTTTATTTGAATATTTTAATTTTGTTTCTCTACGTGCCTGGATTTATCTTGTTCCAAAATTTTCTGATTTTTTTTCCCTTTTGTTACCTTGGCCTTTGCAACTTAAGTTTTCTTACGATACTTTTATTCTTCATATTTTTCCATACTTAATTTTTGCCATGTTTTATTAAATGTTTCGTAATTTTAATTTTTTTTATCGATCTAAATTGGACTTTTTCATGTGCTTTAATTGTTTCAAGGTTTGTTTTACTTAAACTCTATTTATACTTAAAATTAAACCTTGCAAATTTTTCTTAACGCGGCTTTTGTAATTTTATTTTTTTTTCTTACTGTTCTTTTAACCTTCATATTTTTCTATTCTTATCTTTTGCTACGTTTTAATTGGACTTTTTTATGTATTTTTATGGTTTCCAGATTTTTTTACTTTTCCACAGCCTGATTCTTGCTTTAGCGCCAAGGCCAGCTTTCTCAGATTTCTGACTTTTTAAGTTCTTTATACGCTTTTGACTGGAAACAATAGTTTTGCAACGAACCAAAAATCTTTTTCTTTTTTTTTAGGAGACTTTGGTTTCAATTTCTAACTTTTATTTGAATATTTTAATTGTGTGCCTCTACCTACTTCTTTTGGATTTATTTTGTTCTAAAATCTTCTGATTTTGTCCTTTTTCTTAATGCAGCTCTGTAATTTTATTTTTTCCTTACTGTAGTTTTATTTTTTATATTTATCTATTCTTATCTTTTGCTACGTTTTATTAAATATTTTGTCTTTTTTATCGATCTAAATTAGCCTTTTACATGAATTTTATCTGATTCTGAGCCTAATCTTATTCTAGTTGTTTAACAAAACTTTAAATTTGCTTTCTTAGACGCTTTACGTCATTTTTATCCGATTTTAGCCTTAATCATGATCTGAATTTTTCTAAAACCTCTAATTTTATTTTTAGATGTTTTGCCATTTTTAACGAATTTCAGCACTAATCCTAACCAGTTTTCTTCCAATAAATTTAAATTGCAGTTTTAGACGCTTTAAGTCATTTTAAACCGATTTTGGCTTTAAACATGATAAGAGTTTTTCCAAAAATCTTTTTAAAAACTGAAAGAGAAGACACTGAAATTTAGTTTTTTAGGTATTTTTAGTTACGTGTTACCATGTTCCAATAGTTAATTTAAAGAAAAATAGACAATTAGAAGATTTGATACAATTTTGCTTGATTTTGCCTACAATTTAGTTCCTTCAAGAACACGAAAATTTGCATTTTTACGCAAAGGGTTTTGACAATGTTTTAGCTTTTAATTCTAACCAAAATTTCTGCAAAGATTCCATATTTGCATTTTCTGTCGTTCAAAATTTGATTTGCGTTTTCAAACGTTTGAATAATTTTTAACCGATTCTGACCTTAATCTTGTCCTAAATGATGTCCTAAATGATGTGTTACAAAACTTAAAATTTGCATTTTTAGACGTTTTAAGGCATTTTAGGCCGATTTTGGCTTTAACCGTAAGCAGAATTATTCCAAAAACCTTTCTTTTTTTTTTTTTCGTCGGTATCATTTTTAATGATTTTTCAGTTTAAGAAATTTCAGTTCTTCATTGTTTTGTTACATTCCAGAACTTTTTATTAGTTTTCAAAATCTATTGATTTGTTTAAATCTGAGTTTATTAACACTAATTCTGTTTATAATTTCTAATTGTGGGCAAAAAGCGCTTACCACCTTTCAAAAATGTGCTACAAAGAGGTCCTCAGTCGGACCATAGTTCTCTTAATAATCATCGATTTTCGTCTCGGTGTAGAACTTCTATTTTGGGCCAAACCTGTACAAAAAAACTCGTTAAAAAACAAAGTTTCGTGCTAAAATTGTTCCAATTCTCGAAGTTTTTGTTGAACAGGACACTGAAGTAGTTAGCACTTGACCAAGGCGGATGAACATCGTTACTCTGTCTCTTACTTACAGAGCCCTAAGTAAATTTTATTAAAATCTTTTGTAACGTTCTCTAGAGTTCACAAAAAAATAAAATTCTTCCAAGAACTTTGACCTTGAATAGCAAGGGAATTAGAACCAAAAAATGTGAACAAATCCTTTTTTTTTCATCCAAATAACAGAACCCATTTGAACATGTCTTTACGGGACACCCTGTATAAACAAATGACAATCAAAGTAAATGGACTTTGACTCTTTATCGTTTTCTTTAGACTTTTCCCAACCAACTAGTGCAGTATAGGAAAAAACTGCAGTAGTCCACATAACGAGTTTTCGTAAAGTTTCTGCAACACTGCGAAGTTTTAGTGCACTTTGCTCCAAAAGTAGGTACTCGAGTACCTACTCCGCCGAATAATACGAAAAGTAGCTCCCATCTAAAACGAAAGTTTCAAGTTTTAATAAGACTCCCGTCCGCCATTAAAAATATAAGAACAAAATCAATACGGACCCGCGAACAATCCCCTAAAGAAGGACCAAGCGGAGGGGGGGTGGCGGGGGATGAGGGACTCGCTCGCCCCTCGAAGTAAAAACGAGGGTGGAAATAAGAGGGCAAAAAGAAGGCGGCCATGGAAATTAAAGACAAAAGGGAACCGAAATTGCGTCGAGGGAAAAAGCGCGGAAAGAAGGGGTGGATTTTAGTCCGGGGTAGCTCAGATGATGAAGATGCCTATTAGCCATTCACTTATCTTTGTCATCTAGTTATCTTTGAAACCTTAATTTTTTTATACCCATCTTCTTTTAGCACTATTTTTCCAACGCTCCTTTTAGCACTAATTTTTCAACGCCTACTTGACGATAATAATAAGTGAATGGCTTAGACAGGGAAGGAAACTTATGACAAGTCAGTTCTGATTAATACATTACAAATTATGACAATTGAAACGTCAGGAGCTGCTCATCTTAGATACCGCCCCTGCTCTGATGAATTGATTGCTCTGATTGCTCCAATTGCTCTTCATTTACAATTAGGTATTCATATATATAAACATTCGCTTTTCTTTTTTAAATAAATAATGAGGAAAACACCATAATTCATCGCATAGCCAGGACTAAATCGGGCGATACAGTCCTGAAAGTCCCGAGGGGGTGTAAAAAGGGGCCGAAAAGAGTTCTAAGATGGCCGACGCTCTCTCGCGCTTTCGTTTTGAATTATTTCAAGAATTATATAAAGCTTTTAGATTGCGAAATACCTTGCCATTCTCGAATTTTAATTAAATTTATTTAAACGAGAGAAGGAGGAACGAAAAGAATCGGAGAAAGGGGCGCAGGGCTTGCCTGTTTCGTTTTAACGAGCACTTCTTAGTTGAGGTGTTATATGATTTGTGTTGCAGCTTGTAGTAAAAAAAAAAGAGATTTTTTTGATATTTCTTATTCGCCTTGAATGTAACAAGTTGTAACATTATGTTAAAAAGATTGGGATTTTTTAAATTTAGAGGAACTACTTTCTCAAAACTGAAAAGGCAAATAATTGCTTGGTAACGTTTTTTTTTAGTCTCTGAGTCTGATCAAATTGTTTTCAAAACAAAATATTGTATGAAAGTGTAGGTGACAAAGTGTGAAAGAGTGAAAAATGTAGGTCAAAAAAGGTAAAATATAAAATAAAAAATTTGCTACTGAAAACGCTAAAAAAAAATATTTGTAATTCTCTATTTGTTAGCTAAAAGAACTTTTTATACCTGAAATATCAATATTTTCAAGTTTTTTCCTGAAACTCAATTTCTTAATTCTCCAAAGTGGGCCAAAAATCACCAAACCTGGTGAAATTTAACCAGACAATTCATAACTGGTAGCCAAAAACAATATTTTCTTTTGCCACAATGCTTTTTAAGCTAAATGGCAACGCAGCGTTCGTCTTTTGTCAGACCAATAGCAGATACGTCACACGACAAGCTGTCAATGTTGTCAAATATTGTTGCCAAGCAATGTTGCCAAACGTTTACTAATGTCTATAGTTGATTTTTATCGTTCTTGATAATTTTTTTTGATGATCTAGGTGACTTTGCCTTTTTGCAACTGGTTCTTAAGAGACTTACAAACATCTCAGCGAATGCAGACAAATACAGTGAACCAAAAGGAGAGCAATAAAAAACGTCGGGTAAATGAAAGAGTGTGAAGTGAGTATTGAGAACTTCTAAAGCAGACGAAATAATTCGGAGAAGAGAGAGAGAGAGAGAGAGAGAGAGAGAGAGAGAGAGAGAGAGAGAGAGAGAGAGAGAGAGAGAATAGGAGAAAGATCGGGGAACTCCGAATGTGTACAAATGAATACAATTAAATTAGATTCGAAAAGAAACAAAAAAAAGTTAAAAGATGAAGGTCAGTCAAGAAATTAAAGAAATCATTAATATTTAAAATGAAGATTAAATGGGTGGTTTTTAAGTTTGTAATGTCTCGTCACAATGACGACGAAATTATTTCCCAAAGGTTTTGGTGAGAGACGCTTTCTAATCCAAACTATAAACGACGCTACAAGTGTCTTTATCTATTTTTTTAATTTAATTTAAAACACTTTACTTTTGAAGTCTGACAACTTTTTTCTAATGATCCAGGTGATCTTGCTTTTTTGCTACTGGCACCTAAATCTAGAGATCAAAGAGTTGCAAACCTTCCAGAGAATGAAAATAAATACAATGAAACAAAAGAAAAAAACGCAAAATTAAAAAATAAAAACTTCGAAAAGAGTACTCCGAACTATTAAAGCCGACAAAATAATTCAGGGAAATACAAAAAAGGATGGTTACATCCAATTGAAAAGGGCCCTTTGTTAGAGACTATAAACAGAATAAGAGAAAAGCGCTAATAAACTTGGGAAGAAGCAAGAAATATAAGGAAATAACAAAGAAAATCTTAAAAAAACAGATAAAATTTGACAAGGAATAAAAAAATGAACTATTAAAGATGACGAAATAATTCAGACAAATACAAAAAAAGGATGGTTACATTAAATAAAAAATAGATTATATTTGCAGGAAATTTAAAGAAAATGAAAGATGAAGGACAGACAAGAAGGCGAAAAAATAAATAATATTTAAAGAACTTACTAGAATTACTTTTTCTTCACAGTTATCACTGGATCACTAAAGTGGGCAAAAGGTCACCAGACCTGGACCAGACATGTCAGTACTGGTACACAAGAATAATATTTACCCTTATTGCTGCCACAATGGTTATTTAGCGAAATGGCAACGCAGCGTTCTTCTTTTGTCAGAGCAATATGGCCGGCCTGCTTGGCGAGACTACAGCAGATACGTCACACGACAAGATGTCAATGTTGTGTGCAATGTTGCCAAACGTTTACCATTGTCCTTGACAATGGATGTAGTTGATTTTTATCGTTTCTGATAATTTTTTTTATGATCTAGTTGATTTTGACTTTTTGCAACTGGTCCTTAAGAGAACTACAAACATCTCAGCGAATGCAGATAAATACAATGAACCAAAAGGAGAGAATTAAAGAAAAATGGAATGACTGGAAAGAATATGAAGAGAGTACTGAGAACTTCTCAAGCAGACGAAATAATTCGGAGAAAAGAGAGAGAAAAAAAAGAGAGAAAACGGGAAAGATCGAAGAATTCCGAATATGTATTAATGGACACGATAAATTTAGATCTGAACAGAAACAAAAAAAAAGGAAAAAGGTGAAGATCAGTCAAGAAACCAAAGAAATAATTAATAATTAAAATAAAGATGAAATAGTTGGTTATTATGTTTGTAATGTTTGATACAATGATGGCAAAGTTATTTCTCAAAGGTCTAGGTGAGAGACGCTCTCTAATCCAAACAATAAACGACGCTACAGGTGTCTCTATCTATTTTGTTTTTAATTTAATTTAAAACACTTTACGTTTAAAGTCTGACACGTTCTTTTACCAGTCTGTATCTATTTCTTTTAATTAAAAAAACTTTACGTTTGAAGTCTGACAATTTTTTTTTTGATGATCCAGACGATCTTGCCTTTTTGCAACTGGCCCTTAAATCAAGAGATCAAAGAGCTGTAAACGTTTCAGAGAATGAAAACAAATACAATGAAACAAAAGAAGAAAACGTAAAATAAAAAAATAAAGACTTCGAAGAGAGTACTGCGAACTATTAAAGCCGACGAAATAATTCAGGAAAACACAAAAAAGGATGGATATATAAAATTGAAAAGGGCCTTTATTAGAAATTATAAACAGAATAAGACAAAAGTGCTAATAAACTTAGCAAGAAATCTAAAAAAATAACAAAGAAGGTCTCAAAAAACAGATTATATTTGGCAATTAATTAAAAAAAAAACAAAAAATTAAGGACAGACAAGAAGCCAAAAAAATTATTAATATTTAAAGAAGTTATCAGAATCGCGTTTTTCTTCACAGTTGTCACCAGATCATTAAAGTGGGCAAATAATCACCAGACCGTGACCAGATATGTCAGTACTGGTACACAGGAACAATATTTAGACTTATTCCTGCCACAATTCTTTTTAGCTTAATGGCAACGCAGCATTCGTGTTTTGTCAGACCAATATGGCCGCTCTGCTTGGCGAGACTACATCAGATACGTCACACGACAAAATGTCAATGTTGTGTGCAATGTTGCCAAACGTTTACTGTTGTCTTTAACAATGGATGTAGTTGATATTTATCCTTTCTAATATTTTTTATTTTTTGATGATCTAGTTGATTTTGACTTTTTGCAACTGGTCCTTAAGAGAACTACAAACATCGCAGCGAATGCAGATAAATACAATGAACCAAAATGAGAGAAATAAAAAAAATTGAGTGAATGGAAAGAATATGAAGAGAGTACTGAGCACTTCTAAATCAGACGAAATAATTCGGAGAAAAGAGAGAGAAAACAAAGAGAGAAGAGGGGAAAGATCGAAGAACTCCGAATATGTATTAATGGACACGATAAATTTAGATCTGAACAGAAACAAAAAAAAAAGGAAAAAGGTGAAGATCAGTCAAGAAACCAAAGAAATAATTAATAATTAAAATAAAGATGAAATAGTTGGTTATTATGTTTGTAATGTTTGACACAATGATGGCAAAGTTATTTCTCAAAGGTCTAGGTGAGAGACGCTCTCTAATCCAAACAATAAACGACGCTACAGGTGTCTCTATCTATTTTGTTTTTAATTTAATTTAAAACACTTTACGTTTAAAGTCTGACACGTTCTTTTACCAGTCTGTATGTATTTCTTTTAATTAAACAAACTTTACGTTTGAAGTCTGACAATTTTTTTTTGATGATCCAGACGATCTTGCCTTTTTGCAACTGGCCCTTAAATCAAGAGATCAAAGAGCTGTACACGTTTCAGAGAATGAAAACAAATACAATGAAACAAAAGAATAAAACGTAAAATAAAAAAATAAAGACTTCGAAGAGAGTACTGCGAACTATTAAAGCCGACGAAATAATTCAGGAAAACACAAAAAAGGATGGATATATAAAATTGAAAAGGGCCTTTATTAGAAATTATAAACAGAATAAGACAAAAGTGCTAATAAACTTAGCAATAAATCTAAAAAAATAACAAAGAAGGTCTCAAAAAACAGATTATATTTGGCAACTAATTAAAAAAAAACAAAAAATTAAGGACAGGCAAGAAGCCAAAAAAATTAATAATATTTAAAGAAGTTATCAGAATTGCGTTTTTCTTCACAGTTGTCACCAGATCATTAAAGTGGGCAAATAATCACCAGACCGTGACCAGATATGACAGTACTGGTACACAGGAACAATATTTAGACTTATTCCTGTCACAATTCTTTTTAGCTTAATGGCAACGCAGCATTCGTGTTTTGTCAGACCAATATGGCCGCTCTGCTTGAGGAGACTACAGCAGATACGTCACACGACAAAATGTCAATGTTGTGTGCAATGTTGCCAAACGTTTACTATTGTCTTTAACAATGGATGTAGTTGATTTTTATCGTTTCTGATATTTTTTATTTTTTGATGATCTAGTTGATTTTGACTTTTTGCAACTGGTCCTTAAGAGAACTACAAACATCTCAGCGAATGCAGATAAATACAAAGAACCAAAAGGAGAGAAATAAAAAAAAATTGAGTGAATGGAAAGAATATGAAGAGAGTACTGAGAACTTCTAAAGCAGACGAAATAATTCGGAGAAAAGAGAGAGAAAAAAAGAGAGAAGAGGGGAAATATCGGAGAACTCCGAATGTGTATTAATGGACACGATAAATTTAGATCTGAACAGAAACGAAAAAAAAGGAAAAAGGTGAAGATCAGTCAAGAAACCAAAGAAATAATTAATAATTAAAATAAAGATGAAATAGTTGGTTATTTTGTTTGTAATGTTTGACACAATGATGGCAAAGTTATTTCTCAAAGGTCTAGGTGAGAGACGCTCTCTAATCCAAACAATAAACGACTCTACAAGTGTCTGTATCTATTTTGTTTTTAATTTAAACACTTTACGTTTAAAGTCTGACACGTTCTTTTACCAGTCTGTATCTATTTCTTTTAATTAAAAAAACTTTACGTTTGAAGTCTGACAATTTTTTTTTGATGATCCAGACGATCTTGCCTTTTTGCAACTGGCCCATAAATCAAGAGATCAAAGAGTTGTAAACGTTTCAGAGAATGAAAACAAATACAATGAAACAAAAGAAGAAAACGTAAAATAAAAAAATAAAGACTTCGAAGAGAGTACTGCGAACTATTAAAGCCGACGAAATAATTCAGGAAAACACAAAAAAGGATGGATACATAAAATTGAAAAGGGCCTTTATTAGAAATTATAAACAGAATAAGACAAAAGTGCCAATAAACTTAGCAAGAAATCTAAAAAAATAACAAAGAAGGTCTCAAAAAACAGATTATATTTGGCAATGAATAAAAAAAAAAAATGAAGGACAGGCAAGAAGCCAAAAAAATTATTAATATTTAAAAAAGTTATCAGAATTGCTTTTTTCTTCACAGTTGTCACCAGATCATTAAAGTGGGCAAATAATCACCAGACCGTGACCAGACATGTCAGTACTGGTACACAAGAACAATATTTAGACTTGTTCTTGCCACAATGCTATTTAAGATAAACGGCAATGCAGCGTTCGTGTTTTGTCAGACTAATATGGCCGGTCTGCTAGGCAAGACTACAGCAAGTACGTCACACGACAAGATGTCAATGTTATGTGCAATGTTGCCGAACGTTTACTATTGTCTTTAGTAATGGATGTAGTTGATTTTTATCGTTTCTGATAAATTTTTTTTGTTGTTCTAGGTGATTTTGACTTTTTGCAACTGGCCCTTAGGAAACTTACAAACATCTCAGTAAATACAATAAACCAAAAGAAGAGAAATAAAAAACGTGGAGTAAATGGAAAAAGTGTGAAAAGATTATTGAGAACTTTTAAAGCAGATGAAATAATTCGGAGAAAAGAGAGAGAAAACAGGGGAAAAAATCGAGAAACTCCGAATGTGTATAAAATGGATACGATGAAATTAGATCTGAAAAGAAAAAAAAAGTAAAAAGTTAAAAGATGAAGATCAGTCAAGAAACCAAAGAAATCATTAATAATTATAATGAAGATGAAATATTTGGTTATTATGTTTGTAATGTTGTAATGTTTGAAATGTTTGAAAACACAATGATGGCAAAATTATTTCTCACAGGTCTAGGTGAGAGACGCTCTCTAATCCAAACAATAAACGACGCTACAAATATCTGTATATCAAAGCTATTTTTTTTTAATTTATTTTTAAACACTTTACTTAGCAAGAAATAACTAAAAAATAACAAAGAAGGTCCTAAAAAAGCAGATTTAAAGAAAAAATATTTAAAAAAATGAAAGATGAAGGACAGACAAGAAGCCGAAAAATGATTAATATTTAAAGAACTTACCAGAAATACTTTTCCTTCACGGTTGTCACCAGATCACTAAAGTGGGCAAAAAATCACCAGACTTGAAGAAATTTTACCAGACATGTCAGTACTGGTACACAAGAACAATATTTAGACTTATTCCTGCCACAATTCTTTTTAGCTCAATGGCAACGCAGCGTTCGTCTTTTGTCAGACCAATATGGCCGTTCTGCTTGGCAAAACTACAGCAGATTCGTCACACGACAAGTTTTCAATGTTTTGTGCAATGTTGCCAAACGTTGCAACTAATCCTTAAGAGACTTACAAACATCTCAGCGAATGCAGACAATTACAATGAAACAAAATGAGGGAAGAAAATATGTGAATGGAGTACTGAGAACTTCTAAAGCAGACGAAATAATTCGGAGAAGAAAGAGATAAAAAAAGGGAGAACAGCGGAAAAGATCGAGGAACTCCGAATGTGCACAAATGGATTCGATAAAATTAGATCTTAAAAAAAACAACAAAAAAGTTAAAAGATGAAGATCAGTCAAGAAACCAAAGAAATCATTAATAAATAAAATGAAGATAAAATAGTTGGTTTTTATGTTTGTAATGTCTCGACACAGTGACGGCAAAATTATTTCTCAAAGGTTTTATTTAGAGACGCTCTCTAATTCAAACAATAAACGACGCTACAAGTGGTTGTACCTATTTTTTTTTAAATTAGTTTAAAACACTTTATGTTTGTAAAAAAATCTGACAATTTTTTTTGGATGATCCAGGTGATCTTGCTTTTATGCAGTTGGCCCTTAAATCAATAAATCAAAGAATTGCAAACGTTTCAGAGAATGAAAACAAATACAATGCAACAAAAGAAGAAAATGCAAAATAAAAAAATAAAGACTTGGAAGAGAGTAATGCGAACTATTAAAGCCGACGAAAAAATTCAGAGAAATAAAAAACAGTGTGGTTACATAAAATTGAAAAGGGCCCTTTGATAGAGACTATAAACAGAATAAGAGAAAAGTGTAGCAAGAAATATAAAAAGAAGGTTTTAAAAAAATAGATTAGATTTGGCAAAAAAATTAAGAAAAATGAAAGATGAAGGACAGGCAAGAAGCCGAAAAAATGAAAAATATTTAAGTAACTTACCAGAATTACTTTTTCTTGTGTTCAAAAAATCACCAGACCTGGACCAGACATGTCAGCACTGGTACAGAAGAACAATATATAGACATATTCCTGCCACAATGCTTTTTTAGCTAAATGGCAACGCAGCGTTCTTCTTTTGTCAGACCAATATGGCCGCTCTGCTTGGCGAGATTACAGCAGATAGTCAAACGACAACATGTCAATGTTTTGTGCAATGTTGCCAAATGTTTACTATTGTCTTTAACAATGGATGTAGTTGATTTTTAGCGTTTCTGATAATTTTTCTTTTGATGACCTAAGTGATTTTTGACTTTTTGCAATTGGTCCTTAAGAGACTTACAAACATCTCAGCGAATGAAGACAAATACAATAAAATGGAGAAATAAAAGCGGGGAGTAAATGGGAAGAGTGTGAAGTGAATACTGAGATCTTCTAAAGCAGACGAAATAATTCGGAGAAGAGAGAGAGAGAGAAAAAAAGGGAGAACAGGGGAAAAAATCGAGGAACTTTTTCAGAATATGTACAAACGATAATGATAAAACTAGATCTAAATATAAAAAAAAAATCCTCAATTAAAGTAAACACTGAAAGAAATACTAATAAGACGTGGACGTTGTATATCCATATTAGAACGTAAATTATTGCAAAAAAAGAGAGACAAATGAAGCGAAGAAGGCTAACTAAAAATGATACTGAAAAAAAACGAATAATGAGAGAGATAAAAGAATTTCAAATATTTTAACTAATGCAATCAAACAGTGAAAGAAGTGTAATTTTTGCTGAAAATGTTAAGATAAATCTAAAAAATAGTAGAGATTTAAAAAACTGAAGTTCAAAAAAACGTTTTTGAAAAAATTCTTTAATAAAATTGCAAAAATCGAAAAACTCAAAATATAAATACGAGGAGATAAAAGAAAGAAGATATTAAAATTCAAAGAGACATATGATTATGCCTAATAAGACTGACCTTGAGGTACTTTGGTTATTTTGGCATACAAATACCACTCTTACTCGCTCGTCTAGAAGTGGTATTTGTAGCCAAACTGCCAAGACTACAATTCTTCAGACGTTTAGATCTGTGAACTCACGGATCTCAGAAAATCTCTGTTAAGTTCTGGTGGTTCTCAAACCATCTCAAGGTTCTTATTACTTCTTAACAACTGTAACAAACTAAGAGACTAGAAGTAACAAACGCGACTTCATGGAGGACCTGGATATGAAATACTGGTGCAGATATGTCATCAACACAGCCTTTAGATCTCAAAAAATAGCATTTTTTAGAGAACAAATAAAGTTTTCATTTGTTTCATATTTAATAGTTTTTTTCCATTTTTTTAATTCCTGAGCTGACTTTTGATTTGAGAAAAGCTAAGCGTTCTGAGTAAGTCCACTATCGAGTTTCCTCTCTATCCACATTAATTACTGAGACTGAAAGTTTTGACTTGCCAAAACGAAAACGATGAACAAAATAAATAAAGTTTACTTCTTTGGGATGGAGTTTCCAGTCGGGCCGAAACCGTGCCGTGAGGGAAATTTCTAATTTTAACAAATATTCATTCATTTCAATTAAATTTTAATCAGCCCCACTGCGAGCTTCCAATTAAACTCTTAAAATAATAATTAAGTTTTTACTTTCTACCAATTTCCTACGGAACTGGGAACCGGAACGCCCAGGCGTGTAATTGAAAAGAAACACTCCTGATGATGAAATCCTGGACTGGTTTTGTTAAGAATAATGCTTTTGGGATACCAGTAGTTTCAGAAATAAAAAAAAAAAACTGATAGCACATATGAGGTGTTCATTAAAAAACGTTATCTAGATTTTTTGGAGTAAATGGACTTTTGTTCTTTCATCGCTTTGTTTACACATTTCATTGCCAACTAGATAACCTTTTTAAATAAACATTTTCCATTTGACGATATAGCCACGATTCAGCCTATAGGCCAAGAAATAGTTTTTTTGTTGTGCATATGATGAAACAATAAGGGATGACCGTTGATTTGGTTATTCATCACTTTCCATCCCTTCACGACGTATTGCAAGTGCAAGTCGCACCCTTCTTTAACTTATTACCTACTTCGAGTATCGGGTTTCTTTTTCTACAGCGGCACACCCTTCGGATAGTAATAAATTTCGTCGGTTTCATTAAATTAAATGGATAAAAACCCTTTCTTGGCGGCTGGTATCAGCGGAACGACGACGATGGGGATCCTTAATTGAAAATCGATAGACCCCAAATGTCGCTCTGGTTTCGGTTTTATTCTTTCTTAGGGGGCCCATTCTTAGTTTTCAACCAAGAAGTTTTCGGTATGAAGTATGATGTAGCTAGTCGCGACATATTGGGCTTTAGAGGCGGTTTGCGCCTCTTCGTATAATATCGGTGGCTGAGTTGAGAAAAAGGCTAAAAGCATAAAGTAATTTTTTACTAATTAGTAGGTAATTAAGTCAAAATTATCGTCCAAACACGTAAATTTTAGTTTTTAAGGTTTACAAGCAATTTTTTTAGCAGCTTCAACCCTCTAATCTGACAAGGAAATGAAACCAATGTGAACCAATTGAAGTGTGTAAAACTGACATATTTTTAAAGTTTTGAATTGGTTTGACATGAAAGTTGCCACGTGATTACACCTTGATGAGACCTTCAAAAGGAGGTGTCACTCCACTCTTCTTTCCATATAGAATTTCAAACTCAATGCTTTTTATTCGTTGAGAGTTTAGGCTTAAACGGTTCAAAAATTTGCAAAAAATTTAAAATCAAGGTGAAAGATTTTCGATGTATATATTCATTTGAAAGAAAAGCGTGGTAGATCCTTTTCGATGGGCTACCTTGTATTATAAAACATAGATCACAGAATCTTAATTATGAAACTCTTGGATCTCTCTATGAGACTGTTGAAGCTATAATAACTCAATCAAAAAGTTAAATGATGGTTAACGCCTGTTTAACTGTTCTCTCTTCTTCTCAAAGTACTGCTCAATGATGGACACCATGGGCAAAAACCAAGAACGTGATTGGTTTCCACAACGGGAGTTTTATAGATGTCTCCTAATGAGTGTGCAGTCCATGATATCACCTAAGTACCAAGTACTTGCGCCCTTCAAACCAGGACAAGGGTATGTGGGTTTGAAAAAAAAATGTAGACAACCCACAAAGCTTGTATTAAGGGCATGGATTTTTAGTGTAGGAAAAACAGAGTTTAGTTATTTTTGAATTAAAACATGCAAGGTCAGCTAGGCAGATGTCCAGGTCCTCTATGAAGTCTAGACTGTTAAAACTTGTTGGTGCAAGTGGTAGAGGATTCTTTAAGCAGGCCGACGATCGAAGGTACAAAGTTTGATTTCGTTCTTTTAGATTATTAGTAAAAGCTGAGGTGCTTTAAAGAAACGGTAGGAGTATGGGAAAAGTTAACATGGAACATTTTTTCATTGAATGAGATGCTAATATATTGCGTCCTCTCAATTTACAGATGCAAGGTTCTGCAGGTAAAGGACAAATAAAACTCCCTTGTCGTTTGAATAACGGCCAACTTTTCGATGTTTAACTCACGTCTTCTTCAGATTACATCCATGATGCACATGGCATATTACACAGGCCAGCATTGTCACAGCAACAATCTTGTTTATTAACGTCATCGCTTGTCGCCGAATATAGACCTGAAGAAGACGTCAATTAAACGTCGAAACGTTGGCCGTTATGGAGTTTTATTTGTCCTTTACCTGCAAAACTTTAAATTGAGTGACATATTTTTTGAATGACATTTTGACCCAAAATAATCTAAAGTTCTGCCAATAAAAAATGATTTTTAAGTCGTTGAAAAAGTATTATTTCGGGTCAATAGCGTATAAAAAGTCAGTACTCTGAGAAAGCAGGCGCTGGCCCTAGAGCAGGAGCTGGGCTGCTGCTCTAGCCGCCATATGTGATCCAACGCCGCAAACGGAAGAAAAATTAAAAAAATGTGGAATAATTAGAAAATGTCCAAAAGTGGCAAAGAAAACAATTTAAAATATTTTTACTTGTAGGCTAAAATCATCAACAAACTTTCAAAAATTTGCTAAAAAAAGGTTCATAGTCAGACCATAATTTTTTCATTAATAATCGATTTTTGCCACGATGTAAACTTCTATTTTGGGCGAAAATTGTTTAAAAAAACCTGAAAAAATAGAAATCATTAAAAAAACCCGTGTTTTGACTGAATTGTTTCATTACAAATCATTATACTAAACGGCGCTGGCGCCAGGATAGCCCTAATCCTCTGCTTCACAAAAGACTCGAAAGTAAAAAAAATTGCAATAATCAGAAAATTATAAAAAAGGTATGTCTAAAAGTGGCAAAGGACACTTTAAAATATTTTCTAAAAAAGTTCTTAACGGGACATAATACTCTCAATAAGAATCGATTTTTGCTTCGATTTAAAACTTCTATTTTGGGCGAAATCTGTTTAAAAAAAACTGAAAAAATAGAAATCTTTAAAAAACACGTTTTTGGACAAAATTGTTTCATCAACCACAAATCATTAGCCCACCAATGTTAGCCTAATCCTGCTTCATAAAGAAACCGAAAATAAAAAAAAACTTGTAATTATCGGAAAATTATAAAAAATATATGTCCAAAAGTGAGAAAGGGCACTTCAAAATATTTCCAATTGTGAGCCAAAATCACGTAGAAATTAAAAAAAAAATTCTAAAAAGTTCTTAGTCGGATCATAATACTCTCAATAATAATCGATTTTTGCTTCGATTTAAAACTTCTATTTTGGGTGAAAAATTAAAAAAAAAACTGAACAATTAGAAATCTTTAAAAAACACGTTTTTGGACCAAAATTGTTTCATCCCAAATCATTACAATTTACGGCGCTGGCGCCGCAGCCCGCCAGAGGTAACCTAATACTGCTTCACAAAAGATCCGAAAGTAAAAAAACTTGTAATTATCGGAAAATCATAAAAAATATATGTCCAAAAGTGGAGAAGGAAACTTCAAAATATTTCCAATTGTGAGCCAAAATCACGTAGAAATTTTCAAAAATTTTCTGAAAAGTTCTTAGCCGGATCATAATACTGTCAATAATAATCGATTTTTGCCTCGATTTAAAACGTCTATTTTGGAGGAAAAGTGTTTAAAAAAAAATCTGAAAAATTAGAAATCTTCAAAAAACACGTTTTTGGACCAAAATTGTTTCATCAACCACAAATCATTAGCCCACACAATGTTAGCCTAATCCTGCTTCATAAAGGACCCGAAAATAAAAAAACTTGTAATTATCGGAAAACTATAAAAAATATATGTTCAAAAGTGGAAAAGGGCACTTCAAAATATTTCCAATAGTGAGCCAAAATCACGTAGAAATGTTCAAAAATTTTCTAAAAAGTTCTTAGTCGGATCATGATACTCTCAATAATAATCGATTTTTGCTTCGATTTAAAACTTCTATTTTGGGTGAAAAATTAAAAAAAAAAAACTGAAGAATTAGAAATCTTTAAAAAACACGTTTTTGGACCAAAATTGTTTCATCCCAAATCATCACAATTTACGGCGCTGGCGCCGCAGCCCGCCAGAGGTAACCTAATGCTGCTTCACAAAAGATCCGAAAGTAAAAAAATTTGGAAAAATCAGAAAATTTAAAAAAAAAGATAGGGATAAGGACTGGGGCCGGGCTGCGGACAAAAGAACCGAAAGTTAAAAAATCTGGAATAATCAGATAATCATAAAAAAGGTATATCCAAAAGTGGCAAAAAGGGTTCCTGGTTATCATCGATTAATGCCTCGATTTAAAACTTCTATTTCGAGTCAAAATTGTATGAATAACTTGAAAAATCAGGAATCATTAATCGTTAGGAAAACACATTTTTGTGCCAAAATTGTCTCAGTAGAATTAAATTTGCTCAACATATTTTGGTGTAATTTTAGGTGAAAATAAAAAAACCTTGAAACAATTAATAAAAATAATTTAAAAGTTTAAAAATGCAAATTTGATGGTTTTTTTGAGAAATTTACAGGGCAAAATCAGGTAAACGTGATTCAAATCTTTTAGTTTACAATTTAGATGTATTGATATTTCTGTCCCAAATTGTAAAACTATCCAAAAAAGCAAATATTTTGATGCATATTTGCTGGTTTTTAGTTAAAAGCTTCAAATCATACGCCAACAATTATATTTTTATTAAAAACTCAAAATATGGAATTTTTGTATTATTGTGGCACAATTTTTTTATTCTGTTCTAGTTCACAAACTGAAAATAATAAGTTTTTTTGAGGACCCAAAAAATTGTTATCTTTTTGTTCATTTGGCACAATATTTTGATCATTTTTTATCAAAATGGTCCAATAAACCAAAAATTAAGTTTTTGTTGGGGATTCAAAATAAACTATCATTTCTTTTATCATTTTTGCAAACTTTTTTCATTATTTTTAGTTCACAAACGATATTTAATGAATTTCTGTCCCAAAGTGTGTACCTGTTTAATAAAGCAATATTTTTTTCAATTTCTCTATTCAATAAATAATTGAGAAGTTTTAGTCAAATTTTAATAAGAGATTTGAGTTGAATTATGTAAAAGAAGAATGGAAAATGTTTTAGTAATCTCCTCCTACGCTCAAAAAAAGTTTTTTTAAGCAGTTAAAAAAAGTAAAAAGAATGACCCGGAGAGAATGAAAACAATGATGAAAAGTGCAATTTGGATCCAAGAAAAAGATATGAAAGAACAAAAATTTTATGAAAATGATAAATAAGGAGAATAAATGTACAATGAAAAATGGAAGCTGCAAAAGCACAAGTTAATAAATACGAAAATTAAGAAAATTTGAAAAATTTGAAACTTAGAAAAGTATGAGGTCCAAAGAAGTTAGGAGACGCACAAATTTAAGATATTTCAAATTTTGAGCCAAAATCGTCGAAAACAGTCTAAGATCAATGAAACAATATCTACAGGGTGTCCGCAATATAAATCAATTTACATTACAGTGCTCACTCTTTGGAAAAAACCAATTCTGGGTAAAAATTATCTTGAATGAAAACAATTTAGATCCATGAAAAAGAAAATAAAGGAACAGAAAATTTTATGTAGCATGATAAATAATAAGAATAGAGAAATAAGAAGAATAAAGGGAAATAAAAAAATAAAACTGCAAAAGCATAAGTTAAAAACTTTGACAGTTAAGAAAAATTGAAAATCTAAAATTTATGAAAAAAAAGTCCAAAAGGTAGGTAGAGGCATAAATTTAAGATGTTTCCAATTTAGAGCCAAAATCATCGAAAACTTAAAAAAAAATCTAAAAGGTGTTGCTTTTTGAACAAAGACTCTTTCAATAAATCATTCATTTTTGATCAAACCGAAAAAGTTTTGATCAAAATTGTCTTAAAATGAAAAAAAAAGTTGACTTTTAAGTCAAAATTACATAGAAAAAAATTAAAGTCCAATAAAAAGTCTAAGATCAATGAAAAAATATATATAGGGAGTCCGGAATATATCTTAATTTACAATACAATGCTCACTCGTTGAAAAAATCCAGTTCTGGGTAAAAATTACCTTGAGAGAATGAAAGCAATGATGCAAAAGACAATTTAGATCCACGAGAAAGAAAATAAAAAAAAAAAACAGAAAATTTTATGAAACATGATAAGTAATAAGAATAGAGAAATAAGAAGAATCAATGAACGAACAATGGGAAATAAAAAAAAATAAAACTGCAAAAAAGTGTAAGTTACAAAAAACGAAATTTAAGAAAAATTGAAAAATCTGAAATCTTTAATTAAAAAAAAAAAAACAGTTTTGGCCAAAATAGTCTGAATAGAAATCAATTTACATAACAATGCTCACTTGTTGGAATAAATCTAATTTTGGGAAAAAATTACCTCGAACGAATGATAGCAATGATGCAAAAGGCAATTTAGATCCATGGAAAAACAATAAAAAAAAACAGAAAATTTTATGAAACATTATAATTAATAACAATAGAAAAATAAGAAGAATGAAGGAACAATGGGAAATAAAAAAAAAATGACACTCCAAAAGCATAAGCTAAAAACCACAAAAGTTAGGAAAAATTGAAAAATCTGAAATCTTTAATTAAAAAAAAACAGTTTTGGCCAAAATAGTTTGAATAGAAATCAATTTACATTACAATGCTCAGTTGTTGGAATAAATTCAATTCTGGGAAAAAATTATCTCGAGAGAATGATAACAATGATGCAAAAGGCAATTGAGATCCATGGAAAAGAAAGTAAAAAAAAATAAAACTCCAAAAGCATAAGCTAAAAACCCCAAAAATTAAGAAAAATTCAAAAATCTGAATTCTTTAATTAAAAAAGCCAGTTTTTTCCAAGATAGTCTGAATAGAAATCAATTTACATTACAATGCTCACTTGTTGGAATAAATCCAATTCTGGGAAAAAATTACCTCGAGAAAATGATAACAATGATAAAAAGTGCAATTTAGATCTATGAAAAAAATATGAAAGAACAATAATTTTATAAAAAATGGTAAATAAGAAGAATAAAAGTACAATGAGGAATAAAAAAAAATGGAAACTGCAATAGCACATGTTAATAACTAGGAAAATCGTGAAAATTTTAAAATTGTTCAAAAGGTGTTGTTTCTTGAACAAAAATTCTTTCAATAAATCATTAATTTCAAAAACCCAAGTTTTGATCAAAAGTGTTTTAACACAAAAATTACCTCGAAAAAAATGAAAGTCCAATAAAAAGTCTAAGATCAATAAAAAAATATATACAGTGCATCCGGAATTGATATCAACTTACAGTACAGTACTCACTGTATGAAACATGATAAATAGCAAGAATAGAGATATAAGAAAAATAAAGGAACAATGGGAGATTAAAAAAAAAATAAAACTGCAAAACTACGAAAGTTAAGAAAAATTGAAAAATCTTAAACTTATAAAAGAATTAGTTCCAAAGACGGTAAGTAGAGGCACAAATTTAAGATATATCTAATTCTTAGTCAAAAACGTGAAGAATTAAAAAAAAAAAATCTAAAACGGTTCAAAAATTCTTTCAATAAATCATTAATTTAAAAAAAAAAACAGGTTTTTATCAAAATTGTCTAAATACAAAAAAAGTTAACTTTTAAGTCAAAATTACCTCGAAAAAAATAAAAACCTAATAAAAAGTCTAAGATCAATAGAAAAATATATACAGGGCGTCCGGAAACAAAAGACAGTAAATTCCAGAGACTATTGCTTGCTGATTTGACTTAAATCGTCTTAACCAAAAATGTCCTTTAAAGTTTTTTTTTGGCAAAACGTTGCATTGGTATTTGCGCACTTGAATTTTTGCACAAATCTAAAATTGAGACGTTCTCCCTATTTCGATATCGTCTGAAAAAAGCGAAACACACTCCGGCCCTTGGCACAGGTGCCAAAACACTTCACATCTTCACAATCTGACACTAAACGCCCAAGAAGAACTTCACACGACAGCTCATAAAAATAAACTGACCATTTAAAAATCCGAGTAGAACGCAGCACCTGGCAGAAAACTAAAGTCTCAAATATGTCACACATTCAAGAAAGGGTCAACACCGATTTTCTACCTTTTTGTTGCACGACTTGTGCATAGCGTCGTACCAGGATGGGTCGAAAGGTACGTTAAGGGCGTTCGAACGCTTGCAACACCACCAGGCAACTAACACAGCAAGGGGTTTTTTAACCAAATAAAACTAAGCAAAAGTGTATAATTGACGCAACTGACTCTAGATTAGATATTTTTTTAATTAATTATGTTGAGCATTTGGAGTTAATTAAGACTGGTTGTTCGAACGGCCTTAACAAATCTCTGCCAAATCGCGTATACCTGCAGGCATATGCATACATTTACGAAGGGGGTAGAAAAAACTGTTCCGACAATTATTGTTCAATCCTACCGGTCATTCCGAAACTGGACAAACCGGTCTTGGCCATTATGTCAAGAAATGGTCATTTTTATTTTTTAATTGAGAGAGGGTCGCTCTTTATTTTCCGGGCAAACGACGTGACCGAACGCCACCCTTAGGACTTAACACGTGGGAAAGGTCCGCCAGCGATGGTCTCAGTTCGTTTCTGATGACTGTCTGCTGAGTTTTTTTTCCTTTAGTTCAGGTTAGATTAGAAGATTCGTTTGTGTGTGAGGCCAAGTAGCCTCACATAACTGAACCCCGTCTAGCCCAAACTGAACTCTACTCAGCCTAAACTAACCTCAAATAAACGTTAAAGCCGCTTTGCCCATCCAGGTGAGGCATTTGGGTTAAGTTAATTCGTTTATGTTTTTCATTTGTTTTGATTAGTTCTGGTTAGTTCAGTTACGCTTTTCCTTTAGTTATTTTGGTCCAAGTCAGTTCAGTTCCATTTTTTTGCTTTGCTCATTTCAGGTTAGTTCAGGGCATTTTAGTTACTTTTTTCCTTTTTTTTTCCTTATTCTATAAATTCCAAAGAAAATTCTGCGGACCCTTTGCCTAGAAGATTAGAGTTAGTCTGGAGGATTGTGTCGTCAGAAGATGCATATTTGTGCCTCACATTACTGAACCCTGCCTACCTCAAATTGAAGTCTACCCGGCCTAAACTAACCTCACATAAGCTTTAGAGCCGCTGTTCCTTCCATGCGTGGAATCTTTTGGTTAAGTTAGTTCATTTATATTTTTCCTTTGTTTGGATTAATCCTGGTTAGTTTAGTTACGTTTTTCCTTTAGTTATTTTAGTCCAAGCCAGTTCAGTTCCATTTTTGTGCTTTGCTCATTTCAGGTTAGTTCAGGGTATTTTAGTTACTTTTTTCCTTTTTTTCCTTTTCCTATAAATTCAAAAGAAAATCCTGCGGACACTTTGCCTAGAAGATTAGAGTTAGTCTAGAGGATTGTGTCGTCAGAAGATGCATATTTGTGCCTCACATTACTGAACCCTGCCTACCTCAAATTGAACTCTACCCGGCCTAAACTAACCTCACATAAGCTTTAGAGCCGCTGTTCCTTCCATGCGTGGAATCTTTTGGTTAAGTTAGTTCATTTATATTTTTCCTTTGTTTTGATTAATCCTGGTTAGTTCAGTTACGTTTTTCCTTTAGTTATTTTAGTCCAAGCCAGTTCAGTTCCATTTTTGTGCTTTGCTCATTTCAGGTTAGTTCAGGGTATTTTAGTTACTTTTTTCCTTTTTTTCCTTTTCCTATAAATTCAAAAGAAAATCCTGCGGACACTTTGCCTAGAAGATTAGAGTTAGTCTAGAGGATTGTGTCGTCAGAAGATGCATATTTGTGCCTCACATTACTGAACCCTGCCTACCTCAAACTGAAGTCTACCCGGCCTAAACTAACCTCACATAAGCTTTAGAGCCGCTGTTCCTTCCATGCGTGGAATCTTTTGGTTAAGTTAGTTCATTTATATTTTTCCTTTGTTTTGATTAATCCTGGTTAGTTTAGTTACGTTTTTCCTTTAGTTATTTTAGTCCAAGCCAGTTCAGTTCCATTTTTTTGCTTTGCTCATTTCAGGTTAGTTCAGGGCATTTTGGTTACTTTTTTCCTTTTTTTCCTTTTCCTATAAATTCCAAAGAAAATCCTGCGGACACTTTGCCTAGAAGATTAGAGTTAGTCTAGAGGATTGTATCGTCAGAAGATGCATATTTGTGCCTCACATTACTGAACCCTGCCTACCTCAAACTGAAGTCTACCCGGCCTAAACTAACCTCACATAAGCTTTAGAGCCGCTGTTCCTTCCATGCGTGGAATCTTTGGGTTAAGTTAGTTCATTTATATTTTTCCTTTGTTTTGATTAATCCTGGTTAGTTCAGTTACGCTTTTTCTTTAGTTATTTTAGTCCAAGTCAGTTCAGTTCCATTTTTTTGCTTTGCTCATTTCAGGTTAGTTCAGGGCATTTTAGTTACTTTTTTCCTTTTTTTCCTTTTCCTATAAACTCCAAAGAAAATCCTGCGGACACTTTGCCTAGAAGATTAGAGTTAGTCTAGAGGATTGTATCGTCAGAAGATGCATATTGGTGCCTCACATTACTGAACCCTGCCTACCCCAAATTGAAGTCTACCCGGCCTAAACTAACCTCACATAAGCTTTAGAGCCGCTGTTCCTTCCATGCGTGGAATCTTTTGGTTAAGTTAGTTCATTTAAATTTTTACTTTGTTTTGATTAATCCTGGTTAGTTCAGTTACGTTTTTCCTTTTGTTATTTTAGTCCAAGTCAGTTCAGTTCAATTTTTTTGCTTTGCTCATTTCAGGTTAGTTCAGTGCATTTTAGTTACTTTTTTCCTTTTTTTTTCCTTATTCTATAAATTCCAAAGAAAATTCTGCGAACCCTTTGCCTAGAAGATTAGAGTTAGTCTAGAGGATTGTGTCGTCAGAAGATGCATATTTGTGCCTCACATTACTGAACCCTGCCTACCTCAAATTGAACTCTACCCGGCCTAAACTAACCTCACATAAGCTTTAGAGCCGCTGTTCCCTTCCATGTGTGGAACCTTTTGGTTAAGTTAGTTCATTTATAATTTTCCTTTGTTTTGATTAATCCTGGTTAGTTCAGTTACGTTTTTCCTTTAGTTATTTTAGTCCAAGTCAGTTCAGTTCCATTTTATTGCTTTGCTAATTTAGGTTAGTTCAGGGCATTTTAGTTACTTTTTTCCCTTTTTTTCCATTTTCTATAAATTCCAAAGAAAATCCTGCGGACTCTTTGCCTAGAAGATTAGAGTTAGTCTAGAGGATTGTGTCGTCAGAAGATGCATATTTGTGCCTCACATTACTGAACCCTGCCTACCTCAAATTGAACTCTACCCGGCCTAAACTAACCTCACATAAGCTTTAGAGCCGCTGTTCCCTTCCATGCGTGGAACCTTTTGGTTAAGTTAGTTCATTTATATTTTTCTTTTGTTTTGATTAATCCGGGTTAGTTCAGTTACGTTTTTTCTTTAGTTATTTTAGTCCAAGTCAGTTCACTTCCGTTGCTTTTGCTTAGTTCAGGGCAGTTCAGTAATTTTATTCTTTTTTTCCTCTTCCTATAAATACCAAAAAAAATAATTGTGGACTCTTTGCCTAGAGGATTCGGGCCCATGTCTAGAGGATTGGTTCGTCAGAAGATGCATATGTGTGCCTCACATAACTGAGCCCCGCCTATCTCAAATTGAACTCTACCCTGCCTAAACTAACATCACATAAACATTAGAGCCGCTTTGCCCTTCCTTACGTGGAGCCTTTTGGTTAGGTTAGCTCATTTATGTTTTTTCTTTATTGCAGTTTAGCTGTTTTGTTCCTTCTTTCCATTTTCTATAAATACCAAAGAAAATCCTGCGGACTCTTTACCTAGAGGATTCGGGCTCTATCTAGAGGATTGGATCGTCAGAAGATGCATATTTATGGTTTGTGGTTTCATGGTTCAAAAGTGTTATCCGGCAGTAATTTTACTCATTTGAGTCATAAAATAGTACGAAGCTCGCTCCCAGAACAGAAAAAGTTTATTCTTTCTGCGCTTATACTCCTTACATCTCTAAATAAAATTTAAGTACACACCATCTTCATCTTCCAATTTTGCATCTTGCTCTTTTTATTTACTTCTTTTGCTTCTACGGCTTCCTCATCTTTAGCAATATCCAGCTTCTTCACTTGCAGAGTATTCACTAGATTTCATCCTTAGATCAGTGTTATGTGTTCTTCATTACTGTCGTTTTTTTTTAATATTCCCAATTTCTTTCTTATCTTATCCTAAACTTATTATTTCATATCTTTCATATCTTTCCTAACTTATCCTCTTCCTCCTCCTCAACAGAAAAAAAAAAGTTTTTCTTCTTTTTCTTGATGACGGAATGTTCAACGATTTTCTTTGGTTTACCTTCCTCCAGAACTCTGGTCTCCCGTACTTCTTTTATAGTCTATGTTTTGTCTCTGTGTCTCTTAACTTTCCGTAATTTGAGGCTTTTTGCCCTCTTCCTCTACAATCACTGTCACCGTGTTCTCTAGCTACTTTGAGTTTAAAACCTCTTATTTTTTGAAAATCCTCGAATAGTGTCCCCAAATCCCCAATTCTTGAATTCGATATACCGATCCTTTAAATGCTTCTTCAGCAATAAAACCGTTATGAATTGCTTTTTTCCAGCCCTTTTTAATCTAACAACTTGTGTCTGTTCTTTGACATTAATTTTCTTTTTTTAATGATTTTCGTAGGCGTGGTACCTTCCTCAAGAGCATATTCTAATGTCTTGGAAAACTTTTCAATTCGGTCAGTTGTTTCAGGCTTTTTACTTGTTCCTGTATAGTAACAATTTCGCCTTTTTTACTAGTTTTTCGACGTCTGTTATTTAGGTACTCCTCTTTCTGTTACAATTATTGTGTCTCTTCTATTCGTTGCGGCAGTTCTTCCACAATAAATTCCGTTCCATTCTTCAACAATAATACTTTCAGTTTTCCTTCTTTTCTATTCTACTTTTTTTCATGACAAGTTTTTCCTTTGGAATATTTTCCTCTAGAACTTTGGTCCCTTGTGCAACTTCTTTTGGTAGGTTTTCAATCGTATAACTTAAACTCTCCTTGAATTGAGGTTTTCTCTTTTACGGTCACACTTTCGTTTTTTTCCTCTTCCCATCGAGATCTTTAGCTACTTTGTGTTCAAAAACCATTACTTTTTGAAATTCCTCCAAGAGTTCTTGAATTTGATATTCCGTTGTTCAGGCTTTTCTTCAACTCTTTTCAGCCTCCTCTACACTAACAAATTGTGATTGTACTTCTTTGACGTATTTATTTTTCCTTTAGATGTTGTTTTTTATGACTTTGGTAAGATGACCTCTTTTAAAAACATATTCGAATGTCCAGGAAACCTCTTTAATTCTAACGGTAGTTTGAGGCTTTGAGCTTTTTGTAGTTTTTTCCTCTATGTTGTGTTTTTATTTCTTTTTTTGGGTGTCGCAAAAAGGGCGCTTTAATTTGTATTAAAATTCGACCAAACATAAAAAGTTGTGTTTTTGAACAAGGTGGGTTATTTTTAATTGATTTTAGTCTCAGTTTTAAATCGAATTTCTCAAAAGGCTTCACATTTGTTTTTTTAAACGTTTTGACCCATTTTTTTAACTGATCCTCACTTGTTCTTCTTCAAAAATATCAAATTTGAATTTTTAGATGTTTTGCCATTTTTAACCGATTTTGGAAATAATTTTAACCTGATTTTTTTCCTCGTCCTTTGTTGTAAAATTGAATTTCTACAAAAACATAAAATTTTGAATTTGTAAGCGCTTTGAGCCATTTTTAATGACTTTTGGCACTTATCAGAACCCGATTTTTCCAAATTAACATCAGACTTTTACTTTTAGGTGTTTTCAGTCAAAATCTTGTTCAGTTCATCTTAACTGATTTTAATTCTAAATCTAACTTAATTTTTTTCAAGGCCTCCAAATTTGTATTTTTTAATGTCTCTGTAAATTTTCAACAAATTTGGCTCTGACTTCGTGAACCTGAGTTCCTTGAAAAACACAAAATGTAGTCAATTTTAAATTATTTAGACCCAAAAATCATTACAAACATTTTACCAAATTCGAAATTTTGAATCAATTTTGCCCTAATTCTAACTGCTGAGTAAGATTGTCTGTTATCCTTTTATAATGTAACTATTTTTTTTTCGGGCTTTCCATTCTCATTTTTTGAGTTTTATTTTTTTTTACTTTGCTGTTATTTATGTTTCAACAACTTTCTGTTATTTAAGGTTTTTTTATCGATGTAAGTGGGACTTTTCATTGGGTTTTTCTTTTTTTGATTAACTTTGGCAACAAGGTATTCTGATTCGTAATGTGACAATATTGACTCAAAACTGTGTTCTTTCACAATAATTTTTTCCTGATTATTTAAGTTTTTTTATGCGAATTTGGCCCGAAATAGAACTTTTTCAACTTATGGCAAAAGTCGATTTTATCCGAAAAAAATTCCAAATGAGTACCTTTTCGCAAATTTTTAAAGTTTTTCAAGATTTTGGCTTAAAATTGAAAATAATTTAAATTTGTTTTTCTAACTATATCTACCTATTTTAAGCATATTTTTTTCAATAATTTTTTTTTCTAATTTTGGTGCTATTGATTCTGTCATATAATAAATAATTTATAATAATAAACACAAGTTGGACATCAAATAAACTTAAAACTAGAGTTGCAAACTATATGTAAAAAACCCTTAAGGGTCGCAAAAAGGGCTCTTTTTTGGTTTAAAATTCGGCAAGACATCAAAATTTTAGTTTTTGGACGAGGTGGGTTATTTTTAATCGATTTTAGTCTCAATTCTAAACCGAATTTCTCCAAAGTGTTCTCATTTGTTTTTTCAGCCATTTTTTAACTGATTCTCATCTGCTCTTCTTCAAAAATTGTAAATTTAAATCTTTAGATTTAACCGATCAATAATAACCAATAGGATCAACCATCATTTTAACCGATTTTGGAAATAATCTTAACCTGATTTTTTTTCTCGTCTTTGTTGTAAAATTAAATTTCTTTAAAAACATAAGATTTTGAATTTTCAAGCACTTTGAGCCATTTTCAATGACTTTTGGCCCTAATCCTCACCCGACTTTCTCAAACTAACATCAGACTTTGATTTTTAGGGGTTTTAAGTCAAAATCTTGCTAATTTAAAAAAACTTGTTTTTTATAAAGCAACGTTAAGTCATTTTAGATGATTTTAGTTCTAAATTTGGCAAAACATCAAAATTTGAGTTTGTGGATAAGGTGGGTTATTTTTAATCGATTTTGTTCTCAATTCTAAACCAAATGTCTCCAAAGGCTTCACATTTGCTTTTTTAGACGTTTTGAGTCATTTTTTTACTGATTCTCACCTGTTCTTCTTCAAAAATTTCAAATTTTACTTTTTAGATGTTTCGTCATTTTTAACCGATTTTGGAAATTATCTTAACCTGATTTTTTTCCTCATCCTTTGTTGTAAAAGTTAATTTCTCAAAAAATATGAAATATCGAATGTTTAAGCGCTTTGAACCATTTTCAATGACTTTTGGCCCTTATCCGAATCCGACTTTATCAAATTAACATCAGACTTTTACTTTTAGTTGTTTACAGTCAAAATCTTTCATATTTTGATAAAAGTTTTGCATTTTTAGGCTAGTCATTTTAACTGATTTTAAATCTAATTCTAACCTGATTCTTTTCAAGACCTCCAAAATTGTATTTTTGAATGTAAATTTTTGTATATTCAACAACTTTGGTTCTGACTTTCTGAACCTGAAACTTCAAACTGTAACTGAAAATTCTCATTTTGAGACCTTGCTAGTCAATTTTACATTATATAGACCTAAAAATCATTACAATAATTTTATCAAATTATAAATTTTGAATCAATTTTGCAATTGGTCCTTTTAACCCATTTTAACCCTAATCTTACCTGTGAATGAGGTTGCACTTCTAATGTATCTATTTTTTTTTTCAGATTTTTCACTCTCATTTTTTTTTGTTTCATTTTTTATATATTTGCTGGTATTTATGTTTTTTTCAACTTTTTGTTATTTAAAGTTTTTTTTATCGATGTAAGTCGCATTGTTCACTGAGTTTTCCTTTTTTTTAATAATTTTAACAACGAGGTATTCTGATTCGTAATGAGACAATTTTGGCTCAAATCTGTGTTCTTTCACGATGAATTTTTCTTGATTATTTAAGTTTTCTTATGCGGTTTTGTCCCGAAATAGGACTTTTTCAAGTTTTTGGCTTAGAATTGAAAATAATTTAAATTTGTGCTTTTAACTAGTATCTACCTATTTGAAATATACTTTTTTATAATTAATTCTTCTCCAACTTTTGGTGCTTTTGATTCTGTCATATAATAAACAGTAATAATGCAATAATAAACACAAGTTGATGTGAATCTTGGACATAAGCTAAACTTAAAACTAGGCTTACAAGCTATATGTAAAAAAACCTTTAAGGGTCGTAAAAAGGGCGCCTTATTTTGTTTTAAAATTCGGCAAATCATCAAAATTTGCATTTTTGTTGAAGTGGGTTATTTTTAGTCGAATAAATTTAAAAATAGTTTTAATTAATTTTTAGTCCCCATTCTAACATGAATTTATCTGGAATCTTTTAATATCCATCCTTTTACACTTTGCATAATTTTTACCTTAATTTTAGAAAAAAAAAAACATTAAAATTGTAATTTTTAGAATAAATGGATAATTTGTTACTTTTTTGTGCCATTTTTTAATTGATTTGGCCTTTATTCTCACCTGTTCTTCTTCTAAAATTTCAAATTTGAATTTTTAGATGTTTTGTCATTTTTAACCGATTTTGGAACTAATCTTGTTTGTTCCTGTATAATAACAAGTTTATCATTTTCCTCTATTTCGCCTTTCTATTTATTTTTTACTAGTTTTTCGACGTCTCTTTTTAGGTACTTCTTTTTCTGTTACAATTATTGTATCTCTTCTATTCGTTGTGGCAGTTTTTCCACAAGAAATTCCGTTCCATTCTTCAACAATAACAATTTCAGTTTTTTCTTCTTTTCTATTCTACTTTTTTTCATGACTGGTATATCCTTTGGAATATCTTCCTCTAGAATCGTGGTCCCTTGTGGAACTTCTTCTGGTAGATCTTCAATACTAGAAGTAAAAATGTTTGTTTGAGGTTTTCTCTTTCTCCCTTCCAGTTACAATTTCGTTTTTTTCCTCTTGCCACCGAGATCTTTATCTACTTTGTGTGCAAAATTATTATAAATAAGAGTTTTTGTATTTGATATTCCGTTTGGTTAAGCTTTTGTTCAACTCTTTTCCAGCCTCCTCTATTCTAACAAATTGTGCTCCTACTTCTTTGACGTATTTATTTTTGTTTTTAATGACTTTTGTGGGCGTAAGACCTTTTTTAAGAGCATTTTTGAATGTCTAGGAAAACTCTTTCATTTTAACAGTAGTTTGAGGCTTTTAGCTTTTTGTAGCTTTTTTCCTCTACGTTGTGTTTTTATTTATTTTTTTCATTACTCTTTTATCTAGTACAATTATTGTATCTGTTCTATTTGCTGTGGCAGTTCGATTTAGATATTTCTTTCTTATCTAAGTAAAAAAGGAAGTACCAAAACAAAATTTACTCTTGTTGTTAATAATGGGGTTCTCTTCTAATGTAACTATTTACATTTTATTGTTATTCCTTGTCATGTTTCCTTCAATTTTCTGTCTCTTAAGGTTTTTTTATTTACAATTATTAATAATTTTGTCCTAAAACTATTTTTTTTTCAGGATTAATTTTTCCTTATGGTATTAGTTTTTTTATACGGTTTTAGCCCGTAGTAGATCTCTTACAACTTTACTGCAACAAATTAAAAATACTTTTAATTTGTGCATCTAACTAATTTGGACATAATTTTTTCTTCCCCAGATATTCTCTTTTGGTGTGCTTTTGATTCTGCCATATAATAAATTATTTATAATAATAAACACAAGTTACTGTGAATCTTGGACAACAACTAAAGTTAAAATTAGGCTTACAAACTATATGTAGAAAACCCTTAAAGGTCGCAAAAAGGGCGCCCTATTTTGTTTTAAAATTCGGCAAGACATCAAAATTGGCATTTTTGGCCGGGCGGAAGGTCGGGTGAGTTATATTTAATCGATTTCGGTCTCAATTCTAAACCGAATTTCTCCAAAGGCTTCAGATTTGCTATTGTAAATGTTTTGTTTCATTTTTTAACTAATTCTTACCTGTTCTTCAAAAATTTTCAAATTTGAATATTTGATGTTTTTTATCCGATTTATATTTTTTAACCGATTTTGGTACCAATCTTAACTTGATTTTTTTCCTTGTCCTTTTTTAGTTCTAATTCAACCGTGATTTTTCTCAAGACCTCCAAGTTTAAATTTTTTAATATCTGTGAAAATTTTCACTCAACAATTTCAACAATTTTGATTCTGTCTTTCTGAAACTCAAAATTTTCATTTTGAGGCCTTGTTAGTCAATTTTAAATTAATTAGACCCAAACATCATTAAAAACATTTTACCAAATTAGAAGTTTTGAATCAGTTTTGGGATTGGTCCTTTTAACCTATTTTAGCCATTGAGTCAGATTGTTTCTCTTGCTCTTCTAATGTATCTATTTTTCTCAGGTTTTGCATTCTTAGTATTTGTGCTTCATTTTCTATATTCGGCTTTTATTCATGTTTTGTTCAACTTTCGGTTATTTAAAGTTTTTTTATCGATGCAAGTCGTACTTTCCTTTTTTTTATTAGTTTTGACAGCAATGTATTCTGATTCGTAATGAGATAGGTAATTTTGGCTCAAATCTGTGTTCTTTCACGAACAATTTTTCCTGATTATTTAACACTTCTTATGCAGGCCCGAAATAGAACTTTTTTCTTTCTTTTTTCAAGTTAAGGCAAAAGTCGATTTTTACCGAAAAAATTTCCGAGAAAGTACCTTTTCGCAAAGTTTTTCACGATTTTTTTTCTTAAAAATGGAAATAATTTAAATTTGTGTTTCTAACTATATGTACCTATTTTTAACATATTTTTTTATAATTTTTTCTTCTCCAACTTTTGATGCTTTTGATTCTGTCATATAATAAATAATAATATATAACAATAAACACAAGTGATTGTGTAAAAAACCCTTTTAAGGGTCGTAAAAAGGGCGGCTTATTTGGTTTTAAAATTCGGCAAATCAGCAAAATTTGCCATTTTTGTTGAGGTGGGTTATTTTTGATCGAATTAATTTAAAAATAATTTTAATTAATTTTTAGTACCAATTCTAACCCGAATTTGTCTAGAAACTTTTAATATGCATCTTTTTACACATTGAGTCATTTTTACCAGTTTTTAACTTAATTTTAGAAAAAAAACATTAAAATTGTAATTTTTTAGAAGAAATGGATCATTTTATACTTTTTGTGCCATTTTTAAACTGATTTGGCTCTTATTCTCACCTGTTTTTCTTCAAAAACTTCAAATTTAAATTTTTAGATGTTTTGTCGTTTTTAACCGATTTTGGAACTAATCTTAACTAAAAATTGCAATTTCTAACTGCAAATGCAAATTTGCAGTTATAAATAGGGCAAAATCGATTAAAAATAGTTCATTGTGCCCAAAAATGCAAATTTTGAGTTTTTGGAAAAAACTTCAGGTTAGAATTAGGGCCAAAAGCGGTTAAAAGTAACTCAAAACACCTAAAAATACAAATTTGGAGTTTTTAAATAAACTCCAAAGAATAGGATAGGAATTAGGACAGAATAAGACTAGGACCAGAACAGGTTAAAAATTGCAATTTCTAACTGCAAATGCAAATTTGCAGTTATAAATAGGGCAAAATCGATTAAAAATAGTTCATTGTGCCCAAAAATGCAAATTTTGAGTTTTTGGAAAAAACTTCAGGTTAGAATTAGGGCCAAAAGCGGTTAAAAGGAACTCAAAAAACCTAAAAATACAAATTTGGAGTTTTTAAATTAACTCAGAATAGGATTAGGTCCAGAGCAGGTTAGAAATTGCAATTTCTAACCATATGTGAAAATTTGCAATTAGAAATAGGGTAAAATGTAGTAAAAATAGCGCATTGTGCCTAAAAATGCAAATTTTTAGTTTTTGGAAAAAACTTCAGGTTAGAATTAGGGTCAAAAGCGGTTAAAAGTAACTCAAAACGCCTAAAAATACAAATTTGGAGTTTTTTAAATAAACTCCAAAGAATAGGATAGGACTTATGACCGAATAGGATTAGGACCAGAGCAAGTTAAAAATTGCAATAAAATACACCTCAAAACACCTAAAAATACAAATTTGGAGCTTTTAAATTAACTCAGAATAGGATTAAGACCAAAGCAGGTTAGAAGTTGCGATTTCTATCTGCATGTGCAAATGTGCTAGATTAGAATTAGGGCCAAAAGCGGTTAAAAGTAACTCAAAACACCTAAAAACACAAATTTGGAGTTTTTATATAAACTCCAAAGAATAGGATAGGAATTAGGACAGAATAAGACTAGGACCAGAACAGGTTAAAAATTGCAATTTCTAACTGCAAATGCAAATTTGCAGTTATAAATAGGGCAAAATCGATTAAAAATAGTTCATTGTGCCCAAAAATGCAAATTTTGAGTTTTTGGAAAAAACTTTAGGTTAAAATTAGGGCCAAAAGCGGTTAAAAGTAACTCAAAACACCTAAAAATAAAAATTTGGAGTTTTTAAATTAACTCAGAATAGGATTAGGTCCAGAGCAGGTTAGAAATTGCAATTTCTAACCATATGTAAAAATTTGCAATTAGAAATAGGGTAAAATGGAGTAAAAATAGCGCATTGTGCCTAAAACTGCAAATTTTTAGTTTTTGGAAAAAACTTCAGGTTAGAATTAGGACCAAAAGCGGTTAAAAGTAACTCGAAACACCTAAAAATACAAATTAGAAGTTTTTAAATTAACTCAGAATAGGATTACGACCAGAGCAGGGTAGAAATTGCAATTTCTAACTGTATGTGAAAATTTGCAATTAGAAATAGGGTAAAATGGAGAAAAAAGATTTTTTCCTTGTCCTTTGTTGTAAAGTTTAATTTCTCCAAAAACTTGAAATATTGAATTTTTAAGCGCTCTGAGCCATTTTCAATGACTTTTGCCCCTAATCCGAACCCGACTTTCTCAAATTAACACCAGACTTTTACTTTTAGGTGTTTTAGTCAAAATCTTACATATTTTGATACAAATTTCGCATTTTTAGGCAACGTAAGTCATTTTAACTGATTTTGGTTCTAATTCTAACGTGATTAATAAAAAATTTTCATTTTGAGGCCTTGTTAGTCAATTTTTTATTATTTAGACCCAAAAATCATTAGAAACATTTTACCAAATTAGAAATTTTGAATCAGTTTGGGAATTGGTCCTTTTAATCAATTTTAGCGCTCATTCTAACTATTAAGTCAGATTGGTTGTCTTGCTCTTCTAATGTATCTATTTTTTTCAGGTTTTCCATTCTCATTTTTTTTTGTTTCATTTTTTATATTTTACTGTTATTCATGTTTTTTTCAACTTTCTGTTATTTAATTTTTTTTTATTCATGTATGGCGGACTTTTTATTGGGTTTTCCTTTTCTTGATTAATTTAAAAGGTCTATTAAATAATAAAAGGTTAATTAAAAAAAGGTATTCTGATTCGTAATGAGACAATTTTGGCCCAAAACTGTGTTCTTTCACGATCAATTTTTACTGATTATTTAAGTTTTCTTACGCGATTTCGGCCCGAAATAGAACTTTTTCAAGTTAAGGCAAATGTCGATTTTTACCGGAAAATCTTCCGAAAAAGTACCTTTTTGCAAATTTTTTAAAGTTTTTCACGATTTTTTTTGCTTAAAAATGGAAATAATTTAAATTTGTGCTTCTAACTATATTAACCTATTTTTAACATATTTTTCTATAATTTTTTCTTCTCCAACTTTTGATGCTTTTGATTCTGTCAAATAATAAATAATAATATATAACAATAAACACAAGTTATTGTGAATCTTGGACATCAACGAATCTTAAAACTAGGCTTACAAACTATATGTAAAAAACCCTTTTAAGGGTCGTAAAAAGGGCGGCTTATTGGGTTTTAAAATTCGGCAAATCAGCAAAATTTGCCATTTTTGTTGAGGTGGGTTATTTTTGATCGAATTAATTTAAAAATAATTTTAATTAATTTTTAGTGCCAATTCTAACCCGAATTTGTCTAGAAACTTTTAATATGCATCTTTTTACACATTGAGTCATTTTTACTAATTTTTAACTAAATTTTAGAAAAAAAAAACATTAAAATTGTAATTTTTTAGAAGAAATGGATAATTTTATACTTTTTGTGCCATTTTTAAACTGATTTGGCTCTTATTCTCACCTGTTTTTCTTCAAAAACTTCAAATTTAAATTTTTAGATGTTTTGTCATTTTTAACCGATTTTGGAACTAATCTTAACTTGATTTTTTCCTTGTCCTTTGTTGTAAAGTTTAATTTCTCCAAAAACTTGAAATATTGAATTTTTAAGCGCTCTGAGCCATTTTCAATGACTTTTGCCCCTAATCCGAACCCTACTTTCTCAAATTAACATCAGAATTTTACTTTTAGGTGTTTTTAGTCAAAATCTTACATATTTTGATAAAAATTTTGCATTTTTAGGCAACGTAAGTCATTTTAACTGATTTTGGTTCTAATTCTATCGTGATTTTTTCATGACCTCCAAATTTGTATTTTTTAATGTAAATTTTTGTATTTTTAACAATTTTGGTTCTGACCTGAACCTGAATTCCTCGAAAAACACAACATTTTCATTTCGAGACCTTGTTAGTCAAATTTAAATTATTTGGACCCAAAAATCATTTAACCTACATACAAACATTTTACCAAATTAGAAGTTTTTAATCAATTTTGTCATTGGTCCCTTTAACCTATTTTAGTCCTAATTCTAATTGTTGAGTCAGGTTGTTTGCTTTGCTCTTCTAATCTATCTATTTTTATTTCAGTTTTTCCATTTCTCTTTTTTTTTGTTTAGTTTTTTATATTTTGCTGTTATTCATGTTTTGTTCTGTTATCAACTTTCTCTTATTTAAAGTTTATTTTATCGACGTAACGTCGGACTTTTTATTGGATTTTCCTTTTTTGATTAAATTTAACAACGAGGTATTCTGATTCGTAATGAGACAGTTTTAGCTCAAAACTGTGTTTTGTCACTATCAAATTTTCCTGATTATTTAAGTTTTCTTATTCGATTTAGGCCCGAATTAGAACTTTTTCAAATTAAGGCAAAAGTCGATTTTTACCGAAAGAACTTCCGAAAAAGTACCTTTTTGCAAATTCTATAAAGTTTTTCAAGATTTTGGCTTAAAATTAAAAATATTTTAAATTTCTGTCTCTAAGTATATCTACCTATTTTAAATATATTTTTTTTTCTGTAATTTTTTTCTTCTCTAACTTTTGTTGCTTTTGATTCTGTCATATAATAAATAATTATGTATAATAATAAACACAAGTTAATGTGAATCTTGGACATAAACTAATTAAAACTATGCTTACAAACTATATGTAAAAAAAACTTAATGGTCGCAAAAAGGGCGCCTTATTTTGTTTTAAAATTCGGCAAAACATCAAAATTTGCGTTTTTGGACGAGGTGGGTTATTTTTAATCGATTTTAATCTCAATTCTAAGCCGAATTTCTGGTTCTCAAAGGCATTAGATTTGCATTTTTAGACGTTTTTTGACGTTTATTTAACTGATTTTTACCTGTTCTTAAAAAATTTCAAATTGGAATTTTTGATGTTTTGTCATTTTTAACCGTTGTTGGTGCTAATTTTGACCTGATTTTTTTCCTTGTCCTTTGTTGTGACATTTAATTTCTCCAAAAACATGAAATATTCAATTTTTAAGCGCTTTGAGCCATTTTTAATAACTTTTGGCCCTAATCCGAATCCGACTTTCTGAAATTAACACCAGACTTTTACTTTTAGGCGTTTTTAGGCAAAATCTTACATATATTGATACAAATTTTGAATATTTAAACAACGTAAGTCATTTTAACTGATTTTAGTTCCAATTCAAAAGTGATTTTTGTTCAAGACCTCCAAATTCGAATTTTTTAATGACTGTGTACATTTTCAACAATTTAGGTTCTGACTTTCTGAATCTGAGTTCCTAAAAAACCCAAAATTTTCATTTTGAGACCTTTTTAGTCAAATTTAAATTATTTATATCGAAAAATCATTTTACTAAATTAAAATTTAAAGTTTTTTTATCGATATAAGTTGACTTTTCATTGGGGTTTATTTCTCTTCATCAATTTAATGTATTCTGATTCGTAATGAGGCAATTTTGGTCCACAACTGTGTTTTCTTCACTCTGTTTTGGTTTGAAATAGAACTTTTAGAACAAAAAGTGAAAAGTCGATTTTTATCAACAAAATGTCCGAAAAAGTACTCTTTTTTGCAAATATTTGGGAGTTTTTACAGAAAAACTTGTTGGCTTAAAATTAAAAATAGTTTAAATTTCTGCTTCTCTCTACCTCTTTTGAAGATATTTTTTTCTATATTTTTTCTTCTCAGATATTCTCTTTCGGCGCTTTTGAAAATTTGAATTACTGCCAAGGTTTTAAAGTGAAATTTTGCTTGATTTTTGTCCAATCATTGAATTTCTCTAAAAGCACTAAAATTTGCCTTTTTAGATAAATTATTATGAAATTTTGTTTTGCTATAATTTATCTTCAATTTCTCCAAAGGCTCCAGGTTTGCATTTCTTGTCGTTTTAGAAATTTTTAAACGATTTGGGCCCTAATTCTAACCTGAATTCCTTCACAAACACCAAATTTGCATTTTTAAACCCTTTAAATCATTTTTAACCGCTCCAGACTTGCCCTAAATTGTTAATAAAAACATATTTAATTCTTGGTATTGAAACGATATGGAAAAATTAAAAGAAAAAAAAGTATAATTTCTTGAAAAAAATATCAAATACCCAGACTAAATATACGCATATTCGATATACATAATAGAATTTAAACCCCCCTGGGAAGGGCCCTTATTTAATACGTGCACGACCCTTCGTGTGTAAGATTTTAAAGTGATAGAGTTTTCTTTAAATCTGAATGCCCGAGGGACAATTCATGGGGGTAAAAAACCGCCAGTTTTCGATCGCTGACCAAAAGGGTGCGAGCGGTCAAACTGGTTTGGTATGTAAATTTTTCTACCTTTTCCTTTAATAGCTCCTTTGCGACCAAAGGGTCTCGACTGTCCCTTGCAATAGCACATGGGAAAGTTTGTGCGGCTGAAATGTCTCTCTCTCACTGTAACGGTCACTTTCGGATTTACTTTCGTGAAAGTTTCCATTCAAGCGTTTTTATTATAAAAGATGGTAAACAAAACGGAAGGTGGGTGGAGGGGAGGGGGTCAAATAACCCGACCCAAGTCTAATGGGCGAAAAACACTCCCACGAGAGGCGGGAAAGAAGATGGAAAGCTTCTAAATAAGAAATTGCGTATTTTGGCTCATTAAATCAACTAAGTGGAGCAAAAACAAAATGGCCGGGACAAAGACAGTCTTTTGTTTTTGCCGTAGACGCAGCCTTCGTTTCGTTTCTGCCTGGTTTTAATTTATGGAGAGAAAGGGTGTAATTTTGTATTTCGTCGTTTGTTTTTTGTCTGTTTTTGCGTTCTCGGGCCGCCTTTGAAACGCTGCTCGAACAAGAGACTGACCTGATTCCTGGGAATTAATTTATACACTCAGAAAAAGATGTCATTTAGAAAACAGGCATTTCTTATAGCCATTTCTCATCACATGTAATTCCTTTGTATGTTGTGTTTTATAGCGCATCCCTTGATAGGTACTGCGTCACGAAACAAAACACTGGAACGCCGCGCCGCAGAAACAAATGAAGAGGAAGACGAAGAAAAGCTAAATGACTGGGAAAACAAAAGAGCGCCGCGGCGGCGGACGAGGACGCGCCACGGGTCTCTTGATAAACGGAGGAAAACATTTGCATGTGAATCGCTCGTACATGTGTTTTTAAAATCGAGACAGGCGGCGACATTTCGTTGTCTTTTGTTTTCGGTTTTCTGTTACATTTTGTTTCCGCCGGCCGGGTTTCGTTGGGGAAACTCCACTGTTGATGGTGTATTTGAAAATAAGGCCTCTTGTTCTGTTTTTTTTTTGCCTTGCCAGAGCAAAAAACTGACCCTGTTGTGAGATGAATGAAAGGGATACCTGTTCGCGTGTCGAAAGGGATGCTGCCACAAAGGGTTGTCGTGATTACCTGAGACGATGCCCCTTTGTTGTTGAGAGTGTAGTTTTTTTCTGCATTCACCTGTTTATTTTTATATGCATTAGAAGGAATAAGATTTATTTTGTTGCGCATCTTGGAAAGATGATCACTATCAGTAACCAAAAGATGGCTTCAGATAAAAGAGTCAGGCAGGACTATTCCCTTTTACTCCATCATTGCTGTAGACCGGACCACTCTAATAATAGAAATTTCAACCACCTGTCTCGCTTTTAAGCAATTTTGAAGATTGTCTAGTCCTGAGCAAGGTGGCCATTTCTGGGTCCTATTTAGGGTTACCCTTGTATTGATTTTTCTTTTTTCGTCGGCTATCTTCCTTTCGGAATGTCTTGTTTTTAAAGTGTGGTAAGTAATACAATAGTGGAGAACTATTGCTTCATTCAAGCCTCCCCTACTAAAGGGGCAGGAATGCAAGAAAGCAGGTAAGATGCTGGTTACCACCAGTAATTCGGGGGAAGGTTATAACCAGGCTTCTCTGCCCGGGGTTTTTTGTCCTGTCATTTCTGGTCTCTGAGGTGGTCCTGGCTTCCTGTTTATCTGTAAAGAAGAAAATATAATTAGTAATTATACCCATTATCTAGCAGCAGGAATCTCGGCCGCTTATGCGCCATTTCGACTTGGGAATCGTAGGCGGTGGTCATCCTCATCAGCTGGCTGGGGTGGTCCTCAGTCTTCTGGAAGGTTTTCGTCGCATGGCTTTTTATCCTCTCAGTGGCTGTGGTGTTGTTGAGGTCCCTTTGTGTGTCTTGGTTACGGGCACACCAGGGAGCTCCTACCGCCAATACGAGAGCCACATTTTTGACTGCCTCAAAGCATTTCTGCTGCCTCTTTGCTGCATAGCCCCATATGGTTGAGGCGTATGTTAGCTGTGGTCGGATTACCTGCTTACCTTGTTCTTCAAAGCCAACTTTGAGCGTCTTCCGATCATCGGATAGCATGATTTACTTCTTGTCATCCTTGCGTTGATTTTGGTCCTGCTGATGTGTATTTCCCAAGTGAAAGTTTTGTCCAGGAGTATATGTAGCTGTTTCTTGCCAAGCACTTGCTTCGCCTCTAAGAACTACTTCATTGTCTGGCCTATGTTTGGGTCGCTTCCTGAAGACTATGGCCTGCGTCTTGTTGGCGTTCAGGTCTATCTTTCACTTGGCACACCACTCTTCCAAGGCTGTGACATTCTCTTAAAGGTACTGTAATAGTAGCGTTGTATTGCGGGATCTTGCCATTATAGCTGGGTCATCAGCGTATAATGCAAGTCTGGATCTATCTGTTCTTGGGGGTCCGCCACGGACAAGTTGTAGAGGAAGGGGAAGAGCACCGTGCCTTGCATGGCACTCCCGCTTCCATTGTCCTGTACGCAGAGTATATGTCATCCGGCTTTACTTTGAAATACCCATTAGAAAGGAAAGATCGGATTAGTTTAACAATGGATGCAGGGAATCCGGCGTCTAGCAGCTTGACTAGCAGTGCTTTGTGCCAGACTCTGTCAAAGGCTTTGCCTACGCCTAGCAGGATGGCTACTGCTGCCTCTCATCTCTTGAATGCCTCGGTGATGTATTACACCATCCACAGCACTTCACCACAGCTTGGTCCTAAAGCCAAACTGCTCATCTCGCTCTGTTTTGTCCTTTAGCCGTCTCAGGATGGCTCGTTCTGCTACCTGCTCCATGGAAGACAGCAGGCTGATAGGCCTGTAACTTGTTTCAACAACTAGTCAAAGCGAATCTTTTATACCAAATATGATCTTGAAAAACCTGAAAAAAATCCCTTTTTATGACCCTTAAGCGCAGTACAAGAACTTGTGTTTACAACTCTTTCCTGCTTAATATTAAAAATTTTTCTTGTATAGGCACCTTTGGAGCAAATGATAGACTCAATTATCAGTTTTAAATTATAATATACTCCCTATTTCCTTTTGTAAAAGTCTGGTTGTTTCTTATTATGGTCAAAAAATTATTAAGAATTACTCAAGACCTTCCAAAAATTTGAATTTGATAAATATAGATCATGACTATGGCCAATAGCGGTTAAAAATAACATTTAAAAAAAGCTTAATGGAAATAATCAGGTTAGGATTAAGGCCAAAATCGGCTAATGATGACAAAACATCTAAAAATGCACATTTAAATTTTTTTTAGAAATTTAGGTCAGAATTAAGGCCAAATCCAAATCTGACTCAAATTCCTTGCAAAATGCCCATTTAATATTTTCCAATAAAGGCAGGTTAGGATTACGACCAACATCTTTTTGCTTCAAAAATGCAATTTAAAAATTGTCTTACAAATCCAGATCAAGATTAGGGCCTGAATTGGTTAAGAATAATTTAAAGAATTTAAAAATCACTTCAAATGTAGGACCTCAACTTTGGATTTTTCACTCAACTGAGAATTTTTTTTCGTTCATGGTAAAATTAATTTTTGGATCAATATATGTAAAATTCTCGACTAAAAGTGCCTCAAAAATAAATCTAATGTTTTTTTGAGAAATTGAGGTTAGAATTAGAAAAAATCACTGAAAATTACCCAAAGCGTTTATAAATGCAAAATTTGATGTTTTTAGAAAAATAAAGTTTTACAACGAAACCTTCCATAAGTGAAAAATTTAAAAATTCGATATCATTTTTGTTTTGTTTTTTTTTAACCTTGATTGGATTTTTTTTTTTATTTTTCTTTTTTCATATTTTTTTATATTTAGAATGAAGGAAACATCAAAGCGTCAAGTATAACTTTAAAAAAGCCTTTTTTAAATATCAAGTTAATCTCAGGTTGTCACAACACGTTTTCAACTGCCCTTAACGTAGCACCTCACCTGGGATCTGAGAATTATTGTTGCGAACTCAGGGTTCAATAATTCCAGTGTAGCGATTTAACACGAAAACACTATTTATTTATCCCACAAATACACACAGGTACAATTCGACTACTAAATAACTCACTACCTAACACTTTATAGCCTTCTATTATCGTTTGGTACTTTAGCTTACTTATAACTCGTTTAAATAAGACTACTCTAAAATCCTAAAAATAGAGAGAAGCCTAGAACATTCTTAGAAGAAAAATAATTGATAAGAGACACACAAAAAAAATGCCGTAAATAACTGCGTTCTAAATAAACAGAACAATAAATCAATCGTGACAGTTCCCATGCCGCAGCGCCCGGATAGGCCGCAAGCCGCGAAGGTCCAACCTTCAATGTCGCTCCGCCTTCCAGCGCCGCTCGCAGCCACGTTATTATGGAACTTTCTGGAGGTGAGAAATTTCAAAATTCGGTATCAAATTTAGATTTCTTTTCATTTTTGCTCCTTGATGAAAATATTTTTACATTTTGTTATCTTTTCAATACCTTAGTAAATCAATCCTGATCTTCAAATATTTCGAAAACCTCTCATAAGTGAAAAGTTTCAAAACACACAGCGAAAATCTTCAAAAACCTTTTTCTAACCAGATTGAACAAGCCCAAATCCTGGGTTTGGGCTTAGAAAAAATGCAAATTTACTGTATTTGGAAAATTTCAGGTTAAGATATTGACCAAAATCGGGTACAAATGATTCACAACGTCTAAAAATGCAAATTAAAAGTTTCCTTAAAAAATTAGGTCAGGATTATGGTCAAAAGGACTTAAAAATGATTTAACTCGTTAAAAAATGCAAATTTAGCCTTTGAGGCAATCTTAAGGGTAGATCTAGGCTCAAAGCCGCTCAAAAATTTCTTGAACGATAGAGAATAGAAATGTGGAGTACTCGAAAAAATTTAGGTTAATATTAGAGCTAAAACCTTGTCACAATATTTTATATAAAACAAAACCCATTGTCTCATCACTTTGCAAATTTTGGTGTTAATGACAGGAAAAATTCAAAACTTAAATTTGTTTTCTTTTTGTGGTAAAATGATGTTAAATGTGACCTCAAAGCCTAAATTTGAACTCTAAAATAAAACTCAGATCTTTCTTTGAGGATCTCAGATCGAGATTATCGCCGAACTCTTAAATGCAAATTTTGATGTTTGTGGAGAAAGTAAATTATATGACATAATCAACTTGTTTCATATCTCTTTTTTTTTTGTTTTTGGTAAAATTACTTTTTGGATCAAAATATGTGAAATTGCGACTAAAAATGCCTCAAAAGAAGGTTAGAATTAGGTGTAGGGTTAGGCTTAGCGGAAAGAATTATTAAAAGTAACTCAGAACATGTAAAAATAAAATTTTTTTGAAAAAGATAGATGGTAACTAGGGGAAATTTTGTTTTTATTGTTAAATTTGAAAAACTCAACCTTATTACAAAACAAGGTAAAACGTGTTTAATGTTTCTGATAAATTACACTTTTGGACTAAAATAAATAAAACTTGTCTCAAAACGCGCCTAAAAATGCCAATTTTATATTTTAGAAGACAGTCATCAGGTTGGAAATAAGTCCTAAATCGAGTAAAAACCTTAAAAAATACAAATTTGAAGAGTTTTGAGAAATTCATTTTAGGATTATTGCCAAAATCCTTCTTCAAAATTAAAAGTTTTCAGAACTCAGATAAATAACTCAGAACATGTAAAAATAAAAACTTTTGGTTTTTGGAAAAAATCAGATGATTAGGGCCAAAATTAGTTAGAAATTACTGGAAGCGTCCAAAGAAGCAAATTTAAAATTGTCGAAAAAATGTTGTTTACTTGTTAAATTTGAAAACTTCAAGCTTACTACAAAATAAGGCAAAACTGATCCAAAAAATATTTTTTGTTGTTTCTGATAAATTACACTTTTGGGTTTAAATAAATAAAACTTGTCTCAAAACGCCTTAAAACGCAAATTTGATATTTGGTTGGAAATAAGGTCAAAGTCGGTTAAAAACCTTAAAAAATACAAATTTGGGGAGTTTCGAGAAATCCATTTTAGGATTATTGCCAAAATCCTCCTTCAAAATTAAAAGTTTTTGAAGAAATTAAGGTTAAGATAGGGTCAAAACTGGTTATAAAAAACACTTGGGACAATTCAGGTTAGGATGAATTCGAAAATTGGCTAATAATGACAAAGTATCTTAAAATGCAAATTTTAATGCTTTGGTGTAGATTAATTTTACGATAAAACCAACAAAATTGTTCAATTTTTTAAAATGTATTTAAAAAAAATTATTTAACTAAAAATTACACAAAAATATAAATCTGTTTTTTTTAAATCAGGTTAGGCTTAGTTCTGAGATTCATTAAAAATAACTCAAAAGGTGTAAAAATAAAAATCTGAGTTTTTTTTGTCAGAACATTTTGTGTAAATATTCAAATTTTGATGTTCGTGGAGAAAATAAATTATATGACATAAATAAATCGATTCATATCTTCTATATTTTTTGTTTTTCGTAAAATAATTGTTGGATCAAAATAAATTGTGACTAAAAATGCCTCAAAAAAGGTTTAGAATTAGGTGTGGGTTAGGCTTAGAGATAAGAATTATTAAAAATAACTCATTAATTATTATTAATACTAACTTTACAGAACGTGTAAAAATAAAAATTTTATGGTATTGAAAAAAGTCAGATGATTAGAGCCAAAATTGGGTAAAATTTACAGGATGCGTCGAAAGATGCAAATTTAAAATGTAGGAAAAACGTTGTTTTTGTTTTGTTAAATTTGAAAAACTCAACCTTTAAGCTTCTTATTTATTGTTCTTATTTATTGTTTCTGATAAATTACATTTTTTGACTAAAATAAACATAACCTATCTCAAAACGCTTTAATGTGCAGATTTGATATTTTAAAAGAAAGTTATCAGATTGAAAATAAGGTCAAAACTTTGGAAAAATTCACTTCTCTACTGAAACGCAAATTTTGATGTTTTTCGAGTAATTTAATTTTGAAGCCAACATTTGACTTAAAATCCATTAAAAGATTTCTTTAAAATCTATCATCATTAGGCTCATATCAGTCAGCATTAGGGTCAAAATTGATTTAAAATGACTTATTATAAATGGCTTAAAAGTGCAAATTAGAAGTTTGCAGAAAAAATCAGTGGAAATGTCGAATTTTTGGAGAAATTAAGGTAATATAATTAATAGCTGTCTAGTAGAACTAAATATACAACATTGACACAACACTTTGTGTAAAAATGACAAATTTTGATGTTTTTGTAGAAATTAAATTATGTGACACAATCAGGCAAAATTAACTCGAGTCTTCTAATTTGTTTTTGGTAAAATTTTTGAATTAAAATATGAAAAATTTTTACTCAAAATACGTCAAAAAAAACTCTGGAGTGTCTTCAAGAAAGTTAGGAGAGGATTAGCGACTCGAATGACTCAAAGCGTTAAAAAATGCAATGTTTCTTGTTAAAAAAATAAATAAATTTTACGACAAAATCTTCCATAAGCGAGAAATTTAAAAATTGAATGTCAATATTATTTTCTTTTGTTTTTCTTTAACCCAAATTGAAAATTTTGTTTTATTTTTTTTCATATATTCAATATTCAGGATGAACAAAATACCAAAGTGCCATGTTCGATCTTAACGTACAAAAATCTTCAAAAACCGTCTTTTGAAGATTTTTGTAACTCAACTAAAAATACCTCAAAATTATAAAATTAGTGTTTTCTCGAAAAAGTCGGGTTAAACTGGCAGGAGCAAAACTCATTACAAATCACTTAAAACGTGTAACTTAAAAAAGACATATTTGTAGTTTCCGCAATAATTCAAACCATGATTCACACCCAAGATGATTTAAAACTGACTTAAAGTCTCTAAATTGGTGGAAAATGCAGGTTGCAATCAGAGCTAAAATTGATTAAAAATTGTCTACTTCCTCTAAAAATGCAAATTTTGGTATTTTTGGAAAGACTCAGTTTTAGGACCAAATAAGGCGAAACTGATCCAAAACATCTGATTTGCTATTTTTAGTAAATTACATTTTAGGACTAAAAGGACTAATTCTAACCTGATTTTCTCGAAGAAACACCAGACTTTTATTTGTGAGCTATTTTTAGATAAATTTTTACATATTTAGACCCAAAAATTAATTCTACAAAAAAAAATAAATTACAAAATTTGACTCAGTTTTGCGTGATTTTGATGTAACATTGAATGTTACTAAAAACATCAAAATTTGAATTGTTAGACCCATATCGTGACGATGTTTTTAACCATAATTCTAAGCTCAATTTCTCTAAAAACTCCACAGTTGCATCTTGTGCAAGATATTTTTAAACGATTTTAGCCCTTATCCTGACCTGAATTGTTCTACAAATTCAAAAAAAAAGTATTTTAGATGGTTTGAGTCAAATCTAACCGATTTGGGTCTTCATCGAAACGTGAATTTTTCCAAAAATGTTAAAATTTGCATTTTCTTAGACGCTGATTTCAAACAGTTAACCAATTGTTGATAACAAATACTTCTAAAATGTAATTTACTAAAAAAACAAATCAGATGTTTTGGATCAGTTTCGCCTTATTTGGTCCTAAAACTGAGTTTTTCCAAGAATACCAAAATTTTAAGTTTTAGAGGAAGTGGACAAATTTTAATAAATTTTAGCCCTAATTGTAACTTGCATTTTTCCACCAATTTAGAGACTTTAAGTCAGTTGTAAATGATCTTGGCTCTAAATCAGGGTTTGAATGTTTGCCGAAACTACAAATTTTGTCTTTTTTACACGTTTAAAATGATCATTATATATCATTTTGCCCCTGCGAGTTGAACCTGATTTTCTCAAGACAACACTAATTTTCTATTTTTATATATTAAGACCAAAAAATTTATTCTACAAAAAAAAATAAATTACAATATTTTAATCAGTTTTGCGTGATTTTGTGCTAAAATTGAATTTTTCTAAAATCATCAAAACTTGAATTTTTAGACACATATCGTGACGATGCTTTTTAACCATAATTCTAAGCTCAATTTCTCTAGAAACTCCACAGATTTCAACAAATTTTTAAACGATTTTAGCTCTTTTGCTGACCTGAATTGTTCTACAAACTCAAAAAAAAAAGCATTTTTAGATGCTTTGAGTTATATCTAACTGATTTGGGTCTTCATCTTAACGTGAATTTTTCCAAAAATCGTAAACTCAATTTTTTTAAGAACTTTTATATTGCATTTTTTTAAATGTTTTGAGTTAAACGATTTTCGCAATATTCCTAAAATAACTTTCTCCAAACACTCAATAATGTTATTATTGTAAGTTTGGAGTCATTTTAATTTCTTTTAGTCCTAAAATGTAATTTACTAAAAATAGTAAATCAGATGTTTTGGATCAGTTTTGCCTTATTTGGTCCCTAAAACTGAGTTTTAGGGACCAAAATTTGCATTTTTAGAGGAGGTGGACCATTTTTAAGTAATTTGAGCCCTAGTTATAACCTACATTTTTCCAGCAATTCGGAGATTTTAAGTCAGTTTTACTTAAACATGCCTCTGAATCATGGTTTGAATTTTGGCGGAAACTACAAATTGATCTTTTTTGCACGTTTTATGTGATTTGTAATGAGTTTTGCCCCTGCGAGTTTATCCTGACTTTCTCAAGGAAACATAAATTTTATATTTTCGAGGTATTTTTAGATGAATTACGAAAATCTCAAAAAAAGGGTTTTTGTACGTTAAGATTACACATGACACTTTGATATTTTGTTCATCTTGAACATTGAAAATATGAAGGAGAAAAAAATAAAACAAAATTTTCAATCTGGGTTAAAGAAAAACAAAAATAAAATAATATTGACATTAAATTTTTAAATTTCTCGCTTATGGAAGATTTGGTCGTAAAATTTATTTTTTTTAAACATCAAATATTGCATTTTTTAACGCTTTGTGTCATTTGAGTCGCTAATCCTTTCCTAACTTTTTTGAAGAAACACCACACTTTTCTTTGAGGTATTTTTAATAGAAATTTTTCATGTTTAATATAAAAATTTTACCAAAAACAAAATAAAAGATTTCAATCAATTTTGCCTGATTGTGTCACATATAATTTAAATTCTCCAAAAACACAAAAATTTGCCATTTTTACACAAAGTGTTGAGTCAATGTTGTAGATTTAGTTCTACTAGAGAGCTATTAATTATAACCTCAATTTCTCCAAAATTTCTACATTTCAAGTGATTTTTTCTACAAATTTCTAATTTGTAATTTTAAACCATTTAAGTAATTTTTAAACAACTTTGATCCTAATGCTTACCTAGATTTTTAAGAAAGATTTTAATGGATTTTTAGTCAAATTTCACTTATTTTGGTTAAAATAATTAATTATTAAAATTTAATTAAGTTAAATTATTAAAAATTAAATTTCTCTAAAAATATCAAAATTTACATTTTTAGTCGAAAATTGAATTTCTCCTTAGACTTTACAATGGTATTTTTAGAGACTTTGTCCCGTTTTTATACCCAATTTGCCCCTAATTCTCACCAAAAAAATTTAAATGCTTTGTGACTTTTTAACAAAATTTGACACTAACCCTAACCTGAATATTTTTAGAAACTTTTAATTTGCATTTTAAAACATTTTCGGTAATTTTTAAGCAAATTTGGTCTTGATAATAACGTTTGTTCTGTTTTAGAAACTCCAAATTCGCATTTTGAAATACTTTAAATAATTTATAACCGATTTTGACCCTAACCTCGACTTAGATTTTTACGAAAATATTTTATTTGGATTTTTAGACGTTCTGAGTCACTTTTAAAAAATTTTTGCCAAAATTTCGAATTGGTTTCCTTCCAATCATACCAAATTTGCATTTTGCAGGGAACTTTACTTATTTTAGCCTAAAAATAGAATTTTTCCATTGATTGAATTAGTTTTGTTCTAAAATTCTCCAAAAAATACCGTCAAACTTTAATTTTTTTTAGACGCTTTCAATAATTGTTTTCATAATTTTGTGGACAAAATATCAGATTTTTTAAAAGTATTTTTAGTGAAATTTTACATTCCTTTGGAACCTCAATTTATCCAAACAGTTCTTGCATTTTGGCTGAATTGTTTGGCGAAATTGGATTGCAATTGGCCCTAACTTTAAACTGAATATTTCCACTCAAATTTTGCATTTTTGAACGCTTTAATTGTTTTTTAATTGATTTTGAAGCCAAATCTCAAATTAATTTTTAAAAAAATTTTTAGTTTCCATTTTCAAGTCTTTGAGTAGTTTTTAATGATTTTTGGCCCTAATTCTAGCCTCTCGAAGAAACACCAGACTTTTATTTGTGAGCTATTTTTAGTTAAATTTTTACATATTTAGACCCAAAAATTAATTCTACAAAAAAATAATAAATTTTAAAATGTAGATCAGTTTGGATCAGCGATTTTGATCTAAAATTAAATTTTTCTAGAAACATCAAAATTTGAATTGTTAGACCCATATCGTGACGATGTTTTTAACCATAATTCTAAGCTCAATTTCTCTAAAAACTCCACAGTTGCTTTTGGTGTCACTCAAGATATTTTTAAACGATTTTAGCCCATATCCTGACCTGAATTGTTCTACAAACTCCAAAAGAAAAAGCATTTTAGATGCTCTGAGTCAAATCTAACTGATTTGGGTCTTCATCGTAACGTAAATTTTTTCAAAAATGTTAAAATTTGCATTTTTTAGACGCTGTCTATTCCTAAAATATGTTTTTCCATACACTCCAAATTTGCATTATTGTAAGTTTGGAGTCATTTTAATTTTTTTTAGTTCTAAAATGTAATTTACTAAAAAGAACAAATCAGATGTTTTGGATCAGTTTCGCCTTATTTGGTCCTAAAACTGAGTTTTTCCAAGAATACCAAAATTTTAAGTTTTAGAGGAAGTGGACAAATTTTAATCAATTTTAGCCTTAATTGTAACTTGCATTTTTCCACCAATTTAGAGACTTTAAGTCAGTTGTAAATGATCTTGGCTCTAAATCAGGGTTTGAATGTTTGCCGAAACTACAAATTTTGTCTTTTTTTCACGTTTAAAATGATCATTATATATCATTTTGCCCCTGCGAGTTGAACCTGATTTTCTCAAGACAACACTAATTTTCTATTTTTACATATTAAGAACAAAAAATTAATTCTACAAAAAAAAATAAATTACAAAATTTTAATCAGTTTTGCGTGATTTTCTGCTAAAATTGAATTTTTCAAAAATCATCAAAATTTTAATTTTTAGACACATATCGTGACGATGCTTTTTAACCATAAATCTAAGCTCAATTATTTCTCTAGAAACTCCATAGATTTCAACAAATTTTTAAACGATTTTAGCTCTTTTGCTGACCTGAATTGTTCTACAAACTCAAAAAAAAAACCATTTTTAGATGCTTTGAGTCATATCTAACTGATTTGGGACTTCATCTTAAAGTGAATTTTTCCAAAAATCGAAAACTCAATTTTTTTAATTAACTTTTATATTGCATTTTTTTAAATGTTTTGAGTTAACCGATTTTCGCAATATTCGTAAAATAACTTTCTCCAAACACTCAATAATGTTATTATTGTAAGTTTGGAGTCATTTTAATTTCTTTTAGTCCTAAAATGTAATTTACTAAAAATAGCAAATCAGATGTTTTGGATCAGTTTTGCCTTATTTGGTCCCTAAAACTGAGTTTTAGGGACCAAAATTTGCATTTTTAGAGGAGGTGGACCATTTTTAAGTAATTTGAGCCCTAGTTATAACCTGCATTTTTCCAGCAATTTGGAGACTTTAAGTCAGTTTTAAATAATCATGCCTCTGAGTCATGGTTTGAATTTTTGCGGAAACTACAAATTTGTCTTTTTTACACGTTTTAAGTAATTTGTAATGAGTTTTGCCCCTGCGAGTTTAACCTGACTTTCGCAAGGAAACACAAATTTTATATTTTTGCGGTATTTTTAGTTGAATTACAAATATCTCCAAAAAAGGGTTTTTGAAGATTTTTGTACGTTATGATCATACATGACACTTTGGTATTTTGTTCATCTTGAACATTGGAAATATGAAAGAGAAAAAATAAAACAAAACTTTCAATCTAGGTTAAAGAAAACAAAAATAAAATAATATTGACATTAAATTTTTAAATTTCTCGCTTATGGAAGATTTGGTCGTAAATTTTTTTTTTTTTAAACATCAAATATTGCATTTTTTAACGCTTTGTGTCATTTGAGTCGCTAATCCTTTCCTAACTTTTTTGAAGAAACACCACACTTTTCTTTGAGGTATTTTTAATAGACATTTTTCATGTTTAATCTAAAAATTTTACCAAAAACAAAATAAAAGATTTCAATCAATTTTGCCTGATTGTGTCACATATAATTTAAATTCTCCAAAAACACAAAAATTTGCCATTTTTACACAAAGTGTTGAGTCAATGTTGTAGATTTAGTTCTAGTAGAGAGCTATTAATTATAAACTCAGTTTCTCCAAAATTTCTACATTTCAAGTGATTTTTTCTACAAATTTCTAATTTGTAATTTTAAATCATTTAAGTAATTTTTAAACAAATTTAACCCTAATGCTTACCTACATTTTTAAGAAAGATTTTAATGAATTTTTAGTTAAATTTCACTTATTTTGGTTAAAATAATTAATTATTAAAATTTAATTAAGTTAAATTATTAAAAATTAAATTTCTCTAAAAATATCAAAATTTACATTTTTGTCGAAAATTGAATTTCTCCATAGACTTTACAATCGTATTTTTAGAGACTTTGTCCCGTTTTTATACCCAATTTGCCCCTAATTCTCACCAAAAAAATTTAAATGCTTTGTGACTTTTTAACAAAATTTGACACTAACCCTAACCTGAATATTTTACAGAAACTTTTAATTTGCATTTTAAAACACTTTCGGTAATTTTTAAGCAAATTTGGCCTTGATAATAACGTTTGTTCTGTTTTAGAAACTCCAAATTCGCATTTTGAAATACTTTAAATAATTTATAACCGATTTTGACCCTAACCTGGACTTAGATTTTTACGAAAATTTTTTATTTGCATTTTTAGACGTTCTGAATCACTTTTAAAAAATTTTCGCCAAAATTTCGAATTGGTTTCCTTCCAATCATACCAAATTTGCATTTTGCAGGGAACTTTACTTATTTTAGACTAAAAATAGAATTTTTCCATTGATTGAATTAGTTTTGTTCTAAAATTCTCCAAAAAATACCGTCAAAATTTAATTTTTTTAGACGCTTTCAATAATTGTTATCATAATTTTGTGGACAAAATATCAGATTTTTTAAAAGTATTTTCAGTGAAATTTTACATTCCTTTGGAACCTCAATTTATCCAAACAGTTCTTGCATTTTGGCTGAATTGTTTGGAGAAATTGGATTGCAATTGGCCCTAACTTTAACCTGAATATTTCCACTCAAATTTTGCATTTTTGAACGCTTTAATTGTTTTTTAATTGATTTTGAAGCCAAATCTCAAATTACTTTTTTAATAAAATTTTCCGTTTCCATTTTCAAGTCTTTGAGTAGTTTTTAATGATTTTTGGCCCTAATTCTAGCCTCTCGAAGAAACACCAGACTTATTTGTGAGCTATTTTTAGTTAAATTTTTACATATTTAGACCCAACAATTAATTCTACAAAAAAAATAAAAATTGTAAAATTTAGATCAGTTTGGATCAGCGATTTTGATCTAAAATTAAATTTGTCTAGAAACATCAAAATTTGAATTGTTAGACCCATATCGTGACGATGTTTTTAACCATAATTCTAAGCTCAATTTCTCTAAAAACTCCACAGTTGCTTTTGGTGACTCAAGATATTTTTAAACGATTTTAGCCCATATCCTGACCTGAATTGTTCTACAAACTCCAAAAGAAAAAGCATTTTAGATGCTCTGAGTCAAATCTAACTGATTTGGGTCTTCATCGTAACGTAAATTTTTTCAAAAATGTTAAAATTTGCATTTTTTAGACGCTGTCTATTCCTAAAATATGTTTTTCCGTACACTCCAAATTTGCATTATTGTAAGTTTGGAGTCATTTTAATTTTTTTTTAGTTCTAAAATGTAATTTACTAAAAAGAACAAATCAGATGTTTTGGATCAGTTTCGCCTTATTTGGTCCTAAAACTGAGTTTTTCCAAGAATACCAAAATTTTAAGTTTTAGAGGAAGTGGACAAATTTTAATCAATTTTAGCCCTAATTGTAACTTGCATTTTTCCACCAATTTAGAGACTTTAAGTCAGTTGTAAATGATCTTGGCTTTGAATCAGGGTTTGAATTTTTGCCGAAACTACAAATTTGTCTATTTACACGTTTAAAATGATCATTATATATCATTTTGCCCCTGCGAGTTGAACCTGATTTTCTCAAGACAACACTAATTTTCTATTTTTACATATTAAGAACAAAAAATTAATTCTACAAAAAAAAATAAATTACAAAATTTTAATCAGTTTTGCGTGATTTTCTGCTAAAATTGAATTTTTCAAAAATCATCAAAATTTTAATTTTTAGACACATATCGTGACGATGCTTTTTAACCATAAATCTAAGCTCAATTATTTCTCTAGAAACTCCATAGATTTCAACAAATTTTTAAACGATTTTAGCTCTTTGGTGAGGTGTGCCATTTTTAAGTAATTTGAGCCCTAGTTATAACCTGCATTTTTACAGCAATTCGGAGACTTTAAGTCAGTTTTACTTAAACATGCCTCTGAATCATGGTTTGAATTTTGGCGGAAACTACAAATTGATCTTTTTTGCACGTTTTATGTGATTTGTAATGAGTTTTGCCCCTGCGAGTTTAACCTGACTTTCTCAAGGAAACATAAATTTTATATTTTCGAGGTATTTTTAGATGAATTACGAAAATCTCCAAAAAAGGGTTTTTGTACGTTAAGATCATACATTACACTTTGGTATTTTGTTCATCTTGAACATTGAAAATATGAAGGAGAAAAAATAAAAAAAAATTTTCAATCTGGGTTAAAGAAAAACAAACGAAAAATAATATTGACATTAAATTTTTAAATTTATCGGTTATGGAAGATTTTGTGGTAAAACTTATTTTTTTTTAAACATCAAATATTGCATTTTATAACGCTTTGTGTCATTTGAGGCGCTAATCCTTTCCTAACTTTTTTGAAGAAACACCACACTTTTCTTTGAGCTATTTTTAATAGAAATTTTTCATGTTTTAATCTAAAAATTTTACCAAAAACAAATTAGAAGATTTGAATCAATTTTGCCTGATTGTGTCTCATATAATTTAAATTCTCCAAAAACACCAAAATTTGCCATTTTTACACAAAGTGTTTTTAAACAATTTTTAAAGTAATGTTTAAACAATTTTGATCCTAATGCTTACCTAGATTTTTAAGAAATATTTTAATGGATTTTGAGTCAAATTTCACTTATTTTGGTTAAATTGATTTAATTAATTTAAATTATTAAAAATTAAATTACTCTAAAAACATCAAAATTTGCATTTTTAGTCGAGAATTGAATTTCTCCAAAGACTTTAGAATGTATTTTTAGAGACTTTGTCCCATTTTTATTCCCGATTTGGTCCTAATTCTGACCTGCACTTTTCAAAAAATTTAATTTAAATGCTTTGTAATTTTTAACAAACTTCGACACTAACCTAACCTGAATATTTTACAGAAACTTTTAATTTGCATTTTAAAACACTTTCAGTTATTTTTAAGCAAATTTGGCCTTGATAATAACGTTTGTTCTTTTTTAGAAACTCCAAATTTGCATTTTGAAATACTTTAAATCAGTTTTAACCTATTTTGACTCTAATCTGGACTTAGATTTTTACGAAAATATTTGGTTTGCATTTTTAGACTTTCTGACTCACTTTTAAACAATTTTGCATTTTCCAGTGAACTTATTTTAGTCTAAAAATAGAATTTTTCCATTGATTGAATTAGTTTTGTTCTAAAATTCCCCAAAAAATAATGTCAAAATTTAATTTTTTTAGACGCTTTGAATATTTTTTTTTCATAATTTCGTGGAAGAAATGTCATATTTTTTTTTAAGTATTTTAAGTGAAATTTTACATATTTTTATCCAGAAATTTTACAAAAAAAAAACTGAAAGATTTTAACCAGTTTAGGTTGATTTTGCCTTAAACCTTAATTTCTCCAAAAACATCAAAATTTACATTTTTAGACAAAGTTTTGTAACAATGTTTTAGCCCCAACTGCAACCTCAATTTATCCAAACAATTCTTGCATTTTGGCTGAATTGTTTGGAAAATTGCCTTGCAAATGGCCGTAAGTTTAACCTAAATATTTGCACTCAAATTTTGCATTTTTGAACGCTTTAATTAATTTTTAATTGATTTTGAAGCCAAACCTACATTTTTGATAAAATTTTTAATTTTAATTTTTAAGGCCTTTGAGTACTTTTTAATGATTTTTGGCCTTATTCCTAACCTCTCGAAGAAACAACAGACTTTTTTTTTTGTGAGCTATTTTTAGTTAAATTTGTACAGATTTAGACACAAAAATTAATTCTACAAAAAAAATTTATTACAGAATTTGACTCAGTTTTGCGTGATTTTGATGTAACATTGAATTTTACTAAAAACATCAAAATTTTAATTGTTAGACCCATATCGTGACGACGTTTTCAACCATAACTCTAAGCTCAATTTCTCTAAAAATTTCACATTTGCATTTTGTGCTATTCAAGAAATTTTTAAACGGTTTTAGCCCTTATCCTGACTTAAATTATTCTACAAACTCCAAAAAAAAAGCATTTTAAGAAGCTTTGAGTCATATCAAACTGATTCAAATTATGTAATTTATTTTTTTTGTAGAATCAATTTTTGGCTCTAAAAATGAATAAATATAAATTAAAATTGTTGCCAAAAATTGATTAACTGAAAGCATTTAAAATGCAAATGAAAAGAGTCAGATTACCAAAGGGCCAACATCGGTTTAAAAAGTACTTCAGGCGTTTATAAACACAAATTAAACATTTTTTAAAAATTTAATAATTAATCAATACCGATTTAAAACAACTCAAAGCATTCAGAAATGCATATTTCGAATTTGTGAAAATATACAGGATGAGATTAGGGACACATTTGGTTTAAAATATCCTCTAAAGGTGAAAAATTTGGAAAAATGCAGATTGTGATACTCCTTTTTTTTGGTAAATCTCCAAAAAATTTTGGTAACTCACTAGCTTCCATTCACTTATTTTTGCCATTGCGTTAGCTTCGAACTCTTCATCCTCTTTTATGTCTATCTCCTTTCAACACATGTTGAGAAGGAATGCGATTACAATATCAAAGTCACATTTCCTTTCCAACGCCTGCTCGATGTCAATAAAAAGGAATGGCTTTTAGGCGCATTTAGAGCATGCACTCCTCATTGTAAATATCTCAGAAACAAGTTCGCAGTCACAAACGACAGAAATTTACTTTTTAGACGTCGTCGTCCCATCCTTAACTAAATACCTCCCCGAGCCCCTTGATAAATTCGCGAGAAAGGCGATACAGTGACATTAAGGCAAAAGGGCTAAAATTTTAAGAAGGGCGGCTTTATATTCCTTCTGCATGGTAATGGCGAGGCATTTTATTTCGCCCCCGTCGTCCCCGCGCCCCAATCCTCCGGGAGAGATTCGGCTGGGGGGCTTAAGACGATTCTTCGAAGACGACGTTATTTTTCACGAGGGGGTGGAAATATAGCCCTTCTTAAAACGGCATTTGTTCCGGTGAGGTATTGATTAGCTGGGGGAGAGAGAGGTTTGAGTTGAAAAATTGCTCATGGCAGCATGGCAGCGGTTCCAAAGGTGGACGTTTTCAAGGGTCGAATTCAATGTCCCTGGCCAGCTGGACAGACGTCGGCGACCATGGCCGCGGGGCACACGTTGTCCATTTGGGTTAATTCACTGGTCAAACCGGTTATAGCGTTAAGGGCTCGCCTATAAGTACTAAAGGTGTGCTCGCATTTAATGCGAAAATAGGTACGTCTGGAAGGCAAAAGGGAATAAATAAGTCGTTACCCATCCACACCACTGACGTTTAAATCTTCACTAAACAAAGATGGCCGCCTTAAAACTAACCTCAATTTATCAATGTCTTCAAGATAAGGCCGCACAATAGAGTGTGTAAAACATCCTTTTGTTTCCAGTTATACGCAAAACAAGGAACACTGGCTGCCGCTAAAACAAACAATGTTCGTACAATGACCAGGGACCTTACATCTATTATACAATGTTTTGTTTTCCTATTTTATGTTTCCTTTATCGCGGGCTCTTAAGGGCTGCGGATTTTCTTGCTTTTATTACGTTCCTGTCGCGGTTCGAGACGCGAAAAGTGGAAATGGAACACATCAATTTGATTTAGGAGACCATGCGAGAATGACGACAATGAGGGGCGTAATGTAAACGGGGCCTCAAAAGAAATATTACGTATTAACGGCTTATTAAGTATTCTTATATTAATATAATATTATATAACTAAATTCCATTTCAGTTATTTGAAAATATTGCACCTACGGTACTTCCCTAGTTTGTGACTCGGAGCTTGTTACTGAGGTATTTAGGTCGGGCAGTGCATGCTTTAAATGCGCATATATAAGCCATTCGTTGAAAAGGAAATCTGACTTTGACATTTTTATCGTATGTTATCAACATGTGTTGAATTGAAAAATGAAGATTTTTCAAAAGTGAGAAAGATGGCAAAAATAAGTGAATGAGTTATAGATATACTCGGTTCAAGCATACATTTGGGGGTTAGTGAGCTTAATAAGCCAGGTGATCCCTAGTCTATACAATAACGGCTCTAATGCAGAAAAAGCACGTGATTAATAGTAATTAATAGTATCGTAGGCTGAACTTCTTCAAAAACTTCAATGCAATTTCAAATTTGCATTTTTAGATGCTTTGTCATTTTTAACCGTTTTTGGCCCTAGTCACGATCTAAATTGTTCAAAAAATTTTAAATTTCTTTTTTTACCGGCTGAGCAATTTTTAAAGATTTTTGGTCCAATTAAGACTAGTCTGATTTTCTCAAAGAAACGCCATGTATACATTTTTGGAGTATGTTTGATTAAATGATTTTTTTCCAAATTCATTTTAAATCAAATGATCTTTTTTACAAAAGATTTCAAAATGCCGTTTTTCTCTTTATCACTAAGTCTAAATTTCCCACCAAACGCTCTGTTCTTTCGGAGACAAAATGCTTCATTAATTTTCTGAAAGAAGAGATTTTAATGAGGCTTTATAAGTATCTCATAAAACGTTCAAATCTTAATTTGAACAGTCTTGAGAGTTCAAAACAATGCAGTTTTTCCTTTGTATATAGCTCCAAATTTCCTTAATTCAAATTCCCTTCTGAAAACAAAAACTTTAATTAATTTTTTGAGACAGACAACTTGCACGAAGACACGTTTTTTTGAATGTCCAAAACTTCAATTTCAACTATTTTTAATGTTCAAATAATTTCAAAAATGCAGTTTTTCCATTGTCTACACTTTACAATTTCCTCGCCTCACATTCTCTTTTCCTGGAAATAAAATTTTTTATTAATTTCCTGATATTGAAAGCTCTCACGAAAACATGGTTTTGAATATGCAAAACTTCAATTTGAACTATTTTTAAGTTAAAATCATTTCAAAAATGCAGTTTTTTCATTGTCTATAGTTCCAAGTTCCACCCACGTCATATCCCCTTCTCCTGGATACAAAAATTTTAATTAATTGCTTGAGACAGAAGACTTGCACAAAGACACGTTCTTTGAATGTCCAAAACCTCAGTTTGAACCATTTTTGAAGTTCAAATAATTTAAAAAATGCCGTTTTCCTATCGTCTACAGTTTCAAATTTCCTCGCCTCACATTCTCTTTTCTTAGAAATAAAAATTAAAATTAATTCTGCGAGATTGGAAACTCTCACGAAGACACATTCTTTGAATGTCCAAAACTTCAATTTGAACTAATTTAAAAGTTCAAATTATTTCAAAAAAGCAGTTTTTCCATTGCTAACAGTTTCAAATTTTACCCATGTCATATCCCCTTCTCCTGGAAACAAAAACTTCAATTAATTGCTTGAGACAGAAAACTTTCACAAAGACAAGTTCTTTGAATGTTCAAAACTTCACTTTGAACCATTTTTGAAGTTCAAATATGTTTAAAAATGCAGTTTTTCTATCATCTACAGTTTCAAATTTCCTCGCCTCACATTATTTTTTCCTGAAAATAAAAATTTTCATTAATTTCCTGAGATTGAAAACTCTCACGAAGACACATTCTTTGAATGTCCAAAGCTTTATTTTTGAACCATTTTTAAAATACAAATGATTTCAAAAATGCAGTTTTTTCATTGTCTACATCTTCAAATTGTACTCACGTCATATCCCCTTCTCCTGGAAACAAAAACTTTAATTAATTCCTTAAGGCAGAAGACTTTGAGGAAGACACGTTCTTTAAATGCCCAAAACTACAATGTGAACAATTTGTAAAGTTCTAATCATTTCAAAAATGCAGTTTCTCCATTGTGTGCAGCTTCATATTTTACCCATGTTCAAATGTTTTTCACGAAAACACGTTATTTGAATGACCAGAGCTTTAATTTGAACTAACGTTAAAATTCAAATAATTTTAAAAATACAGTTTTTCCATTATTTACTGCTTCAAATTTCCTCATCTGATCGTCATATTTCCTTCTCCAGGAAACAAGAACTTTACTTAATTTCTTGAGACAAAAGATTTTTATTTTTGAATGTTCAAAACTACATTTTGAATGATTTCTGCAGTTCAAATTATTTCAAAAATACAGATTTTCAATTGTCTACAGTTTCAAATTTCCTCACCTCATATTCTCTTCTACTGGAAATAAAATTTTAATTAATTTATTGAGACAGAAGATTTTCAAGAAGACACGTTCTTTGAATGTCCACACTTCAGTTTGAATTTAAAAAATTCAAATCATTTAAAAAATGCGGTATTTTCCATCGTCTACCGTTTCAAATGTGCTTGCCTTACATTCTCTTTTTCGGGAATAGACGTTTTAATTAATTTCCTGAGATAGGAGACTTTGACGAAGACGTGTTCTTTGAATGTCCAAAACTTCAATTTGAACTATTTTTAAAGTTCAAATCATTTCAAAAATGGAGTTTTTCCATTGTCTACAGCTTCAAATTTTAGATACGTCATATTTCGTTCTCCTGGAAACAAAAACTTTAATTAACTTCTTGAGACAGAAGACTTTCACGAAGACACGTTTTTTTTGAATGTTCAAAACTTCAATTTCAACTATTTTAAAAGTTCAAATCATTTCAAAAATGCAGTTTTTTCCATTGTCTGCAGTTTGGAATTCCCTCACTTCATATTGTTTCTCTTAGAAATAAAATATTTAATTATTTTTTAAGATGGAATGCGTTGACTAAAACGCGTTCTTTGAATGCACAAAACTTCAATTTGAACTATTTTTAAACTTCAAATCATTTCAAAAATGCTGTTTTTCCATTGTCTGCAGCTTCAAATTTTACCCACGTCATACTCCCTCTTCATAAAAACAATAACTTTGATTAACTACTTGAGACAGAAAACTTTTACGGAGACACAGTCTATGGATATCCAAAACCTTAAATTACAACAAATTTAAATTATTTCTAAAGTTCAACTTATGTAAAAATCGCAGTTTTTCTATTGTCTGCAGCTTCAACTTTTACTCACCTCATATTGCCTTATCCTGGAAACAATAACTTTAATTAATTACCTGAAACAGGAGACTTTAACGAAGAAATGTTCTTTTAATGTCCAAAACTTCAATTTAAATTCTTGAGGCAGAAGACTTTGAGGAATACATGTTCTCTAAATGCCCAAAACTACATTGTGAACAATTTTTTAAAGTTCATATTATTTCAAAAATGCAGTTTTTTCCTTGTCTACAGCTTCAAATTTTACCCACGTCATATACCCTTCTCCTGAAAACAATAAATTTCATTAAGTGCTTGAGACAGAAGACTTTTACGAAGACACGTTCTTCGAATCTCTAAAACTTCAATTTGAAGTATCTTTAAAGTTCAAGTAATTTCAAAAAAGCAGTTTTTTCATTGTCTACAGCTTCAAATTGCACTCCTTTAATATTCCCTTCTCCTGGAAACGTTTAATTAATTTCTTGAGACAGAAGACTTTCAAAAAAGCACATTCTTTGAATGTCCAAAACTTCAATTTGAAGTATCTTTAAAGTTAAAATTATTTCCAAATGCAGTTTTTTCATTGTTTAGAGTTTCCAATTTCCTCGCTTCATAATCTCTTCTCCCAGAAATAAAAATTCTAATTTATTTCCTGAGATAGGAGTCTTTGACCAAGACGCGTACTTTGAATCCCCAAAACTTCAATTTGAACTATCTTTAAAATTCAAATTATTTCAAAAATGCAGTTTTCCTATTATCTACAGCTTCAAATTTTACCCACGTCATATCCCCTCTCCTGGAAACAATAACTTTAATTAATTGCTTGAGACAGAAGACATTTACAAAGACACGTTTTTTGAATGTCCAAAACTTCAATTTGAAATATTTTTAAAGTTGGAATCATTTCAAAACCGCAACTTTTCCATTGTCTACAGCTTCAAGTTTCCTCGCCTCATATTCTCTTCTCCTGAAAAAAAATTTAATTAATTTTCTGAGGTTGGAGACTCACGAATACACGTTCTTTGAACGTCCAAAATTTCAATTTAAACTATTTCTGTAGTTCAAATCATTTCAAAAATCCAGTTTTTCCATTGTCTACAGCTTCAAATTTTCTCACCTCACATTCTCTTCTCCTAGAAATAAAAATTTTAATTAATTTAATTTCCTGATATAGAAGACTGACGAAGACGCGTTCTTTGAATGTCCAAAACTTCAATTTGAACCATTTTTAAAAGCCAAATTATTTCAAAAAATGCAGTTTTTCCATTGTCTACAGTTTCAAATTTCCTCAGATTAATTAATTTCCTGATATAGGAAACTTTGACGAAGACGCGATTTTTGAATGTCCAGAACTTCATTTTAAAAGTCAAATTAGGTCAAAAATGCAGTTTTTCCATTGTTTACAGTTTCAAATTCCCCCACCTCACATTCTCTTTTCCTGAAAATAAAATTTTTATTTAATTTCTTGAGATTGGAAACTTTCACGAAGACACGTTTTTGAATGTCCTAAACATCATTTTGAACTATTTTTAAAGTCCAACTCATTTCAAAAAAGCATTTTCCTTTGTCTACAGCTTCAAATTTCCTCACCTCATACCTATTCTCTTTTCGTCAAAATATTTTTTTTTTATTAATTTCCTGATATAGAAGACTTTGACGAAGACGCGTTCTTTGAATGTCCAAAATGTTCAATTTGAAACTTTTTAAAGTTAAACTAATTTCAAAAATGCAGCTATTCAATTGTCTACAGTTTCAAATAACTCCACCTCATATTCTTTTCTCATGGAAATAAAATTTTAATTAATTTCTTGAGACAGAAGAGTTTCACGAAAACACGTTCTTTGAATGTACAGAACTTCAATTTAAACTATTTTTAAAGTTCAAATCATTTCAAAGATGCAGTTTTTTCATTGTCTACAGCTTCAAATTTAACCCACGTCATATTCCCTTCTCATAGAAACAAAAAAATATTTAATTGCTTGAGACAGAAAACTTTTACGAAGACATTCGTTGAATGTCCACAACTTCAATTTGAACTATTTAAGTTCAAATCATTTCAAAAATGCAGGTTTTTGCATTGTCTACAGCTTCAAATTTAACCCACGTCACATTCCCTTCACATAGGGACAATAAATTTAATTAATTGCTCGAGACAGAAGACATTTACGAAGACGCGTTCTTTAAATGTACAAAACTTCAATTTGAACCTTTTTAAAATTTCAAATCAATTCAAAAACGCAGTTTTTTCATCCAAGTTTCCTCACCTCATATTCTCAGCTCCTGGAAATAAAACTTTAATTAAGTTCTTGAGACAGAAGACTATCAGTTACACACGTTCTATGATTGTTCAAAACTTCAATTTGAATAATTTTTAAAGTTCCGATTATTAAAAAAATGCAGTTTTCCATTATCTATAGCTTCAAATTTCCTTGCCTCATATTCTCTTCTCCTGGAAATAAAAATTTTAGTTAATTTATTGTGGTAGGAGACTTTGACCAAGACGCTTTCTTTGAATGTCCAAAATTTCAACTTGAACTAATTTTAAAGTTCAAATCATTTCAAAAATGCAGTTTTTGCATTGTCTATAATTTCAATTTTCCTCACCTCATATTCTTTTCTTAAAAAATTTTAATTGATTTTCTGAGATAGAAAACGCGTTCTTGAATGTCCAAAACCTCAATATGAACTATTTGTTAAGTTCAAATAATTTAAAAAATGACGTTTTTCCATTGTCTACAGCTTCAAATTTCCTCACCTCATATTCTCTTCTCATATAAATAAAAAATTTAATTAATTTCTTGATATAGAAATCTTTGACCAAGACGCGTTCTTTGAATGTACAAAACTTCTATTTAAACTATTGTAAAAAGTCAAATTTTTTCAAAAATGCTGTATTTTCATTGTCCACAGCTACAAATATTTTCACCTCATATTCTCTTCTACTAGAAATAAAAAATTTAATTAATTTCTTGATATAGAAATCTTTGACCAAGACACGTCTTTTGAATGTCCAAAACTTCAATTTGAACTATTTTTAATGTTCAAATTTAAAAAAAGTGCAGTTTTTCCATTGTCTACAGCTTCAGATTTCCTCACCTCATATTCTCTTCTCCTATAAATAAAAAATTTAATTAATTTCTTGATATAGAAATCTTTGACCAAGACGCGTCTTTTGAATGTCCAAAACTTCTATTTAAACTATTTTAAAAAGTCAATTTTTATTCAAAAATGCAGTATTTTCATTGTCCACAGCTACAAATATTTTCACCTCATATTCTCTCCTCCTAGAAATAAAAAATTTAACTAATTTCTTGATATAGAAATCTTTGACCAAGACGCGTCTTTTGAATGTCCAAAACTTCATTTTGAACTATTTTTAAAGTTCAAATTAATAAAAAAGTGCAGTTTTTCCATTGTCTACAGATTCAGATTTTCTCACCTCATATTCTCCTCTCCTGGAAATAAAATTTTAATTAATTTCTTGAGACAGAAAACTTTCACGAAAGCATGTTCTTTGAATGTCCAAAACTTCAAATTGAACTATATTTCAAATCATTTCAAAAATGTAAAAATTTTAATTAGTTTCTTGGGATAGTTGACTGAAAAAGGAGACGTCTTCTTTGAATGACCAAAACTTCAATTTGAACTATTTTTAAAGTTCAAATTATTTAAAAAATGCGGTTTTTTCATTGTTTACAGTTTCAAATTTGCTCACCACATAATCTCTTCTCCTTTAAATAAAAATGTTAATTGATTTCCTGATATAGAATACTTTGACCAAGGCGCGTTCTTTGAAAGTCCAAAACTTCATTTTGTACTCTTTTTAAAGTTCAAATAATTATAAAAATTCAGTTTTTCCATTGTCTACTGCTGCGAATTTCCTCACCTCGTATTCTGTTCTCCTAGAAATAAAAATTTTACGAAAACGCGTTCCTTGAATGTCCAGATCTCCAATTTGAACTATTTTTAAAGTTAAAATCGTTTCAAAAATGCATTTTTCCATTATCTACAGCTTCAGATTTCTTCACCCCATATTCTCTTCTCCTGGAAATAAAATGTTAATTAATTTCTTAAGACAGAAATCTTTCACGAGAACACGTTCTCTGAATGTCCATTACTGCATTTTGTACTCTTTTTATAGTTCAAATCATTTCAAAAATGCAGTTTTTCCATTGTCTACAACTTAAAACATCCTCACCTCATATTCTCTTCTCCTAGAAAAAAAATTAAATAATTTCCTGGTATGGAAAACTTTGACGGAGACGCGCGTTCTTTGAATAGCCAAAACTTTAATTTGAACAATTTTTAAAGTCCAAATCATTTCAAAAATGCAGTTGTTCCATTGTCTACAGCTTCAAATTTGCTCAACCTCACATTCTCTTCTACCGGAAAATTTGTTTTAATTATTTTAATTAACACGAAAACACGTTCTCTGAACGTCCATAACTGCTTTTTATACTCTTTTTATAGTTCAAACTATTTCAAAAATGCAGTTTTTCCATTGTCTACAACTTAAAATTTCCTCATCTCATATTCTCTCCTATTAAAAATAAAAACTTTAATTAATTTCATGATTAGAAGACTTTGACGGAGAACCGCGTTCTTTGAATGTCCAAAACTTCAATTTCGACTATTTTTAAAGTCCAAATGATTTCAATGATGCAGTTTTCGCATTGTCTATAGCCTCAAGTTTCCTTACCTCAAATTCTCTTCTCTTGGACATCAAATTTTAATTAATTTCACAGAAGAGAGCGAAGACACTTTTACAAAAATACGTTCTTTGAATGTCCAGAACTTCAATTTGCACTATTTTCAAAGTTCAAATAATTTCAAAAATGCAGTTATTCCATTGTATGTTTTTTCATTTTCCATTCCCTTCTCCTGGAAATAAAATTTTAATTAATTTCTTGAGACAGAAGACATTCACGAAAACATGTGCATTGAATGTCCAAACCTTCAATTTGACCTATATTTCAAATCAATTCAAAAATGCAGTTTTTCTATCGTCTATAGTTTAGAATTTCCTCAGCTCATATTCTCCTCTCCTGGAAATAAAATTTTAATTAATTTCTTGGGATAGTTGACTTTCACGAAGACACCTTCTTTGAATGACCAAAATTTTCAATTTTAACTATTTTTAAAGTTCAAATCATTTCAAAAATTTGGTTTTTCCATCGTTTACAGTTTCAAATTTTCTCACCTCATAATTTCTTCTCGTGGAAATAAAAATTTTAATAAATTTCCTGATATAGAATACTTTGAACTAGGCGCGTTCTTTGAAAGTCCAAAACATTTTGTACTCTTTTTAAAGTTCAAATAATTATAAAAATTCAGTTTTTCCATTGTCTGCTGCTTCGAATTTCCTCACCCCGTATTCTGTTCTCCTAGAAATAAAAATGTTAATTAATTCTCTGATATAGAAGACTTTGACGGAGACACGCGTTCTTTGAATGTCCAAAACTTCAATATGAACTATTTTCTAAGTTCAAATAATTTTAAAAATGCCGTTTTTCCATTGTGTACAGCTACAAATTTCCTCACCTCATATTCTCTTTTAGGGAGTATTCTCTTTTAGAGAATAGGAAAGTTTGACGCAGACGGGCCTTTTGAATGTCCAAAACTTCAATTTGAACTATAATTCAAATCATTTCAAAAATGCAGTTTTTCCATCGTATATAGTTTAGAATTTCCTCACCTTATATTCTCTTCTCCTGGAAATAAAATTTTAAATAATTTACACGAAGACACATTCTTTGAATGACCAAAACTTCAATTTGAACTATAATTCAAATCATTTCAAAAATGCGGTTTTTCCATTGTTTACAATTTTTAATTTCCTCACCTCATAATCTCTTCTCCTTTCAATAAAAATGTTAATTAATTTCCTGACATAGAATACTTTGACCAAGGCGCGTTCTTTGAAAGTCCAAAACTCCATTTTGTACTCTTTTTAAAGTTCAAATAATTACAAAAATGCAGTTTTTCTATTGTCTACTGCTTCGAATTTCCTCACCTCGTATTCTGTTCTCCTAGAAATACAAATTTTAATTCATTTTCTGATATAGAAGGCTTTGATGGAGACGCGCGTTCTTTGAATGTCCAAAACTTAAATATGAACTATGTTTCAAGTAATTTCAAAAATTCAGTTTTTCCAACGTCTACAGTTTAAAATTTCCTCACCTCATGTTCTCCTTTCCTGGAAATAAAATTTTAATTAATTTTTTGGGATAGTTGACTTTCACGAAGACACCTTTGAATGACCAAAATTTCAATTTGAACTATTTTTAAAGTTCACATCGAATCAAAAATGCAATTTTTCTATTACCTGCAGCTTCAAATTTCCTCACCTCATATTCCCTTCTCCTGGAAATAAAATGTTAATTAATTTTTTAAGACAGAATTCTTTCACGAAAACACGTTCTTTGAATGTTCATAACTTCATTTTGTACTCTTTTTAAAGTTCAAATCATTTCAAAAATGCAGTTTTTCCATTGTCTACAACTTAAAATTTCCTCACCTCATATTCCCTTCTCCCGGAAAAAAATGTTTTAATTTATTTCTTAAAACAAAAGACTTTCAAGAAAACGTGTTCTTTGAAAGTCCAAAACTTCATTTTGTACTCTTTTTAAAGTTCAAATCATTTCAAAAATGCAGTTTTTCCATTGTTTACAATTTCCTCATACCTCTTCTCCTAGAAATAAAAATTGAATTAATTTGGTGATATAGAAAACGTTCTTTGAATGTCCAAAACTTCCATTTGAACTATTTTAAAAACTCAAATTTTCTCAAAATTGCAGTTTTTTTCATTGCCTACAGCTACAAATTTTCTCACCTCCTATTCTCTTCTCCTATAAATAAAAATTTTAATTAATTTCCTGAGATAGGAAAGTTTGACGAAGACGGGCCTTTTGAATGTCCAAAACTCCAATTTGAACTATTTTTAAAATTAAAATATTTTCAAAAATGCAGTGTTTCCATTGTTTGCAGCTGCAAATTTCCTCACCCCATATTCTCCTCTCCTAGAAATAAAGTTTTTTATTCATTTCCTGATATAGGAGGCTTTGCCGAAGACGCGTTTTTTGAATGTCCAAAACTAATATGTCTTCAGTTTCAAAATTCCTCACATCATATTCTCTTCTCCTGGAGAGATAAAAACTTAAAATAATGTCCTGAGATTGGAGACTTGGACGAAGACGCGTTCTTTTTATAGTTCAAAACAATTAAATAATGCAGTTTTTTACTGTCTATATGTTCAAATTTTACTCCCATAATATTTCCTTCTTCAGGAAACAAAAGCTTTAATTAATTTCTTGAAACAGAAGACTTTTATGAATACACGTTCTTTGAATGTCCAAAACTTCAATTTGAACTATTTTTAAAGTTCAAATAAGTTGAAAAGCAGTTTTTCTATTGTCTACGGTCGGACATTACTTGGACTCATATTCTCTTCTCCTGGAAATAAAAATTTTAATTAATTTTCTGAGATAGAAAACTTTGACCAAGACACGTTCTTCGAATGTCCAGAACTCCAATTTGAACTATTTTTGAAGTAGAAATAATTTCAAAAATGCAGTTTTTCCATTCCTGGAATTGAAAATTTCAATTAATTTTTTGAAGCAGAAGACTTTAACCAAAACAAGTTTTTTAAATGCCCAAAACTTTAATTTGAACTGTTTTTTCCATCAACTTCAAAAAAGTTAAAAATGCGGCATTTTCTTTCAAGAATTAGAAATTAAAAAACTTTTTACTCAGTGCTTCTTTCCATTCTCTTCTGCGACGAAACGTTCATTAAATATATATTAGTCGAATAAAAGACCAATCTAATAAGCAGCAGAGACGCGAGGGGAGCCCCAAACAAGGTGTTTCTGACACGTGAAAGAAAGAAGAGGGAGACGGGACGAGGAGTGAGGTGGAGAGAAATTCGTCCCGGCAGCAGCGGCGAAAATAATAAACTAAAGAGAGAAAAACCCCCCGAAACGGGCGAAAAACAAGGCGGAATACCCCGCGCACCCCCTCGCGAAAAACTTATTCTTGGCCTGTCCTGGCCAATGGCAGGCGGCCATTCTGCGACGTTCGGATGTTTTATTGATCGGCTCAGGAATTCTTCTTCTTCTTCTCGACGCCGTCAAGTTAGTGGCGAGGGAAAAGAAAGGACGATGATTCTTTTTGAAATGGCCTCGAGTCGTGTGCGACGTCCTGGGCCCGGATTTCGCGCTCCTCCGGGGGGGATTCCGGGGAAAGATAATTATTTGCGGGACGTCGATAATGGTCGCGGAGGGCTCCGGGATCAATGCTCGCTATTATTTTGTAACATATTTCCTTCTGTGGGGCAGTTACGTGACCTATTTCTGCCTCCTGCTGGAAACAAAATTAATTTTGACCAATTATAGGTTTAGCAACAAAAACTGTGCAACTGGCTCTAAAAAAAATTATTATTAAATGAAGGTTAACTACGAAACTGACTGGCACCCATTAGCCTACCTCTTCTATGTTAAGTTATAGACACAACACACTTAAAACTGATAGATAAACTATTGCGTCTTGTTGCTCAGGGTCCTGAGTGTGCTGAGGATGCAATAAATTATTGCGAAACATCGACCAGTTTAGAAACAGGCCTTCACCCAGTCTCCTCCAATCCAAAACGAATTTAGAATTTATCAGAGGTGGAATAACATTATCGTCCCCCGAATTGTCTCCCTGATCCCTCGTAACTACAGTTTTAATCTTAGAGTGGAATATTTCGCAAATTAAGGGTTTCGCTAATATTTTTTTAATTGTAGAGAACTGGCAAGTCGCCAAGGACTAAGGCGAACAAAAACGCCCCTGTAGTTTGCAAAAAGGCCAACGTTTCGACGTTCAATCGACGTCTTCTTCAAGGCTATTTTCTACCAACAAGAGATAATGCCAAAAGGATGGTTATCACCGTGATGTTGGTAGAATTCACTACACAACTTCATTCATCCACAACAAGCACTTAGATCCACGCAAAACCTGACTTCAAAGGCATAACTCTTGTTGATATCATCTCTTGTTGATAGAAAATAGCCCTGAAGAAGACGTCGATTGAACGTCGAAACGTTGGTCTTTTTTCAAACAACAAGGGAGTTTTTTTGTTTGTCCTAGTCTTGCGACTTGCCAGATGTACACATAAGGGGACGCTACCACTATCGCCATTTTTTTAATTTAATAACTTGGCAACGTTTCGACGGATACTGTGGCTCATTATCAGGTTAAAAGGCTAGAGGTTCTTATAGCCATTCTCTAAATGACCAATCACAATTCCCTATTCTCCAAAATGTTCTACCTTGTACTCATAGAGTGTCATTCTAAATCAATGTCGAAGTTTGCTTCGTTTCTCTATTGAGGATATTTTGTACCAACCTTGAATGCGACTTAATATAAATATTTTAAGGTTATAAAAAGACTGTTACAATCTATAAAGGGTTCCGTCACAGCTGCGGCAGACATTATCAAAAGCGATGAGGCAATGGGCGAAGTGATTTCCCGTGCTTCCCGACGTTGACTGATTCGAATGTGGTGGGCTCCGTGGTATTTATTGTTCAGATTGCTTTTGGGCCATCATCAGCGCCTGATTGACTACGTCCAGGATAAAACCATCAGAAAATAGCAAAGCGTGCTTTGGCCCACAAATCACTTCAAAATATAAAGACAAATACTTGGTAGTTAAAATTACAAATTCCATATCACGAAGTGGTTAATGCCGTGTAAACGGTGGCAAACTGATCGTTGGAGAAGAAAACACGCATCCTTCTTGGAGATAATTTAATTATTATTTTACAACGAACCGGTATCGACCTCACCATACTCGACCACCGAAGAGGTTTATCTCGCAGATCCCTTTGATTTACCTCAATTGGTCCATTTGCTCTAAAGTTATGGATTGTTGAACCTGGAAATTGAAAAAAAAAACTTAATATAGAGAACGTGTTATGAGATTTGACACCTGAACTAACCTCAAAGTCTTCTGCTTCAGAATATTTTGAGCTTTCAGAAGCACTTGAACTGTTTGAAACTCTTTGTGTAGTGCTTCAAATTTGAAGCTCTAGACAAATGATAAACTGCAAGCACGAATGGACCGATTGGAGTGAATCCAACAGTTGTCTGCTCCTCTTGTTGTCCCCTTTCACAACCCATCGCTTTTCTTCTCAGGCTTAGAATGTACCTTCTCTTTTTTTTTAATTTTAAGAACTCGTTCTTCAGAAGACTGTTCTTCAGGCTTTTCTCTAGGTACCCTTTTTCAAAACCAAACTCTTCTCGTCTGGAGTTTTTCGGAACATTTGTCCTTGCTTTTGCCTTACTTTAAATCTATTTTTAATCAGGTTTAGCATCCTACATTTTAGGTAACTTATATAGCCCTATATCGACAGTTTCTAAATCTTTGCACTTTAAAGCTTCAAGATCCAATTTTTCAAGTTCACGGTTTCAGGTTTGGCCTCCTTCTTCATTTTAGGTTTCTTTGCCAACAGTTTCTATTGAATTTCTTCGAAATTCTTTACTAATGATTTTATTTTCTTTTTTTTCAGGTTTAGCCTCCTTTTTCATTTTATCATTCTTATATAGCCCTACGTCAAAAATTTCTAAATCTTAGCTCTTCAAAGCTGCAAGATCAAATTTTTCAAGGTCCTTTAAGTCCCTTTCATAATCTTTACTCTTGATTTTATTCTTCTTTTTTTCTTCCGCAGGTTTGGTCTCCTTCTTAATTTTAGGTTTCTTTGTCAACAGTTTCTATTGAATTTCTTCGATATTCTGTACTATTGATTTCCTTCTCCTTTTCTTCTCCGGTTAGGGCTCCTTCTTCATTTTAGGTTTCTTTGTCAACAGTTTCTATTGACTTCCTTCCATATTCTTTATTACTGATTTTCTTTTCCTTTTTTTTTTAAAGTTTCAAAGCTTTAAGATCCAATTTTTAAAGTACATCAGACGCTCTCATAGTCTTTATTCTTGATTTTAATCTTTTTCTTTTTTTTTACCAGGTTTGGCCTCCTTCATTTTAGGTCTCTTTGTCAACAGTTTCTATGGAATTTCTTCCATGTTCTTTACTACTGACTTTCTTTTCCTTTTCTTTTTCTCAGGTTTAGCCTCCTTTTTCATTTTAGGTTTCTTATATAGCCCTATGTCACCAGTTTCTAAATCTTTGCTCTTCAAAGCTTCAATATGCAATTTTTCTAGGTCCTTTAAGTCCCTTTCATAATCTTTATTCTTGCTTATATTCTTCTTCTTTCCATCCACAGGTTTAGCCTTCTTCTTCATTTTAGTTTTCTGTGTCAACAGTTTCTATTGAATTTCTTCGAAATTCTTACTATTGATTTTCTTTTCCTTTTTTTTGCAAGTTTAACCTTCTCCTTCACTTTAGGTTTCTTATATAGCCGTATGTCAACAGTTTCTAAATCTTTTCTCTTCAAGATCCAATTTTACAAAGTTCTTTAAGTCTTTTTCATAATCTAATCTTTACTCTTAATTTTACTTTTCTTCTTTTCTTCCGCAGGTTTGGCCTCCTTCTTTATTTTACGTTTCTTTGTCAATTTTCTATTGACTTCTTTCCATATTCTTTATTAATGATTTTCTTTTCGTTTTTTTTTAAGTTTCAAAGCTTCAAGATCCAATTTTTCAAAGTATATCAGTCGCTCTCATAGTCTTTATTCTTGATTTTAATATTTTTCTTTTCTTCACCAGATTTGGCCTTCTTCATTTTAGGTCTCTTTGTCAACAGTTTCTATTGAATTTATTCGATATTTTTTTATTACTGATTTTCTTTTCCTTTTTTTTCTCAGGTTTAGCTTCCTTTTTTGTTATAGGTTTCTTATATAGCCCTCTGTCACCAGTTTCTAAATCTTTGCTCTTCAAAGCTTCAAGATACAATTTTTCAAGGTCATTCAAGTCCCTTTCATAATCGTTAATCTTGATTTTTTCCTTCCTATTTTCTTCCTCAGGTTTGGCCTCCTTCATCATTTTAGGTTTCTTTGTCAACAGTTTCTAAATCTGAGCTCTTGAAAGCTGCAAGATCCAATTTTTCAAGGTCTTTCACGTCCCTTCCATAATTTTTATTCTTGATTTTCTACTTCTTCTTTTCTTCCGCACATTTGGACTCCTTTTTAATTTTTTTTTATTTTAAGTTTCTTTGTAAACAGTTTGTATTGAATTTCTTCGATATTCTTTACTATTGATTTCCTTTTCTTTTGTTTTTCTTAGGTTTAGCCTGCTTCTTCATTTTAGGCTTCTGATATATCCTTATGTCAACAGTTTCTAAATCTTCGCTCTTCAAAATTTCAAGATCCTTTTTTCAAGGTCCTTCAAGTCCTTTCCATAATTTTTACTCTTGAGTTTTTTCTTCTTCTTTTCTTCCGCAGGTTTGGCCTCATTTTTCATTTTAAATTTCTTTGTCAATAGTTTCTAATTTTTTGCTCTTCAAATCTTCCACTTCAAGATCTAGTTTCTCGAGGTCCTGCAAGTCTCTGTCAATACCTTTACTATTAATTTTCTTTTCTTTTCATTTCTCAGTTTTAGCCTCCTTCTTCATTTTAGGTTTCTTATATAGTATTATGTCAACAGTTTCTAAATCTTTGCTCTTCAAAGCGTCAAGATCCAATTTTTCAAGGTCCTTCGAGTCCCTTTCATGATCTTTACTCTCGAGTTTCTTCTTCCTTTTGTTTTTCTCCGCAGGTTTGACCTCCATCTTCATTTTAGGTTTCTTTGTCAACAGTTTCTAAATCTGTGCTCTTCAAATCCTCCACTTCAAGATCCAGTTTCGCGAGGTCCTGTCAGTTCCTTTCATAATTTTTATTTCTGATTTTCATTTTCTTTTTTTTTTACCGCAGGTTTGACCTTCTTTTTCATTTTAGGTTTCTTTGTCAACTTTCTATTCAATTTGCTCCGATATTCTTTACTATGGTTTTCCTTATTCTTTTTCCCTCAGGTTTAGCCTCGTTCTTCATTTTAGGTTTCTTACATAGCTCTATGTCAACAGTTTTTAAATCTTTGCTCTTAAAAGCTTCAAGATCCAATTTTTCAAAGCCCTTTAAATCCCTTTCATAATCTTTACTCTTGATTTTATTCTTCTTTTCTTCCGAAGGTTTGGCCTCCTTCTTAATTTTAGTCCTTTGTCAAAAGTTTCTATTGAATTTCTTCGATATTCTGTACTATTGATTTTCTTCTCCTTTTTGTTCTCCGGTTAGGGCTCCTTCTTCATTTTAGGTTTCTTTGTCAAAAGTTTCTATTGACTTCCTTCCATATTCTTTATTAATGATTTTCTTTTCGTTTTTTTTTTTAAAGTTTCAAAGCTTCAAGATCCAATTTTTCAAAATATATCAGTCGCTCTCATAGTCTTTATTATTGATTTTAATCTATTTCTTTTTTTCACCAGGCTTGGCCTCCTTCATTTTAGGTCTCTTTGTCAACAGTTTCTATGGAATTTCTTCCATGTTCTTTAGTACTGACTTTCTTTTCCTTTTTTTTTCTCAGGTTTAGCCTCCTTTTTCATTTTAGGTTTCTTATATAGCCCTATGTCACCAGTTTCTAAATCTTTGCTCTTCAAAGCTTCAATATGCAATTGTTCTAGGTCCTTTAAGTCCCTTTCATAATCTTTATTCTTGCTTATATTCTTCTTCTTTCCATCCGCAGGTTTGGCCTTCTTCTTCATTTTAGTTTTCTGTGTCAACAGTTTCTATTGAATTTCTTCGAAACTCTTACTATTGATTTTCTTTTCCTTTTTTTTGCAAGTTTAACCTCCTCCTTCACTTTAGGTTTCTTATATAGCCGTATGTCAACAGTTTCTAAATCTTTTCTCTTCAAGATCCAATTTTACAAAGTTCTTTAAGGTTTTTTCATAATCTAATCTTTACTCTTGATTTTACTTTTCTTCTTTTTTTCCGCAGGTTTGGCCTCCTTCTTTATTTTACGTTTCTTTGTCAACAATTTCTATTGACTTTCTTCGATATTCTTTATTATTGATTTTCTTTTCCTTTCTTTTAAAAGTGTTCAAGCTTCAAGATCCAATTTTTCAAATCATTCTAGCTACATCAGTCGCTCTCAAAGTCTTTATTCTTGATTTTAATATTTTTCTTTTCTTCACCAGATTTGGCCTTCTTCATTTTCGGTCTCTTTGTCAACAGTTTCTATTGAATTTATTCGATATTTTTTATTACTGATTATTTTTCCTTTTTTTTCTCAGGTTTAGCTTCCTTTTTTGTTTTAGGTTTCTTATATAGCCCTCTGTCACCAGTTTCTAAATCTTTGCTCTTCAAAGCAATTTTTCAAAGTCATTCAAGTCCCTTTCATAATCTTTATTCTAGATTTTTTCCTTCCTATTTTCTTCCTCAGGTTTGGCCTCCTTCTTCATTTTAGGTTTCTTTGTCAACAGTTTCTATATCTGAGCTCTTGAAAGCTGCAAGATACAATTTTTCAAGGTCCTTCAAGTCCCTTTTATTATCTTTACTTTTGAGTTTCTTTTTCTTTTTTTCTTCCGCAGGTTTGGATTCTTTCTTCATTTTAGGTTTCTTTGTCAACAGTTTCTAATTCTTTGCTCTTCAAATTTTCCACTTCAAAATCCAGTTTCGCGAGGTCCTGCCAGACCCTTTCATAATCTTTATTAGTGATTTTAATTTTTTTCTTTTTCTCCGCAGGTTTGGCCTCCTAGTTGATTTTAGGTTTCTTATATAGCCCTATGTCAACAGTTTCTAAATCTTTGCTCTTCAAAGCAATTTTTCAAGGTCATTCAAGTCCCTTTCATAATCTTTATTCTTGATTTTTTTCCTTCCTATTTTCTTCCTCAGGTTTGGCCTCCTTCTTCATTTTAGGTTTCTTTGTCAACAGTTTCTAAATCTGAGCTCTTGAAAGCTGCAAGATCCAATTTTTCAAGGTCCTTCACGTCCCTTCCATAATTTTTATTCTTGATTTTCTACTTCTTCTCTTCTTCCGCACATTTGGACTCCTTTTTAATTTTTTTTTTATTTTAAGTTTCTTTGTAAACAGTTTGTATTGAATTTCTTCGATATTCTTTACTATTGATTTCCTTTTCTTTTGTTTTTCTTAGGTTTAGCCTGCTTATTCATTTTAGGCTTCTGATCCTTATGTCAACAGTTTCTAAATCTTTGCTCTTCAAAATTTCAAGATCCCTTTTTCAAGGTCCTTCAAGTCCTTTCCATAATTTTTACTCTTGAGTTTTTTCTTCTTCTTTTCTTCCGCAGGTTTGGCCTCATTTTTCATTTTAAATTTCTTTGTCAATAGTTTCTAATTTTTTGCTCTTCAAATCTTCCACTTCAAGATCTAGTTTTTCGAGGTCCTGCAAGTCTCTGTCAATACCTTTACTATTACTTTTCTTTTCTTTTCATTTCTCAGTTTTAGCCTCCTTCTTCATTTTAGGTTTCTTATATAGTATTATGTCAACAGTTTCTAAATCTCTGCTCTTCAAAGCTTCAAGATACAATTTTTTAAGGTCCTTCGAGTCCCTTTCATGATCTTTACTCTCGAGTTTCTTCTTCTTTTTGTCTTTCTCCGCAGGTTCGACCTCCATCTTCATTTTAGGTTTCTTTGTCAAAAAATCTGTGCTCTTCAAATCCTCCACTTCAAGATCCAGTTTCGCGAGGTCCTGTCAGTTCCTTTCATAATTTTTATTTCTGATTTTTATTTTTTTTTACCGCAGGCTTGACCTCCTTTTTCATTTTAGGTTTCTTTGTCAACTTTCTATTCAATTTGCTCCGATATTCTTTACTATGGTTTTCCTTTTTCTTTTTCCCTCAGGTTTAGCCTCGTTCTTCATTATAGGTTTCTTACATAGCTCTATGTCAACAGCTTCTAATTCTTTGCTCTTCAAAGCTTCAAGATTCAATTTTTCAAAGTGCTTCAAGTCCTTTTCATAGGCTTTATTCTTGATTTTCTTCTTCTTCTTTTCTTCCGCAGGTTTAGCCACCTCATTATAGGTTTCTTTTTCAACAGTTTCTGTTGAATTTCTTCGATATTCTTTGCTATTGTTTTCCTTTTAATTATTTTTTTCTAAGGTTTGGCTTTCTTCTTCATTTTAGGTTTTTTACATAGCCCTATGTCAACAGTTTCTAAATCTTTGCTCTTCAAACCTTCAAGATCCAATTTTTCAAGGTCCTTCAAGTCCCTTTTCTAATCTTTACTTTTGAGTTTCTTTTTCTTCTTTTCTTCCGCAGGTTTGGATTCTTTCTTCATTTTAGGTTTTTTGTCAACAGTTTCTAAATCTTTGCTCTTCAAATTTTCCACTTCAAAATCCAGTTTTGCGAGGTCCTGCCAGTCCCTTTCATAATCTTTACTAGTGAATTTAATTTTTTTCTTTTTTTCCGCAGGTTTGGCCTCCTAGTTGATTTTAGGTTTCTTATATGGCCTTATGTCAACAGTTTTTAAATCTTTGCTCTTCAAAGCTTAAAGATCCAATTTTTCAAGGTCTTTCAAGTCTCTTTAATAATCTTTATTTTTGATTTTCTTCTTATCCTGTTCTTCCGCAGGTTTGGCCCCCTTCTTCATTTTACGTTTCTTGGTCAACAATTTCGATTTAATTTCTTCAATATTCTTTGCTGTTGATTTTCTTTTACGTTTTTTTCTCAGGTTTAGCCTCCTTCTTCCATTTAGGTTTCTTATATAGCCCCATGTCAACAGTTTCTAAATCTTTGCTCTTCAAAGCTTAAAGATCCAATTTTTCAAGGTCTTTCAAGTCTCTTTAATAATCTTTATTCTTGATTTTCTTATCCTGTTCTTCCGCAGGTTTGGCCCCCTTCTTCATTTTACGTTTCTTTGTCAACAATTTCAATTTAATTTCTTCAATATTCTTTACTGTTGATTTTCTTTTCCGTTTTTTTCTCAGGTTTAGCCTCCTTCTTCCATTTAGGTTTCTTATATAGCCCCATGCCAACAGTTTCTAAATATTAGCTCTTCAAAGCTTAAAAATCCAATTTTTCAAGGTCCTTCAAGTCCCTTTTATAATCTTTACTTTTGAGTTTCTTTTTCTTCTTTTCTTCCTCAGGTTTGGATTCTTTCTTTATTTTAGGTTTCTTTGTCAACAGTTTCTAAATCTTTGCTCTTCAAATTTTCCACTTCAAAATCCAGTTTTTCGAGGTCCCGCCAGTCCCTTTCATAATCTTTATTAGTGAATTTAATTTTTTTCTTTTTCTCCGCAGGTTTGGCCTCCTAGTTGATTTTAGGTTTCTTATATAGCCCTATGTCAACAGTTTCTAAATCTTTGCTCTTCAAAGCTTAAAGATCCAATTTTTCAAGGTCTTTCAAGTCTCTTTAATAATCTCTATTCTTGATTTTCTTTTTATCCTGTTCTTCCGCAGGTTTGGCCCCCTTCTTCACGTTACGTTTCTTTGTCAACAATTTCGATTTAATTTCTTCAATATTCTTTACTGTTGATTTTCTTTTCCGTTTTTTTCTCAGGTTTAGCCTCCTTCTTCCATTTAGATTTCTTATATAGCCCCAAGTCAACAGTTTCTAAATATTAGCTCTTCAAAGCTTAAAAATCCAATTTTCCAAGGTCCTTCAAGTTTTTTTCATAAGCTTTATTCTTGATTTTCTTCTTCTTCTTCTTTTCTTCCGCAGGTTTGCCTCTTCATTTTAGGTTTCTTTTTCAACAGTTTCTATTAAATTTCTTCGATATTCTTTACTATTGATTTTCTTTTCCTTTTTTTTAAGGTTTAGCCTCCTTCCTCATTTTAGGTTTCTTATATAGCCCTATGTCGACAGTTTTTCAATTTTTGCTCTTCAGAACTTCAAGATCCAATTTTTTGAGGTTCTTTAAGTCCCTTTGATAATCTTTATTCTTGATTTTCTTCTTCTTTATTTCCGCATTTTTAGCCTCTTTCTCCATTTTAGGTTTCTTTGTTAAAAGTTTCGATTGAATTTCTTCGAGATTCTTTACTATTGTTTTCTTTTCCTTTTTTTTTCTCAGGTTTAGCCTCCTTGTTCTTTTTGGGTTTCTTATATAGCCCTATGTCAACAGTCTCTAAATCTTTGCTCTTCAAAGCTTCAAGATCTAATTTTTCAAGATCCTTCCACACTCTTTATTCTTGACTTTCTTCTTCTTCTTCTTCTTGTCTTCCGGAGGTCCAAACCTGCGTTTTGCCTAATTCTTCATTGTAGCTTTCTCTGTCAACTGTATGTTTTATCTGGCAATTTGGAAGTAATTTTTGTAGTTTTCTTCCAAATTGCTAGATACGTTTACTGTCACCATGAGTAGGTTGATGTTATATGATGTTTAGAGTTTGATGAGCCTGATTAAAATTTTTTCTTAAGTCATACTCTCCTTAGGTTTCTTTTTCTTAGGAGCCTCAAGATCACCCACTGGTTTAACTTTTTTCTCTTTCTTCTTATCTTCTTTAAAGACTGTTTTCCGCTTTTCGCCCTTTATCGTAGGAGTTTGTCCTTGTTATTCTTCGATAGGTTCTGGGGGTTGCTCGTCAGGTTAATCGTTTACAACCTTCTCTTTTATCTTCGTTTTATCTTCTCTCGTTAATGCTTCTTCTTGTTGGAAGTTATTCTTCAACAACCTGCTCAGAGATTTCTTCCTCTAATGTGTCAAGTTTGATCTCTATAGTTACCAATTCAGGTACTTCATTCACTGTTGCTTGTCCTTATAGTGTTTTTTCCTTTTGATCTTTTGAACTTCTTGATTTTCATTTTTATTGAAATTCTGCAAAATGCCTGGAATGTTGCGATTTCTTCCAAGACAATAAGAAGAACGTTTAACGAATCTGGATTGAGGGCAAACACCCCTCTCTTAACCATAGTCCACAAGCGAGCTAGGCTTGAGTTTGCTCGAGAACACGTGGATTGGGATTTGGATGATTGAAAGAGAGTCTCGTTTACTGATGAAGTCAGAGTGGGTTTAAAGTCTTCTGATGGACCAATTTTTACCTGGAGAAGACCAGGAGAAAGATACAGCCAAGCATGTGTGGTTTCCCAACTGGCTTTCCATGGAGGCTCAATCATGTTTTGGAGTTGCATTTCGTTAGAATCCCGTACTGACTTTGTAGTGACCCGAGGAAGGGAATTAACCTCTCAGAGGGACATTGAAGATATTTTAGACCAACATGTCGTACCTTTGGCACCTCACATAGGCGACTTAACTTTTTGCTTATGGACGATAATAGCAGACCGCACCGAGCTCTGATCGTACGCGAATATCTGAACGAGGTTGACATTCAACGTTTAGTGTGGCCACCGAGGAGTCCTGACCTGAACCTGATTGAACATGTTTGGGTTTATACAATAGGAAATTGACCTCGGGTAGGGGGGGGGGGGGTATTCCGTTTTTTTTCTCGGTTCTAAGTTTCACCGCCTATAACTTTAGAACGACCGATTGGAGTGGTTCCAAAAGTTTGCTCCTCTTTTTGTCTTCTTTTATAGCGCATCAACAAAGGTTTTGTCGGTTCAACAGTTTCAAAGATAGGCCAGTTTTAGGTACCGTTAAAAAGTGCTTTGGAGACATTTAAAAAAACCCAGTTGTAGGACTAATTTCACTCATAGTAACGTAGTTTCAAGGAAAGTATTCAAGGAAAGACCATTGGGACGACCTGAGATCGTGATAGCGTCTGTATGTGGGCGTTTCGTCCCGGGGTACCACTTTGACATACGCCGGGGTGAGAATTCATGGTTGAAACTTATACTTGAAGAGAAGTTCGGCGCAGGAAAGGCGGTGTGATGTTATAAATGGTTTCGGCTAGTGTTGCCACCTGTGAGTCAGTGGGTGAAGTTTCGACGCTGCCACCTGTGAGTCGGTGGATGAAGTTCCGCCACAATACTCCCCTCCCAGTGGCAACGAGAACGGAAGTTGTATGATGGGAGAGAAACGAGGCTCATTTTGCGAACTGAAAGGTCGAAGTTGAGTTGTTGTTGCTTCAGCGAGGTGAGTAACCGAGGATGTGTCAGTGTTGCCGAGAATGGTATCAGAGAGTGATGTGTGTGAGATTATTCCGCGTTGCAGTGAGTGAAAAGAGAGTTTGATGGATGCTGCGTGCTGTGAGTATGAGAGAGATGCTGCTCTGGCAGTCCCGTGGCGTCCCGAGCGATCCCTGCTACGGCCTTGTGTTAGGAAGATTGAGTGTTGCTTTTGTCGAGGGTCACCAATTATTGCGTCGATAATGACGTGCCGTAATTGGGAAATGTGTTCCCAGAAAAGAATTTTGTTATATGTATGTTGGCGCTTCGTCCCGGGGTCTACCTTAGACTCCTCAGTAAGGCGTGGTAGGCCCCTGCCTTATACTCCGTGGTAAGAGTTCATAACTGGAACTTGTATTTTAAGACAAATTCGGCGCAAGAAAGGCGGTATGATGTTATGAAAGGTTTCTACTAAGGCTGCCACCTGTGAGCCGGTTGCCAATAACGGCATCGAAACTTTTTTAATTACCAAAAGTTTCTTCTTTTTTTTAGTTTCCAAATTTGACGGTTTATAGCTTTAGAACAAGTCGACCGATTGGAGTGAGTTAACCAGTTTTTTGTTCGTCTGGATGTTCACCTTCCACCAACGGAAATTTCATGGGTTCAGTAGATTTGGAGATAAATTCATGACACTTTTAAAATGTGCTTTGAAGACGTTAAGAAAAATGTTATAGGACTAATTTCATTGGCAGAAACTCTATTTCGTCTATAAGAGATTGAAATAGTCTTAATTCCATCAAAAACAAAATTTCAAGATCTTTTGAAATTGACCAATGGAGAGTGGGTATTTTCTCAGTTTCCAAGTTTGACGGTCTATAACTTTAGAACGAGTGGACCAATTAGAGTGAACTCAATGGCTTTTTTTTTCTTTTGCTGTCCGATTTCACCTCACTTCAACGATAGTTGCGAAGGTTTAATAGTTTGCAAGATAGACCAGTGCTGAATGCCAAAGTTGGAAATCTCAATTTCCAGCTATGGAAAAGCCACTTTAGTTTTCACATTCAAGATGTCACTGTCGCCAAAAAAACGACAAAAAAAAGTCTAATTAATATTATACTAAACTCAGTTCATCAGGAGATTTGAACAAGCTTTTTCACTCACCCTCCGAACCTTTTTAATCACTGCCGTCGCTATTTATACTACAGTGTTAGCAAAAAATCTTGCCCGCTCCCGAGTTTCGGCAACTAGAAGAGGCGGTTTGCACTTCAGCAATTTTAACCGCCTCGGAATATTCCAGATGGATTAGTTATCTAATAGTTTTATATTCACTGCGTAGCTCGCTAAACGGCACGTATTGTGACTATTGACAAACTTTCTGCGCCCCGAGTCTTCGAATCCATCAACCCGTTCAGGCGGAACTGCTTATATCACAGTTTTTGCGAGAATTAATGGTCTTATATCCATCAGGGACCTAATTTTGAAACTTTTCCCTCATCGGAATATAGATAGGCACGTAAAATGTATCTGGATAGTAATGAATTAATTCGCCAGAAACCGTTGCGCGGGCTTCATTAACCGAGACAGGGCGTTTACCAAAATACCTTACGAGACATTAAATAAATGGCAGAAAAGCTAAGAAATACACTTTATATATCGGAGGAAGAGCCTTCTCTGCGGTTTTCGGAAGATAAAAGACACTTCTTGTGCATTGGCGCAGCATTTTCCTTTACACCCCCATCGACCGGATTCCCCGAGACACACAACAGTTGATTAGTACAAGTGCACCTAAGAGCCGAACCAAATTCTTTGTTAATGCTTTCTGCTCAATGACCGAGCTTTTAGGGAGTTTTCTAACGCTCAGGCAATAGAAAACGGGCTGCCACTGTATTTAATTGAGAAAACCCAAAAGGCGGGCGGAAAGTGATGGATAACAGCCGTTAAGCAATCCAACTAGGTTTTCTTGGGAAATTCTGAAATATTTGCTCTCCATTTTCCCAGCCGAAGTTTTCTTTATTAATGGCGGCAGTGACAAATTTTAAATTAAACTGAGACAAAGAAGTTTGCGCCATTTAATCTGTAACAAGGATAAACGTAAATAATTTTATTTCGTTTTTGTGTAGGTATTGATTACTGTGAAATAATGTATTTTTTTTAGTGCTCAAAGGGTCATCCAGTGGAGTTCTTTCTGGACCCTTCTTATCATAAAAACTAATACTTCTTTATAAGATTGTGAAGGCTTTCACGGCCGGTCAAAATACAATCTAATGAATTTTCATGGCTTTGAAGCCGTGGTCCAATGGAATTTCTTCCTGGCGCAACGAGCGTAGTGATCTCCAGCGCTTCCCGACGTTGACTGATTCGACTATGGTGAGCTCCGTGCTATTTATTGCTCCGCCAAGGCCGTCGCGCTACAGTGGAGGGACTGGGGTGGGGAGTAGTGGTGGTGCGGGGTTTCAACATACTTCAAGTGCGCCGAAACCCGGTACCGCCACTACCTCCACCCCAGTCCCTCCACTGCAGCGCGACGGCGCACAGTGGGAGAAACCACCAGTTTACGCGGTCATAATTATTTGGAAACAAGCTATGGGTGAGTAAGAGATTAGGGCCAAAAACTTCAGATTAGAATTAGGGCCAAAAGCGGTTAAAAGTAACTCAAAACGCCTAAAAATACAAATTTGGAGTTTTTTACATAAACTCCAAAGAATAGGATAGGACATTGGACCGAATAGGATTAGGACCAGAGCAAGTTAAAAATTGCAATTTCTAACTGCATGTGCAAATTTGCAGTTAGAAATAGGGCAAAATCGATTAAAAATAGCTCATTGTGCCTAAAAATACACATTTTGAGTTTCTGGAAAAAACTTCAGGTTAGAATAAGGGCCAAAAGCGATTAAAAGTAACTCAAAACACCTAAAAATACAAATTTGGAGTTTTTAAATAAACTCAGAATAGGATTAGGACCAGAGCAAGTTAGAAATTGCATTTTCTGAACAATAACTCATTGTGCCTAAAAATGCAAATTTTGAGTTTTTGGAAAATCTTCAGGTTAGAATTAGGGCCAAAAGTGTTTAAAAGTAACTCAAAACACCTAAAAATACAAATTTGGCGTGTTTAAATAAGCTCTAAAGAATAGGATATGAATTAGGACAGAATAAGATTAGAACCAGAACAATTTAAAAATTACAATTTCTAACTGAAAATGCAAATTTGCAGTTAGAAATAGGGCAAAATCGATTAAAAATAGTTCATTGTGCCTAAAAATGCGAATTTTGAATTTTTGGATAAAACTTCAGGTTAGAATTAGGGCCAAAAGTGGTTAAAGGTAACTCAAAATAACTAAAAATAAAAATTTGGAATTTTCAAATAAACTCAGAATAGAGTTGGGACCAGAGCAAGTTAGAAATTGCAATTTCTAACTGCATGTGCCAATTTGCAATTAGAAATAGAGCAAAATCGATTAACAATAGCTCATTGTGCCTAAAAATGCAAATTTTGAGTTTCTGGAAAAAAACTTCAGGTTAGAATTAGGGCCAAAAGTGGTTAAAAGTAACTCAAAACCTCTAAAAATACAAATTCGGAGTTTTTAAATAAACTCCAAAGAATAAGAAATGAATTAGGACAGAATAGAACTAGGACCAGAGCAAGTAAAAAATTGCAATTTCTAACTGCATGTGCAAATTTGCAGTTAGAAATAGGGAAAATCGATTCAAAATAGCTCATTGTGCCTAAAAATACACATTTTGAGTTTCTGGAAAAAACTTCAGGTTAGAATTAGGGCCAAAAGCGGTTAAAAGTAACTCAAAACACCTAAAAATACAAACTGCGAGTTGTTAAATTAACTCAGAATAGGATTAGTAAAAATACAAATTTGGAGTTTTTAAATAAACTCCAAAGAATAGGATAGGAATTAGGATAGTATAAGACTAGGATCAGAACTGGTTAAAAATTGAAATTTCTAACTGCAAATGCAATGAGTAAAAATAGCGCATTGTGCCTAAAAATGCAAATTTTGAGTGTTTGAAAAAACTTCAGGTCAGAATTAGGGCCAGAAGAAGTTAAAAGTAACTCAAAACACCTAAAAATACATTATGCAAATTTGCAAATAGAAATAGGGCACAATCGATCAACAATAGCTCATTGTGCCTAAAAATGCAAATTTTGAGTGTTTGGAAAATCTTCAGGTTAGAATTAGGGCCAAAAGCAGTTAAAAGTAACTCAAAACACCTAAAAATACAAACTTGGAGTTTTTAAATAAACTCCAAGGAGTAGGAGAGGAATTAGGACAGAATAAGATTAGGAACAGAGCAAGTTAAAAATTGCATTTTCTTACTGCATGTGCAAATTTGCTTCTAACTGCAGTTATAAATAGGGCAAAGTCGATTAAAAATAGCTCATTGTGCCTAAAAATGCAAATTTTGAGTTTTTGAAAAAAACTTCAGGTTAGAGTTAGAGCCAAAAGCGGTTAAAAGTAAGTCAAAACACCTAAAACTACAAAGTTGGAGTCTTTAAATAAACTCAGAGTAGGATTAGAGCCAGAGCAGGTTAAAAATTGAAATTTCTAACTGCAAATACAATTTTGCAGTTAAAAATAAGGTAAAATCGAGTAAAAATAGCGCATTGTGCCTAAAAATGCAAATTTTGAGTGTTTGGAAAAAACTTCAGGTTAGAATTAGGGCCAGAAGAAGTTAAAAGTAACTCAAAACACCTAAAAATAGAATATGCAAATTTGCAAATAGAAATAGGGCACAATCGATTAACAATAGCTCATTGTGCCTAAAAATGCAAATTTTGAGTTTTTGGAAAAAAACTTTATGTTAGAATTAGAGCCAAAAGCGGTTAAAAGTAACTCAAAACATCTAAAAATACAAATTCGGAGATTTTAAATAAATTCAGAATAGGATTTTAGGACCAGAGCAAGTTAGAAATTGCATTTTCTGAACAATAACTCATTGTGCCTAAAAATGCAAATTTTGAGTTTTTGGAAAATCTTCAGGTTAGAATTAGGGCCAAAAGCTGTTAAAAGTAAGTCAAAACATCTAAAAATACAAAGTTGGAGTTTTTAAATAAACTCAGAATAGGATTAGGACCAGACTAGGTTAAAAATTGATATTTCTAACTGCAAATGCAGTTTTGCAGTTAAAAATAAGGTAAAATCGAATAAAAATAGCGCATTGTGCCTAAAAATGCAAATTTTGAGTTTTTGAAAAACTTCAGGTTAGAATTAGGGTCAAAAGTGGTTAAAAGTAACTCAAAACACCTAAAAATACAAATTTGGAGTGTTTAAATAAACTCTAAAGAAGGATATGAATTAGGACAGAATAAGATTAGTACCAGAACAATTTAAAAATTGCAATTTCTAACTGAAAATGCAAATCGATTAAAAAAAAGGCAAAATCGATTAAAAATAGTTCATTGTGCCTAAAAATGCGAATTTTTACTTTTGGATAAAACTTCAGGTTAGAATTAGGGCCAAAAGTGGTTAAAAGTAATTCAAAATAACTAAAAATAAAAATTTGGAATTTTCAAATAAACTCAGAATAGAGTTAGGACCAGAGCAAGTTAGAAATTGCAATTTCTAACTGCATGTGCAAATTTGCAATTCGAAATAGGGCAAAATCGATTAACAATAGCTCATTGTGCCTAAAAATGCAAATTTTTAGTTTTTGGAAAAAGCTTCAGGTTATAATTAGGGCCAAAAGCGGACAAAAGTAATTCAAAACACCTAAAAATACAAACTTGGAGTTTTTAAATTAACTCAGAATAGGATTAGGACCAGAGCAGTTAAGAAGTTGCAATTTCTAACTGCATGTGCAAATTTGCAATTAGCAATAGGGCACAATCGATTAACAATAGCTCATTGTGCCTAAAAATGCAAGTTTTGAGTTTTTGGAAAAGCTTCAGGTTAGAATTAGGGCCAAAAGTGGTTAAAAGTAACTCAAAACAACTAACAATACAAATTTCGAGTTTTGAAATAATCTCTAAAGGATAGAATATGAATTAGGACAGAATAGGACTAGGACCAGAGCAAGTTAAAAATTGCAATTTCTAACTGCATGTGCAAATTTGCAGTTAGAAATTGGGCAAAATCGATTAAAAATAGCTCATTGTGCCTAAAAATGCACATTTTGAGTTTATGGAAAAATCTTCAGGTTAGAATTAGGGCCAAAAGCGGTTAAAAGTAACTCAAGACACTTAAAAATACAAATTTGGTGTTTTTAAATTAACTCAGGATAGTATTAGGGCCAGAGCAGGTTAGAAATTGCACTTTCTAACTGTATGTGCAAATTTGCAGTTAGAAATAGGGCAAAATCGATTAAGAATAGCTCATTGTGCCTAAAAATGCGTATTTTGAGTTTCTGGAAAAAACTTCAGGTTAGAATTAGGGCCAAAAGCGGTTAAAAGTAACTCAAAATACCTAAAAATAAAAATTTGGAGTTTTTAAATAAACTCAGAATAGTATTAGGACCAGAGCAGGTTAGAAATTGCAATTTCTAACTGCATGTGCAAATTATTTGCAGTCAGAAATAGGGCGCAATCGATTAACAATCGCTCATTGTACCTAAAAGTGCAAATTTTGAGATTTTGAAAAAAACTTCAGGTTAGAAATAGGGCCAGAAGGGGTTAAAAGTAACTCAAAACTCATAAAAATACCAATTTGGAATTTTTAAATAAACTCAGAATAGGATTAGGATCAGACCAGGTTAAAAATTGCAATTTCTAACTGCAAATGCAAATTTGCAACGCAAATGCAAGTGCAAATTTGCAGTTAGAAATAAGGCAAAATCGTCTAAAAGTAGCGCATGGTGCCTAAAAATGCAAATTCTGAGTTTTTGGAACAAACTTCAGGTTAGAATTAGGGCCAAAAGCGGCTAAAATATAACTCAAAACAACTAAAAATACAAATTTGGAGTTTTTAAATTAACTCAGAATAGGATTGTTAAAATACAAATTTAGAGTTTTTAAATAAACTTCAAAGAATAGGATAGGAATTAGGACAGTATAAGACTAGGACCAGAACAGGTTAAAAATTGCAATTTCTAATTGCAAATGCACATTTGCAGTTAGAAATAGGGCAAAATCGATTAAAAATAGCGCATTGTGCCTAAAAGTGCAAATTTTAAGTTTTTCGAAAAACCTTCATGTTAGAATTCGGGCCAAAAGCGGTTAAAAGTAACTCAAAACACCTAAAATTACAAATTTGCAGTTTTTAATAAACTCAGAATAGGATTAGGGAATCAAAAATTACAATTTTTCATCGCAAATGCAAATTTGCAGTTAGAGATAGGGTAACAACATCGATTAAAAATAGCTCATTGTGCCTATAAATGCAAATTTTGAGTTTTTCCAGAAACTCAAGTTAGGATTGTAGGTTAAAATTTATTCTCAAAGTCTTCGAATGAAAAGTTGGTTTTTTTTCTACCAAGTGGGCTTAAGCTTAAGGACAAAAAAGTTTTATTAAAAGTTATTCAAGGCATCTAAGAACGGGAATTTTGGGAAACTTGGGTTAGGATTATGGCCAAAATTGGTCAAAAATTGTTCAAAGTTTCTGAAAACGCAAAAAGAGAGTTTTTGGAGATAGTTTGCTTAGAATTAGTGCCAAAATTGTGAAAAAATTACAAACATTCTCTAAGAAATGTCAATTTGGAGCTTCTGGAGAAAGTCAGAATCAAAGTGTCTAAAAAGGCCAATTTGAAAAATTTCAGATTAAGATTAATGTCAAAATTTGTTGAAAATGACTCAAGGCATCTAAAAATAAACATTTTGAATAATTTGGGCTAGTGTCATGGCCAAAATCCGTCAAAAATTAATCAAAGCTTCAGAAAATCCAAAAAGATACTTTTTGGGAAAATTCAGCCTATAATTAGGGAGAAAATCGTTAAAAATAGACTCACAAAAATGTCAAAATGGAGCTTCTGGAGAAATTCAGACACAAAGTATTTTAAAATTCAGTTTTCAAGAAATTCAGTTTTTGTGGCATTTTAAAGGTAATGCCCTGAATTCTAGAAGTAAATGACACGTGGAAGAAAGACGCTAAATTTATATACGAGGTGACCCACCTCTATTTAGACGCGACAAATCTACACCTTCTGTTCAAGCTAGAACATAAGTTTCAGAACAAAAGTTGATGTTTATGTATGATGAAGCAACAGTACACTTTTTGACATTTGACTTTATTTCAGCGGAACACCCTGTATTTTTTCTTATTTTTAGACTCGCTTTTGAGTTCTATTAATAGTTCATGCATTATGCTTCATTCGATATTTTGAACTGTTTGTAACATAGTTTTATCGTGGTTTTATGTTACGTGGCCCATAACATCTAAACAGTTCTAGTTAAAATTATTACATTAATATATACATTTTTCAAAATAAATTTAATTATCCATTTTGGCACGTTTTTGATCTTTGGTAGACGTTAAATTAAGGCTTCTAGTTTATCTTAAAATTTAGGGCAGAGTTTTTAGAGAAACGTAAATTAGAATTGGAGTCAAAATTTGTTAAAATTAACTCACAACGTTTCCAAATGCAAATTCGGAGTTTTTGGAAGAACTACTACTAAGATTAGGGCTAAAATCGGTTGAAATTCACTCAAAGCCTCTATAAAGGCCACATTGACGCTTTTGAATTAATACAGGTTGAAATTAACGATAAAATTGCTTAGAATTGACTTAAAAAGAAATATGGCTCAAAGAGTTAAAAAAATATGTAAAAGAGTTCAAGAATTTTTTTAGAGCAGAATTAGGTTAAAATCGACTCAAAACATTCACAAATGAAATAATTTTTTTTGGAAAATCTCAAATTTATGACAGACAAACTCAAATCGTCTGATTTGTTGTTGGTAATTTTCTAAGAACTATATAGGCTGTCCAAGATAAAGATGGCCAGCATAGGGATCATGTAAACGGTAAGAGGTAGAATTTGGGTTAAATAGGAGAAAAATTTGGAATTTCGTAAGATTGTGTTTTAAAAGTTGCAATATTTTGAGTCGTTCCGAAGTTATGCGAAAAGAAGCGAATTTTATCGATTTTGCTTTCCCTAAATAGTCGCTTTATGGTTAACGTTGAATAAAAAGTAAGAGCACTTTATACAAGCACTTTTTAACTTTCGTTTTTGAGTAACCATCATCAACTTTTGTTTTTCAAATACAGTAATGATTTTTTTATGCCTAATATTAGAAGAGCTTATTATTCTACATTCTACCATGTAACAAACTTTATGAAAATTCAACCAAATGACGTAAGTTTTTTTTTGACTTTTGCGAAGTGCAAAAAAAAAATAAAAAATAAGAAAATAAACGCTGTTGTCACAACTTTAATCAATTGTAATGCCAAGTTGTTTTATAGTCTTCAATTTGGCCTTCAATGACAACTTACTAAGAAATAGATTTCTAAAACTTCTCAGTTTATTGCCAAATCTAAATATTATATACAGGGAATCCCATAATTATACAGGAAAAAATACAGTTCGCGACGTTTCATCTTTAATCTTCCTGTCAAATTACACTTTCAATCGTCAAAGTGACTTAAACATCGAGACGCAGTAGGCTTTTGACGCCATGCGTTTGCGCAGCTGCAGGAGGCTGAATCTAAAACTTGTCAGAGACTAAACGTTAATGTATTCGGATAATAAATGTTACAATTTTAGAGCGGAACTATCCGAAACTTTTTTTATAAGGCAAAATATATAAGTGTACAAGGATTAGAACTCATATTTTTGTTAAAAAGGCGTGTAGTAAAATAAAAGTCAGTATAAAGGGGGTAAATGTAAGATTACGCAACCGTTAAGCTATTTAATAATACTTTGAGAACTGATTAAGGACTCATATGAAGGTAAGGAAAAATATCAGTTAAATGTTAAGCCTTAAATCTTTGAAACAAGTAAAGTTAAAATAAAGTAGTTTGCTGAAGTATGCAGTCTGTTTATTTGTCTTTACTAACCAAAAAATTCAAAAAGTTTAAAGCCACTTGGGGAGATTGAATTTTGGCCGCCTAATCTAGTCGATTCTTCTACTGTGCGGCGAGGGAATAAATACCATGGAGCTCACCACAGTCGAATCAGTCAACGTCGGGAAAGACGGGAGATCACTTCGCCCATTGCCTCATCGCCTTTGATAATGTCTGCTGCAGCTGTAAAATGCTAAAAATCCATTGCACCACCTCTTCAAAGCCCGGAAAAACGCTTTAGATTGTAATACTTCTTTGTCTCGAAACTCGTCGTCACTAACTCTCAGACAACATTTAAATGGCCGCTTTATTTATATTACCAAAGTTACACTTTTTAATTAGTGCATCAAAACTTTTTTCGAATTAAAAGCGCTGTTCATGCAAATGTTTATAAACGCTTTTCCGGCGGGCGGTGTTTTATTTTTCCGCTTTTCCTCCTTTTACAACTAGAAGAGGGGTTTAATAACGCTGCTGTTTAATTTTCGTATTTTTACATGGAAACCGGATAAAAACTGAACTTTGTTGGAAACGACGGTGGTTGGGTAGCAACAAGGCCAAGAAAAACACTGTATTTTTGCCTAAAGAGCAAAAGTGTCACTTTTATTTGGATGGCGGACGTAGGTGTGGGGTTCGTCATGACCGAGAAGGAAAAGTAAGTAAAATGTTTTTTTTTTTGGTAAAAGTTTGTACTAGCGACAGGTAACTTTCGCATGCCGCCCATCGAGGGCAGTAAAAGTCACTGACCACTGAAATATATTAACTTCCAGGGCAGCATATTTGTCTTAGAAGATTTTAGTTAGTAATGCTCTAACTCTAATATCCAGGATGGTCCAATTAAAATATGATAATTCCCGACCTTGAACCAACCAAAACCCAAACTGCACACTTACACAGATACATCACAATTCTTAAAATTCAAACTTCAAACATGGGCTTGCTTCTTTGAAGCAGTTCGATCATGAATAATATGTTGTTATCTCGCATGGCACCAAGTAAAAATGATTTTCTCTCTCTTTAATGGGTGCAAAGATTGTCATCCAAGCAGGTCCCGTCTGGCAAATAACTATCAAGAACTTAATTTGAAGTGAAAGTACAAGGCACAGTTATCTGATGAATATTCTGAAGTATAATTTTTATCGTACAGATAGTTATTTTCCAAGTAAAGCCTACTTATTTGTATCTTAAAGTACAGGCCCTTAAATAAATTTGTTTTAATGTACAATAATGTTAGTTCAGGTTGGTTTAGGTTCGTTCAGGTTAGAAATGAAAGTGAAGGTCAGTTTAGGAACGAAAAAAGGGAAGTTTAATTTGAACACTCTTGAAAGTTCATTCAAAACAATACACGTTTTCCTTGCTCACCAAACTCAATTATTTTTATATTTTTTGACAGAAATTACTTTTCTGAGACAAGAGGCTTTGAGGATGTTTCAAAGTATTTCACTACATGTTTTCTGAATACCTAGAATCTTAAATTGAATAGTTTTGAATGATCAAGATAAAACAGTTGATCACCAAGTTCCTTTCTTCATCAGAAATTCGTTAAAGGGTTCTTCAAAAATAAGACCTGAACCTCAAAGCGACTAGAGCTTAACCGACTGGGTTTCAAACAAAAAAAAATATTGGTTTTTTAATTTAATTAGAAGAATCTTTGATCGAAATATTTGCATTTAGTGCTAAATAGCCTTTGCAAAAATACCCGAGAAAAAAACCTGAACGCCTGCTCAAGTGATACCCTTTCATACACCTCTTACGTTCTATGGTTCAACATTTTGTAAAAGAAAATGTGTTGCTACGTTGTGTGTTCTTTACATTTACACAAACACCTTTGATTACTTTATTTGGATTAAAATTACAGTTTTCTTATGCCTACTCCAAAGAATTAAAAAAAAACTTCCTTTAAACGTAAGCGGCATGCCATCAGTAATATTCCGAAAAAACATGTCAAAGAAAACTGGTGAAAACACATGTGATGACAAGCGCAACACGCGAACCGATAAAAAAGAAACCGAAAAACATCCCCCTTTGTACGTAAAAAAGGGCATTATGCGTTAGCACTCTGTCATCGAGGGTTAAATTAAGGTAGAAAAAACGAAATAAAAACCACACTAAGCACTATGTTAAACTTGTATATGATAGTACTTTTTTATTACTGTTTTTTTATTAGGTCAAAGAGTTTATTCATTATTTTATCAATGATAATAATTCAATTTTATTTGGGCAATCATACGAAGTCGTAGAAGGGCCAACAAGATTTTTTTTCTTAAATTCCGAGATTAAACTCGGAGTTTAACTCGGAATTTACTTAAATTCCGAGTTCAAAGTCGGAATTTAGTTAAATTCCGAGCTAAAAGTCGGAATTTACCTTAATTCTGAGTTCAAAGTTCGAATTTAGTTAATTTTCGAGCTCAAAGTCGGAACTCAATTAAATTCAGACTTCAAAATAGGAATTTAGTTAAATTACGAGTTTAAAGTCGTAAATTAGTTAAATTCCGAGTTTGAAAAAGACCGAATATTACGAAGGCGTAGAAGGGCCAACAAATCTTTTTTCTTAATTTCCGACTTTAAACTCGGAATTTAATTCGGAATTTAGTTAATTCCGAGTTGATAGTCAGAATTTACGTAAATTCCGAGCTCAAAGTCGGAATTTAGTTCAATTCCGTATTTAAAGTCGGAGTTTAATTAAATTTCGATTTTAAAGTCGGAATTTTGTTAATTTTCGAGTGCAAACTCCAAACTTAACTAAATTCGAGTTCAAACTCTGAATTTAACTAAATTCGAGTTCAAAGTCTGAATTTAGTTAAATTCCCAGTTCAAAGTCAGAATTTAGTTAAACTCCAAGATTAAGGTCGGAATTTAGTTACATTCCGAGTTGAAAATCGAAATTTACTTAAATTTCTAGTTTAAGTAAATTCGGACTTTGAACCCGGAATTTAACTAAATTCCGATTTTGAACTTGAAATGCCACTAAATTTCGACTTTAAACTCAGATTTTAACACGGAATTTAGTTAAATTCCGTGTCCAAAGTCGGAATTTAGTTAAATTCCTTGTGTAAAGTCGGAATTTAGTTAAATTCCGAGTTCAAAGTCGGAATTCAATTAACTTCCGAGTTTAAAGTCGGAATTTAGTTAAATTCTGAGTTGAAAGTCAGAATTTACTTAAATTCCGAGCTCAAAGTCGGAATTTAGTTCAATTCCGTGTTTAAAGTCGGAGTGTAATTAAATTTCGATTTTAAAGTCGGAATTTTGTTAATTTTCGAGTGCAAACTCCAAATTTAACTAGATTCGATTTCAAACTCTGAATTTAACTAAATTCGAGTTCAAAGTCTGAATTTAGTTAAATTCCCAGTTCAAAGTCAGAATTTAGTTAAACTCCAAGATTAAGGTCGGAATTTAGTTACATTCCGAGTTGAAAGTCGAAATTTACTTAAATTTCTAGTTTAAGTAAATTCGGACTTTGAACCCGGAATTTAACTAAATTCCGATTGTGAACTTGAAATGCCATTAAATTTCGACTTTAAACTCAGATTTTAACACGGAATTTAGTTAAATTCCGTGTCCAAAGTCGGAATTTAGTTAAATTCCTTGTGTAAAGTCGGAATTTAGTTAAATTCCTAGTTTAAAATCGAAATTTTGTTAAGTTTCGAGTTCAAACTATGAATTCCGCCTTTGAACTCTGAACTTTAACTAAATTCGTACTTCAAACTCGGAATTTAACCAAATTCCGACTTTGAACTTGGAATTTAACTTAATTCCGACTTTAAATTCAGAATTTAACTCGGAATTTAGTCAAATTATGTGTTTGAAGTCGGAATTTAGTTAAATTCCGATTTTAAAGTCGGAAAGTTAGTTAATTTCCGAGTACAAAGTCGGAACTCATTTAAATTACGAGTTTAAAGTCGGAATTTTCTTAATTTTCGCGTTCAAACTCTGAATTTAATTAAGTTCGAGGTCGATGTCCGAATTTAGTTAAATTCCGAATTTAAAGTCGGAATTTAGTCAAATTCCAAATTTAAAGTCGGAGTTTTGTTAATTTTCGAGTAAAAACTCTGAAATTAACTAAATTCGAATTAAATGTTAGAATTTAGTTAAATTCCCTGTTCATAATTGGAATTTAGTTAAATTCCCTGTTCATAATTGGAATTTTCTTAAATTCCAATTTCAAAATCGGAATTTAGTTAAATTTCTAGTTTAAACTCGGAATTTACTTAAATTCTGATTTCAAAGTCGGAATTTAGTTAAACTCCGAGTTCAAAGTCGGAATTTACTTAAACTCGAAATTTAAGTAAATTTTGACTTTAAAATCGGAATGTAATTAAATTCCGACTCTAAACTCCAAGTTGAGAGTCGGAATTTAGTTAAACTCCGATTTTAAAGTCGGAATTCAGTTACATTCTGAGTTGAAAGTCGAAATTTACTTAAATTTCGAGGTCAAAATCGGAAATTAGTTAAATTCCAAGTTTAAAGTCGGAATTTACTCAAATTCCGAGCTCAAAATCGGAGTTTAGTTAAATTCCGAGTTTATAGTCGGAATTTAGTTAAATTCCCTGTTCAAACTCGAAATTTAGTTAAATTCCGAAAAACAACTAAATTCCAACTTTAAACTGGAAATTTAACTACATTCTGACTTCGAACTCGAAAATTAACTATATTCCGACTTTAAACTCGGAATTTAAATAAATTCCGACTTTGAACCCGGAATTTAACTAAATTTCGATCTTGAACTTGGAAATTTAACTAAATACCTACTTTAAACTTGGAATTTCACTAAATTCCGACTTTGAACTCGGAAAGTAACTAAATTCCAACTCTAAACTCAGAATATAACTCGGAATTTAGTTAAATTCCGGGCGCAAAGTCAGAATTTAGTTACATTCCGAGCTAAAAGTCGGAATTTTGTTAATTTTCGAGTAAAAACTCTGAATTTAACTAAATTCGAGTTCAATGTTGGAATTTAGTTAAATTCCCTGTTCATAATGCGAATTTAGTTAAGTTCCAAGTTCAAAGTCCAATGTAAAAGTCCAATGTAACTAAATTTCCAAGTTCAAGATCGGAATATAGTTAATTTCCGAGTTCAAAGTCAGAATGAGTTAAATTTCCAGTTTAAACATGGATGTTAGTTGTTTTTCGGAATTTAACTAAATTTCGAGTTCGAACACGGAATTTAACTAAATTCCGACTATAAACTGGGAATTTAACTAAACTCCGATTTTGAACACCGAATTTGAGTAAATTCCGACTTTAAACTCGGAATTTAACTAATTTCCGACTTTGACCTCGAAATTTAAGTAAATTTCGACTTTCAACTCAGAATGTAACTTAATTCCGACTTTAAAATCGGAGTTTAACTAAATTCCGACTTTGAAATCGAAATTTAAATAAATTCAGAGTCTCAACTTGGAGTTTAGAGTCGGAATTTAGTTACATTCCGATTTTAAAGTCAAAATTTACTTAAATTTCGATTTTAAGTAAATTCCGACTTTGAACTCGGAGTTTAACTAAATTCCGACTTTGAAATCAGAATTTAAGTAAATTCCGACTTTCAACTAGGAATTTAACTAAATTCCGATTTTGAACTTGGAATTTAAGGAAATTCCAATTATGAACAGGGAATTTAACTAAACTCCAATTATGAACAGGGAATTTAACTAAATTCCAACATTGAATTCGAATTTAGTTAATTTCAGAGTTTTTACTCGAAAATTAACAAAACTCTGACTTTAAATTTGGAATTTGACTAAATTCGGACTTCGACCTCGAACTTAATTAAATTCAGAGTTTGAACGCGATAATTAAAAAAATTCCGACTTTAAACTCGGAATTTAAATGAGTTCCGACTTTGTACTCAGAAATTAACTAACTTTCCTACTTTAAAATCGGAATTTAACTAAATTCCGACTTTAAACACATAATTTGACTAAATTCCGAGTTAAATTCTGAATTTAAAGTCGGAATTAAGTTACATTCCAAGTTCAAAGTCGGAATTTAGTTAAATCCCGAGTTTGAAGTAGGAATTTAGTTAAAGTTCAGAGTTCAAAGTCGGAATTCATAGTTTGAACTCGAAACTTAACAAAATTTCGATTTTAAACTAGGAATTTAACTAAATTCCGACTTTGAGCTCGGAATTTAACTAAATTTCGACTTGAAACTCGGAATTTAACTAAATTCCGACTTAAAACTCGGAAGTTAATTGAATTCCGACTTTGAACTCGGAATTTAACTAAATTCCGACTTTGAACTCGGAATTGAACTAAATTCCGACTTTAGACAAGGAATTTAACTAAATTCCGACTTTGGACACGGAATTTAACTAAATTCCGAATTAAATTCCGAGTTTAAAGTCGGAAATTAAGAAAAAAGATTTGTTGGCCCTTCTACGCCTTCGTAATATTCCGTCTTTAAGTTCGGAATTTACCTAAATTCAGACTTTAAACTCGGAATTTAACTAATTTCCGACTTCAAACTCGGAATTTAACTAATTTACGACTTTAAACTCGTAATTTAACTAAATTCCTATTTTGAAGTCTGAATTTAATTGAGTTCCGACTTTGAGCTCGGAAATTAACTTAATTCGAACTTTGAACTCAGAGTTAAAGTAAATTCCGGCTTTTAGCTCGGAATTTAACTAAATTCCGACTTTGAACTCGGAATTTAAGTAAATTCTGAGTTAAATTCCGAGTTTAATCTCGGAATTTAAGAAAAAAAATCTTGTTGGCCCTTCTATGACTTCGTATGAGTGCCCAAATAAAATTGAATTATTATCATTGATAAAATAATGAATAAACTCTTTGACCTAATGAAAAAACAGTAATAAAAGAGTACAAGTTTAATCATATACAAGTTTAACATAGTGCTTAGTGTGGTTTTTATTTCGTTTCTTCTACCTTAGTTTAACCCTCGGTGACAGAGTGGTAACGCATAATGCCTTTTTTTACGCACAAAGGGGGATGTTTTTCGGTTTCTTTTTTATCGGTTCGGGTGTTGCGCTTGTCATCACATGTGTTTTCACCATTTTTCTTTGACATGTTTTTTCGGAATATTACTGATGGCATGCCGCTTACGTTTAAAGGAAGTTTTTTTTTTAATTCTTTGGAGTAGGCATAAGAAGACTGTAATTTTAATCCAAATAAAGTAATCAAAGGTGTTTGTGTAAATGTGAAGAACACACAACGTAGCAACACATTTTCTTTTACAAAATGTTAGCCATAGAACGTAAAAGGTGTATGAAAGTGTATCATTTGAGCAGGCGTTCAGGTTTTTTTTTTCGGGTACTTTTGCAAAGGTTAGTTAGCACAAAATGCAAATGTTTGGATTAAAGATTCTTCGAATTAAATTAAAAAACCAATATTTTTTTTTGTTTGAAACCCAGTCGGTTAAGCTCTAGTCGCTTTGAGGTTCAGGTCTTATTTTTGAAGAACCCTTTAACGAATTTCTGATGAAGAAAGGAATTTGGTGATCAACTGCTTTATCTTGATCATTCAAAACTATTCAATTTAAGATTCTAGGTATTCAAAAAACGTGTAGTGAAATACTTTGAAACATCCTCAAAGCCTCTTGTCTCAAAAAAGTAATTTCTGTCAAAAAATATAAAAATAATTGAGTTTGGTGAGCAAGGAAACCGTGTATTGTTTTGAATGAACTTTCAAGACTGTTCAAACTAAACTTCCCTTTTTTCGTTCTTAAACTGACCTTCACTTTCATTTCTAACCTGAACGAACCTAAACCAACCTGAACTAACATTATTGTACATTAAAACAAATTTATTTAAGGGCCGGTACTTTCAGATACAAATAAATAGGCTTCAAAATCGGAATTTAGTTAAATTCCTAGTTGAAAGTCGGAATTTACTTAAATTCTGATTTCAAAGTCGGAATTTAGTTAAACTCCGAGTTCAAAGCCGGAATTTACTTAAACTCGAAATTTAAGTAAATTTTGACTTTAAAATCGGAATGTAACTAAATTCCGACTCTAAACTCCAAGTTGAGAGTCGGAATTTATTTAAATTCCGATTTCAAAGTCGGAATTTAGTTAAACTCCGATTTTAAAGTCGGAATTTAGTTACATTCTGAGTTGAAAGTCGAAATTTACTTAAATTTCGAGGTCAAAGTCGGAAATTAGTTAAATTCCGAGTTTAAAGTCGGAATTTACTCAAATTCCGAGTTCAAAATCGGAGTTTAGTTAAATTCCGAGTTTATAGTCGGAATTCAGTTAAATTCCGTGATCAAACTCGAAATTTAGTTAAATTCCGAAAAACAACTAAATTCCAACTTTAAACTGGAAATTTAACTACATTCTGACTTCGAACTCGGAAATTAACTATATTCCGACTTTAAACTCGGAATTTAAATAAATTCCGACTTTGAACCCGGAATTTAACTAAATTCCGATCTTGAACTTGGAAATTTAACTAAATACCTACTTTAAACTTGGAATTTCACTAAATTCCGACTTTGCACTCGGAAAGTAACTAAATTCCGACTATAAACTCAGAATATAACTAGGAATTTAGTTAAATTCCGGGCACAAAGTCAGAATTTAGTTACATTCTGAGCTAAAAGTCGGAATTTTGTTAATTTTCGAGTAAAAACTCTGAATTTAACTAAATTCGAGTTCAATGTTGGAATTTAGTTAAATTCCCTGTTCATAATGCGAATTTAGTTAAGTTCCAAGTTCAAAGTCGGAATTTAGTTAAATTCCTAGTTTAAAGTCGAAATTTACATAAATTCTGATTTCAAAGTGGGAATTTATTTAAACTCGAAATTTAAGTAAATTTCGACTTTAAAATCGGAATGTAACTAAATTCCCAGTTTAAAGTCGGAATTTATTTAAATTCCTAGTTGAGAGTCGGAATTTACTCAAATGCCGATTTCAAAGTCGGAATTTAGTTAAATTCCGAGTTTAAAGTCGGAATTTAGTTACGTTCTGAGTTGAAAGTCGAAATTTACTTAAATTTCGAGGTTAAGGTCATAAATTAGTTAAATTCCGAATTTAAAGTCGGAATTTACTCAAATTCCGAGTTCAACGTCGGAGTTTAGTTAAGTTCCGAGTTTATAGTCGGAATTTAGTTAAATTCCGTGTTCAAACTCGAAATTTAACAAAATTCCGATCTTGAACTCGGAAATTTAACTAAATACCTACTTTAAACTTGGAATTTCACTAAATTCCGGCTTTGAACTCGGAAAGTAACTAAATTCCGACTATAAACTCAGAATATAACTCGGAATTTAGTTAAATTCCGAGCGCAAATTCAGAATTTAGTTACATTTTGAGCTAAAAGTCGGAATTTTGTTAATTTTCAAGTTCAAACTCTGAATTTAACTACATTCGAGTTCGCAGTCCGAATTTAGTTAAATTCCGAATTTAAAGTCGGAAATTAGATAAATTCCAAGTTTAAAGTCGGAATTAAAAAAAAAACTTGTTGGCCCTTCTACGCCTTTGAAACAATCCAATCCAATAAAATTTCACTTGATGTCCAATCTTTTAAGCAGCAGTGCAAAGTAAAGTCCTCTGCATGATAAAACATTGCCTAAAAACCCAATTTAAGCATTAGAAAGCTCGCCCATACTACTAACAAATGAAAAAATAAATATAAAATAGACCTAGTAACAAAAAAATCACTCACAAAGACCCTTTATCGTTCTGTAATTCTTTAAATATTGCAAAAAATCTGTCCCACTAACACATACACAAACTGCCACCCTAAAGCCCATTTTACCCTCAGAAACATAAAAAGGGGTCTCACTTTTTGCGTTACGTGGTCAGGGGTGACTCTCACCCCGGTGATTTTTTTAACCTTTAGGTGCGATCAATAGAGAGAGACAGTTTCCTTTGTCAGGGGGCTCTGTTAGGGTGCGTTGCGCCTTCCCTACGGTAGATGGGTCTGAGTTGAAATGGCTGAAGGGTTTGATAACAGAGGGCGCATCAGTTGTTATTTCAAGAGTCGACGTCGGCAGCCTCTGTCTGTGTGAAAATATCATGAGTTCATTAAAAAAATACTGAAGTATGCCATGAAATTAAAACTGTAGGTCTGAGATGACGTCATAAAAAAAATACAGTCGAATATGTTATAGAATGTTCCGATTTTCATTTTTTCAGACAAAAGTGTTAATTCCATGGCTTACATTATACAAAGTAATTAGTTTTAACTGTATTATACAGGGTTTCCGAAAATTAGAGATAAATATTTCTCAGGGTGGTGAAAGGGCCCTAAGAGAACTAGACCCCTGTAAAAAGTAACCCAAGATGGCATTTTATTCGTGCCTTGAGATATGGTTGTGTAATTGACCGTGTTTATCTCAAATTCTATGGTAGAAATACGGGGTTTCATTATAAAACTTCATCTAGTTGGCTGTGAAATGTCAAAAGAAAAGGATGGAGAAACAAAAGTCCATTTATTTTGATTATGTCATCCTTTTCTGTCAAAATTTCATAGCCTGCTAGATGAAGTTTTATAATGATCATCCCGCATATAGATTATTTTTTGGCCCTAACTTTTTTGGTTGTAATCCTTCCTGCATTGCGACTATAGAGTGCACCATCGAGCTAATCTGGAGACCCCCACCTGTTTTACAGTTTTGGCCCCCTTTTTTAGCAGTGCGAACCTTTAAACTGATGACAATACTCGAGACGGTCATGACGTCTTACGCCAAATTATTGCAAAACAGATGTCTCTGTCAGTAATTTTATTACTTCTAATTTCCAATCCAATCGAATATCGAACTTGTATTCATCTCCTTTCTAGAGCGCTAGGGCTCCTAATCCTTAGCTGACCTAGCTCCTAGGTTTTCTAAAGCTTAACCTCCAATCTAACAAAAACCAGAAACATTCGACACAATCAATGTCCGGCCCGGCTTTAAGTTGCTATGACGTTTGTATGACGTGTACTGACGATAACATTACGTCATAGGAACCTTGAGAGTGCCGGCAAAAAACGGGACCATTTTCAGAGAATTATCGCCATTTGTTTTATCTGTCCATATCTTCTAGGTCATTGATGTACACGGTCTTGTCGCATCAATGTCAATTGTCAAATATTGTCGGTGACAGCTGTCAAATTTAATTTTCTGGCCAAAATTGTCAGTAAAGAAAAAATCATGTGATTTACATTTTTATGCGTAAAAAATATATTTATTTACGTCAATATATTATCAGTATCAATAATTTGAAAATTACTGATATTGAATTGATAATAGAAGAAAAAATGCTCAGGGATGGGTGTAAATACCCATCCTTAAGCACACCAAATTGAGGGTTATTTTGATGTGCAGGAATTCTTTTTTAAACGTTTAAAACCTTAAAAACTTATCAAAAAACACGAAATCAAAAATTTTGGAGCCTGCTTAAGACCATAAAAGCTCTTTTTCAACTTACAGATGAGATTTCTATTACGATCCTGCAAACTATCGAGTTATTACACTTACACATATATATAGACCGGGTTGTTCAAAGTTTTATTTAAAAATGCTGATCGCACATCAAGCTGTCAAACATTTAAAAATCATTTTTAAGATAAAAGTCTAATGAAACCTTAGAACGGAAAAACTTTGTGACAGTTTTTGAAGCTTTTTTGTTTTTTTTACCTTTTTTTTTATCGTAAGAAACAACGGTTTTGTGCCAAAAATGTCTCAATAGAATTGATTTTAAACAAAAATGCGTAAAAAATTAAATACTACCAAAGCTTCCAAAAAAAAAGTGAAGAAATCTGAAACTCTAAAAATAAGTACAAAAGAGGCACGGAAATTTAAAAACATTCAAACTTTGCGCCAAAATCATACAAAACGTAGAAAATCAGACCAAAGCTTTCTCAAAAGATCGGAAAACTATGTTTCAAACAAAAAACACAAAAAAATTATGTTTTCTTATTTATTTTACAGAACTTTTAGCAATATTGTTCGAAAAATAACTTTTTTTTTTATTTTTTACAATTTAACTTTTGGCAGACTTGATATCGAATCATTTTGATTGATTATTTATATTTAAAACATAATAATTTGATTTATTTTTACTTCAAGAACGTTTTGACTAATTCTTTCTGTGTTTCAGTGATACTTAAATACGGTTTTCAAAGACATTTAAGCACTTTACCTAATTTTTTTGAAAAACCTTGGAAAGATTTGTTTTAAATAAAAAAAGAAGCAAAAAAAAGTTTTAATCTACAATCTTAAGTGTTTTCCAGGCTTAGAAGCCTGGAAAACATGAAATTTATTCCTGACGTTTCGTCTACAGCTGCTGCAGTCATTATCAAAGGCAATGAGGCAATGGGCGAAGTGATATCCCGTGCTTCCCGAAGTTGACTGACTCGACTGTGGTGAGCTTTTAATTTAAGGGTAGTTTAATTGTGTGTACAATCACCTACAGACTTTCAAAAATTCGCTAAAAAGAAGGTCCTAGTCGGACTATAATTCTCTCAATAGTCATCGATTTTTTGGCTCGGTGTAAAGCTTCAATTCTGAGCCCAAAAAGTACAATATAAACTTGAAAATCAGAAATCTTTAATCGTTAAAAAACAAAGTTGTGTTCCAAAATTGTCTCAATAGAATTAAATTTACATTACAATTATTTATTGGTTGTTAAGGTTTGATTTTTGTTTGCGTCTCAATAATCATCGATTTTTTGCCTCGGTGTAAAGCTTCTATTTCGGACCAAATCTGTAAGAAAAAGCTTGAAAATCAGAAATCTTTAATCGTTAAAAAACAAAGTTGTGTTCCAAAATTGTCTCAATAGAATTAAATTTACATTACAATTATTTATTGGTTGTTAAGGTTTGATTTTTGTTTGCGTCTCAATAATCATCGATTTTTTGCCTCGGTGCAAAGTTTCTATTTCAGGCTCAAACTGTATAAAATAAACCAGAAAATAACGAATCTTTAATCGTTATAAAACACACTTTCGTTCCAAAATTGTCTCAATGTAATTAAATTTACATTACAATTATTTATTGATTGTTAAGGTTTGATTTTTGTTTGCCTCTCAATAATCATCGATTTTTTCCTCGCGGTAAAGCTTCCATTTAGGGGCCAAAAATGTAAGAAAAAAACTTGAAAATCAGGAATCTTTAATCGTTAAAGAACACACTTTTGTTCCAAAATTGTCTCAATGTAATTAAATTTACATTACAATTATTTATTGATTGTTAAGTTTTGATTTTTGTTTGCCTCTCAATAATCATCGATTTTTTGCCTCGGTGTAAAGCTTCTATTTCGGACCAAATCTGTAAGAAAAAGCTTGAAAATCAAGAATCTTTAATCGTTTAAAAACACAGTTTTGTTCCAAAATTCTCTCAATGGAATTACGTTTACAATACATTTATTTACTCGTTGTTAAAGTTTGATTTTTTTTTGCCTCTATAATCATCGATATTTTGCTCGGTGTAAAGCTTCTAATTCGGTCCAAAACTGTATTATATAATCTTAAAAATCACAAATTTTTAATCATTAAATAACACAGTTTTGTTTCAAAATGTCGTTTTGTTTGCCTATCAATAATCATCTATTTTTTTGCATCGATAAAAAGTTTATATTTCGGGCCAAAACTGTATAACATATACTTGAAAATCACGAATCTTTAATCGTAAAAAAACACGGTTTTATTTCAAAATTGTCCCAGTGAAATTAAGTCTACATTACAATTGTTTACTAGTTGTTAAGTTTGATTTTTGTTTGCCTCTCAATAATCATCGATATTTTGCCTTGCTGTAAAACTTCTATCTCGGGCCAAAACTGTATAAAATAAACTTGAAAATCAGGAATCTTTAATCGTTAAAAAACACAGTTTTGTTCCAAAATGTCTCATTGAATTGGAATTTACATTACAATTATTTACTCGTTGTTAAGTTTGATTTTTGTTTGTTTCTCAATAATCATCGAATTTTTGCCTCCGTGTAAAGCTTCTAATTCGGTCCAAAGCTGTATAAAATAATCTTAAAAACCACGAATTTTTAATGGTTAAAACAATATTTCCCAATATTGTCCCAATTAAATTAAATTTACATTACAATTATTTACTCGTTGTTTGATTTTTGCTTGCCTTTCAATAATCATCGATTTTTTGCTTCCGTGTAAAGTTTCTAGTTTGTGCCAAAACTGTTAAAATAGTTTTGAAAGTTTTTTGTTTGTCCCAATGAAATTAAATTTACATTACAATTATTTACCCGTCGTTAAGGTTTAATTTTTGTTTGCCTCTCAATAATCATCGATTTTTTGCCTCAGTGTAAAGCTTTCATTTCGGGCCAAAACTGTAAGAAAAAAACTTGAAAATCAGGAATATTTAATAGTTAAAAAACACAGTTTAATTCCAAAATTCTCTCAATGGAATTACATTTACATTACATTTATTTACTCGTTGTAAAGTTTGATTTTTGTTTGCCTCTCAATAATCATCGATTTTTTGCCTCGGTGTAAAGCTTTAATTTCGGGCCAAAACTGTAAGAAAAAAAACTTGAAAATCAGGAATCTTTAATCGTTAAAAAACACAGTTCCAAAATGTCTCATTGAATTGGAATTTACATTACAATTATTTACTCGTTGTAAAGTTTGATTTTTGTTTGCCTCTCAATAATCATCGATATTTTGCCTCGGTGTAAAGCTTTAATTTCGGGCCAAAACTGTAAGAAAAAAAACTTGAAAATCAGGAATCTTTAATCGTTAAAAAACACAGTTCCAAAATGTCTCATTGAATTGGAATTTACATTACAATTATTTACTCGTTGTTAAGTTTGATTTTTGTTTGTTTCTCAATAATCATCGATTTTTTGCCACGGTGTAAAGCTTCTAATTCGCTCCAAAGCCGTATAAAATAATCTTAAAAACCACGAATTTTGAATCGTTAAAACACACTTTTGTTCCAAAATGTCGTTTTGTTTACCTCTGCTTTTAATCATCTATTTTTTTTTGCCTCGATTAAAAGTTTCTATTTCGGGTCAAAACTGTAAAAAATAAACTTGAAAATCACGAATCTTTAATCGTTAAAAAACAAAGTTTTGTTCCAATATTGTCCCAATTAAATTAAATTTACATTACAATTATTTAATCGTTGTTTGATTTTTGTTTGCCTTTCAATAATCATCGATTTTTTTGCTTCGGTGTAAAGCTTCTAGTTCGTGCCAAAACTGTTAAAATGGTTTTGAAAGTTTTTTGTTTGTCCAAAAGAAATTAAATTTACATTACAATTATTTACACGTCGTTAAGGTTTGATTTTTGTTTGCCTCTCAATAATCATCGATTTTTTGCACCGGTGTAAAGCTTCCGTTTCGGGCCAAAACTGTAAGAAAAAAACTTGAAGATCAGGAATCTTTAATCGCTAAAAAATACAGTTTTTTCCAAAATGGTCCCAATGAAATTAAATTTACATTACAATTATTTGTTTGTTGTTAAGGATTGATTTTTGTTTGCCTTCCAATAATCATCGATTTTTTGCCTCATTGTTAAGCTTCGAATTCGGTCCAAAACCCTATAAGAAAAAAAGACAGTTTTGTTCCAAAGTGTCCTTTTGTTTATTTCAATTTTTAATCATCTATTCTTTTTTGCCTCGATAAAAAGTTTCTATTTCGGGCCAAAACTATATAAAATAAACTTGAAAATCACGAATATTTAATCGCTAAAAAACAAAAGTTTTGTTCCAATATTGTCCCAATTAAATTAAATTTACATTACAATTATTTACTCGTTGTTTGATTTTTGCTTGCCTTTGAATAATCATCGATTTTTTGCTTCGGTGTAAAGCTTCTAGTTTGTGCCAAAACTGTTAAAATAATTTTGAAAGTTTTTTGTTTGTCCCAATGAAATTAAATTTACATTACAATTATTTACCCGTCGTTAAGGTTTGATTTTTGTTTGCCTCTCAATAATCATCGATTTTTTGCCTCAGTGTAAAGCTTTCATTTCGGGCCAAAACTGTAAGAAAAAAACTTGAAAATCAGGAATATTTAATCGTTAAAAAACACAGTTTAATTCCAAAATTCTCTCAATGGAATTACATTTACATTACATTTATTTACTCGTTGTTAAAGTTTGATTTTCGTTTCTCTCTCGATATTTTGCCTCGGTGTAAAGCTTCTATCTCGGGCCAAAACTGTATAAAATAAACTTGATAATCAGGAATCTTTAATCGTTAAAAAACACAGTTTTGTTCCAAAATGTCTCATTGAATTGGAATTTACATTACAATTATTTACTCGTTGTTAAGTTTGATTTTTGTTTGTTTCTCAATAATCATCGATTTTTTGCCTCGGTGTAAAGCTTCTAATTCGGTCCAAAACTGTATAAAATAATCTTAAAAACCACGAATTTTTAATGGTTAAAACAATATTTCCCAATATTGTCCCAATTAAATTAAATTTACATTACAATTATTTACTCGTTGTTTGATTTTTGCTTGCCTTTCAATAATCATCGATTTTTTGCTTCGGTGTAAAGCTTCTAGTTTGTGCCAAAACTGTTAAAATAGTTTTGAAAGGTTTTTGTTTGTCCCAATGAAATAAAATTTACATTACAATTATTTACCCGTCGTTAAGGTTTGATTTTTGTTTGCCTCTCAATAATTATCGATTTTTGCATCAGTGTAAAGCTTTCACTTCGGGCCAAAACTGTAAGAAAAAAACTTGAAAATAAAAAATATCTAATCGTTAAAAAACACAGTTTTGTTCCAAAATGGTCCCAATGAAATTAAATTTACATTACAAATTTTTACCCGTTGTTAAGGATTGATTTTCGTTTGCCTCTCAATAATCATCGATTTTTTGCCCCGGTGTAAAGCTTCCATTTCGGGCCAAAACTGTAAGAAAAAAACTTGAAGATCAGGAATCTTTAATCTAAGCTAAAAAATACAGTTTTTTCCAAAATGGTCCCAATGATATTAAATTTACATTACAATTATTTATTCGTTGTTAAGGATTGATTTTTGTTTGCCTTCCAATAATCATCGATTTTTTGCCTCGGTGTAAAGCTTCTAATTCGGTCCAAAACCCTATAAAATAATCTTAAAATTCACGAATTTTTAATCGTTAAAAAAGACAGTTTTGTTCCAAAGTGTCCTTTTGTTTATTTCAATTTTTAATCATCTATTCTTTTTTGCCTCGATAAAAAGTTTCTATTTCGGGCCAAAACTATATAAAATAAACTTGAAAATCACGAATATTTAATCGTAAAAAAACAAGAGGTTTGTTCCAATATTGTCCCAATGACATTAAATTTACATCACAATTATTTACTCGTCGTTAAGGTTTGATCTTTGTTTGCCTCTCAATAATCATCGATTTTTGCCTCGGTGTAAAGCTTCCGTTTCGAGCCAAAACTGTAAGAAAAAAACTTGAAAGTCAGGAATCTTTAATCGCTAAAAACACGGTATTGTTCCAAAATGATCCCAATGAAATTAAATTTACATTACAATTATTTACTCGTTGTTAAGGATTGATTTTTGTTTGCCTCTCAATAATCATCGAATTTTTGCCTCGGTGTAAAGCTTATATTTCGGGCCAAAACTGTGTAAATTACACGTGAAAATCACAAATCTTTTATCGTTAAAAAACACAGTTTTGTTCCGAAATTGTCCCAATCAAATTAAACATACATTACAATTATTTACTTTTTAAGTATAAATAATTTTTATAATAATAAATAAATAAAATTTAAGTATAAATAATAAATAAATTAATACGTACTTTTAAGTTAAGATTTGATTTTTGCTTGCCTCTCAATAATCATCGACTTTTTGCCTCGATGTAAAGCTTCTAATTCGGCCCAAAACTATATAAAAAGACTTGAAAATCAAGAATTTTTAATCATTAAAAAATAGAGTTCTGTTCCAAAATTGTCCCAATAAAATTAAGTTTACATTACAATTGTTTCCTCGTTGTTAAGTTTTGATTTTTGTTTGCCTCTCAATAATCATCGATTTTGTGCCTGGGTGTAAATCTTCTATTGCGGACCAAAATTGTATAAAATAAACTTGATAATGAGGAATCATTATTCGTTAAAAACACAGTTTTGTTCCTAAAAATTGGCTCAACAGAATTGACATTACAATTATTTCCTCGTTGTTAAGGTTTAATTTTAAGTAAAAAAACCTTGAAACAATAAAGACAAAAGGAAAAGACAATTTGGATCGAGAAATAAATTAAACAAGAAAACATGGCAAGGAATAAGAGTAGAAAAATATATAGGATAAAAGAGAAAGGTAAAAACTACAAAAGCACCGAGTTATAAAAAAGTAAAAAATCAGAAATTTATCGAAAAAAAAAGTCAAAAAATAGTAGGTACAAGCACAAAACTAAATTTTTGAACCAATATAAAACTTAAAAATTAGATCTTTTAAATTTTCTTTTACGCTAGATTGATTTAAAAAAAAATTAAAGAACAAAAGATGGCAAAGAATAAGAAATAAAAAAGTATGAAGAATAACAGAACACTAATTTAGTATTAAATGCTACAACTGTTTCCAACTTACAACTGAAATCAAAATACCTTCATCCTGACTATACCTACTAGTCCCTCATGCTCACATAATTTCATAACGGACAACTGTCCCTGTCTAATTAAAAACCCCAAACCCTTTGCCCTTATGTCCAAACTCAATTAAGTTTGAAAAACGGAAGTAGCGTTTTTTGCTACATCTCGCACAATAAGACAATACCTTTGTGTACTAGAAAGGTCCAAACCCAACTATCCCTTTATAATTATAACATTTTTTGCCCACAGAATACGAGGGAGCCCGAAAAAGGATTTTTTAGCCTTGGCAGAAACCCGTCCATGTCATCGCTATTGGAATCCATAAAAAGCAACAAATATGAATTTTTTTAATCTCAAATTTTTATATTGTTATACAAAACGATATTTCTGAATGATTTTTCTTTTATTAATCTAACTTTGAGACGTCCCCGGTATACGACGCGGCCGTAAGGGTCGCACCAAAAAGGGGTCAAAATTTAAAAATTCGTACCTGTTTCAATTGAAAGGTCCCAGAGGGGATAATTTTTTTTTTGCGTCTGAATTGAGAGATTTTTGCATGCAGACAACTGACCCCTCAGTTTTTGAAGTTCTTAGTTCAACGGTCGAATCTTGAGAGTGAACATTCGGTTTCGTCGGCATTTTTTCGCCACCGTGATGATTTTTTCGGGCAAAATCTGGACGTATTTGGCGAAAATCAAATCCAAACAAAAATGGACCGCTAGAAGACGTTCTTACAAGAAAATTACTACGAAAATGGGCAAATAAGTTATAAAAATATGAAGAAGTGCAACGTATCTCAGGGCATGATAGTGCAAATACCGGGCTATTTATTTATTGTTAAGTTTTGCTTAAGTAGTTAAGTTTCGTGTTTTAAGCTGTAAATAAAGCTGATTTTGTTTTAGTGAGTGTGTGTATATATAATAGTGATTCATCTAGCTGATCTACGTATAAGGAGGACTGTCATCATTCAAATCACGTAAGGTAAGCCTGCATCGGGGTAAAAATTCAAGTGGAAAAAGGGCCGCAGAGAAGTCTTTCAAAAACCCGGACTAAATTATCTGTCCGTTTTTAATTAATATTCCATCCGATCTTAATAAAATTACAAATTAAATCCAAATTTCTAAATTAATCCAATTTTCCTAAACAAACCCAATTTAAGCTCGCCCTATCTCCTCAACTGGCGACTTATCAAATTTTAAATTTTAATATTTTTCTCAGATTTGAACAATTGAAAATTAATTGAAGTCATTTCTTCGCCTTGGCGCTGTTAGGGTGGGTGGTCGAGCAGCGACGTGCCGAAGGATTTTGGTGCCTACTTGTACTAAAATTAAATTGCTCGTCAAAAGAATCGAGACACACAATTTTTAGCCCTAAAATTCGCAGTTTAAGAAAAATTTGTATGTCATTTTGCTGAAGTTATAAAAGCTCGTTTTCTTCCTAATTCACGTTAGTTCAGGTTAGTGAGCCCTAAACGCCGTTAAAAAATTTTAAATGGGTTTTAATGGGGTTTTTGCCACTGAAAAAGCCCTTTTTCTTTCCTGTTCATGTTAGTCCAAGTTAGTCAGATTAGTGAGTCCTAAACACGGTGTATTTTTTTTATGGATTTTGATGTACCACTGAGAAAGCTCTTTTTCTTCCCAGTTTAAGATAGTTCAGGTTAGTGAGCCGCAAACGCAGTTTCAAAATTTATAACTGGTTTTAATATGGGCTTTACTAGTGAAAAAGCCATTTTTTCTTTCCTGTTCATGTTAGTCCAAGCTAGTTCAGATTAGTGAGCCCTAAACACAGATTAATTTTTTTTATTGATTTTGAAATAGTTTTTACAATGGAAGATGCTCTTTTTCTTCCCAATTTATGCTAGTTTAGGTTAGTGAGCCCTAAAAGCAGTTTACATACTTTTAATTGGTTTTAATGTGGTTTTTGCCACTGAAAAAGCCTTTTTTCTTTCCTGTTCATGTTAGTCCAAGTTAGTCAGATTAGTGAGTCCTAAACACGGTGTAACTTTTTTTATTGATTTTGATGTACCACTGAAAAAGCTCTTTTTCTTCCCAGTTTACGATAGTTCAGGTTAGTGAGCCGTAAACGCAGTTTAAAAATTTATAACTGGTTTTAATATGGTCTTTACTAGTAAAAAAGCCATTTTTTCTTTCCTGTTCATGTTAGTCCAAGTTAGTTCAGATTAGTGAGCCCTAAACACAGTTTAATTCTTTTTATTGATTTTGAAGTAGTTTTTACAACTAAAAATGCTCTTTTTCTTCCCAATTCACGTTAGTTTAGGTTAGTGAGCCCTAAAAGCAGTTTATACACTTTTAATTGGTTTTAATGTAGTTTTTGCCACTGAAAAAGCCCTTTTTCTTTCCTGTTTATGTTAGTCCAAATTAGTCAGATTAGTGAGTCCTAAACACGGTGTAATTTTTTTTATTGATTTTGATGTACCACTGAAAAAGCTCTTTTTCTTCCCAGTTTACGATAGTTCAGGTTAGTGAGCCGTAAACGCAGTTTAAAAATTTATAACTGGTTTTAATATGGTCTTTACTAGTGAAAAAGCCATTTTTTCTTTCCTGTTCATGTTAGTCCAAGTTAGTTCAGATTAGTGAGCCCTAAACACAGTTTAATTTTTTTTTTTATTGATTTTGAAGTAGTTTTTACAACTGAATCACAACAAATCACGTTAATTCAGGTTAGTGAGCCCTAAAAGCAGTTTAAACACTCTTAATTGGTTTTAATGTGGTTTTTTGCCACTGAAAAAGCCCTTTTTCTTTCCCGTTCATGTTAGTCCAAATTAGTCCGATTAGTGAGTCCTAAACACGGTTTAATTTTTTTTTATTGATTTTGATGTAGTTTGGACCACTGAATAAGCTCATTTTCTTTCCAGTTTACGATAATTCCGGTTAGTGAGCCGTAAACGCTGTTTAATTTTTTTTAATTATTTTTCAGTAGTTTTTAACACATAAAAAACACATAAAAATTTATAATTGGTTTAATGTGGTCGCTACTACTGAAAAAGCCTTTTTTTCTTTCCTGCTCATGTTAGTCCAAGTTAGTTCAGACTAGTGAGCCCTAAACACAGTTTAATTTTTTTTAATTATTTTTCAGTAGTTTTTAACACTGAAAATGCTCCTTTTCTTTCCAATTCACGTTAATTCAGGTTAATCAGCCCTAAAAGCAGTTTAAACAGTTATAATTGGTTTCAATGTGGTTTTTGCCACTGAGAAAGCCCTTTTTCTTTCCTGGTCATATTAGTCCAAGATAGTTCGGATTAGTGAGCCCTAAACACAATTTAATTTTTTTACATTGATTCTGATGTAGTTTTCACCTCTGAAAATGCTCTTTTTCTTCCCAGTTCACGTTAGTGAGCCCTAAACGCAGTTTAAAAATATATAATTAGTTTCAATGTGATTTTTACCATTGAAAAAGCTCTTTCTCTTTCTAGTTTACGATAGTTCAGGTTAGAGAGCCGTAAACGCAGTTTAAAAATTTATAATTGGTTTTAATATGGTCTTTACTACTGAAAAATACTTTTTTCTGTGCTGAGCATGTTAGTCCAAATTAGTTCGGATTAGTGAGCACTAAACACAACTAATTTTTTTTAAATTGATTCTGATGTAGATTTTACCTCTGAAAATGCACTTTTTCTTCACAGTTCGCGTTAGTTCAGGTTAATGAGCCCTAAACGTAGTTTGAAAATTTATAATTAGTTTTAATGTGGTTTTTACCACTGAAAAAGCTCTTTTTCTTCCCAGTTTACGATAGTTCAGGTTAGTGAGCCATAAACGCAGTTTAAAAATTTTATAATTGGTTTTAATATGGTCTTTAATACCGAAAAAAACTCTTTTTTTTCCTGTTCATGTTAGTCCAAGTTATTTCAGAATAGTGAGCCCTAAACAAAGTTTTTTTTTATTGATATTGAAGTAGTTTTTACCACTGAAAATGCTCCGTTTCTTCCCAATTCCTTTTTCTTCCCAATTCACGTTAGTTCAAGTTAGTGAACCCTAGAAGCAGTTTAAACACTGGTTTTAATGTGGTTTTTGCCACTGAAAAAGCCTTTCTTCTTTCCTGTTCATGTTAGTCCAAGTTAGTTCAGATTAGTGAGCCCTAAACACATTTTTTTTATTGATTCTGATGTAGTTTTCACCTCTGAAAATGCTCTTTTTCTTCCCAGTTCACGTTAGTTCAGGTTAGTGAGCCCTAAACGCAGTTTAAAAATTTATGATTGGTTTTAATGTGGTTTTTACCACTGAAAAAGCCTTTTTACTTCGCCGCTCATGTTAGTGCAAGTTAGTTCAGTTTAGTGAGTTATAAACATAGTTTAATATTTTAAATTGATTTTGATGTAGTTTTCACCACTGAAAAGCACTTTTCCCGCCACTGGGATTTTTTTTCCAGTTCACGTTAGTTCAGATTAGTGAGTCCTAAACACAGTTTAATCTTTTTTTATTGATTTTGATGTAGTTTTTACCACTGAAAAAGCTCTTGTTCTTCCCATTTCACGTTAGTTCTGGTTAGTGAGCCCTGAACGCAGTTAAAACATTTATATTTGGTTTTAATGTTGCTTTTACCACTGAAAAAGCCTTTTATCTTTCCTGTACATGTTAGTCCAAGTTAGTTCAGATTAGTGAGTTCTAAACACAGTTTAATTTTTTGTATTTATTTTGATGTAGTTTTTACCACTGAAAAAGAACTTTTTCCACCACTGGGATTTCTTTTCCAGTTTACGTTAGTTCAGATTAGTGAGTCCTAAACACAGTTTAATTTTTTTTATTGATTTTGATGTAGTTTTTATCACTGAAAACGCTCTTGTTTTTCCAGTTCACGTTTGTTTAGGCTAGTGAGCTCTAAACGCAGTTTAAAAGAAAAAAAAAAAGAAAAAAGCTTTTTCACTTCTCTGTTCGTGTTAGCCCTAGTTAGATTAGTGAGTTCTAAACACAGTTTAATTTTTTGTATTGATTTTGAAGTAGTTTTCACCACTGCAGAAGCACTTTTTGCACCACTGGGATTTTTTTCCAGTTCACGTATGTTAGTTCAGATTAGTGAGTCCTAAACACTGTGTAATTTTTTTTTATTAGTTTGGTATACCACTGAAAAACTCTTTTTCTTACCAGTTTACGATAGTTCAGGTTAATGAGCCGTAAACGCAGTTTAAAAATTTATAATTAATTTTAATATGGTCTTTACTACTGAAAAAGCCTTTTGTTCTTTCCTGTACATGTTAGTCCAAGTTAGTTCAGATTAGTGAGCCCTAAACACAGTTTATTTTTTTTAATAATAATTTTGATGTAGCTTTTACCACTGAACAAGCTCTTGTTCTTCCCATTTCACGTTAGTTCAGATTAGTGAGTCCTAAACACAGTTTTCTTTTTTTTTAATGATTTTGATGTAGGATTTACCACTGAAAAACTCTTTTGCTTTCCAGTTGACGTTAGTTCAGCTTAGTGAGTCCTAAACACAGTTTAATTTTTTTATTGATTTTGCAGTAGTTTTTACGTCAAAAATGCTCTTTTTCTTCCCAATTCACGTTAGTTCGGACTAATCAGCCCTAAAAGCAGTTTAAACACTTTTAATTGTTATTAATGTGGTTTTTGCCACTGAAAACGCCCTGTTTCTTTCCTGTTCATGTTAGTCCACATTAGTCAGATTAGTGAGTCCTAAACATGGTTTAACTTTTTTTTTATTGATTTTGATGTAGTTTTTACCACTGAAAAAGCTCCCTTTCTTCCCAGTTTTCGGTAGTTCAAGTTAGTGAGCAGTAAGCGCAGTTTAAAAATTTATAATTGGTTTTAATACGGTCTTTACTACTAAAAAAGCCTTTTTTTCTTTCCTGTTCATGTTAGTCCAAGTTAGTTCAGCTTAGTGAGTCCTAAACACAGTTTAATTTTTTATTGATTTTGCAGTAGTTTTTACGTCAAAAAATGCACTTTTTATTCCCAATTTACGTTAGTTCGGGTTAATCAGCCCTAAAAGCAGTTTAAACACTTTTAATTGTTATTAATGTGGTTTTTGCCACTGAAAAAGCTCTTTTTCTTCCCAGTTTACAATAGTTCAGGTTAGTGAGCCGTAAACGCAGTTTAAAAATTTATAATTGGTTTTAATATGGTCTTTAATACTGAAAAAAACTCTTTTTCTTTCCTGTTCATGTTAGTCCAAGTTATTTCAGATTAGTGAGCCCTAAACACAGTTTTTTTTAATTGATATTGAAGTAGTTTTTACTTCTGAAACTGCACTTTTTCTTCCCAGTTCACGTTAGTTCAGGTTAGTGAACCCTAGAAGCAGTTTAAACACTGGTTTTAATGTAGTTTTTGCCACTGAAAAAGCCTTTCTTCTTTCCTGTTCATGTTAGTCCAAGTTAGTTCAGATTAGTGAGCCCTAAACACATTTTTTTATTGATTCTGATGTAGTTTTCACCTCTGAAAATGCTCTTTTTCTTCCCAGTTCACGTTAGTTCAGGTTAGTGAGCCCTAAACGCAGTTTAAAAATGTATGATTGGTTTTAATGTGGTTTTTACCACTGAAAAAGCCTTTTTACTTCGCCGTTCATGTTAGTGCAAGTTAGTTCAGTTTAGTGAGTTCTAAACATAGTTTAATATATTGTATTGATTTTGATGTAGTTTTCACCACTGAAAAGCACTTTTCCCGCCACTGGGATTTTTTTTTCCAGTTCACGTTAGTTCAGGTTAGTTCAGATTAGTGAGTCCTAAACACAGTTTAATCTTTTTTTGTTGATTTTGATGTAGTTTTTACCACTGAAAAAGTTTTTTCTCTTTTCACGTTAGTTCAGGTTTGTTCAGATTAGTTAGCCCTAAACACAGTTTAATTTTTTTTATTGATTTTGATGTAGTTTTTACCACTGAAAAAGCTCTTGCTCTTTCCATTTCACGTTAGTTCAGGTTAGTGAGCCCTAAACGCAGTTTAAAAATTTATAATTGGTTTTAATGCCAATTTAAGTTAGTTCACTTTAGTTAGGTTAGGTTTTCAGCTCGAAACTCAGTTTAAAAATTTTTTTATTAATTTTCATGTAGTTCTCACCGCTGAAAAAGCCTTTTTTCTTCCTAGTTTAAGTCAGTTCAGGTTAATTAGATTAGTTCAGGTGTACTAAAAGAACTTGTACTAAAACCAAACTGCTCGTCAATAGGTCGACAAACAAAATTTTCCACCCTAAACTCGGTTACAAAAAAATTTATTAATTTTCATGTGGTTTTTACCACTAAAAAGCCGTTTTTCTTCACAGTTCATGTCAGTTCAGGTTAGTTGGGTTAGTTCGGGTTTCCTAAAAGTAGTTGTTCTAAAACTACACTGCTCGTCAATTGGTTCGAGAAACAAAATTTTCAGCTCTAAACTCAATTTAAAAAATGTTGCATTAATTTTCATGTTGTTGACATCACTGAAAAAACAATTTTTTTTCCCAGTTCATGTCAATTCAAGTTAGCTTGGGTTAGTTCAGATGTACTAAAAATAATTGTACTAAAACCAAACTGCTCGTCAATAGGTTCGAAAAACAAAATTTGCAGCCCTAAACTCTCTTTAAAAAAATTGCTTTAAGTTTCTTGTGGTTTTCATCACTGAAAAAGCCCTTTTTCTGCCCAGTTCATGTCAGTTCAGGTTAATTCTTAAAAATGGTGTTTGAAGTGTTTTTTTTAAGTTTTAGTCATTTGTTTCCAATTTTTACTCGATTTGTCTATTAATGTTGCTCCAGTTGCTCCAATTGATTTTTTTATGTTTATTTTTTTGCTATTTTACCTTCTCTTTTAAAACAATGTTCTTGACTCTTAAAATAGGCTTTTATGTGTTTTCTTCAAAATTGCAAGCATTTGTTTCTCCAAAAAGGCTCTGAATGTGTACATTTCCGGAAAATTCAGAATTTTATTTTGTTATTTTAGCTTCTTTTTTAAATGATAGTGCATTTCTTTGCGGAGTGTATACGGGTTTTCTTCACAAAAGTTTAGTAATTTCCTTTATCAATTGTCGCAGATTTCTTTATTAAGACTTTAGGTGGGTAAATTTTGATTTCAACTTTGCATTTAAAACTCTGGGCAGGTAAAAAATGAGGGGTCATATTGGCCTATATATCTTCAATAATAAAAAAGTTTTTGGACAATTTTGAGTAAAAAAAATCCGATTGGTTTTTTTGTTGTTTTAAAACTTGCGGAGTTGATAGTAACTTGTTATGCGTTTTATCTTCATGGACTTTTCCAAATTAGTTCAGGATATTATTATGTAACAACCCTAGAGTGTATTTTGCCTTTTTTTTAAAAAATAAAGAAAAATTTATAACTGTAGAGCGTTACTTATTGAATGCACAGATTTAAAAAAATTAAATTGAAGGAGTTATTAGATATGTGGCCTATTCAAAAAACATTATAATCTTTCTTGTTTGAAAAAGGAGAATAAAACTTTGGTAAAGTTGTTATACAGAGTTAAGACGCATTTTTACCTTCATCAAAATTCAGATTGATGATAGTTTCACAAAAGCGAAACGTTGAGATCAAATTTCATTTTTACATTAGCCAAAAAAAAAAGTCTGAGTCCAAGGTTGTGCATTACTTTCGTGTATAATTGACCTAGATTCACGGAACTTTTCCCTTTGCTATAATACTACTTATTCGGCACAAAATTCCATTACATTTCCCATAATCATCCAACATAATGCAACAGAACCTTTTCTTCCACGACGAAGCCCGTCTTAACTCGATTACCAATAAAAACTACGGCAAGCAGCTGGAAAACGAGGGACTGTTTTTCCTCGCTTTTCTTCGCCAATTAAGTTTTTCCAGTTTTGTTATTTTTTGGATCGTTTTTAATTAGGAAAATAAGCTCTTAAAAGAGAGCACGAGCTCCTTCCGGAGCGAAACGAAAAGGGATTTAAAAAATTGGTTTCAAATAAAAATAGAAGATGGGTGGTGGTTTAAGGGAAATTAAAGCTGTCGATTTTTCTTTTTTTAACTCAGGCCATTAAGTGCAGTAGGGCAAAGGGCTTGGCCCGAGCCAGGCAAAAAAAACTAAAGGAAAACAAAGGGAGATCGAAACCAGGTAACAAACAATATGACAATCTGACCCGCGCTCGTTGACTAGATTGAAAGGGTCAGCTGCGAAGGCCGCAGACAAAAAGGTCAAATTTAGGGACATTGGCCATGGGCAGATGTTCAATTGTTTGCCTTCATTTTTTTTTACCGTCTCGTGGCCTGCTTTCTATTTAATCGCTCGAGAAATAGGGTTTAGTTTAAATTAGGGCCCTTGTACAATTCAATACTTTTAATAAGCAATTTTTGTTATTAAGCAAAAGCATTAAAACACACAAATATTAAGATTGAAAAATGGGACTAAAATCGTTCATTTTGTAGTCAAATAAATAGCACTTATACAAGAAGCCCTTCCTGGAGTCTGCTCTGTAATATGAATCACATTTAAGGCTGAAATTTAGCAAGTTGTAATCAAATTAGTTTAAGTAATTACACCTTCTGCGGCATTTCTTTAGAAAACCCTGCAAAATATCATGTAAAATTGCCAACGACTAAAAGATTATGTTTAACAGCTGGTACGTGTTGGGTCTAATTATTAACCTTCAAGTTACATAACATCACTTTTGCATTGAATTCTTCATTCTTTTATACCTCCTTTCCACACCTGTTGGGAAGAGACGATAGAAATGTTATATTCAGTTACAATAATAAGTAAATGGATTAGATATGAAATGTCTTAGTTACAATTCCAAGTGGAATATAAGTATTGATCCTCCCATCAAGTTTTTCTATTGAACAAGAAAGAATCCAGCAAGGGGCGATGCATTTAGGTGTCAATTTTGCATCGGCCCTTCTATTTTCTGGACGCTGCAAAATCAATAAAACATCGATTTGCATGTTTCATGATTTGCTGCCAAACAAAATGGAGAGACAGCCGGGGCTACGGTACATAACATAGGCGGATTTTATGGAAAAAATTGCCAATTTGACGATGACGAATAACTGGACGAGGATACGTTTGACAACCTTCATAAATTTGTAAAGGCTTTTAACAAATCAATATTAATAAGCCAAAAAAATGTTGTTTTTGTCGTTATAAAGTTGGCACTAACTCTCTTCAAATAAAAAAAATAAAAGTAGCCGACGTCATCGCTTTTCGAACCAAGTCGTCTCCTACCAGGACATTTCATACCAAGAATGTTTCATCCCAAGGCCGTGTCACATCTTTTTTTCTCTGTCAACAATATTCAGAAACAAATAAATTTAAAAAAATTCGTTTTTAACCGAAACAACGTGTTCTTGTTAACTAGATGAACCAAAAAGATGGCGATTGTGATGGCGTCTCAAAACCGAAACGTCAGAATTGAAAATTAAGCGCCCAGGAAGATGATCTTTGAAAAATTGCTCTAACAATATTTTGAAATTTTTCAAATAAGAAAATACAGTATTTTAATATACGTTTTCGGTTTTTCCAATATATCTCAAAAACAAAAATAGCTTCAAAAGTTCTTAAAATGGTGTCTGAATGTTTATTAAGCCCTTTCCCGATCATAAGAGAGAAGATGTTGATGATGGTATCTTAAAACGGAAACATCCCAGAATTGAAAACTGTAGGCTCAAAAAGATAGTCCTTGACAAACAGCTTTAAAAATATTTTCAAATAAAAATATACAATTTTTTTTAAAAATATAAATTTTCGGTTTTTCGAATATATCTCATAAACAAAAATAAAATGAAAAGTTGTTGAAACAGTGACTAAATGTATATTAAATTCCCCGAATCATTTTGAATAGATAATAGAAGATTTTTGAAAAACAATTTTTTAAAAATTTGTTTGAATACGTAAGTTTTCGGTTTTTTGAATATATCTCAAAAGCAGAAATAAAACCAAAAGTTGCTAAAACAGTGTTTAAATGTATATTAAATTCCCTGAAACATTCCCCATTTAACCTTCAAAGTTTCAGAAAACGATATTCCTGTATAGATAATCGAATCCAGGACACACTGTATAGATTAGACTGGAAGAGAATTGCAAAATGCCGATAATAAAAAAGAAGAAGCTGATGATGGTATCTTAAAACCGAAACGCCTCAGAATTGAAAACTGAAAGCTCAGAAAGATAGTCTTTGAAAAATTGCTCTAAAAACATTTTGTGAAAACTTAAGTTTTCTGTTTTTCGAATATATCTCAAAAGCAAAAATAAAACCAAAAGTTGCGAAAACAGTGTCTCAATGTATTATAAATTTCCTGAAATATTCCCCATTTAACTTTCAAAGTAGCCTTTCCAGAAAACGATATTCCTGTATAGATAATCGAATCCAGGACACACTATGTAGATTAGACTAGAAGAGAATTGCAAAATGCCGAAAATAAAAAAGAAGAAGAAGCTGATGATGGTATCTTAAAACCGAAACGCCCCAGAATTAAAAACTGAAAGCTCAGAAAGATAGTATTTGAAAAATGCTCTAAAAACATTTTCAAATAAAAAAATAAATTTTTCTGAAAATGTATGTTTTCGGTTTTTCAAATATATCTCAAAAAGAAAAATAAAGTCAAAAGTTGTTAAAACAGCGCCTAAATGTATATTAAATTCCCTGAAACATTCCCCCATTAACCTTCGAATTAGCCCTTTCAGGAAGAGAAATTCCTGTACGGATAATCGAATCCTGGACTCACTGTATAAATCAGATTGGAAGAGCATTGTAAAATGCCGATCATGAGAAAGAAAAAGTGGATGATGTTATCTTAAAACCGAAACGTCCGAGAATTGAAAACTGCAGACTCAGAAAGATAGTCTTTCAAAAACTCCTCTAAAAAAATTTTCAAATAAATAAATAAAAAACATTTATTTGAAAATGTAAATTTTCGATTTTTCGAATATATCTCAAAAGCAAAAATAAAATCAAAAGTTGCTGAAACACTGTCTAAATATATCTTAAATTTCCTGAAACATTTCCCATTTAACCTCCGAAATAGTCCTTTCAGAAAGCGAGGTTCCTGTATAGATAATCAGATCCTGGACGCACTGTATAGATGAAGTTGGAAGAGAATTGCAAAATGCCGATCATAAGAAAGAAGAAGTGGATGATGTATCTTAAAACCGAAACGTCCCAGAATTGAAAACTGAATGCTCAGAAAGAAAGTGTTTGAAAGACTGCTGTAAAAACATTTTTAAGTAAAAAAATATTTTTTTTTTTCGAAAATATAAACTTTCTGTTTTTTTGAATATATCTCAAAATCAAAAATAAAACTAAAAGTTCTTAAAACAGTGTCTAAATGTATATTACATTCTCTGAAACATTCCCCATTTAACCTTCGAAGTAGCCCTTTCAAAAAACGACATTCCTGTATAGATAATCGAATCCTGGACACATTGTGTAGGTTAGACTGGAGAAGAATTGCAAAACGTCGATCATAAAAAGAAAAAGTTGATGATGGTATCTTAAAACCGAAACGTCCCAGAATTGAAAACTGAAGGTTCAGAAAAATTGCTCTGAAAACATTTTTAAATAAGAAATTACAACATTTTTTTTTTGAAAACGTAAATTTTTGGTTTTTCGAATATATCTCAAAAGTAAAAATAAAATCACAAGTTGCTAAAACAGTGTGTAAATGTCTATTGTATTCCCTGAAATATTCCCCAGTTAACCTTCGAAGTAGCCCTTTCAGGAAACGAGGTTCTTGTATAGATAATCGAATCCTGGACGCACTGTATAAATCAAATTGGAAGAGAATTGCAAAATGCCGATCATAAGAAAGAAGAAGTGGATGATGGTATCTTACAACCGAAACGTCCCAGAATTGAAAACTGAAGGCTCAGAAAGGAAGTGTTTGAAAAACTGCTTTAAAAACATTTTTAAGTACAAAAATACTTTTTTTTCGAAAATATAAATTTTCTGTGTTTTGAATATATCTCAAAATCAAAAATAAAACCAAAAGTTCTTAAAACAGTGTAGAAAACATTCCCCATTTAACCTTTGAAGTAGCCCTTTCAAAAAACGAGATTCCTGTATAGATAATCGAATCCTGGACACATTGTGTAGGTTATACTGGAAGAGAATTGCAAAATGTCGATCACAAAAAGAAAAAGTTGATGATGGTATCTTAAAACCGAAACGTCCCAGAATTGAAAACTGAAGGTTCAGAAAAATTGCTCTGAAAACATTTTTAAATAAGAAATACAACATTTTTTTTGAAAACGTAAATTTTTAGTTTTTTGAATATATCTCAAAAGTTAAAATAAAATCACAAGTTGCTAAAACAGTGTGTAAATGTATATTATATTCCCTGAAGTATTCCCCAGTTAACCTTCGAAGTAGCCCTTTCAGGAAACGAGGTTCTTGTATAGATAATCGAATCCTGGACGCACTGTATAAATCAAATTGGAAGAGAATTGCAAAACTCAGATCATAAGAAAGAAGAAGTGGATGATGGTATCTTAAAACCGAAACGTCCCAGAATTGAAAACTGAAGGCTCAGAAAGGAAGTGTTTGAAAAACTGCTTTAAAAACATTTTTAAGTACAAAAATACTTTTTTTTTCGAAAATATAAATTTTCTGTGTTTTGAATTTAACTCAAAATCAAAAATAAAACCAAAAGTTCTTAAAACAGTGTAGAAAACATTCCCCATTTAACCTTTGAAGTAGCCCTTTCAAAAAACGAGATTCCTGTATAGATAATCGAATCCTGGAAACATTGTGTAGGTTATACTGGAAGAGAATTGCAAAATGTCGATCACAAAAAGAAAAAGTTGATGATGGTATCTTAAAACCGAAACGTCCCAGAATTGAAAACTGAAGGTTCAGAAAAATTGCTCTGAAAACATTTTTAAATAAGAAATACAACATTTTTTTTTGAAAACGTAAATTTTTGGTTTTTCGAATATATCTCAAAAGTTGAAATAAAATCACAAGTTGCTAAAACAGTGTGTAAATGTATATTGTATTCCCTGAAGTATTCCCCAGTTAACCTTCGAAGTAGCCCTTTCAGGAAACGAGGTTCTTGTATAGATAATCGAATCCTGGACGCACTGTATAAATCAAATTGGAAGAGAATTGCAAAACTCAGATCATAAGAAAGAAGAAGTGGATGATGGTATCTTAAAACCGAAACGTCCCAGAATAGAAAACTGAAGGCTCAGAAAGGAAGTGTTTGAAAAACTGCTTTAAAAACATTTTTAAGTACAAAAACACTTTTTTTTTCGAAAATATAAACTTTCTGTTTTTTTGAATATATCTCAAAATCAAAAATAAAACCAAAAGTTCTTAAAACAGTCTTTAAATATATATTACATTCTCTGAAACATTCCCCATTTAACCTTCGAAGTAGCCCTTTCAAAAAACGACATTCCAGTATAGATAATCGAATCCTGGGCACATTGGGTAGGTTAGACTGGAAAAGAATTGCAAAATGTCGATCATAAAAAGAAAAAGTTGATGATGGTATCTTAAAACCGAAACGTCCCAGAATTGAAAACTGAAGGCTCAGAAAGATAGTCTTTGAAAAACTGCTCTTAAAACATTTTTTAATAAGAAATTGCAAAATTTTTTTTTGATAACGTAAGTTTTCGGTTTTTCGAATATATGTGAAAAGCAAAAATAACATCACAAGTTGCTAAAACAGTGTTTAAATATACTTGAATTCCCTGAAACATTCCCCATTTAAACTTCGAAGTAGCACTTTCAGAAAGCGAGATTCCGGTATAGATAATCGAATCATGGACTCACTGTATGAAAAACTGGAAGATAATTGCAAAATGTCGATCATAGGAAGGAAGAAGTTGATGATGGTATCTTAAAAACGAAACGTCTCAGAATTTAAAACTGTAGGCTCAGAAAGATAGTCTGTGAAAAACTGCTCTAAAAGCATTTTCAAATAAAATAAAAAAAATTTTTTTGAAAATGTAAGTTTTCAGTTTTCTAAATATATCTCAAAAACAAAAATAAAATCAAAAGTTATTAAAACAGTGTCTAATTGTATATTAAATTCCCGGAAACATTCCCCATTTAACCTTCGAAGTAGACCTTTCAGAAAGCGAAACCTGTAAAGATATTCGAATCCTAGACGCACTGTGTAGGCCAGACTTGAAGAGAAAATGCCGATCGTAAGAAAGTAGAAATTGATGATGGTATCTTAAAACCAAAACGTCCTAGAATTGAAAACTGCAGACTCAGAAAGATAGTCTTTCAAAAACTGCTCTAAAAACATTTCCAAATAAATAAATACATTTTTTTGAATATGTAAGTTTTAGGTTTCTCGAATATATCTCAAAAAAACAAAAATAAAATCAAAAGGTGTTAAAACAGTGTCTAAATGTATATTAAATATCCTGAAACATTCCCCATTTAACCTTCGAAGTAGCCCTTTCAGGAAGCGAGATTCCGGCATAGATAATGGTATAGATAATCGAATCCGGGACACACTGTATTAGTCAGACTAAAAGAGAATTGTAAAATGGCTATCAAAGAAAGATGAAGCTGATGATGGTATTTTAAAACCGAAACGACCCAAAATTGAAAACTGAGGCCTCAGAGAGGTAGTTTTTGAAAAACTGTTCTAAAAATGCTTTCAAATAAAAAAATTATTTTTTTTTAAATGTTCGTTTTTTCGAATATATATCAAAAACAAAAATAATTTGAAAAGTGTTAAAACAGTGCTTAAATGTATATTAAAACCCCTGAAATATTCCCCATTTAACCTTAGAAATAGCTCTTACAGGCGAGGTTCCTGTATAGATAAGTGAATTCTGGACACACTGTAGAAGAGAATTGCAAAATGTCGATAATAAGAAAGAAGAAGTTGGTCATGGTATCTTAAAAACGAAACGTCTCAGAATTGACAACTGAAAGCTCAGAAAGATAGTCTGTGAAAAATGCTCTAAAAGCATTTCCAAGTAAAAAAAACAAAATTTTTTTTTGAAAATGTAAGTTTTCAGTTTTCGAATATATCTCAAAAACCAAAATAAAATCAAAAGTTATTAAAACACTGTCTAATTGTATATTAAATTCCCGGAAACATTCCCCATTTAACCTTCGAAGTAGCCCTTTCAGAAAGCGAAACCTGTATAGATAATCGAATCCTAGACGCACTGTGTAGGCCAGACTTGAAGAGAAAATGCCGATCGTAAGAAAGTAGAAATTGATGATGGTATCTTAAAACCAAAACGTCCTAGAATTGAAAACTGCAGACTCAGAAAGACAGTCTTTCAAAAACTGCTCTAAAAACATTTCCAAATAAATAAATGAATTTTTTTGAATATGTAAGTTTTAGGTTTCTCGAATATATCTCAGAAAAACAAAAATAAAATCAGAAGATGTTAAAACAGTGTCTAAATGTATATTAAATATCCTGAAACATTCCCCATTTAACCTTCGAAGTAGCCCTTTCAGGAAGCGAGATTCCGGTATAGATAATGGTATAGATAATCGAATCCGGGACACACTGTATTAGTCAGACTAAAAGAGAATTGTAAAATGGATACCAAAGAAAGATGAAGCTGATGATGGTATTTTAAAACCGAAACGACCCAAAATTGAAAACTGAGGCCTCAGAGAGGTAGTTTTTGAAAAACTGTTCTAAAAAAGCTTTCAAATAAAAGTTCGTTTTTTCGAATATATCACAAAAAACAAAAATAATTTGAAAAGTGTTAAAACAGTGTTTAAATGTATGTTAAAACTCCTGAAATATTCCCCATTTAACCTTAGAAATAGCTCTTACAGGCGAGGTTCCTGTATAGATAAGTGAATTGTGGACATACTGTATGAAGAGAATTGCAAAATGTCGATCATAAGAAAGAAGAAGTTGATGATGGTATCTAAAAAACGAAACGTCTCAGAATTGAAAACTGAAAGCTCAGAAAGATAGTCTGTGAAAAACTGCTCTAAACGCATTTTCAAATAAAAAAAAACATATTTTTTTTTTTTGAAGATGTGCGTTTTCAGTTTTTCGAATATATCTCAAAAACCAAAATAAAATCAAAAGTTATTAAAACACTGTCTAATTGTATATTAAATTCCCGGAAACATTCCCCATTTAACCTTCGAAGTAACCCTTTCAGAAAGCGAAACCTGTATAGATAATCGAATCCTGGACGCACTGTGTAGGCCAGACTGGAAGACAAACTGCCGATCCTAAGAAAGTAGAAATTGATGATGGTCTCTTAAAACCAAAACGTCCTAGAATTGAAAACTGCAGACCCAGAAAGATACTCTTTCAAAAACTGCTCTAAAAACATTTCCAAATAAATAAATACATTTTTTTGAATATGTAAGTTTTCGGTTTTTCGAATATATCTCAAAAACAAAAATAAAATCAAAAGGTACCGATCATAAGTATCTTAAAACCAATACGTCGCAGAATTGAGAACTGAAGGCTCAGGGATATAGTCTTTCAAAAACTGCTCTAAAAACATTTTCAAATAAGAAAATACATTTTTTTTTTTTTGAAAATGTAAGTTTTTGGTTTTTCGAATATATCTCAAAAATAAAATCAAAAGTTGTTAAAACAATGTCTAAATGTATATTAAATTCCCTGAAACATTTCTCATTTAACCTTCGAAGTAGCCCTTTTAGGAAGCGAGATTCCGGTATAGAATATCGAATCCGCGACACATTGTATTGGTCGGACTAAAAGCGAATTGTAAAATGGCTATCAAAGAAAGATGAATCTGAGGATGGTATTTTAAAACCGAAACGTCCCAAAATTGAAAACTGAGGCTTCAGAGAGGTAGTTTTTGAAAACCTGCTCTAAAAATACTTTCAAATAAAAAAAAATATATATATTTTTGAAAATGATCGTTTTCTCGAGTATATCTCAAAAACAAAAATAAATTAAAAAGTGTTAAAACAGTGTCTAAATGTATATTAAAATCCCTGAAATACTTCCCATTTAACCTTAGAAATAGCTTTTACAGGCGAGATTCCTGTATAGATAATTGAATCCTGGACACATTGTATAGGCCAGACTGGAAGAGAATTGGAAAATGTCGATCATAAAAAAAGAAGAAAATGATGATGGTATTTTAAAAACGACACTTCCCAGAATTGGAAACTGCAGGCTCAGAAAGATAGTCTTTGAAAGGTTGCTCAAAAAATATTTTCAAATAAAAAATTTTTGAAAATGTAAGTTTTTGGTTTTGCGAATATTTCTCAAAAACAAAAGTAAACTGAAAAGTTGATAAAACAGTTTATAAATGTAGATTAAATTCCCTGAAACATTCCCCATTTAACATTCGAAATAGCCCCTTCAGGAAGCGAGGTTCCTGTATAGATTAGACGGGAAGAGAATTGCAAAATGCAGATCATAAGAAAGAAGAAATTGATGATGGTACCTTAAAACCAAAACGTCCTAGAATTGAAAACTGAAGGCTCAGGAAGATAGTTTTTAAAGAATTGCTCTAAAAACATTTTCAAAAAAAAAAAATTTTTTTTGAAAATGTATGTTTTCCGTTCTTGAATATAAAAAGTTGTTGAAACTGTGTCTAAATGTAGATTAAGTTCCCTGAAACATTCGCCATTTAACCTTCGATATATACCTTTCAGAAGGCGAGATTCCTGTATAGATATTCGAATCCTGGACGCACTGTATAGATTAGACCGGAAGAAAATTGCAAAACTCAGATCATAAGAAAAAAGAAGTGGATGATTGATTTGAAAAACTGCTCTAAAAACATTTTTAAATAAAAAAATTCAACATTCTTTTGAAAATTTAAATTTTCGGTTTTTCGAATATATCTCAAAAACTATAATAAAATCATAAGTTGTTAAAACAGTGTCCAGATGTATATTAAATTCCCTGAAACATTATTTAACCTTCAAAATAGCTCTTTCAGGAAGCGAATCCTGGACTACACATACACTGTATAGGTCAGACTGGAAGAGAATTGCAAAATATCACTCATAAGAAATAAAAAGTTGATGATGGTTTCTTAAAACTGAAACGTCTTAGAATTGAAAACTGATGGTCAGAACTATGAAAAACTGCTCTTACAAATATTTGAAATTTTTTAAATAATAAAAAATAGAGAATTTTGTCATTAATGTACGTTTTCGCTTTTTCGAATAAAACTCAAAAACAAAACTAAAATCAAAAGTTGGTAAAATGGTGTCGAATTGTCCATTAAATTTCCTGAAACATTCAATATCTAAACTTTGCACTAGCTCTTTCAGGAAGTGAGCTTCTTGTATAAACGAATCCTGGACTCACTGTATAGGTGGGGTCTCACACTAGGTTGGAAGGGAATTGAAAAATGGCGACTATTAGAAAAGAGAAGTTGATGATGCTATCTCAAAACCGAAACGTCAGAACTGAAAATTATATACTTAGGAAAATGGTTCTTGAATAATTCCTCTAACAACTTCTTTTTCAAATTAATTTTAATTAATTTACTTGCTTTGCTTTTAATTGACAGGCTTTGAAAAGTTGCTCTAACAATTATTTGATTTTTTTTCAAATAAAAAAAAATACCGATTTTTTTCTAAAATATACGTTTTAACTAAAATCAAAAGTTGTTAAAACGGTGTCGAATGGTCAATTAAATTCCTTGAAACATTCTCCATTTCCCATTTAACCTTCGCAGTAGCTCTTAGGGAAAGCGACTTTTCGATATAGAGGATCGAATCCTGGAGACCCTGTATAGGCCAAACTGAAAGAGAGTTGCAAAATGCCGACTAAAAAGAAGAAAAAGTTGATGATAATTCATAACCGAAACGTGAGAATTGAAAACTGGTGCTTTAACAATATTTTGAAAATTTTCCAAATAAAAAAAATCACATATATGTTTTGGATCCTTACCAAGTTGAAAGAAGTAAATATCGCATGCAGGTCATAAGCAGCACTTCACGTTTGTGAAATTGCCAACGTTTCGACCTATATTGAAGTCTCCCTCAGGTCCCTTAAATAAGCGAAGTGTGTCACTTGTCTAGAAGAGGCGTTATTCCAGATATGTGACAAATATCATTTACGAAAAGAGCCCTGAGGAACTCTTCAATACAGGTTAATTTCACAATTAAAAAAAAAATACACTATTTTCTCAAAAATGTGTGTTTTTGGTTTCACAAATATAACTCAAAAAAATAACTAAAATGAAAAGTTCTTAAAACGGTGTCAAATTGTTTATTAAACTTCATAAAACATTCCTCATTTAACCTTCGCAGTACCTCTGACAGGAAGCGGGGTTTTGGTACAAAAAAATATGGAAACTGGAAGAGAATTGCAAAATGGCTACCATAAGAAAGAAGAAGTTGATGATGGTATCTCAAAACTGAAACGTCAGAATTAAAAACTGAAAGCTCAGGATAGGAAGATGCTCTTTGACAATATTTTGATTTTCTCGTCAAATTAAAATAGAATTTTCTTGAAAATGTACGTTTTTGGTTTTTCGAATGTAAAAAAATTTTAAAACAGTGTCAAATTATTTATTAATTTTCTGGAGACAAACAAACAACTACGGGAAGCAGGATTTCTGGAAGAACTTGCGGGACACACTCGAAAGAAATTAGCGCCAACGAACACCTTAACCACCAAAAAAATTCTTAAAACGGTGTCAAATTATTCACTAATTTTCCTTAAACACACAAACAAACAACTACGGGAAGCAGGACTTCTGGAGGAAATTGCAGGTTAGACTCGAAAGAAATTCGTGCCAACGAACACCTTCAATTTTCTAATAAAATTAAAAATTTTGAGAGCTCCAAGGTTTTTCGTATGTTAATTCGTTCATATTAATAATGTAAAAAAAGTCTTAAAACGATGTCAAATTATTCGATAATTTTCCTGAATCAAACAGACAACTACGGGAAGCAGGATTTCTGGAGAACATTGCAGGCCAGGCTCGAAAGAAATTTGTGCCAACGAACACCTTAAATTTTCTAATAAAAGTTAAAATTCTGACATCTCCAAGGTTATTCGAACCTAAAAAAATCTTAAAATGGTGGCAAATTATTCATTAATTTTTCTGAAACCAAGAACTAAGCAGGATTTCTAGAGGAAATTGCTGGCCAGGCTCTAAAGAAATTCGTGCCAACGAACACCTTAAATTTTCTAATGAAAGTTAAAATTCTGACATCTCCAAGGTTATTCAGACCTAAAAAAATCTTAAAATGGTGGCAAATTATTCATTAATTTTTCTGAAGCCAACAAAGAACTACGGCAAGCAGGATTCGTGCCAACAAACACTTTAAATTTTCTAATAAAAGTTAAAAATCTGAAATCTCCAATGTTTTTCGAACGTAAAGAAATTCTTAAAACGTTACTAAATTATTCATTAATTTTCCTGAAACAACTAAACAACTACCGGAAGCAGGATTTCTGGAGGAAATTGCTGACCAGACTCGAAAGAGATTCGTGCCAACGAACTCCTTAAATTTTCTAATAAAAGTTACAATTTTGACATCTCTAAGGTTTTTCGGACGTAAAAAAAATCTTGAAATGGTGTCAAATTATTCACTAATTTTCCTGAAACAAACAAACAACTACGGAATGCAGGATTTCTGGAGGAAATTGCAGGACAGGCTCAAAAGATTCGCGGCAACGAACATCTTAACTTTTCTAATAAAAGTAAATATTCTGACATATCCAAGGTTTTTCGAATGTAAAAAAATTTCAAAACGGTGTCAAATTATTCATTAATTTTCTTGAAACAAGCAAACAACTACGGGAAGCAGGATTTCTGGAGAAAATTGCAGGCCAGACTCGAAAGAAATTCGTGCCAACGAACGCCTTAAATTTTCTAAAAAAGTTACAATTTTGACATCATTAAGGTTTTTCGGACTAAAAAAAATCTTGAATTGGTGCCATATTATTCACTAATTTTTCCTAAAACAAACAAACAACTACGGGAAGCAGAATTTCTAGAGGGAATTGCAGGCCAGTCTCGAAAGAAATTCGTGCCAACGAACACTTTAAGTTTTCTAATAAAAGTTAAAATTGTGAAATTTCTAAGATTTTTTGAACGTAAAAAAAATCTTAAAACTATTCACTAATTTTCCTAAAACACACAAACAAACAACTACGGGAAGCAGGATTTCTGGAGGAAATTGCAGGCCAGATTCGAAAAAATGAACACCTTAAATTTTCTAATAATTCGGACATCTCCAAGGTTTCTCCAAAGTAAAAAAATCTCAAAGCGGTGTCAAATTATTCATAAATTTTCCTGAAACAAACAAACAACTACGGGAAGCAGAATTTCTGGAGGAAATTGCAGGACAGGCTCGAAAAAAATTCGTTCCAACGAACACCTTAAATTTTCTAATAAAAGTTAAAATTCTGACATCTCCAAGGTTATTCAAACTTAAAAAATCTTAAAATGGTGTCAAATTATTCATTAATTTTTCTGAAACCAACAAAGAACTACGGCAAGCAGGATTTCTAGAGGAAATTGCAGGCAGACTCGAAAGAAATTCATGCCAACGAACACTTTAAATTTTCTAATAAAAGTTAAAATTCTAAAATCTCCAATGTTTTTCGAACGTAAAGAAATTCTTAAAACGTTATCAAGTTATTCATTAATTTTCCTGAAACAACTAAACAACTACCGGAAGCAGGATTTCTGGAGGAAATTGCTGGCCAGATTCGAAAGAAATTCGTGTCAAGGAACTCCTTAAATTTTCTAATAAAAGTTAAAATTCTGACATCTCCAAGGATTTTTGAATGTAAAAAAATCTTAAAACGGTGTCAAGTAATTCATTAATTTTCCTGAAACAAACAAACAACTACGGATTACAGGATTTCTGGAGGAATATATAGGCCAGACTCGAAAGAAATTCGTGCCAACGAACACCTAATATTTTCTAATAAAAGTTAAAATTCTGACATTTCTAAGGTTTTTCGAACGTAAAAAAAACCTAAAACGTTTAGGCCCAAATTAGTCATTAATTTTCCTGAAACTAACAACTACAGGAAGCTGGATTTATGAAGGAATTTGCAGGACAGACTCAAAAGAAATTCGTGCCAACGAACATCTTAAGTTTTCTAATAAAAGTAAATATTCTGACATATCCAAGGTTTTTCGAATGTAAAAAAATTTCAAAACGATGTCAAATTATTCATTAATTTTCTTGAAACAAACAAACAACTACGGGAAGCAGAATTTCTAGAGGGAATTGCAGGCCAGACTCGAAAGAAATCCGTGCCAACGAACACCTTAAATTTTCTAACAAAGGTGAAAATTCTGAAATTTTCAAGGTTTTTAGAACGTAAAATAATCTTAAAAGGGTGTCAAATTATTCACTAACGTTCCTGAAACCAACAAGCAACTACGGAAAGCAGGATTTCTGGAGGAAATTGCAGGCTAGACTCGAAAGAAATTCGTGCCAACAACCACCTGCAATTTTCTAATAAAAGTTAAAATTTTGACATCTCCAAGATTTTTCGAAAACAAAAAAAAATCTTAAAATGGTGTCAAATTACCTTATCACTAATTTTCCCGAAACAAACAAATAACTACGAGAAGCAGGATTTCTGGAGGAAATTGTAGGCCAGACTCGAAAGAAATTCGTGCCAATGAGCACCTTAAATTTTCTAATAAAAGTTAAATTTCTGACATCTCTAAAGTTTTTCGAACGTAAAAAAAACTTAAAATTTGTCAAATTATTCACTAATTTTCCTGAAACAAAGAAGCAACTACGGGAAGCAGGATTTCTGGAGGAAATTGTAGGCCAGACTCGAAATAAATTCGTGCCAACGAACACCTTAAATTTTCGAATAAAATTCTTTTATATTTAAAAATTCTTTTATAATAAAATTTTCGAATGTAAAAAAAGTCTTAAAACGATGTCAAACTATTCGATAATTTTCCTGAATCAAACAGACAACTACGGGAAGCAGGATTTCTGGAGGACGTTGCAGGCCAGGCTCGAAAGAAATTTGTGCCAACGAAAACCTTAAATTTTTTTAAAAAAGTTAAAATTTTGACATCTTCAAGGTTATTCAAACCTAAAAAAATCTTAAAATGGTGCAAATTATTCATTAATTTTTCTGAAACCAATAAAGAACTACGGGAAGCAGGATTTCTAGAGGAAATTGCAGGCAGACTCGAAAGAAATTCGTGCCAACGAACACCTTAAATTTTCTAATAAAAGTTAAAATTCTGACATCTCCAAGGTTTTTCGAACGTAAAGAAATTCTTAAAACGTTGTCAAATTATTCATTAATTTTCCTGAGACAACTAAACAACTACCGGCAGCAGGATTTCTGGAGGAAATTGCTAGCCAGACTCGAAAGAAATTCGTGCCAATGAACACCTTACATTTTCTAATAAAACTTAAAATTTCCAGGAGAAAGATAGCGGGAGAAGGACCCAAAATAAAACTTCTACGCTTTCGCAGAAATTGCCGACGTTTCGACGTTTATTTTACGCCTTTTTCAAGGTTAAAAAAATAAAAACACAATTGCGCAGACGCCATAAAAAAAATTGTGTTTGCGTATTTTTATCGGCAATTTCTGCGGAAGCGTATTTTGGGTCGTTGCCCCGCTACCTTTCTCCTGAAAATTAAAATTTTGAGGACGCTACACCTAAACCACTAAAAGTAAAAATTCTGACATCTCCAATATTAATCGAACTGTGCAAATCCTTCGTTGAAAAATTGCTATCAACCTTTTTGGCTCGAGGAACTCTTCCATAAATTTGATAAGCTCTTATAAATGTCCTATACATCTCATAAACTTAACCTTTTTTCGCCATAGATGTTGATTAACCTAACGCAGGATCGGCATTATTTCATCAACCTGTATGGCGTTCGTGGATCGGTGACGAAGCGTTCGTGGGATCACGAGTTCAATCCCCAGTTCGGACAATTTTTTTCTCTTTTTTGTTTTAATGTTTATTTTACGATCATGGAAAAAATAGTGAACTCAATTCGCAAGAAAGTTTCTTAACAATTGAGTTATTTAATGAAAATATAGTGTTGAAAGAAATAGCTAAAATTGGTCTTACAGTTAGTACACATAAGAACAACAGTTCAAAGTTTGCGCTTTACTGTTGAAATTAAAAGATCTCCAGAAACAGACAAAACTTAAATTAGGCGAAAATATATCTTCTCCGAGGGTAGGACCGGGACAAAAAGTGGGTATCTTTAATCAAGTCGTAAGTTTTTAAAGGCCAGAGCGAAAAGATTTATCTATCCTTGCCTTATTACTCTTATTCCCTTTCTCTGGTGACGTCCATTTGTTTTCTAGCGGGCTGTTTTTAATCTCGAGACAGGAAACTTTTTCCAACTTGGGCAATTTATCCTTCGGAAAGAAAATCCCCAAAAGAAAATTGTCGGGAAGAAGGCTCGGGAGGTTCGACGAGTTTTTGGCTAATTGTAAATAGAAGTGGATTAAATTAAAAGGGCTCATCGCGGGATAATTATATTAAACGTTTCTTCTTATTTGCCAGTGAAATAATTTCGAACGCCTTTGAAGCCTTGAAATGTTCTCTTTTTCCAAGAGGTGAAACCAGACACCATAATGGCCAATATCGGCGACCCCTCAGACATTGCCCGTCTTGTAAAAATGGCGTACTTAATCTTGCATTCAGTCGGTCCCTTCGGACTCGGAGGGTGGTAGTTAAGGGGGTGGGCGAATGCAAGTAAGGGTGAAAATAAAAGCCAATAGGGGAGAAAAAAGTAGACAGAATTTTTGCCCGACTGTATGGAGTATTGATTTGCTGGGACACATACACGAAATAATGTCCGTTATTGGTATAATAAAGAGGATATATTTTGGTTCTTAACTTAATTTAAAATAAAATTCATACCATTGGAATTGGAACTGACAAACGGGTCAAAACTTGATAGTTTAGTGGGCATGACTTTCAGCAATGAGGTACAAGCACTAAATACAAAAAGGTTTATGAGAAAAGAATGTATATAATTTTATATTATTGTAATTGTAGGTAGTCGAATACCTTTACCCCCGAGGGCACTTATCTACCAAAGCAAGAAGAAAGTCTCGTTGAATAATCCTGAAGATGCAATAATAAAGTTACGAAATGGTGACTAATTTTCATACAGTCACACATTAATTAAATCAAAAGTTAACTGCCGTGTGCACGGTAACAAATTAATAGGTAGGTTTGGGAAGGTGTATACTTCGTGCATTTGTTTCAAAAATCCTTTATTGGCGGACCGGTTTCGGCGCAAAGGCCACCATCATCGCCCAAAAATCTATTAGCAAGTAACGTTGTAGCAATAGTGTTGGTTGTCAACATACGTGTATACATTTTTTTAAAAATTTTTAATTACTTACTCGTCAAAGGAGGGGAAGTGAAGTAATTTGAAATTCTACATAATAACCCCATCAATAGACAAGAGAAAAATCACTAGTATTATTAAAACACTTTCACCTCTCTTGGAGACCTTTGAAGCTCTCAAATCACTCTTTCCGCACAATCCACTAATCGCCAGAATCTATGGTCTTCCCAAACTCCATAAACTTGACAACCCCATACGACCTGTGGTAAGTTTCTTGACCACACCAGCCAGCTGCGTCTCAAAGTTCATACTAAATCTTATAACCTCATTGACATCCTTTGAACCTAAAAATAGTATAAAAAAATCATTTGATTTTGTGCGCAAAGTGAAAGATCTGCCAATTCCAACCAACTACTTGATAGTAGCCTTCGATGTAACCAACCTGTTCACCGTGATACCGAGGGATGAATCTGTTATTATGGTCAAGGACCTCTTAATATTGTTACGCCCGACCGACGGCCCACAGAGATTCGGGAACCCATCTAGACTAATCGAGAACCGGGAACAGTCGCCTCCGTTCTCGAAAGTACGAGAGTTTGTTCAGGCCGGGTATACCCTGTTAGTTTCGATTAATTTAAATTAGGCCATCAAGGAAAAAAATTGAAATCATCCCTTTCCGGGTCTAGCCCTAGAAAACTTTTGCCCTTAGACACATTTGCAAGAAATGATTCTGAAGCGATCCAAAAACCAGTTTTCTGCAATATTGTCACTTCCCACAGACAAATGACCGAGATTTCGTACCTATATTGTCTGGGAGGAGACGTTTAGCAGAGTATCAAACTCACTTCTCTATCAGGCAGAGGAACCATACACCGGTTTCGCTCTTATTAGAGCTCATCAGTATGGTATACCTCGAACCTGACAGAAAAATAAGCTTTAACGGCAATTGGATCTAATTCTTGCTTAAAAGCCCCCAGACAATATAGGTACGAAGTCTCGGCCATTTGTCTGTGGGAAGTGACAATATTGCCCAAAACTGGTTTTTGGATCGCTTCACAATCATCTCGCATGCCCTAGTAGAATCACCTGCCGTCGTCAGATGGCGCCACTTACATTTGCAAGAAATGTTTTTACTTTTTCTTAAATTCTTATGTCCCCACAAATATACCCTGTTAGTTTCGATTAATTTAAATTAGGCCAACGTGGAAAAAAAACTGAAATCATCCCTTTCCGGGTCTACCCCTAGAAAACGCCCTCGGGTACATTTGCAAGAAATGTTTCTACTTTTTCTTAAATTCTTATGTCCCCATAAATATACCCTGTTAGTTTCGACTAATTTAAGTCCGATTTAATTTTTCCGGGTCTATCCGGGTCTTAGTATTTCCGGGTCTACCCCTTCTAAGGCCTTCCGAAAGGGCACCACATAGTTCACATTTAATAAATGTATCCATTGCCAACTTTTGGCTACCAACTCTACACCGGTCATCTTATAGCCGTTTCTGGTTATCGATATATGTCGAATGTCTATAAAAGACTCAAAAAAATTTCGTTTTAAGCGGTATTTTAAAAGGAAAGAAAATCAGTGAAAATTCCTATTTTATATTCTTGTGAAAAACTTCCAAATAAAAGCTTCAGGTTACTGTTTTTGACCACAATTTATGACAATCGATTTTGGCTAAATATTTCGGCAATGTACGGCAAATTTCGGCTTCGCAAATTTTGAAAATTTCATATTTTTTTCTATATTTTGAAAACGATAAAACTTTTCAATCTATATATAAATAGATGGTATGCAGAAGTCATTGAGCATGAGCAGTATAAGTTTGAGCAATCAAATCAAAGCTTCAGGTTATAGTTTTTGACAAAAGCTAAAAAAAAGTTGAACATTTATACTTCATATTTGGGCTACCCGTGCTCAGTTATTATTAGAGCTAGACATTAGAAAATAGACTCAAAGTGTAGCTTCCCCTTTTTGCTATCTTAGCTGTTATTGGCTAGGTTTTTGGCTAAATCTTCATCGAAATAAGATATGGTCCATTTTAAATAGATATTGTTACGGTGAACGGAGGCTGACTCTGTTTATTTAGAACGCAGTTATTTACGAACTTTTTTATGTGTCTCTTATCAATTATTTCCTTTTGAAGAATGTTCTATACTTTTCTGAATTTTTAAGATTCTGTATAAAAGGCGAATAGCGCCGCCGTTAGGAGTAGTCTTGTTTAATCGAGCTATAGGTAAGCTAAAGTAGCAAACGATAATAGAGGCTGTAAAGTGTTAAGTAGTGAGTTATTCAGTAGTCGAATTGTACTTGTGTATTTTCGCCTTAAATCGTAACACTGAAATTATTGAACCCTGAGTTTGCAACAATTGGTGTCAGAAGTGCGTTTCCAGTGAGAATTTGAGGACTAATATTGCTGAACTGTGAGTGCTTCATTGCCGGACATTACGTGTTTATACCAGTGACTAGAAGCCAGCATCAAGTGATAGAGGATCAACTTGCCACCCTACTCTCCCTTATGCAACAACAGAGGGAAGAGCAGGAAAAACGTGCTCAAGTATAGGAGCGACGTTATCTAGAACAGAAGGAAGAGCAGAAACGGTTTAAAAAAGAACTAGTGAACCATCTCGCAGCTAGGGAGCAACATTTGGACGAAAAAATAATGCAATCCTTCAACCAGAAGGTTCTCGAGCTTAAAAAAAAATAAAAAAAAATAAAATTTTTCCCCAGTTAACCCAAGATAACGACCAACCATATAATAAAATTGTTTTATTAACTATGAGTCTACGTCGCTGATTTTACAACCAGTTATCTTTTAGAGATCATTTATCTTATTAAAATGGGCTGCGGCATTCTCGCGATACAGGGTGACTTACTAGAGAGCGTCAACTTTTTGAGAAACCGCTGTAAATTATTTTGTAGGCCAAAAAACCGAAAACTGCCGAACATGTCCCAAGATACCAACTAACCCCGTTAGATGTCAAAACAATGAATGTTCTGAAATTACGCTACCTACCAAATGCAGTGGGTTGAAATGCAACCATTTTGCAGTGCTTTTTTCTTTACCCTGTATATCCTTCAGAGAATAACCTATTTAAGATCAGTCTCCCGCCGTGATTCTAGAAGAAACGGCGTTTCAAAATCTCTTTAGGTTTTAAATTTCGGCTAAGACATTTCTGAGATACAGATCCCCAAAAATGAATGAATGAATCTTTCTCATTAGCAGTTTATTTGTGGTGTAAATAAATAGAGTTTTCATGTTAAATCGCTACACTGGAATGATTGAATCCTGAGTTCGCAACAATACAAATTTGGAAGCTTTGAAAAAAATTCAAATTAAAATTAAGGCTAAAATTAGTTAATAGTTAATCAAACTGACAAAAAATCCGAATAAATGTTTCTAGCCAAATTAAGATAAAAACTGGCTAGGAAGATACCCAAAGCGTCCAAAAATGCAAATTTGGTGTCATTCAAAAAATTTACAATAGAATTAGGGCTAAAATTGTTTTTAAGTGACTCATTTCATCAAAAAAATTAAGGAAAATGTGGCAAGGATTAAGGCCAAAATACGCCTTAAAAAATGACTCAAAGCGTATAAAAATTTGAAAATTTCGAAAAAAATAAATTCAAGGTTATGGCCGAAATCAATTAAAAATTACTAAAACCGTCAAAAATGCAGAATAAAATGTGTAAGCAAATTTAGGATGGCATTAGGATTTAAAAATTACACAGAGCGTCTAAAAATACAAATTTGAAAGGTTTGAAGGAATTTAGATTAAAATTAGAACTAAAATTGTTTGAGAACTCATTTTACCTAAAACTAACAATTTTAATGTTTTTTTGAGGAAGTCAGGCTAGTCAGCTAGTCAGGCATTAATGGCAAATTATGTGAAAAATTACTTAAAGTGTGTAAAAATACAAATTTTGAGTCTTTGGCAAAATTTTAATTAACATTATTTCGACAAAATTAATATCAAGCTAAAAATAAAAATTTGAAGAAGAAAAGTGAAGATAACTAAAAAAAAATATCCAAAATTTGCAGGTAAATAAATAAATTTAAAATACTTATTTCTAATTGTGTGGCAAATTTTTCTTATCATTTCTTATAATTCATTTGGTCAGTCATTAAAAAAAAATCAATTTTGTATCAAAGTTCTCCAAAAATATAGAAAACCTATAACTTATCTACTACCTAAAAATACATTTTGGAACAGTAAGACAGAGAAACTTGGACAAAGAAAAATTACGGCAAGAAAGAGAAGACAGAAATGCTTATAGTAGAAGAGAACGCAAACAATTCCAAACAGCAGTAAGTTTTGTTGGTGACTTAAGAGAAGAAACAGATTCGATTAAAATTAGAACTAAAATTGTTTTAAAATAACTCATTTTACCTAAAACTAACAATTTTAATGTTTTTTTGAGGAAGTCAGGCTAGTCAGCTAGTCAGGCAATAATGGCAAATTATGTGAAAAATTACTTAAAGTGTGTAAAAATACAAATTTTGAGTCTTTGGCAAAATTTTAATTAACATTATTTCAACAAAATCAATATCAAGCTAAAAATAAAAATTAGAAGAAGAAAAGTGGAGATAACTAAAAAAAAAATATCCAAAATTTGCAGGTAAATAAATAAATTAAAAATACTTATTTCTAATTGTGTAGCAAATTTTTCTTATGGTTTCTTATAATTCATTTGGTCAGTATCATTAAAAAAAATCAATTTTGTATCAAAGTTCTCCAAAAATACAGAAAACCGATAACTTATCTACTACCTAAAAATACATTTTGGAACAGTAAGACAGAGAAACTTGGACAAAGAAAAATTACGGCAAGAAAGAGAAGATAGAAATGCTTATAGTAGAAGAGAACGCAAACAATTCCAAACAGCAGTAAGTTTTGTTGGTGACTTAGAGAAGAAACAGATTCGATTAAAATTAGAACTAAAATTGTTTTAAAATAACTCATTTTACCTAAAACTAACAATTTTAATGTTTTTTTGAGGAAGTCAGGCTAGTCAGCTAGTCAGGCAATAATGGCAAATTATGTGAAAAATTACTTAAAGTGTGTAAAAATACAAATTTTGAGTCTTTGGCAAAATTTTAATTAACATTATTTCAACAAAATTAATATCAAGCTAAAAATAAAAATTAGAAGAAGAAAAGTGGAGATAACTAAAAAAAAATATCCAAAATTTGCAGGTAAATAAATAAATTTAAAACACTTATTTCTAATTGTGTAGCAAATGTTTCTTATCCTTTCTTATAATTCATTTGGTCAGTCATTAAAAAAAATCAATTTTGTATCAAAGTTCTCCAAAAATAATGAAAACCGATTACTTATCTACTACCTAAAAATACATTTTGGAGCAGTAAGACAGACAAACTTGGTCAAAGAAAAATTGCGACAAGAAAGAGAAGATAGAAATGTTTATAGTGGAAGAGAACGCAAACAATTCCAAACAGCAGTAAGTTTTGTTGGTGACTTAGAGAAGAAACAGATTCGATTAAAATTAGAACTAAAATTGTTTTAAAATAACTCATTTTACCTAAAACTAACAATTTTAATGTTTTTTTGAGGAAGTCAGGCTAGTCAGCTAGTCAGGCATTAATGGCAAATTATGTGAAAAATTACTTAAAGTGTGTAAAAATACAAATTTTGAGTCTTTGGCAAAATTTTAATTAACATTATTTCAACAAAATTAATATCAAGCTAAAAATAAAAATTAGAAGAAGAAAAGTGGAGATAACTAAAAAAAAAAATATCCAAAATTTGCAGATAAATAAATAAATTTAAAACACTTATTTCTAATTGTGTAGCAAATGTTTCTTATCGCTTCTTATAATTCATTTAGTAAGTCTTTAAAAAAAAAAAATTGTATCAAAATTCTCCAAAAATAATGAAAACCGATAACTTATCTACTACCTAAAAATACATTTTGGAACACTAAGACAGAAATACTTGGTCAAAGAAAAATTACGACAAGAAAGAGAAGATAGAAATGTTTATAGTAGAAGAGAATGCAAACAGTTCCAAACAGCAGTAAGTTTTGTTGGTGATTTAGAGAAGAAACAGATTCTATTAAAATTAGAACTAAAATTGTTTTAAAATAACTCATTTTACCTAAACCTAACAATTTTAATGTTTTTTGAAAAAGTCACGCTAGGATTAATGCCGGATTACAGGAAAAATTACTTGAAGTGTGTAAGAACACAAATGTGGAGTATTTGGCAAAATTTAAATTAACAGCATTTCAAAAAAATTAAAGTTAAATAAAAAAAAGTTAGAACAAGAAAAGTGGAAAAAAAAGTAAAAAAAAATATTCAAAATTTGCAGATTAAGAAACAAATTTAAAATATTTCTAATTTAGCACCAAATTTTTCTTATTACACTATGTATTACACATTAGCAATTAGTCAGTCACTAAAAAAAATCTATTTTCTATCAAAATTCTCCAAAAATAATGAAAACCAATAACTTCCCTTCTATCTAAAAATCCATTTTGGATCGAAGAAAAAAAATAAAGGAACAAAACGAGTAATTGAAAACTGAAGAAAACAGAAAAACTTGGACAAAGAAAATTGCAACAAAACAGGAAGACACAAATGTTAAGAGTAGAAGAGAACGCAAATAATTCCAAACAGCAGTAAATTTTGTTGGTGACTTAGAGTAGAAACAAACAACTAAATTGTCAGAATCTTTATTGCAAAAATTCCACAGCAAACAGAAGAGGCAATAATTGCAATATACAAAAGTCGAATTTAGATCAATGAAAACAAATATATGTGAAGAAAAACAAAAAAATGTAGAATAATAATAATAGAAAAATTATTAGAATCTAAAGTGTTTTCCGGGCTTTAAAACCGTGGTCCAATGGAATGGTTTCATTTACTGCTGCGACAGACATTAAAAGCGATGAGGCAATGGGCGAAATGATCTCGCGTGCTTCCCGAATTTGACTGATTCGACTGTGGTGAGCTCCGTGGGATTTATTCCCCCGCCGTCGCGCTACAGTGTAGTGACTGGAGTGGGGGCCGAGTGCTGTTCGGCACCCGGAGTTTACCGAGTTCCATGCAGCTGTGGATCGGTATACATTAGCACCTGAAAACGCAGTGTCAATACGAGGATTACGGAACACAAGATGGGTTACAGGCTGGAACAAACACAAAAGTCAGTAGTAGCATAGCATCCTCTCTCCGAAGGTCATGAAATCGTTTTTAACTAGATGGATATCTTATATCAATCGCAGCGTTTCTATTCGAGACTAATGAGAGAAGCCATTGAGATCTTTAAACAACAATTTCAACAGAAAGGAGGAAATTACGTTTCTAAATGCAGACTGGAAGCGAGTTCTATGACACATCTCAAGTGCGCCGAAACCCCCGCCACCACTACCCCCACCCCAGTCCCACCACTGCAGCGCGACGGCGGGAGAATAAATACCTCGGAGCTCACCACAGTCGAATCAGTCAACGTCGGGAAGCATAAGAGGTCGTTTCGTCCGTTGCCTCGCCTTTGATAATGTCTGGCGCAGCTGTAGACAAAACGTCAGGAAGGAATGCCATCGGACCACGGCTTCAAAGCCCGGTAAACACTTTAGAGTCTCTTTTTTTTCTCGAACTGAAAACTAGACCGGAACCGAAAATGTTTTGTTTCCTTTACCGATTTTACAATGGAACGAGATACTTTCGTTTATAAGAACGCATAGACTCGTGGAGGGCTTAAATGGGGCGAATTCCAAAACTCACCAGGTCATCTACTGCTTAAGCTGGTCATGTGATGGCCATCTAGCAACTCAATGGATTAAGCAGGTGACTAATCTACCAGGTAAATGACCTGGTGAGTTTTGGAATTCGCCCATGGAGTGAGAATGGATAAATTGAGGGTTAGCGAAAACACATTTGTAGCTTCTCTCTTCTTAAAAGCCTCTCGTTCTTGGAAAACACTGGACTGATTCAACAGTCTTTTTCCTTTATTTGTTGTCCTCTTCCACCTATCACAAACTATAGTCGAATAGGTCGATCATGAAATAACAGTTTTAGTATATAATTTGTTTTTTTTTTATAAATTTGCCTATACTAATTTAATATTATATATGAAATTTAAATTTGGTACATTTGAACATTAGGAATAGTCAAATAATAGACCTACTGATGGCATATTTATCCAATTATAGCAAGTTAAGCATAAGCTAGTAGTGCAGATGATGCAGCCGAAGCTGCTCCCTGGAGAACTGGGAGATAATGACGGTAATTGAAACCAAACGTTTAGTCCATGATGGCGCCATAAATTTACCATCTATCGACAAGCGAAGAAGAAATACTTACTCCTTGACGCCCTATATCAAGAAGGAACAACACGGGAAACGATGCGAACCCTAAAGGAACTTTTTTAGATTCAAATCACGAAAAAGAAATTAAAAAACCGAAGAGGGGAAGGCCCGGAGGGAGAACACGAGGGTGAAAAAGGAAAACCGCGTTATTCTAAGTGGGAAATTTTTCGGCAAAAGAATGATCTAATTATTTTTTCGCGCCTCTGATAAACTGTCTGTCAAGATGAGACACCCCTCGTGTTCGACCCTTCATTTTTTAGGGCCGCCGTCGGAAGTTCTGCGAGAAAGAATGGCCGAGGCGGAACCTCTTCGGGCGGACTTCAGGCGACTTGGAAACAAATAATCTAAATAAAAATTGTTTAGAACTTTACGAAATTGGCTTTTTCGATTGATTTCCAAATCACGCAAAATTAATCGACGCAATCTATTAGATGTTTGCTCTGCAACGGCCTCGGCCATGTATGTGCATTAGTGAAAATTTAACGTTGTGGCACTGCCTGACGAATATATTGAATTTATATTCGGGCCAGTTCTGCGTTGCAATTACTAAAATTAATTTAATTATTTTAATTTAAAATCAATAAGAACGCACACGCGTTCACGTTGCACTCCTGATGCTTTTTGGTGAAGTGCTCTTCGGCTGACACACTGGCGACGATCGGGGTGAACGATATCGGTTCGATTTTGCAGACAACATCACGTTTGGCAAATCGACCGACGCTGAAATTTGCTTGTCATGCAGTTTAGATTACAGTGGGTACCAAATTTTCAGGCAATTAACAGGGACCACCTATTCGGGAACGTTACAGCGAAGGCCTCGACACCTTTTATTTCAATATGGCAATTTTTCATTCGGCTAACTACGTCTAGTTCTGATTAGTTTAGGTTAACTCAAGTTAATTCAGGTTAGCTGTAGTCTTGCTTCGCAATATCTTTTCCAGTGGTATCCTTATTGCTCATATTCATATACGAGGTCATATACGAACGCCAGCTTGAAAAGAATTTGATACACAAACATATATTTGTCTTCCTGACTATTTAACTAAATATATTTCAAATATTTAATATTTCTTATGTATGAAACAATGGGCGAAGTGACCTCTCGTGCTTCCCGACGTTGACTGATGCGACTGTGGTGAGCTCCGTGGTATTTATTCTCCCGCCGGCCGGCGACGTCGCGCTGCAGTGGGCGGACTGGAGTGGGGGCAGTGGTGGCTCACTTAAAGTTTGTCGTAGAACTCTCTTCCAGTCTGCATTTAGAAACGTAATTTCCTCCTTCCTGTTGAAGTTGTTGTCGTGTTTAAAGATGTCTCCTGCTTCCTATACAGTGTGTCCCAAATTGGTGTTCCATGTATTGGGATCTAGGAAACTATAGGAGCTACGAAGTCAGTTAAATGGGGAAAGTTTTAGACAATTATGTTTTAGACAAAAAACCAAAATGGTGCATTTTTAAAAACCTGTTATTTTAAAAGGTAATCGAAACTTGAGAAAACATTTCTGAAGCAGCTTTTTGGGGGGAATACACCCGTAAGGATAAAATTTCGATACAATGTTTCGGTTGAGGTCGGAAGTCTGAGAAAATGGAGTCTGTATAAGTTGGTCATATAAACATTCAATAATAAAGAGAAAACAAAGTAAGTTTGAGCGATAGTATACAAAAGTTTTACAAATATGTAAAATTATCCTAAAAATTGTTCTAATTGTTTGCCATTTTCCTCAACACAACAAAATACTTTTTTTACGTTCATTATAAAACTTTATCAAGTTGGCTGTGAAATGTGAAAAGAAAAGGATCGAGAAACAAAAGTCCATTTATTTTGATTACGTCATCTAAATGTAATATAGCTGACGGTAGCTAGGTTACAGCTTTTGTATTGAACCGATGGTGGTTCGTAGGTTTCCCTTATGTAAAATTTGCTAAAAATGAAATTCAAAAAAAATCTAAGATGGCCGCCTGAGAGGCTTTGGTTTTAAGCCGATATCTCTGGAACGGTTTGAGCTAGAAAGCTGAAATGTGGTATGTGGCCACTTTATGAGAAGGGCTAGAGGCCTCTACCGTCCAGAACATTGCCGCGGGTACCGAAGGGTCTATTTTGGAAACTTTGTAAATCTATTAACACTTTTTTCCGACATTTTAGTTATTTTTGGTTACGTTTCGACTTTATGCTTACTATCCCAATAAACATTTTGCATTGTCTTAAAGGCTTATAAGTTTTATAACGAGTATATAAGGGTGTGTATGGAACAAAAAGCGCCCATAAAGGATTTATAAGATTACCAACGGACACTTAAAGTTTATAAAAGTGTTAGTATATCACCATAACTCACAGGGTTATAAGAAAGTGATGAAAATATTTCAGATACTTCCTTATAAAACTTCAACGGGTGTTTACCAAAAGTTATATAGCAGATTTATATAAAGCACTCCATCACCTAACTGTAACCTTGAGATATATAGTAGTTGAATATATTACCTTTATAAAAATTGTAAGTTTGAAGGTGATGGAAGGATGCATTCTAAAACTTTTGTGATAAAAAGAGCAATAAATCATCTTTATATATCCTTAAGTTACATTGTGGTTACCAATAAACCCATTTTAAACCTATATCTTCCCGCCAAAAGAACGAATTTATTGTAATTAACCAAAACCATCTTTCTCATATGTTTGTTCTAAAACTTTGTTTTTTTTTCAAGCGGACTAAAAGTACGTCATTTGTTTTCTCCATACGCACACCTAAAGTGGGCTTTCTAATCCTGAGACCAAAAAGTAGCAAAAAAGTCCTAGGGAGTAAAAGTAAAGTCAAAAGTCATCGCTATTGTCATGGTGGCGCGTATATAAACCCTCTTATTGCCATCTTTACATTCTTGTCGAAAAATAAAGGATAGGAATACTCTCAGAGCGCTCGAGAGCACCACCCGAAACCGTTTTTAGTCGAAATCGTATAGGTTCTCGAATTCTGTTAAATGTCGTTGGTCGTCATGCGCGTCATCATATTTATCTGTCAATGTGATTTTTATTAATTTAGTATTGATAATAATGCCACAAATTTTTAGTTTACCATAATTTACCTAAACCACCTAAACCATTGGTTATGATTTAATACCATTAAAAACCACCGTTCTAACACATTCTATTTATATACACCACTAAATGGGCAAGTACCTAGACCCGCTTAAAGAGGGTGAGAGAAAATAGCAAAATTGAATCACTCTCAAATAGACTTTTTCTACGAGCGTTCTTAATATATCACTTTCCCGCACGCATTTTGTTTTCGAAAGCTTTACTTTCCCGCACGGCGTGCGTGAAAGTAAATTTAGCGTGCGAGAAAGTAAATATTTAAAGAATGACTGATTTGTAACATAATTTAGGCTTTATAGTCTGTCTATCTAGATAGGTGCATCTGCCTTACAGCCATGCCAAATATGTTTATCTGTTTTCAGGAACTATTATGCTTGCCTTTATTGATTTTTGATACAAAATATACCTATAATATCCGTACTTTTTATTCCAATGTCACCGGTCCATGCTTGAAACATTATGTCACGCCAACAATCACACCAAGTTTTAGCCATAACAACCAATTGATTGTTGATTAATTCAGAGCTGTCATACTGTTAACAAAGATACAATATAGAACTTACTTTTTAATTATCTGTTTCTTTGCTTGGGCTCGTAGAAAAAATATTGTTACTAACTCGTGCGAAAAGTGTCTTTCCCGCACTCGGCAGACAGCGTGCGGGAAAGTATCACTTTCCGCACTAGTTAAGAAAATAACTATTCCTGCATGCTTGAAAAAAAAATAGTATATGTTACTCGGAGTAAAAGGTCTTTCTGTGCTTCGCCCAGTTGCAGACCTCAGCTTCGCTTCGGCCGTCAATCTCTGGGCTCAGCACGAAAAGACCCACTTTTACTCCTAGTGACATAATCTACTATTATATAGGCACGGTAGCAGAATGAGCGAATGGAGAAAAGTGAAACGAAATAGTGCTTTCAGCAGAAGTTTCAATAAAATTTCGTAAAATTATAACAAGTTTAGTCAGCGCAGTGGAATCAACAATAATAAGTGTTGTCGATTTGTGTAAAGATGAAGCATCACACTTAAAAGCAGACTCTGATGAACCTATGTCAGGTTCTGTTGATAAGCAACTAATTTTTAATCAGCATATCAATAATATTTCACTTGATATTTCGCCAGGGTTTTGTGCCTTAAATGAAGACGAATGCAGAATAAGTAATTGGGTGAATGAATTTATTGACGATCAAACTGAGGACAATAATGATGAATGTAGAAAAAATAAACGGTTTCGTACTGTTTAAAAAATGGGCTGTAAATTTTAATATTACACCGCGAGCCTTAAAACAGCTAATGGAAATTATAAATGTTTATTCCCCTATAGAAAATCCTAAAACTTTACAATAAGTTAATTTTTTAACAATGTGTGCCTAAAGCTAATTACAAAACGATAAAAAAATCGATTATCGTAAAGGTCTAACTCGAGAACTACTGAACCAACTGGAGTGCCGTTTGCGATTTCTGAAAGGGTACAACAAGGAAAAGAAAAAACTGCGGGATTCACTCCAATCGGTCTATTATTTCTCAAGTTAAAGGGTTTTAAAATTGGAAAATTGCTAAAAAAGAGAGGAATATATTCCCTTTGTAAATTTAGAAAATTTTGAATTTTTTTATGCGATTTTTTATCTGAATGAGACGATTTCAATCCTTTTTGAATTACGCGAAGTAAATTGGAGTGAAAGTTTTACAATAAGTAAATTTTTTACGATGTGTGCCTAAAGCTAATTACAAAACGATAAAAAAATCGATTATCGTAAAGGTTTAACTCCAGAACTACTGAACCAACTGGAGTGCCGTTTGCGGTTTCTAAAAGGGTACAACAAGAAAAAGAAAAAACTGCGGGATTCACTCCAATCGGTCTATTATTTCTCAAGTTAAAGGGTTTTAAAATTGTAAAATTGCTAAAAAAGAGGAATATATTTCCTTTGTAAATTTAGAAAATTAACAAGTTACATTGAGTGAAAGTTGTACAATAAGTTAGTTTTTTAACAATGTGTGCCTAAAGCTAATTACAAATGGATACAAAAATCGACTATCGTAAAGGTCTAACTCCAGAACTACTGAACCAACTAGAGTGCCGTTTGCGGTTTCTGAAAGAGTACAACAAGGAAAGGAAAAAACTGTGAAGTTCACTCCAATCGGTCTGTTATTTCTCAAGTTAAAGGGGTTTAAAATTGGAAAATTGCTAAAAAAGAGGAATATTTCGTTTGTAAATTTAGAACATTTTTATTTTTTTATATAATAGCTAGCGAGTAGTCATGTTTCTGTTAAACGAAATTTTTTTTGTTCCACCAGTGGCGCGCGTACCGCAAGGACCTTTTTGAAGAAAAGTATGGTATACTACTGGTCTATCAAAAAATAAATTCTACCTTTTTATTTTCTGTTCAGTTCTAAACAAAAAAGTTCTCTTAAGTTTTCTTCGTTAGGCGCGTCATTTTCAAGTAAAAAAATAAAAATCGTTTTAATGCACCTCTTCCAGAATCGTTACTTCAACAGGATGGAACGTATTATTTCAGTTCAAACTTAAAAATAATTTTTTTTTTAAATTGAATTAACTTAAATAAATTGTTTGAAATGTCCTCCCTCAACCTTTCAAGCGGTTTCAAAAATACTTTCATTTTTTTTTGTTTTTTAATAAATCTTTAACACCCTTTATCTTTGTAACGATGCTATTAAGGACCCTCTCTTAAGTTTATTAGAACTTTTCTTCTTAAAATAATGCGAGCATGTTATATAACGGTTTTATAGTAGACACTATTTTACCACCAAAGGTGATGTAGTGGACTCAAATAGTTTATAAAGGTGTCACGTTTAGTCCGCCATGTTTACGTGTTAATAATTTTAAAATCCGGAACAGATTTGATCTTGGTCATTAAACAAATAGGTACAAACTGGCTTTCATATTGTAAAGGGTATAAAAGAGGGCATATAAGAGGGTTATTTAATGACTTTTAAGTTAAAAGGAACACCTATCATGCAATAAATTTGTCTTTTACCTGATTGGGTATGCGTTTTGACTGACACTGGTTAGGCCCCTGCTCAAATAAAACTCATATAGATAATCCTAAACTTATATATATTTAAGGCCCATGAGTTGTACTGAAGTATCTCGCATATATTCACAGTAAAACTTGGATTGCAAGAAAATTTTCATCCATGGAATCGCAAAACCACCACCCATTAAATATTGTTACTTTAATATCCGATAACAACAGCACGCCATTCAGGCATAGAATTTAGGAAGACTCGAGAATGAGGAACAGTAAAATGATAACGCAAGGCAAAGTTGTGGTAACCAATTACTCTGACGAAATTAAAAATGAGACGGTCGCTATTTAAAAGTTCAATGTGTAAAAGAGAAAGCAAATTTCTGTACCGTCCTACTGTCATTTGGCAAACCTACGCAAATATATACAACTAAACCATTACTTTACGAACACATTTATAGGCAATATTTATAAGAGTCACGTAAGAGTTGTGAACACTATAAGTCATGGTTAATTTCCAGTTATGTAAGAGTGGCCAACAAAGTTATATAACAGTATTCAAAAGTTGTTCATAACAATAGTTATAAATCCTTAAGTCCTATAACGTTACTAAATCAGTGTTACTGCAACCTTTATAAATTGCCCCATTTAAGTTCTTTAAGCGGTATATAAGGGTGTGCAAGAGGTATTGCGAACTTTTTTATAAAGCTTTTAGTTATATACTCAAGTGATATAATATTTGCGGTTACTCATATACAACGAAAAATGTTTATTGGGACACTACGCATTTTCTTACATTTGTTATGAATTAATAATATATTTTGCTATTAGTTATTTATTGAGGTCTTAACAGTACCTTGCTCATTGTTGCATTTCGATTATATTCCTGGTCAATGCCTCACTTGCTCTTTCTGTTTCATTCACTGGTTCTCGAGGGGACTTGTTAGTTGCATGCTAGTACCTACTGAAACATACCTTTTGTTAATTTACTAAACTTAAATTGAATAACTCTGGCTTTACTAGTCGATTTTGTGTTTGGAATTGACCTCATTTGCCTTGTTTTGAATCCACTTTTGTCAGTTTTCAGCTAGAGCGGCCTTCACTGCTTCTCGAAGGTTTGTTTTGTGGCTTCTGTTTATGTTTCTGACCAGATTCACATTTTTCTTGTGCGAAGGTATATTTTTCTTATTTACATCGAATCAGCTAATCGATTTTGAGGTTAATAGCAGGCTGCAATGTGAAGTTTCCTTGAGCGTTTCATTTTGAAGTATTGTTTTGGCAAGTGAATTTTATCTCCATCCCAGTCAGCTTTAATAGTGTACTCTCTTCGAAGTTTTTATTTTTGTATTTTGCGTTTTTTTCTTTTGTTTCATTGTATTTATTTTCATTCTCTGGACGGTTTGCAACTCTTTGATCTCTTGATTTAGGTGCCAGTAGCAAAAAAGCCCTGGTTTCAACTAGATAAGAGAACAAAGATGGCTACTTGGAACGTTAAAACCTTGTTTGCGGCTGGAAAGTTGGATAACCTAATCCAGGAGATGAAAAGAATGGAAATAAACATTCTCGGAGTGAGTGAAGTCCGCTGGCCCGGAAATGGAATGATCAGATCAAAGGATAAAGTATTATACTATTCAGGTACAAGGAACGCCGGCCGAGACCATCAACACGGCGTTGGCATCCTAATGGATGAAAACATACAAAAATCAGTAAAGAGCTTCATCCCAATTTCAGAAAGAGCACTCCTAATTCAATTGTCCGGTAGACCTATGAACATCAATATCGTACAGGTCTATGCCCCAACGGCGGACAAATCAGAGGAAGAGATTGAGGATTTCTACAGACAACTTGACAGTGCCCTAAAGCTTACAAAAACGAACGAGATCAATATAATTCTAGGAGATTTCAATGCTAAAGTTGGTAAGGGTAAAATGAGATCAGTGGTGGGTGATTACGGCTTGGGTGAAAGAAATGAAAGAGGGGAAAGACTAATTCAGTACTGCGAAGAAAATAACCTTGTGATTGCAAATACATGGTTCACGCTGCCACCAAGACGCTTGTACACCTGGAGATCTCCGCAAGACAATGACCATCACATTGTCCGAAACCAAATAGACTACATTATCATTAATCAAAGATTTAGAAATCTCATCACTAAAGTAACCACAATGCCAGGTGCCGATATTGAATCTGACCACAATCCGCTGCGTGCCGACATAGTGTTGCGCCTGTCCAGACCCAAAGAAAAGACCACTAGGAAGATATTGGAACCAAAACTACTTAAGGACGAGGAAAGAACATCATCATACGAAGAACATCGTAACAAAGAACTGGAAAATACTCGCAATATAGAAGATACGAACGAACACTGGCTCAAACTCAAAGAAGTTTTTAAGGAAACAAATGAAACCTTCCTTACAAACACCAGAAGGGCAACGAGGAACGAATGGATGACTGACGACATTCTGGATTTAATGGAAAAGCGAAGGCAATGTAAAGTCAACGGAGACTACTCAGAATATAAAAGTCTTCAAAGAAGAATTCGAAATGAAATAAGAACAGCAAAGGAAAGTTGGTTGACTGAAGGATGTCTGGAGGCAGAAAATCTGAGCAAACTGGGAGACAATTTCCATCTCCATAAAAAAGTCAAAGAAATCGCTGGAATATATAACAACAAGAGTGTGGGTTTCATTAGGGATGAAAACAATAAAATAATATTGGACACCGAGAAACTACTACTAACATGGAGGGAATACACTACCGGACTTTTTCAGGATGACAGACCAGGAAACCCCGAAAACGAAATAACAACGCTATCAGGACCAAGTATACTAAAGAGTGAAATCAAACATGCCATAACTCTAATGAAAAACAACAAAGCTCCGGGCCCTGATGATATGTACTCAGAAACTTTTCATTTGATTAGCGAACAAAACCTTGATATCATTGTCCGACTCTTTAACAATATTTACGACACTGGACAAATTCCTGAGGACTGGCTCCGTTCTACGTTTGTCGCACTTCCTAAAACAAACAACGCAACAGCATGTAAAGACTACCGCCTCATTAGTCTAATGAGTCATTTCCTCAAGCTTTTCCTTCGAGTTCTGCACACGAGACTATACAGGAGATGCGAGGAAGTGAGTGGTGCCAGTCAATTTGGATTTAAGAGTGGTTTTGGAACAAGAGAAGCCATATTCAGTCTCCAGACATTAGTGCAGAACTGCCAAGATCAGAGAAAAGACGTTTTTCTGTGCTTTATCGACTACGAGAAGGCATTCGATAATGTAAAGCACGACCTCCTCATATCATATCTTAGAGACCTGGGACTGGATGGAAAGGATATCAGACTTATAGGTAATTTATACTGGAACCAAAGAGCAGAAATCCGAATTCAAAATGCAGGAACAACTGAGGATTTCGAAGTAAAAAAGGGCGTCCGCCAGGGGTGTATCTTGTCTCCGATGTTGTTTAACTTGTATGTGGAAAGAGCTTTCATCGAGTCAATCTCCGACAGTCCCATGGGCATTAAAGTGAATGGAATTCCCATCAATAATATTCGATACGCGGATGATACCGTGATACTGGCGGATAGTGCAAATGACCTGCAAGTTCTACTAGATAAGATCAATGAAGAAAGCCAGAGATTAGGTCTGAAAATCAACATCCGTAAAACCAAATGCATGGCCATTAGTAGAAACGACACCCCAAATGTCATAATGTCCGTAGGGGGAGAGAACATTGAACAAGTCACTCAATTTAAATACTTGGGGTGCATGATCAACCAAAAATGGGACCCAGATCAAGAAATAAAATGCAGAATTGAGCAAGCTCGAACAACGTTTATAAAACTGAAAAAATTTCTGACAGACAAAAACCTGAATCGCAATCTCAGATATAGAATGGTAAAATGCTACGTCTGGTCCGTTCTCTTGTACGGAGTCGAGGCATGGACGTTGAAGACAACAATTATAAATAGGATCGAGGCCTTCGAGATATGGACCCTGCGACGGATGCTGAGGGTGTCGTGGGTTGAACATGTAACGAATGAGGACATTCTGAGAAGAGCTGGTCTGATAGACCGTGAACTTTTCGAAAACATCAAAAGAAGAAAAACTGGCTACCTTGGACATGTACTGCGCGGAGAACGCTATCATTTCCAGCGCCTTATACTCCAAGGTAAAATAGAGGGAGGAAAAAGAGGAGTGGGTAGGAGAAAACTGTCCTGGCTGCGAAACATACGACAGTGGACAGGAATACAGGACTTCCAGACACTGCAAAATGCTGCAATTAATAGAATCATATGATGAGTGAAAGGATGAACGCCTACGCAGGAATCTGCATGGCACTTGAAGAAGAAGAAGCAAAAAAGCAAGATCACCTAGATCATTAGAAAAAAGTTGTCAGACTTCAAAAGTAAAGTGTTTTAAATTAAATTAAAAAAATAGATAAAGACACTTCTAGCGTCGTTTATAGTTTGGATTAGAAAGCGTCTCTCACCAAAACCTTTGGGAAATAATTTCGTCGTCATTGTGACGAGACATTACAAACTTAAAAAACACCCATTTAATCTTCATTTTAAATATTAATGATTTCTTTAGTTTCTAGACTGACCTTCATCTTTTAACTTTTTTTTGTTTCTTTTCGAATCTAATTTAATTGTATTCATTTGTACACATTCGGAGTTCCCCGATCATTTCTCCTATTCTCTCTATTTTTCTCTCTCTCTCTCTCTCTTCTCCGAATTATTTCGTCTGCTTTAGAAGTTCTCAATACTCACTTCACACTCTTTCATTTACCCGACGTTTTTTATTTCTCTCCTTTTGGTTCATTGTATTTGTCTGCATTCGCTGAGATGTTTGTAAGTCTCTTAAGGACCAGTTGCAAAAAGGCAAAATCACCTAGATCATCAAAAAAAAATATCAAAGCAATAAAAATCAACTATAGACATTAGTAAACGTTTGGCAACATTGCACACAACATTGACAGCTTGTCGTGTGACGTATCTGCTATTGGTCTGACAAAAGACGAACGCTGCGTTGCCATTTAGCTTAAAAAGCATTGTGGCATAAGTAATCTCGCTGCTCCTCGCAGTCGGGTTTCGAGCAATGCGAAATAGTGCCGAATATATCTCGTCAATTGTCACTTGTCGCCTTTCGAGCTTTCGATTGGTGGTGTCCTATTCTTGTGGCGGTAGATTTAATTTATTATTCTATGTTTAACGAATTAATTAATTGATTGATCGATTTTTGGCATTGTTTCGTATGGCATTATTTGAGGAAACTCAGGGGGTGGTATCTAGGATTTCGTTTATGTTGTTTCTGCAGTGTGGAGTACCTCCTTTTGTAACATTTGTTGGGTTACAGCGTTATAGACTCGAGCGTGCGTCGTGTCGAAGTCGTTGTCGATTGGCCGTCAAGTCCCTTCTCCTGCTATTGAAATTCTGCTTCTACCAGCTAGTGGAAAACGTCCTTCTCGTGGTTCTTTTGCCTTACTGTCGTCCGTCGACTTGCTGGCCTATTACGAGCTAACTCCATTTTATACTTTTGGTATATCCTTCGCTTGAAGTGATTCAGGAGTTATTTCAATTTAAAAAATCTTCGCGTGATACCTTTGCTTTGTTTCTTACGTTACCAAAAGCGCGTTGATTAGCCACATCTGTGGAATTTAATTGGCCTTGCATTTCGAACATTGGAAGCTAAGTACATCGTCAAGCCTTTTGTTACTTTCCTTGACGAAGTCAGGCCACGACTCCTGAGCTAGATGTTTAACAGCATCGGGGCGGTCCTCAATATTATCTAGGAAGCCCAAGCAGTTTATTGATCACCTTAACCACCTCTAGCGTAAAGAGAACCTGAACAAGGGTTCTTTTTTTTACCTGGGCTCAAGTTTTCGAGTCACCCAAGCATCGGTTGAATTCCTCAAGTTTGCAGCTGTTGGCTACGCCACAGCTCATCAGGGATACTCAACGTGTGTTGGAGTCCCGAGCCATTGGTCAACAGTGTACTCGTAAGATAGTTACTAACATAGGCTTAAACTAACAACCTTATTTGGCCAATATATATGACAAGTGAAACGTCTTCAGGTAGTTGTGATTTTGACTTGACCTTCACGCCTTTATTTATTTATTTGTTTTGGTTTGAGTTGTGGTGATTAAGTAGAGTTCCAAAATTCACCTTTGGAGATTTCTGATTTCCCTGTAAGAATCAGGGGCGCTTATACCCACCCCTACTCTCCGATCCTTTGAGCAGGAGGCATTTACTTAATTTGACAGGCAACTTGACAGCTCACTTACTCGACACACACTCGATTATTTCAGATTTGTTTATTTACTTATTTTGTTGCTAATTATTCCTTTCACTGATCTATCAAGAAAAGTGCGTGGCAATACGCCATCATCAGGGTTTTCTCTTTTCATTGTAAATCTCGTGCCTTTACAGCTTAGTTGGTAGAGTATCTCTCGGGTTTACAGAAGGTCGCTGGTTCAAATCCGGCAGAAGCCCTAATTTTTCTTTAATTTAAATTATTATTCTTCTGTCCGCTGAAGCCACAAACATCACTTGTTTCACATCTTTTTTTTTGTTTTTCCGTTTTTCTAAATAACATTAATACTATTGAAAAAATATACAGGGGACCAACTGCCAGATTTCCATGACCACTTGTGTCGAAAAACTTAATGAAAAACTTAATGCAACAAATGTTTCAAGAAAATAGTCTTAACTAGTGTTACATTAAACACACACAAACCCTTAGCTGTGTCGTTAGTAGTTTTTTTTCCCAAATCTATTATTGCGAGTGCTTTAAGGAGATATGATTCAACAAGAACGAGTAATGGGAAAAGTCTTTTCCGCAAAACCGACACCTGCACAGCTCTTTCCCCAAATGACGCGTGGAAATGTGCAGGTGCAGATCCGAAGAGCCAAATGGGACGTCATTGCAATAGTTGCACTTGTAGATCACCTTCTCTGCATGCTGCTTGTGGTGCTTCATTAGCCGGTGCTCTTCGGAGAAGGAGTTCAAACAGAATTTGCACTTTAAGGCCGGAGAGTGCCAATAATAGTTGTGGCTGAGCAAGACTTTTATGTTGTTTGCCAAAACTGCAAACGTGGTCGCCTACGTGAGTCTGCTGGTGCCTATTTAGTTGTTCTTCACGCCGCTCACCTACGGACTGTTTGAAGCAGAACAGACACCGGGCTATTTCATGCAAATTTGTATGACTCTCGAACCGTTTAGCATCGTAAAAGTAGGTGTTACAAATATTGCTTTATAAATGTGCAAATACTAACTGGTCGATTTTATCGTTTTTAGCTTCAGAGATTTAACTGATTAAATTTCTCATTGATAGGGGTAGAGTGACATTTGTCATTTTATAGTAAAGCCTTTTATGAGAACAGAACAACAGTCTCTCAATTAAGCGTGAGTCGTCTCAAATACTGCTCAAAACGATAACTGCCATTGTGCTTAGTTTAATAAAAGTCTTATAGTAAATGAAAAACTGCAAAAATTGTATGAAAATTACCTAATGTTTTAATATGATCGAGAATTCCGCCAACTAAATTAAAAACTTGGAACGACAAATTAAGCAGGTATTTTGTGGACGTAAATGCTCTAATCACTGGTGTCAATAGCATCGTTATAACATGTTTAGTTTTTTATTTACATGGATGTAAGTATTAAAATTTCGATAAAAAGTGGAAAAATTACCTTTTAGGCGGCAATTTTGAAAGTTACTGAAAATTTTTATTTTGCACATTTAGTACATAGTTTTGTCCTCTCTTTCGTATGAAACTATTTTTGATAAAATATATGACAATTGATTTCAGCCGAAAATTTCAGATACATAAATCAGAAAGAAGCTGCCTTTCACGGTTTTCGAGAAAATAAAAAAAATACTGCAAAATTTGTACCTTATTTTTGGGCCACCCGTGCTCAGTTACTGTTTTAGGCAGACATTCGAAAATAGGCTCTACGTGTAACTCTATTTTTTTACTTCCTTAGCTCTTCTTGTAGATTGTTGGATAAATCTGCACCAAAACGAGGTATCAGCTGTTAAATGCCGCAATGCACGATTTTGATCTCAAAATTTAGGTTTTTGGGCCGGTTTGAGAGCCCCATATGCTTCACATAGGAATATCGACTTTTCCCATATAACTCAACATTAATCGATTTTATTCGTAGGTTCTAGTAGTTTGATGATAAACAGGGCATATATTTACGTTTTAGATACTATGAGTGTCCCAAAAAAAATTTGTAACATATAGTTTTTGGATTTTAGCATGTAAATCGATATCATTTAATTTATTGCGTTAATTCGAGTAGTTTAAAATAAGTAGAGCTTTGATTTCTGTTTTAAGTAGTCTACGGTGTCCCAAATAATGCTGCAGCATTTAACTTTCGTTTTTTTTGTTTACCAACATATTTTTTTAAGTTTTATTCCCTTATTATAAACAGTGCCTTGATTTCTGATTTAGATTCTATAGGGTGTCCCAAAAATTGGCAAATATTACACTTTTAGGAACAATTAAAGTTAGAAAACTGAAATTTAAATTGTAGATTCTTTTCACAATGACAAACAAAGTGTTACAAATAGGAAAATATAGGGCAACATAAGAGGAACGAGAGAAAAAAAAAATGACGAACAGACAAATAACAGCGCACCATAAACAAACATACTCAAGATTTCTGCTGGCCAACTTTTTATAAAGACGATTGCTGTAAATATAAAACTCTAAAAAAAAACTGATAATTTTCTCTAATAATTGACCAACATAGGGCTGCATGTCCAAACTGAGCCAAGTAGATTCTGGTGTGTGCTAAGTAAAAAAAAAATAATGAAATGAAGAAGACCAGTCCAGAATGTGGAGAAATTCACGGTCATTTTTTAGTGAGTTTGAAAAAAACTAGAAATCTTTTGCCCATGACAGGGAGCAGCGACAATGTTAAAGAAAACTATTACCCCTCACTCAAAACACGCCTTGAGGGAAGATATATTCTATTTGATAAGTACTTCTCAGGTGGAGAATGGAAAATGGAAAGCGGAAAGAAAATGAGCTGCAGGTGCAGCTCATTTTCTTTCCGTTCAATTTTATATGAGAACTAATGTAATCAAAATATGGGCAAAATTTTAAATTAAGCTCGTACTTTCCATTACGTACAATATTTGTCAAACATTCCATCTACGCCCCTGACAGATGCAATTTTCCATTCCATCCTTTACGCGATGCACTCCTGTCGACTGCACAGAGTGTCCCGTAGTTGCGTATATTTATAATGGCCACTTCTGAAAATGTATAGTCCAGTATTGCCATGATGGGAATTCTGTTTTTATTAATGGGCTTTTCGTAAATTAACGCCGTAATGAGATTGGATAGAATTATACACTATAGGTATTATTATAATGTGTATGGCGCCCTTTATATATCAGGTGCTTTTACGTGATTTAGTTTTTTTTGCACCTACTTGGCTGAAGTGTTTATTTACAATGCATAAAAATTTCCTTTAAAGGATTTTAGCCTTTAGGTGATAGCTGCTGGTGTGGTTCAATTTACGTGCAAAGCTGCTTTTAAAGCTGACTATCCCGGACTGGACTATCATCCCTCATCATCATATCGATTGCGTGCGAGGCCATCCCATTATAGGGTAATTGTCGCTGTCACAAGCCTCCACCAAACAGTGCGTTTTCGCAGAAAAACACCCAGTCCTCCAGAAAAAGCTTCTTTTCCATCGAAATAGATCAACTGCGAATAATTGTGCACATCAAAGAGTGGCATCGGTGTTATTTAATGAAAGGTTAAAATAAAAGAAGGTCGACTGGGCCCATTATAATTTCCTAATGGCTTCTTTTCCATCGCCATTGTTATTTTTGACGATGTCTTTCCTCGAACAATGCTTAATTTTAAATCGATAAGTCTCTTTGGGTGTCTTTTATATAGATTCTTATAATTAGGTTTTTTGAGGCAGGTGGAGAGAGGAAGCTTTATCAGTTTCCGAATTTTTAGTTAACACTTCAAAGACGAGTCCAAATGAATGCTGGCAAATTTAGGAGGAATAACATCTGATATTATCGCCTAAGGCAAAGCAGAAAGATGAATAGCCTTAGAAAAACCACAAACAACTTTTATGTCTTCTATTAAGCAAGCATTAGAAACAGAGTAAATAGGTGAAACAAGCATGAACAGCGAACAGAACTTTTAATCTGGAAATTCATGCAAAATTAAAACTACTCACAACCCACTCACACTCACAGCAGGGATGCCATGTCCCAGATACAAGGAATTGATAGAAAGGATGCCATGTCGCAGATGCAGGGATCTAATAGAAAGAATGCCATGTCGCAGATGCAAGGAATTAATAAAAAGGATGCCATGTCGTAGATGCAGGGATACAGGGAAATACCAGAAGGGATGCCATGTCGCGCCGAAAAGCTCCAAGCTGAATACGCGACACCGCATATCTCATTCTGATAACGATTGAGCCAATATTTTATAATAAACCAATGTATTACGACTTCTTCTCAATTCTCAACTTTGACCGGCTTTTTTATTCCTATTCTTGATGTCACCTTCACCCCCAAGTATCGAGAGTTTCGTAGGTGCAATATTTTCGGAGATAGACCCCTTCGGATATCGATTTTTAAGCACTTTCAGAATCGCGACTTTTTTCTCAATTCTCAAATTTGACCGCGTGTAATTTGAGAAGGCCTCGGCCGATCGGATTGAATCCAACTGTTTTTTCGTCTTCTTGATGTCCTCTTTCACCTTCGTAGGTGTAATATTTCCACAGATAGACTCCTTCAGATATCGATTTTGAAGCACTTGTAGAATCGCGATTTTGATAATTTTTAAAAAAGAAACCTCTTTAGTTGTTAAATTCATTCGAATTGATTTTGTTACGTTTTTAAGGGATTGCAAACAGCAAAAAATTTTAGTTAAATTTTTTCCAAATGCGGGTTTATTACGACGTTTTTCTTAATTCTCAATTTTGACCGCCTATAACTTGAGAACGCCTCGACCGATTGGATCAAATCCCACTGTTTTTTCCTCTTCTTGATGTCCTCTTTCACCTCCCACTCTCCGAAGTTTCGTAGGTGTAATATTTTCAGAAATAGACCCTTTCGGATATCGATTTTGAAGCACTTTTTGAATCGCGTTGTTTGACTATTCTTAAAAATATATCTTTAGAGGCTAAATTAATTCGATCTGATTTTGTTACATCTTTAAGGGATTGCAAGTGTGCCATTCTGAACAAAAACAGCAAAAAATTTTAGTTAAATTTTTTCCAAAGGCGGGTTTATTACGACTTTTTTCTTAATTCTCAATTTTGACCGCCTATAACTTGAGAACGTCTCGACCGATCGGATCGAATCCCACTGTTTTTTCCCCTTCTTGATGCCCTCTTTCACCTCCCACTCTCCGAAGTTTCGTAGGTGTAATATTTTCAGAAATAGACTCCTTCGGATATCGATTTTGAAGCACTTTTTGAATCGCGTTGTTTGACTATTCTTAAAAATATATTTTTAGAGGTTAAATTAATTCGATCTGATTTTGTTACATCTTTAAGGGATTGCAAGTGTGCCATTCCGATCAAAAACAGCAAAACATTTTAGCTACATTTTTTCCAAAGGCGGGTTTATTACGACGTTTTTCTTAATTCTCACTTTTGACCGCCTATAACATGAGAACGCCTCGACCGATCGGATTGAGTCCAACTGTTTTTTCCTCTTCTTGATATCCTCTTTCGCCTCCCACTCTCCGAAGTTTCGTAGGTGTAATATTTTCAGAAATAGATCCCTTCGGATATCGATTTTGAAGCACTTTTTGAATCGCGTTGTTTGACTATTCTTAAAAATATATCTTTAGAGGTTAAATTAATTCGATCTGATTTTGTTACATCTTTAAGGGATTGCAAGTGTGCCATTCCGATCAAAAACAGCAAAACATTTTAGCTACATTTTTTCCAAAGGCGGGTTTATTACGACGTTTTTCTTAATTCTCACTTTTGACCGCCTATAACTTGAGAACGTCTCGACCGATCGGATCGAATCCCACTGTTTTTTTCTCTTCTTGATGCCCTCTTTCACCTCCCACTCTCCGAAGTTTCGTAGGTGTAATATTTTCAGAAATAGACCCCTTCGGATATCGATTTTGAAGCACTTTTTGAATCGCGTTGTTTGACTATTTTTAAAAATATGTCTTTAGAGGTTAAATTAATTCGATCTGATTTTGCTTAGTTACATCTTTAAGGGATTGCATGTGTGCCATTCCGATCAAAAACAGCAAAAAATTTTAGTTAAATTTTTTCCAAAGGCGGGTTTATGACGACTTTTTTCTTAATTCTCAATTTTGACCGCCTATAACTTGAGAACTTCTCGACCGATCGGATCGAATCCCACTGTTTTTTCCTCTTCATGATGCCCTCTTTCACGTCCCACTCTCCGAAGTTTCGTAGGTGTAATATTTTCAGAAATAGACCCCTTCGGATATCGATTTTGAAGCACTTTTTGAATCGCGTTGTTTGACTATTCTTAAAAATATATCTTTAGAGGTTAAATTAATTCGATCTGATTTTGTTACATCTTTAAGGGATTGCAAGTGTGCCATTCCGATCAAAAACAGCAAAAAGAAAATTCCGAATTTTTTTTGAAAATCTCCAAAGGGGGGAGTATTACGACGTTTTTCTTAATTCTCACTTTTGACCGCCTATAACTTGAGAACGCCTCGACCGATCGGATTGAGTCCAACTGTTTTTTCCTCTTCTTGATATCCTCTTTCGCCTCCCACTCTCTGAAGTTTCGTAGGTGTAATATTTTCAGAAATAGACCCCTTCGGATATCGATTTTGAAGCACTTTTTGAATCGCGTTTTTTGACTATTTTTCAAAATAAATCTTTAGAGGTTAAATTCATTCGAATTGATTTTGTTTCGTCTTTGAGGTATTGCAAGCGTGCCATTCCGATCAAAAACAGCATAAAAATGTTTCCTATATTTTTTCGTAAATGTCCAAAAGGGCGTTATTACGACTTTTTTCTCAATTCTCAACTTTGACCGCCTGTAACTTGAGAACGCCTCCACCGATCGGATTGCATCCCAGTGTTTCCTCTTCTTGGTGTCCTCTTTCACCTCCCACTTTCCGAAGTTTTGTAGGTGTAATATTTTCAGAAATAGACCCCTTAGAATATCGATTCTGAAGCACTTTTAGAATCTCGTTTTTTGACCATTTTTAAAAAACTCTTTTTACAGGTTAAGCTCATTCGAATTGAGTTTGTTACGTCTTTAAGGGATTACAAGCGTGCTATTCAAATTACAAACAGCAAAATATGTTTCATAAATTTTTTCGAAAATGTTCCAAATGAGGGATTTCAACTTTTTTCTCAATTCTCAAATTTGACTCCAATTTAACTTGAGAATGCCTCGACCGATCGGATTGAGTCCAACTGTTTTTTCCTCTTCTTGATGTCCTCTTTCACCTTCCACTCTCCGAAGTTTCGTAGGTGTAATATTTTCAGAAATAGACCCCTTCGGATATCGATTTTGAAGCACTTTTTGAATCGCGTTTTTTGACTATTTTTCAAAATAAATCTTTAGAGGTTAAATTCATTCGAATTGATTTTGTTTCCTCTTTGAGGTATTGCAAGCATGCTATTCCGATCAAAAACAGCATAAAAATGTTTCCTATATTTTTTCGTAAATGTCCAAAAGGGCGTTATTACGACTTTTTTCTCAATTCTCAACTTTGACCGCCTGTAACTTGAGAACGCCTCCACCGATCGGATTGCATCCCAGTGTTTTCCTCTTCTTGGTGTCCTCTTTCACCTCCCACTTTCCGAAGTTTTGTAGGTGTAATATTTTCAGAAATAGACCCCTTAGAATATCGATTCTGAAGCACTTTTAGAATCTCGTTTTTTGACCATTTTTAAAAAACTCTCTTTACAGGTTAAGCTCATTCGAATTGAGTTTGTTACGTCTTTAAGGGATTACAAGCGTGCTATTCAAATTACAAACAGCAAAATATGTTTCATAAATTTTTTCGAAAATGTTCCAAATGAGGGATTTCAACTTTTTTCTCAATTCTCAAATTTGAGGAGATTTTTAAGGGATTGCAAGAGTGCCATTCCGATCTAAAACAGCAAAAAATGTTAGCAAAATTTTTTCCAAAAGGGGGGTGGGGTTATTACGACTTTTTCTTAATTCTCAACTTTGACCGCCTGTAACTTGAGAACGCTTCGATCGATCGGATTGAATCCCACTGTTTTCTCCTCTTCTTGATGTCCTCTTTCACCTCCCACTCTCCGATGTTTCGCAGGTTTAATATTTTCAGAAATAGACCCCTTCGGATATCGGAAATGAGAAATGCGTTTTTTGACTATTTTTAGGAAAAAAAACCTCTTTAGTGATTAAATTTATTCGAATTGATTTTGTTACGTCTATAAGGTATTCCCAAGGGGGGGGGGGGTATTACGATTCGGATATAGATTTTGAGGCACTTTTAAAATCGCGTTTTTTGACGACTTTTAAAAATAAACCTTTAGAACTTAAATTAATTCAAATTGATTTTGTTATGTCTTTAAGGGATTGCAAGCGTGCCATTTCGAATTCGAAAAAAAATCCGAAATTTTTTCGTAAATATGCAAAAGGGGTGGTATTATGGCTTTTTTCTCAATTCTCAACTTTGACCGCGTGTAACTTGAGAACGCCTCGACCGATCGGATTAAATCCAATTGCATTTTCCTGTTCTTGATGTCCTTTTTCACCTCTACCATCGGAAGTTCCGTAGGTCTAATATTTTCGGAGATAGACCCTTTCGGAAATCTATTTTTAAGCACTTTTAGAATCCCGGTTTTTGACAATTTTCATTAATACATCGTTAGAGGTTAAATTCATTAGAATTGAGTTTGTTACGTTCTTATGAGATTGCAGGCGTGCATTCCGATCAAAAACAAAATAAATCTCCGACATTTTTTCGAAAATGTTTAAATAGGGGGGGGTATTTCGACTTTTTTTCTCAATTCTCAAATTTGACCGCCTGTAACTTGAGAACGCCTCGACCGATCGTAGTGAATCCAACGGTTTTGTAATCTTCTTGATGATCGGAAGTTAAGTAGCTGCAATATCTTAGGAGATAGACACCTTCGGAGGTCGATTTTATAGAATTGCCTTTTTTGACCCTGGTTATAAAATCCTCTTTAGATGTTAAATTAATTCGAATTGCGTTTGTTACGTTCCAACGGTTTTTTTCCTCTTCTTAATGTCCTCTTTCACCTTCCACCATCGGAACTTCCGTAGGAGCAATATTTTCGGAGATAGACCCCTTCGGAGGTCGATTATTAAGCACTTTTAGAATCGCGTCTTTTGACCATCTTTAAAATAACATATTTAGAAGTTAAATTCATTCGAATTGAATTTGTTACGTTCTTAGGGGATTGCAAGCGTGATATTCCGATCAAAAACAGCAAAAAAAGTTCCTGAAATTTTGAAGATGTTCAAGCGGGGGGGGGGGGGGGTATTACCACTTTTTTCTGAAGTCTCAACTTTGACCGCCTGTAACTTGATAATTCCTCTACCGATCGAAGTGAATCCAACTGTTTTTTTCCCTTTCCTGATGTCCTCTTTCACCTCCCGCCATCAAAAATTGTGTAGGAGCAATATTTTTGGAGAAAGACCCCTTCGGAGGTTTTCAGCACTTTTAAAACCCCGCTTTTTGGCCATTTTTAACAAAAAAAAACCTCTTTGAAACTTAGCTTTATTCAAATGCGTCTTTGGGGATTGCTGGCAAGCGTGCCGTTCTGATCAAAAACAACAAAAAAATTGTTCAGACATTTTTTCGAAAATCGAAGTCCAAAAGGTACTACGACCTTTTTCTCAATTCTCAAATTTGACCGCCTGTAACTGTAACACCTTGACCGATCGATGTCAATACAACTGTTTTCCTCTTCTTGATGTCCTCTTTCACCCTCCACCATCGAAAAGTCCGTAGGTGCAATATTTCCGGAGATAAACCCCTTCGAAGGTCGATTTTTAAGCACTTTTAGAATCGCGTTTTTTGACCATTAAAACGAACCTCTTTAGAGGTTAAATTCATCCAAGAGAAGTGAACGCAGAAATGTAAGTTTGGCCCAAACTACAAGACTCGAATGGTTTTGAGGAGGTGGGTGTGTTCTTAAAAGTTTTTAGGAGGAGGAAGAGGAGGAGGGAGTCTCATCTTCCCTCTACTACTGTTAATATTTCCTAAAACAAAAAAAAATTTTTGGAAATTGGACAAGGATGGCTTAGGGGTCGATTGGGCTCATAGCTGCAAAAATATTTTTTTCAGTTGTCCCTTCTTTTTTGGTACGGATATCTTTTAATTTCGAAACACATTGGAAAACATAAATTCTAAAACGAAAAACAATCTCTAGCCCTCTATCGCACTGAAACAGCCTCTAGCAGTTCCCGCAATTCTAGATTAATTGTCTAGGCCGATTCGCCGGCGCGACATGGCATCCCTGCTGTTGTGCACTTTTATTATTAAGTTACTTTTAATACGGTTAGTAGAGGAAATATTAGACCTCCTCCTCCTAAAGCTTAAAAATTTTTTCATTCTGTCGGACATATTCTAAAAGCTTAAAAAAATTTGATTAGATTTTGCGAACAATTTTTTTTTTATTTATTAAAAATTTTTGGACAAAATTTAATAAAAAGTAATTTAGTTAATAATGACTCATTTTCCACCGTTGGGCCGGCAAACAAATAAATACCGAGCATAGTTCTTTCCTATATCCATACATATTTTCTACGTTTATTATCGCGTCATATTTGCGTTGTTTTTATGTTTAAAACATTGTTCTCTCTGTATAAAATTCAATTAAACATAAATCAAAAAACTTACTCGCAGAAGTAAATTTCCACTGTATCGCCCTTTTTTCCTCGCCCCGCGTGGCGGCGGGCGTTTGCATTTGAATAACTCTTTCCATTAATTCATCTAAAATACATGCACTGCAAAACAATAATTGTTGCGAAAATTTTTCCATAAAATCGAAATGCATGCAAATAAATTTTTGTTGGGCCGGGATAAAAACGCAAAAAATGTTTTTTAATCAATTATTGCCGCCGGTGTACACCCGGGGATAACTCATGTCGAACATAATATATTTCCATTATTATAAAACTGTCTGGATGAGCAGTTTTTTTGTCGCTTTAAGGGTGGAAAACTTTTAATAGAGACATATTTCTGAACGCAATTGGAACTAGTTGCTCTAAATTTATACACGAAATCAAAATCCACCCTTAATGATGATACGTAAATTAAAAAATGCGTCAAATTTGTCTGACCCATGGCTCAGTTGGAAATTTTTGTCGGATGCAGCCCTACAGCCCCACGTTTTCATCCCCTGCGCGAATGCAGTTTTATGTATCCCGTGTCCCGGGTAATAAAATTGGATGGGGCATAAAAGGTCTAATAAATCTCGCTACAAACGTTTCGATTTTGACGTTGGATATGTTTAGTGCAGTCGTCCCGGTTTATGTATAATAGATGGGCTTTTAGAGCAACAATTTTTTTTTTTTTTAATTTTGAAAAATAAATTTTTCCTTTCCCAGATTGCAGCGTTTTAAACTAAAAAGCAGTTCAATCAATACACCCCAAATTTTTAATCAACTTTTAAAGTGTCTCATTTTTAGATACTTTTTTATTTAAGTTCTTAATTCTCTGTTTTTTCCTGTTTGATCAACTTGTTATTTTTTAGTGTTCTCAAGACACTCACGTTTTTTTTATTTTTACGTGGAACGCCTTGTCGTAATTCGAAATTCTTCAGATCAGCCTTATTTCCTAAACATATTCAAAAAGTGATCACTGTTTCTGCCATTAAAATAACTTTTGAATGTCAGTCTTGTTCAGCCAGAATTCAGATAAATAAAATTAGGCTTAATGTTAATTTGATAGCCCACCCTGTACGTTTAATCAAGTAGGTATTACCTTAGCTCACAGACAAGTACCTACGTCCAATTTCAAATTGTTCTAATGCTCATTAAGTAGACGATTTGTTTCTCGTATGGTTTTGAAATGTTATGAAAAATCTATTTTTTTTCTAAATTAATGAATATATTAAGAAGAACGGAAAAAGGTCCTGAGGTAGTAATTCCAAGTAATTCCAAATATTTCTAAGACATTGTAGAATAACCTTCAAAAGTGGTATTCCCCGAATGGTAAACTCCACCTCGTAATGTATACCCTTAAACTCCAAAACTAATAAATTACTTTGAAATTCGAAATTCCTAGTTCTTACCAAAAATTCCAAATATCTCCCAGAAAGTCCGTCAAATTCCAAGTAATTTTAGAAATTTTATCCAAGTAATTGCAAATATTTTTTCAACAGATTCCTTTGTAACTTATTGAAAATTCATTGGTAATAATCCAGTTATTCCAAGAAATTCTATAAAATTTTCCGTAATTTCGAAAAATTTTCAGTAATTTAGAAGATTTTCAGGTATTTCCGATAAATTAATAGATTGTAGAATAACCTTCAAAAGTGATATTCCCTGAATGGTAAGCTCCACCTCGTAATGTGTACCCTTAACCCTCAAAACTAAGAAATTACTTTGAAATTCCAATATCTTAACAAAAATTTCAATTATCTGCCAGGAAGTCCGTCAATTTCCAAGTAATTTCAGGAATTTTATCCAAGTAATTGTAAATATTTTTGCAACAGATCCCTTTGTAATTTACTGAAAATACATTGGTAATAACTCCAGTTATTCCAAGAAATTTCTTAGTAATTCCATAAAATTTCCCATAGTTTCGAAACCTTCAAAAGTGATAGTTCCCGAATATGAAACTCCACCTCGTAATGTGTACCCTGAAACACTGAAACTAATAAATTACTTCGAAATTCCAAGTTCTTGCCAAAAATTCCAAATATGTCCTAGGAAGTCCGTGCAATTCCATGTAATTTCAGGAATTTTTTCCAAGTAATTGCAAATATTTTTGCAACAGATTCTTTTGTAATTTATTGAAACTTTATTGGCAATAACTCCAGTTATTCCAAGGAATTTCTTAGTAATTCCATAAAATTTCCCATAATTTCAAAAAATATACAGTAATTTCGAAGACTTTCCGGTAATTCCGGTAAAGGAATTGCTTGTAGAATAACCTTCAACCAAAAAACTCCACCTCGTAATGTGTACCCTTAAACCCCAAACCTAATAAATTACTTTGAAATACCAAGTTCTTATCAAAAATTCCAAATATGTCCCAGGAAGTCCTTTGTAATTTATTGAAAATTCATTGTTAATAATCCAGTTGTTCCAAGAAATTCCATAAAATTTTCTGTAATTTCGAAGATTTTCAGGTAACTCCGGTAAAGTAATTGCTTGTAGAATAACCTTCAAAAGTGATATTCCCCGTATGGTAACCTTCACCTCATAATGTGTACCCTTAATAAACCTCGAACCTAACAGATTATTTTGAAATTCGAAGTTCTTAGCAAAAGTACCAACTATCACCCAGGAAGTCCGTCAAATTCCAAGTAATTTCAGAAATTTTGTCCAAGTAATTGCAAATATTTTTGCAACAGATTCCATTGTAATTTACTGAAGATACATTGGTAACAACTCCAGTCGTTCCAAGACGTTTCTTAGTAATTCCATAAAATTTCCCATACTTTCGAGAAATTCACAGTAATGTCGAAGACTTTCCGGTAATTCCGGTAAATTAATTGCTTGTAGAATAACCTTCAAAAGTGGTATTCCCCGAATGGTAAACTACACCTCGTAATTGTGGTGTATACCCTTAAATGTATACCCTTAAACTCCAAAACTAATAAATTACTTTGAAATTCCAAGTTCTTACCAAAAACTCCAAATATCTCCCAGGAAGTCCGTCAAATTCCAAGTAATTTCAGAAATTTTATCCAAGTAATTGCGAACATTTTTTCAACAGATTCATTTGTAATTTATTGAAAATTCATTGGTAATAATCGAGTTATTCCAAGAAATTCCATAAAATTCTCCGTAATTTCGAAAAATTTACACTAATTTCGAAGATTTTCAGATAATTCCGGTAAAGTAATTGCTTGTAGAATAACCTTCAAAAGTGATATTCCCCGAATGGTAAACTCCAGCTCGTAATGTGTACCCTTAACCCCCGAAACTAATAAATTACTTTGAAATTACAAGTTCTTATCAAAAATTCCAAATATCTCCCAGGAGGTCCGTGCAATTCCAAGTAACTTCAGGAATTTTATCCGAGTAATTTCAAATATTTTTGCAACAGATTTTTTTGTAATTTATTGAAAATACATTGATAATAACTACAGTTATTACAAGAATTTTTTTAGTAATTCCATAAAATTTTCCGTAATTTCGAAAAATTTACAGTAATTTCGAAGACTTTGCGGCAATTACGAAAGCAATTGCTTGTGGATTAAAATTCCAGAGTGAAATTACCCGAGGAGTAAACCCCACCTTGCACTTAAACTCAAAACCTAATAAATAATATAATAATTATAATACCTAATAATTTCAAGGACTATCCAAAAATTCAAAATATGTCCCAGGAAGTCCTTAAAATTCCAAGTATTTTCAGAAATTTTTGAACAATCCAAGTAATTCCAAATATTTTTCGATAATCGAATAAGTTTTCCAAGAAATTTCTTACTAATTGTTAAAATTTTTCGTACTTTCGAAAAATTTCCAGAATTTTAGAATACTTTTCGATAATTCGGTAAAGTAATTGCTTGTGGATTAATATTCCAGAGTGACATTTCCTAAGCAGTAAACTCTACCACAAATTTTTTTGTAATCTATTAATAATATATTGACAATAATTCCAGCGGGTTCAAGATATCCCTAAGTAATTCTGTAAAATTTCCAGTAATCTCTAAAAATTCCCAGTATGTAATTCCATAAAATACCACTTAATATTCAGATTTCAGATTGTCAGTAATTCCGAACTACTGATTGCTAAAATTTACCGTAATTTCGAAAAATTTACAGTATTTTAGAAGACTTACCGGTAATTCGGTAAAGCAATTGCTTGTAGAATAACCTTCAAAAGTGATATTGCCCGAATGGTAAAATCCACCTCGTAATGGGTACCCTTAAACCCCAAACTTAATAAATTACTTTGAAATACCAAATTCTTATCAAAAATTCCAAATATGTCCCAGGAAGTCCGTGCAATTCCAAATAATTTCAGGAATTTTATCCAAGTAATTGCAAATATTTTTTTAACAGACTCCTTTGTAATTTGTTGAAAATTCATTACCAATGAATGTGTGTACCTTTAAACCTCGAAACTAATAAATTATTTCGAATTTCCACGTTCTTACCAAAAATTCCAAATATCTCCCAGGAAATTCATCAAATTCCAAGTAATTTCAGAAATTTTATCCAAGTAATTGCAAATATTTCTTCAACAGCTTCCTTTGTAATTTATTGAAAATTAATTGGTAATAACTCCAGTTTCAAAGAAATTTCTTAGTAATTCCATAAATTTTCCCATAATATCGAAAAATTTGCAGTAATTTCGAAGACTTTCGGGTAATTCCGATAAAGTAATTGCTTGTGGATTAAAATTTCAGAGTAAAATTACCCGAGGAGTAAATCCCACCTTGCACTTAAACCCAAAAACTAATAAATTACTTTGAAATTTCAAGGATTCTCCAGAAATTCAAAATATGTCCCAGGAAGTCCGCGTAATTCTAAGCAATTTCAGGATTTTTTGAACAAATCCAAGTAATCCCAAATGTTTTTACAACACATTTCTTTGTTATTTATTAATAAACTATTGGTAATATTTCCAAGAAATGTCTTACTAATTGCTAAAATTTACACTAATTTTGAAAAATTTCCAGTATTTTAGAAGACTTTCCGATAATTCGGTAAAGTAATTGCTTGGGGATTATTATTCCAGAGTGACCTAAGCAGTAAACTACCATAATACCATAAAACCACATAATACTTACACTGAAATTCCAAAGTCGTGCAAATTCAAGTAATTTCAGGAATTTTTATGAAATTTCCAAGTAATTACAAATTTTTTCAAAAGATTTTTTGTGATCTATTAATAATATATTAACAATAATTCCAGGAGGTTCAAGACATCCCTAAGTAATTCTGTAAAATTTCCAGTAATCTCTAAAAATTCCCAATATGTCATTCCATAAAATACCACTTAATATTCGGATTTCATATTCCCAGTAATTCCGAGCACCTTTCGGTAATTCCGGTGAAGCAATTGCTTTACAAGAATGATGGAGTGACGTTTCATTTTACCAGAGTGGCATTCTTCGAGAAGTAAACTTCATCTCATGTGTGTAGATTGAAACACCAACACTGTAAAATTACTTTGAAATTCCAAGTATTTTCCATATATACGACTTCCTGTGTAATTTATTGAGAATATAATAGAAACAATTCCAAGAAAATCCTTAGTAATTCTATATAATTTATAGTAAATTCTAAAAATTCCATCAAATTTCCCGTAATTACGAAAAATCTTCAATAATTTCGAGGACTTTTTGGTAATTACAGTATAATGAATTCCCAGAATGTCGGTGTAATTCCAAGTAATTTCAGAAATTTTTATGAAATTTTCAAGTAATTCTAAATATCTTTGCAACAAATCTCTTTGTAATTTCTTAATAATACATTGGTAATAATTCAAGTAATTCCGATATATTTCCTCCCTATATTAACCTCTAAAAATTCCTAGTAATTACATAGAATTCCCCGTAATTTGGAAAAATGTTTTGTGATTCCGAAAACTTTCCGGTAATTCCGGTAAAGCAATTGCCTGTAGACTAAAATTCCAAAGTAACATTCCCCGATGGGTATACCGCATCTCATAATGTTTACACATAAACCCCAAAATTAATAAATTACTTTGAAAGTCCAAGTATTTTCCAAAAATTCCAAGCATGTCTAAGGAAGTCCGTGCAATATCCCTGAGGGGTAAACCCTAGCTCATAACGTGTACACTGGAATTCCAAATCTGACAAATTACTTTGAATTCCCATAAAGTACTTTCACTAAATTCCATATAAATCCCAGTAAATTTGAGCGAATTCAAGTAACTTTAGGAACGTATAAGAAATTCTCTAAAATCTCTAAAAATTCCCACTATGTAATTCCATAAAATATCCCGTAATTTTCAGTAATTCCGAAGACCTTCCGGTAATTCCGGTAAAGCAATTGTTTTAGAAAAAAATTAAATAGTAGTTTAAAGAAGTTTATGCGAGTGTAACGTTCTACAGCCGCTAGCTGGCGGTAAAGGAGAATCTTAAATTAAATGCTTTGGTTGTTTCGGCTCTTAGGCCGTCATCAGTGCTGGAAATTTGGAAGCCCCTCCAATCCAGCAATGGTCCAGACCGTGCAAATATCGTGTCGCCCCATCCGGCAAAGCGATATCTTTGCCGAAACATGACGAAATTAACATATACGCCCCTCCCGGACAAACATAATTAAACTGCATCGCTCTAAATACTACTTACTCAATAAACAACCGACGTAGGTGTCCGACCTACCTCAAGTAATCGAAGACATGTTGTTTATCCTCAAAGGCCGTCCCATTACATCGCGATCGGTGCTGCCCAATAATGCCGATGGTCGCCAACTTATTGCCGATCATCGATCGATTGATCCATCTCTGATCGGTTCGACTGATTCCGATAATTATTTTCGCACGTTAGGCCTCGTTTCCGACGCCGCGGCTGGGCAAATTGCCCTTTTGGCGGCACAAATGGGTCTCATCATCACAACTGATGGGACTGAACTAGCTATAGCGACTTGTTTCGTGCCAAATATTCGACTTTAAAAGCACGTTTATCTAGAAAAAAAGCTACAGTAAACTGTCATTGATTGTTATAATCTAAGTAAACACAAAGACGTAGAAAAAATTGTTTAAAGAGAAACAGAAGAAAAGCGAAATAATGTTTAAAATAACGTTAATACAACCTTATGAGCTAAGGTTGCGTGAGGCAAAGGTTGTTTCACTTTTATAAGATAATATGTTGTACTGTCAGGCTGATAGTATCTGACGTTGCTAGGTAGATGGCGCTGCGTATGGTCATAGTAGACAAGTTAAGTTAATGTTGCCGGTCTAGTTAGTTATAAAAATTTGATCTATAGTCACTATTTTCATGAGAAAAAAAAAGCTAAAAATGTTGTATTTAAAAAAAGTAGAACAATTTCTACATACAGAGTTTATTCCATTAGGTCCCACTGATAAAAAAAACTATAAAAAATAAATAACAAAACATAGAGCAGGCAAAAATGGGTGTCATCAACATCAAACTGATGTGACCTGAACTAGCTATAACCGAGAATGCGACTTTGCCAAGATGGCGCTGCGTATGGTCGCAGTAGACAGGTTAAGGTTGCCGTTCTATTTAGTTATACAAATTTGATCTATGGTCTCGCAAAAGTTATTGTTATGAGAAAAAGTAAATAGAACTGCTGTATTTAAAAAAAATAAATAAATAAAAGTAGAACAATTTTTACATACAGCCTTTATTTCATTAGGTCCCACTGATAAAAAAAACTATACAAAATAAATAACAAAACATAGAGCAGGCAAAAATGGGTGTCATCAACATCAAACTGATGTGACCTGAACTAGATATAACCGAGAATGCGACTTTGCCAAGATGGCGCTGCGTATGGTCGCAGTAGACAGGTTAAGGTTGCCGGTCTATTTAGTTATACAAATTTGATCTATGGTCTCGCAAAAGTTATTGTTATGAGAAAAAGTAAATAGAACTGCTGTATTTAAAAAAAATAAATAAATAAAAGTAGAACAATTTTTACATACAGCCTTTATTTCATTAGGTCCCACTGATAAAAAAAACTATACAAAATAAATAACAAAACATAGAGGAGGCAAAAATGGGTTTCATCAACATCAAACTGATGTGACCTGAACTAGCTATAACCGAGAATGCGACTTTGCCAAGATGGCGCTGCGTGTGGTCGCAGTAGACAGGTTAAGGTTGCCGTTCTATTTAGTTATACAAATTTGATCTATGATGTCGCAAAAGTTATTGTTATGAGAAAAAGTAAATAGAAATGTTGTTTTTAAAAATAAATAAATAAATAAAAGTAGAACAATTTATACATGCAGCCCTTATTCCATTAGTTCCCATTGATAAAAAAAAACTATAAAAAGTAAATAACAAAACATAGAGCAGGCAAAAAAGGGTGTCACCAAACTGATGTGAATTGAACTGGCTATAACCGAGAATGCGACTTTGCCAGATGGCGCTGCATATGGACGCAGACAACAGGTTAAGGTTGCCGGTCTAGTTAATTATAAATATTTAATCTATGGTCGCGCACAGGTTATTGTTATGAGAACAAAATGTTATATTTAAAAAAAAAATAAAAGTGGACAATTTCTACATGCAGCACTTATTTGATTAGTTCCTACTGATAAAAAACCATACAAAATAAATAACAAAACATAGAGCAGGCAAAAATGGGTGTCATCAACATCAAACTGATGTGATCTGAACTAGCTATAACCGAGAATGCGACTTTGCCAAGATGGCGCTGCGTATGGTCGCAGTAGACAGGTTAAGGTTGCCGGTCTATTTAGTTATACAAATTTGATCTATGGTCTCGCAAAAGTTATTGTTATGAGAAAAAGTAAATAGAACTGCTGTATTTAAAAAAAATAAATAAATAAAAGTAGAACAATTTTTACATACAGCCTTTATTTCATTAGGTCCCACTGATAAAAAAAACTATACAAAATAAATAACAAAACATAGAGCAGGCAAGATGGGTGTCATCAACATCAAACTGATGTGACCTGAACTAGCTATAACCGAGAATGCGACTTTGCCAAGATGGCGCTGCGTATGGTCGCAGTAGACAGGTTAAGTTTGCCGGTCTATTTAGTTATACAAATTTGATCTATGGTCTCGCAAAAGTTATTGTTATGAGAAAAAGTAAATAGAACTGCTGTATTTAAAAAAAATAAATAAATAAAAGTAGAACAATTTGTACATACAGCCTTTATTCCATTCCGTCCCACTGATAAAAAAATTATAAAACATAAATAACAAAACATAGAGCAGGCAAAAATGGGTGTCATCAAACTGAGGTGACTTCAACTGGCTATAACCGAGAATGCGACTTTGCTAGATGGCGCTGCGTATGGTCACAGTCGAGAGGTTAATGTTGCCGGTCTATTTAGTTATGCAGATTTGATCTATGATCTTGCACATTTTATTGTCTTGAGAAAAAAAAAGATAAAAAAGTTGTATTTAAAAAAAGTAATTAAATAAAAGTGAAAAGTGGAACAATTTCTACGTGTAGTCTTGATTCGATTAGTTTCCACTGATATAAAAATATAAATAATAAATAGCAACATCTACAGCAGGCACAAATAGATGTCATCAAATTGGTTTAGTTTGGCGGTCTAGTTAGATATAAAAAATTGATCTATGGTCTCGCATAGTTTATTGTTATGGGAAAAAGTAAATCAAAATGTTGTATTAAAAAAAATAAATAAAAGAAGAACAATTTCCACATCCAGCCCTTATTTAATTAGTTCCACTGATAAAAAAAATATAAAACATAAATAACAAAACAGGGAGCAGGCAAATATGGGTGTCATCAAACTGATATGCCCTGAACTGGCTATAACCGAGAATGCGAACTTGCCAGATGGCGCTGCGTATGGTCGCAGTCGGCAACTTAAGGTTGCCGGTCTATTTAGTTATACAAATTTGATCTATGATCTCACAAAGGTTATTGTTATGAGAAAAAGTAAATAGAAATGTTGTATTTAAAAATAAATAAATAAATAAAATTAGAACAATTTTTACATGCAGCCCTTATTCCATTAGTTCCCATTGATAAAAAAAACTATAAAAAGTAAATAACAAAACATAGAGCAGGCAAAAAAGGGTGTCACCAAACTGATGTGAATTGAACTGGCTATAACCGAGAATGCGACTTTACCAGATGGCGCTGCATATGGACGCAGACAACAGGTTAAGGTTGCCGGTCTAGTTAATTATAAAAATTTAATCTATGGTCGCGCACAGGTTATTGTTATGAGAACAAAATGTTATATTTAAAAAAATAATAAAAGTGAACAATTTCTACATGCAGCACTTATTTGATTAGTTCCTACTGATAAAAAACCATACAAAATAAATAACAAAACATAGAGCAGGCAAAAATGGGTGTCATCAACATCAAACTGATGTGATCTGAACTAGCTATAACCGAGAATGCGACTTTGCCAAGATGGCGCTGCGTATGGTCGCAGTAGACAGGTTAAAGTTGCCGGTCTATTTAGTTATACAAATTTGATCTATGGTTTCGCAAAAGTTATTGTTATGAGAAAAAGTAAATAGAACTGCTGTATTTAAAAAAAATAAATAAATAAAAGTAGAACAATTTGTACTTACAGCCTTTATTCCATTCCTTCCCACTGATAAAAAAATTATAAAACATAAATAACAAAACATAGAGCAGGCAAAAATGGGTGTCATCAAACTGAGGTGACTTCAACTGGCTATAACCGAGAATGCGACTTTGCTAGATGGCGCTGCGTATGGTCACAGTCGAGAGGTTAATGTTGCCGTTCTATTTAGTTATGCAGATTTGATCTATGATCTTGCACATTTTATTGTTATGAGAAAAAGTAAATAAAAATGTTGAATTTAAAAAATGAATAAATAAATAAAAGTAGAACAATTTCTACATGCATCCCTTATTCCATTAGTTCCCACTGATAACAAAAACTATAAAAAATAAATAACAAAACATAGAGCAGGTTAAAATGGGTGTCATCAACCTGATGTGACCTGAACTATCTATAACCCAGAGTGCGACTTTGCTAGATGGCGCTGCGTATGGTCATAATCGAGAGGTTAATTTTGCCGATCTATTTAGTTATGAAGATTTGATCTATGATCTTGCACATTTTATTGTTATGAGAAAAAGTAAATAAAAATGTTGAATTTAAAAAAGGAATAAATAAATAAAAGTAGAACAATTTCTACATGCAACCCTTACTCAATTAGTTCCTACTGTAAAAAAAATATATAAAAAAGAAATAACAAATTATAGAGAAGGCAAAAATTTGTGTCATCAAAGTGATGTGACCTGAACTATCTATAACCGAGAATGCTACTTTGCTAGATGGCGCTGCGTATGGTCGCAATCGAGAGGTTAATTTTGCCGGTCTATTTAGTTATGAAGATTTGATCTATGATCTTGCACATTTTATTGTTATGAGAAAAAGTAAATAAAAATGTTGAATTTAAAAAAGGAATAAATAAATAAAAGTAGAACAATTTCTACATGCAACCCTTACTACATTAGTTCCTACTGTAAAAAAAATATATAAAAAAGAAATAACAAATTATAGAGCAGGCAAAAATGTGCGTCATCAAAGTGATGTGACCAGAATTAGCTATAACCGAGAATGCGACATTGCCAGATGGCGCTGCGTATGGTCGAACTCGACAGGTTAAAGTTGCCAGTCTATTTAATTATACAAATTTGATCTATGGTCTCGCACAGGTTATTGTTATGAGAAGAAGTAAAGAAAAATGATGTATTAAAAAAAATTAACAAATAAAAGTAAAACAATTTTTAGATGCAGGACTTATTCTATTAGTTCCCACTGAAAAAAATTTTAAAAATAAATAACTAAACATAGAGCAGGCAAAAATGGGTGTCATCAAATTGATGTGACCTGAACTGGCTATAACCGAGAATGCGACTTTGCCAGATGGCGCTGCGTATGGTCGCAGTTGACAGGTTAATGTTGCCGGTTGAGTCAGTTACAAAAATTTGATTTATGATTTAAAAGTATTTAAAAAAATAAGTAAATAAAAGTGGAACAATTTCTACGTGTAGTCCCACTGACAAGAACTATAAATAATAAATAACAAAATATACAGCCTGCACAAATTGGTGTCATCAACATGAACTAGCTATAATCGAGAATGCGACTTTGCCAGATGGCGCTGCGTATGGTCGCAGCGGACAGGTTAAGATTGCCAATCTAGTTAGTTATAAAAATTTGATCTACGGTGCCGTACAGGATATTGTTATGAGAAAAAAAAATAAAAATATATTTAAAAAAAAATAAGTAAATAAAAATTAAACAATTTCTACGTGTAGTTTTTATTTTATTATTTCCCACTGATAAAAGAACTATAAATAATAAATAACAAAGTATACAGCAAGCACAAAAGGGTGTCATCAACCTAAACTAGCTACAACCGAGAATGCGACTTTGCCAGATGGCGCTGCGTATGGTCGCAATCGACAGGTTAAGGTTGCCGGTATAGTTAGTTATAAAAATTTAATCTATGGTCGCGCACAGGTTATTGTTATGAGAAAAAAATTTTATATTTAAAAAAAATAAATAAATAAAAGTGGAAAAATTTCTAGATGCAGCCCTTATTCGATTAGTTCCACTGCTAAAAATCTATAAATAATAAATAACAAAAGATTCAGCAGACCCAAATGGGTATCATCAAACTGATGTGACCTGAACTGGCTATAACCGAAAATGCGACTTTGCCAGATGGCGCTGCGTATGGTCGCAGTCGACAGGTTAAGGTTGCCGGTCTATTTAGTTATACAAATTTGATCTATGGTCTCGCAAAAGTTATTGTTATGAAAAAAAGTAAATAGAAATGTTGTATTTAAAAAAAATAAATAAATAAAAGTAGAACAATTTCTACAAACAGCCTTTATTCCATTAGGTCCCACTGATAAAAAAACTATAAAAAATAAATAACAAAACATAGAGCAGGCAAAAATGGGTGTCATCACATTTATGTGACCTGAACTGGCTATAACCGAAAATGCGACTTTGCCAGATGGCGCTGCGTATGGTCGCAGTCGACAGGTTAAGGATGCCGGTCTATTTAGTTATACAAATTTGATCTATGGTCTCGCAAAAGTTATTGTTATGAAAAAAAGTAAATAGAAATGTTGTATTTAAAAAAAATAAATAAATAAAAGTAGAACAATTTCTACAAACAGCCTTTATTCCATTAGGTCCCACTGATAAAAAAACTATAAAAAATAAATAACAAAACATAGAGCAGGCAAAAATGGGTGTCATCAACATCAAACTGATGTGACCTGAACTAGCTATAACCGAGAATGCGACTTTGCCAAGATGGCGCTGCGTATAGTCGCAGTAGACAGGTTAAGTTTGCCGGTCTATTTAGTTATACAAATTTGATCTATGGTCTCGCAAAAGTTATTGTTATGAAAAAAAGTAAATAGAAATGTTGTATTTAAAAAAAATAAATAAATAAAAGTAGAACAATTTCTACAAACAGCCTTTATTCCATTAGGTCCCACTGATAAAAAAACTATAAAAAATAAATAACAAAACATAGAGCAGGCAAAAATGGGTGTCATCGACATCAAACTGATGTGACCTGAACTAGCTATAACCGAGAATGCGACTTTGCCAAGATGGCGCTGCGTATGGTCGCAGTAGACAGGTTAAGTTTGCCGGTCTATTTAGTTATACAAATTTGATCTATGGTCTCCCAAAAGTTATTGTTATGAGAAAAAGTAAATAGAAATGTTGCATTTAAAAAAAATAAATAAATAAAAGTAGAACAATTTCTACATACAGCCTTTATTCCATTAGGTCCCACTAATAAAAAAACTATAAAAAATAAATAACAAAACATAGAACAGTCAAATATGGGTGTCATAAACATCAAACTGATGTGACCTGAACTAGCTATAACCGAGAATGCGACTTTGCCAAGATGGCGCTGCGTTTGGTCGCGGTAGACAGGTTAAGGTTGCCGGTCTATTTAGTTATACAAACTGGATCTATGGTCTCCCAAAAGGTATTGTTATGAGAAAAAGTAAATAGAAATGTTGTATTTAAAAAAAAATAAATAAATAAAAGTAGAACAATTTCTACATACAGCCTTTATTCCATTAGGTCCCACTGATAAAAAAACTATAAAAAATAAATAACAAAACATAGAGCACACAAAATGGGTGTCATCAACATCAAACTGATGTGACCTGAAATAGCTATAACCGAAAATGCGACTTTGCCAAGATGGCGCTGCGTATGGTCGCAGTAGACAGGTTAAGGTTGCCGGTCTATTTAGTTATTCAAATTTGATCTATGGTCTCGCAAAAGTTATTGTTATGAGAAAAAGTAAATAGAACGGTTGTATTTAAAAAAAAAATAAATAAATACAAGCAAAAAAATTATAAAACATAAATAACAAAACATAGAGCAGGCAAAAATGGGTGTCATCAAACTGAGGTGACTTCAACTGGCTATAACCGAGAATGCGACTTTGCCAGATGGCGCTGCGTATGGTGGCTGTCAACAGGCTAAGGTGGCCGGTCTATTTAGTTATACAAATTTGATCTATGGTCTCGCACAGGTTATTGTTATGAAAAAAAAATAAAATAAAAATGTTGTATTTAAAAAAAGTAAGTAAATAAAAGTGAAAAGTGGAACAATTTCTACGTGTAGTCTTGATTCGATTAGTATATAAATTCGACTGATATAAAAATATAAATAATAAATAACAACATCTACAGCAGCCACAAATAGGTGTCATCAAACTGGATTAGTTTGGCGGTATAGTTAGATATAAAAAATTGATCTATAATCTCGCATAGTTTATTGTTATGAGAAAAAGTAAATCAAAATGTTGTATTTAAAAAAAAATAAATAAATAAAAGTAGAACAATTTCCACATTCAGCCCTTATTCCATTAGTTACTTATACACTTACTTATACTAACCTGAACTGGCTATAACCGAGAATGGGAATTTGCCAGATGGCGCTGCGTATGGTCGCAGTTGAGAGGTTAATGTTGCCGGTCTAGTTAGTTATACAAATTTGTTCTATGTTCTCGCAAAGGTTATTGTTATGAGAAAAAGTTAATTGAAATGTTGAATTTAAAAAATGAATAAATAAATAAAATTAGAACAATTTCTACATGCAGCCCTTATTCCATTAGTTCCCACTGATAAAAAAAAACTATAAAAAAATAAATAACAAAACATAGAGCAGGCCAAAATGGGTGTTATCAACCTGATGTGACCTGAACTATCTATAACCGAGAATGTGACTTTGCTAGATGGCGCTGCGTATGGTCGAAGTCGAGAGGTTAATGTTGCCGGTCTATTTAGTTATGCAGATTTGATCTATGATCTTGCACATTTTATAAAAGTAAATAAAAATGTTGAATTTAAAAAAGGAGTAAATAAATAAAAGTAGAACAATTTCTACATGCAGCTCTTATTCCATTAGTTCCCACTGATAAGAAAAAGTTATAAAAAAGAAATAACAAATTATAGAGAAGGCAAAAATGTGTGTCATTAAAGTGATGTGTCCTGAACTATCTATAACCGAGAATGCGACTTTGCTAGATGGCGCTGCGTATGGTCGCAATCGAGAGGTTAATTTTGCCGGTCTATTTAGTTATACAGATTTGATCTATGATCTTGCACAGGTTATTGTTATGAGAAAAAGTAAATAAAAATGATGAATTTAAAAAAGGAATAAATAAATAAAAGTAGAACAATTTCTACATGCAACCCTTATTCCATTAGTTCCTACTGATAAAAAAAACTTTAACAAATAAATAACAAAATATAGATCAGGCAAAAATGTGTGTCATCAAAGTGATGTGACCTGAACTATCTATAACCGAGAATGCGACTTTGCTAGATGGCGCTGCTTATGGTCGCAATCGAGAGGTTAAAGTTGCCAGTCTATTTAATTATACAAACTTGATCTATGGTATCGCACAGGTTATTGTTATGAGAAGAAGTAAAGAAAAATGATGTATTAAAAAAAATTAACAAATAAAAGTAAAACAATTTTTACATCCAGCACTTATTCTATTAGTTCCCACTGAAAAAAATTAAAAAAATAAATAACTAAACATAGAGCAGGCAAAAATGGGTGTCATCAAATTGATGTGACCTGAACTGGCTATAACCGAGAATGCGACTTTGCCAGATGGCGCTGCGTATGGTCGCAGTTGACAGGTTAATGTTGCCGGTCTATTTAGTTATACAAATTTGATCTATGGTCTCGCACAGATTATTGTTATGAGAAAAAAAACGATAAAAATGTTGTATTTAAAAAAAAAATAAGTAAATAAAAGTGAAAAGTGGAACAATTTCTACGTGTAGTCTTAATTCGATTAGTGTCACACAAATGGGTGTCATCAAACCGGTTTAGGTTGCCGGTCTAGTTAGATATAAAAAAATTGATCTATGATCTCGCACAGGTTATTGTTATGAGAAAAAATAAATAAAAATGTTGAATATAAATAAAAGTATTACAATTTCCACATGCAGCCCTTATTTCATTAGTTCCACTGATAAAAAAAAACTATAAAAAATATATAACAAAACATAGAGCAAGCAAAAATGGGTGATAGAAGAGGAAAAAATTTATTTAAAAAAAAATAATGAATAAATAAAAGTAGAAAAATTTCTGCGTGCAGTCTTTATTCCATTAGTTCCCACTGATAAAAAACTATAAATAATAAATAACAAAATATACAGCAGGCACAAATGGGTGTCATCAAACTGATGTGACCTGAACTAACTATAACCGAGAATGCGACTTTGCCAGATGGCGCTGCGTATAGGCACAGTCGACAGGTTAAGGTTGCCGGTCTAGTTAATCTAGCTAGTAGTTAGTTATACTTTTTTTTAATTTTGTTATGTGGATTAAAATCAAAATTAAGACCTGATTCCCAATGTTGAAAATCCTCTGGCAACTTTGATTGTAAAGGTAAACATGAAAAATTAATAATACAGAAAATTATTTCCCTGATGTTAATTATGTCTGCTAATTAATTCCTTTAGCAAGTCCAAAGCATCTTTATAGAATATGCAGAAAACATAGATATCCGAAATGTCATATGCATAGAATATCTCTTAAATGTCAATAAGAAAGTGTATCGTCAACAATATGTAGATCCGTATATTTTAGAGAATATCCCTCATGGAATATACTGGAAGTAGTCTTTTGCATATGTACTGCATATGCATGGAACTTTCTCTGATCCTATGCGGAACTTACAAAAAAGTTTGACCGCATTTTATTCTTATGCTTTGTAGTAAACGCCATGCACATATTATTTTACAATCTTCTGGCAACCTAGAGCTACGTCTGAACAAAAAAAAGCAGGAAAATATTGACTTGATTCAACGTTAATCTGGCCTGCTAATTAACGTCTCTAGCACATACATTGCATGTTCATAGAATATACAGAAGACATAGATATGCGTAATATCATATACCCAAATTGGTCTTCCATGTATTGGGATCTCGGAAACTATAGGAGCTTCCTTTTCTTATTTTTCATTCCGTTATCGTGTATTCTGCATTTAGGTACTTGGCCTTGAAGAAAGAAAATCTTTTTTAATTTAATAAATTTATAGGCCCCAAGACTTGAATTGTTTTAAACTATGCCGAAGTCGTTCCTGGTTCCGGATGTTTTCCTTCGTAGTCAGTTTTTGAAATGTAAGTAATTTTGTTGGCTCGGAAATGAGATTCCCGCATGTCACAATTTCCCTTACTTCAAGTAAATAATTTCCAGCTGCTTCAATTTTTAAAAATGTACCATTTTGTTTTTCCCAAAATTTCTCAAAAACCCGATTTTGAATAGCCCCCCCGTTTTTGTCATTACATTACTAACATAATTGTCTAGACCTTTCCCCATTTAACCGACTTCGTAGCTCCTATAGTTTCCGATATTCCAATACATGGAAGACCAATTTGGGACACACTGTATACTGAATAGCCCTTAAATGTCTAAGAATAATAACTATGTGAGACAGTAAATCCTAACACAATGCATGAACTAAAATTTGAACACAAAATTAAAGCAGCCTTAGAGACCGAAGAAAGATGCAGAATTAGAAACAAAGAAAATACGTAAAAGTAAAAATTTAAAAAAGAATTCACGAGAAATAAAATTACTTAGGGTTGATTAATTGCTGAATTTAAGGAAAATCTAAATAGTTGTAAAATGGAAACTTTATAGAGAAGACATAGACGAGAAACGTAATCATAATAATCGATTGACAATTAATAAGCTCAGAGTAAAAGGTACGAAAAATACAGAAATTTAAGAATAGAACAGTATCCACAAAAAAGACTAATACAGTTTTAAACAAGAAAAATGTGGTAGAATTTAGTTGAAATCTATAGCTGCGTAATTAAGAACGTTAGTTCAGGTTAGAAATGCAATAAATCCTGACTTTTCTGCTTCCAAATGAACACTCTTCTGCTATGTAGACCTCTAACAACTCCGTTAGAAGGGAACACACTATATGCCCTTCGCTGTATGTGTAGCAATCGTAGACGCAACTAACCAAGAAGAAACCATAAATTCAAAATGCTCTCAGCTCGATGAGTTCCATGGGACCCCATCGCACTTTCCCCATTCCGACAAACCCCATCCTCCTGCACGGTCCCCAACGCCACCCTCCAACCTACCCCTACGACAGCCCGTAGAGTGGAAGAGAGAGAGAGTCGATAGAGTGGGAAGTGCATACACTGCACATGGGACATTCGTGGAAATTTTCCTTGATTTGCTAAGGTTCGTGGTTTCCATGGCAGTTCTTAGAGATTTTGGATGAAATAGTGTTAGAATAGTTGGGCACCAAAGGTGAACAAGTTTTCAAGTGGGGTTCTAATTATATTCGGTTAGAATGATGATGGAGAATTTCCGCGAACTTCCCATGTGCAAAGTGCAGTCCATGGGAGACAGACATAGTAAAGATAGCCAGATGCAGCGATAGAGAGGACAGAGGCCTCCCTTTTCGGACCGCACAACGCGCATAGCCGATTTGTTATATACTTTACTTATATACTAGAAATTCGGGGTTTCAAAATTTCAGGGATGTGAATTTTCAGTATCTAGCTAACTGCGAAAAGAACCCCTTCACAAAATCCCCTCAACCTGTCTATACCTACAGTTTTTCTACTGGAAAAAGTTTTACACCGGATAAAAGTGAGTTTTAAGTACCATTTATATAACTTCTTTTTTCGTTGTTGATGCTTGCCCTGTATATGTGGATTATGTGAGCTTCTGTTAGGTTTGAGATGAGCAAATTTGTTTTTTTGATTTTTTGCACTCTGTGACGACACAATTTCAGATATTTGTTTAGTAGTGTATAACCCCTTTTGGTTCCCTGGTCCTCAAAATAACTTCCAATAGACTTCTAGAGAAGGAAGGTAAAGAGTGCTCTAAGATGGACTGCTTTCTTGGTCCATGTTGGTTTCCTTTGGAGTTATCTAGCTAGCAAATGTTTCAATTTTTTAGTTTTGATCATTGAAGGGGTCATGTTCTTTTTTGTCACTTAGTTATTGAAACATATACTGCCAAAATTATCTGACTAATGTATGAGGGTTGGTCCATTTCACAACATGTATCAATTTTTCACCTCAAGGTTTTGGTATATATCATTAACTTTTTTCAAAAGAATCCCGGTCCATCTACTAAATTGCAAATCATTTCAAAGCCTCCTCAGTTCACATCATTATTTGCTTGCATGTTTTTTGGTTTTAATCACAGTTTCATGTTACCATCCACGCACGCTTCCCATAATAATTAATCAAAATGTTTGTTATTTGAATTCATTAGCAACTTTTGTTTATTTAGTTTTACGTTATTTTCTTAATAAATCCCCCCTTTGCCTGTACAAACCAAGTTGTTGCAGATGAACGATAGATATCATCACTTTTTCGTAGCTCTGAAGAGAATTTATATGAAAGTCTACAGAATATTATCTATGTATGTTTTGATTTGATAATTGGAAACTGGTTTTTGGTAGCTGTGAGTACTCAACTTGCATAACGATAGCAATTTTTTCAATTAGATTACTGTAAAAACATTTATGCATAAGCAAGAGTATAATAGATGCAATATTTTAACAATTTTTATACTCAATTGCTCTATTTGGGTTTTCATTTATTCTTCTTTATTTTGCCTCTCTAACCTTCTCTCTCCTCCATCAGTTGTACAATATCTGTCTCCGTCCTGCCCTCTTAAAAAGCATTTTTTGATATTTTCTATAGCTTTGTTTATAATTGTTAACTTTTAGACGCAACTTATTGAACTAAAAATATGAGAGCTGGCAACAAAAAAATTGTAAAATAATAAAGAGCAAAAGTGAGGACTGATAAGCTTACAAATATTGGCATTGTGGAGAAAAATTGTGAAAAAGACTGGTAAATTATAAACTAAAGAAGTAAAAGTGCCTTTAGGAAAACTTTGAGAAATTTTGAGTATTGAACAGTTTCTCAAAATGATCAAAGTTATAGCTCACCCAAGCCATCTTTTGACACAAATTTCGCTTTCAACAAAAGTCGTAAGTGTACGATTTGGCAAAACTTTGAAGAAAAATTCTCAGATTGGTGAGTAACAATAAAAAAAAACTGGAACGAATCACGAAAAACCAAAAGGGCTAATTATTAAGGAATCCCATAAGTGCAAAGAATAATCATGTTTAGGGACGAGAAAATGCTTTACCACTCTAGAAAGTTGACAAAAGTTCTGACAAAAAAGGAATACTGGGAAGAAGTAAAAAACAAATGGAAAAGTACTTAAAATTGCCAAACTTTGAAATTTGACTCCCAATCATAGAGGAAGGTTGTAATACACAATCGAAACGTTGGAGTATTATAAAACATCTGTTGTTACCCAATGCATTTTATATGACACGAGCACTGATTCCTTGATGTGTTCAAATTTCTAAGGTATTAGCCATTCAGGATTTTTTGCAATTTTAATAACAATGGATTGTTAATTTTTCTCTCTACCCATCTCACTTTCGCTCATGTCAAAAAGATTAGCAAGTCAAATTTCCAAGGCTAAGGAGATGCCAAATTTTTGTGAATAGCTAATACCTATGAGAGTACCATGTTTAAACTATATCTCGGGAACAATTAGAGCTAAGAGTCTGGAATGTGATACAAAGCTTCCTTATAAGGAATGGACTAGAGGCAGATGTATAAGCCATTCACTTTTTATTGTCGTCAAGTAGGCGTTGGAAATTTGGTTGGACATTTTTATCGTATCTTCCCAACATGTGCTAAAAGGAGATGGGTATAATAAACATGAAGGTTCAAAGGTAACTAGATGACAAAAATAAGTAAATGGGTAATATGTCGAAACTTCCATCAGCCATCAAAGATTCTATTATCGATTTTCCTTTATTTAAGTGACAGTTTTTTACTACATCTCAAAAAGTATTACAAAAGGACCCTAAAACCAAATATATCCAACCTTTTGACGCTCAGTCTGCTGTGTGCTCTCATCCAGGTTTTTATTTTCTATTAGAACTTGCAGTAAACGCTACAGAATAATCAGCTTTTGCATTTCACTTTTTTATTTCATTTTGCCTAGTTTTATAGCAGGCAATGAAAGCAAAAAACCGATAATAAATGTTTGAAAATTTAGAAATTTTTCTTTTTGACTGAAAATGTTTTCATTCTTTTTGTGTGATATCGATTTTAATTGTTGGTTTAAGGAGTTTTATGATAAAGGAGTTAATTTTTATTTTTTGATAATATAAGGTGTCCCAAAAAAAATTTTTAACGTGCAATTTTAGAGTTTTGTCTGTCAAGTCAGTCAAAATTAAAAAAAGGGTGCAAATTATTACATCATTTTTGGGCCCCTCGCACTCGGTCAGTATTAAAGCTAGACCTCTAGATATTAGCTGAAAATGTTGATCAGTTCCTTTGCTTTTTTTGCTCTTATGTATATTTTCGGATAAATCTTCATCAAAACGAGATATAAGCTATCAAAGAACGCAAAGCACTATTTTGATCTCCAAATTTAGGTTCGAGAGCCCCGTATGCTTAACTCACGACTTTTGATTTCTGCCATGGTCACCCCTCCCAAAAAAACCGTGATAATCGCTTTTATTTGTTGGTTTTAGAGGTTTTTTTTATAAAGGCGTTGATTTTTGTTACAGATAGTACAAGGTGTCCCAAAAAAACTGTGATGTGCAATTTAGATTTTTGTCAGTCAAGTCACTCAAAATAAAAAAAAATTGCAAAATCTGTACATTATTTTTAGGGCACCCGCACTCGGTCAGTATTAAAGCTGGACATGTAGAGATTAGCTGAAAATGTTGCTCAGCTTCTTTGCTTTATTTGCTCTTATTGCATATTTTCGGACAAATCTTCATCGAAACGAGATACAAGCTAGAAAAGACCTCAAAGCACGAATTTAATCTCAAAATTTGGGTTCGAAAACCTCATAAGCTTAACCTGCAACTTTAAACACCTCCTACGGTCCCCCCTCCCAATAAACTGTGATAATCAACTTTGTTTATTGGTTTTAGGAGTTTTATGATACAGGCGTTGATTTTTGTTTTATATGGTACAAGGTGTCACAACAAAAATCAGTAAGATGCAATTTTAAATTTTTGTCAGTCAAGTCAGTCAAAATTTAAAAAAAGTTCAAAATTCGTACATCATTTTTGGGCCACCCGCGCTCGGTCAGTACTAGAGCTGGACATATAGAGATTAGCTGAGAATGTTGCTCAACTTCTTCGCTCTTTTTCCTCTTATTGCATACTTTAGGATAAATCTTCATCGAAGCGAGATAGAAGCCAGCAAATACCGCAAAGCACGATTTTGTTCTCCAAAATTAGGTTTAAGAGCCTCATATGCTTAATCCGCGACTTTTCATTTCTCGTATGGTCCCCCCTCTATTTTAGACAGTACAAAGGGTCCACAAAAAAATCTGTAACGTGCAATATAGATTTTTGCCAGTCAAGTCAGTCAAAATAAAAAAAGTGCAAAATTCGAACCTCATAAGCTTAACCTGCAACTTTAGACTTCTTTTACGGTCCCCCGTCCCAATAAACTGTGATAATCAACTTTGTCTATTGGTTTTAGGAGTTTTATGATACAGGCGTTGATTTTTGTTTTATATGGTACAAGGTGTCACAACAAAAATCATTAAGGTGCAATTTTTAATTTTTGTCAGTCAAGTCAGTCAAAATTAAAAAAAAGTCCAAAATTCGTACATCATTTTTGGGCCACCCGCGCTCGGTCAGTACTAGAGCTGGATATATAGAGATTAGCTGAGAATGTTGCTCAGCTTCTTTGCTTTTTTTCCTCTTATTGTATATTTTAGGATAAATCTTCATCGAAGCGAGATAGAAGCTAGCAAATACCGCAAATCACTATTTTGTTCTCCAAAATTAGGTTCAAGAGTCTCATATGCTTAATCCGCGACTTTTGATTTCTCGTATGGTCCCCCCTCTATTTTAGACAGTACAAGGGTCCCCAAAAAAATCTGTAACGTGCAATATAGATTTTTGCCAGTCAAGTCAGTCAAAATAAAAAAAGTGCAAAATTCGTGCATCATTTTTGGGCCACCCGTACTCGGAGTGCATTAGAGCTGGACATCTAGAGATTAGCTGAAAATGTTGCTCAACTTCTTTGCTTTTTTTGCTATTATTGTATATTTTCGGATAAATCTTCATCGAAACAAGATATAGGCTAGCAAAGCACGCAAAGCACGATTTTGATCTCCAAATTTAGGTTCGAGAGCCTCATATGCTTCCCCGCGACTTTTGATTTCTCCCATGGTCCCTGCTCCCAAAAAACTGTGATAATCGATTTTATTTGTTGGTTTTAGGAGTTTTATGATAAAGGTGTTGATTTCTGTTTTAGATAGTATAAGGTGTCTCAAAAAAAAAAATCTGTAACATTAAATTTAGATTTTTGTCAGTCAAGTTAGTCAAAATAAAAAAAGTGCAAAATTCGTACATCATTTTCGGGCCCCTCGCACTCGATCAGTATTAGAGCTGGACATCTAGGGATTAGCTAAAAGTGTCGCTCAGCTTCTTTGCATTTTTTGCTCTTATTGCATATTTTCGGACAAAGCTTCATCGAAACGAGATATAAGCTAGAAAAGTCCTCAAAGCACGATTTTAATCTCCAAATTTCGGTTCAAGAACCTCATAAGCTTAACCTGCAACTTTAGACTTCTCCTACGGTCCCCCCTCCCAATAAACTGTGATAATCAACTTTGTTTATTGGGTTTTGGAGATTTATGATACAGGCGTTGATTTTTGTATGGTACAAGGTGTCACAACACAAATCAGTAAGGTGCAATTTTAGATTTTTGTCAGTCAAGTCAGTCAAAAATATAAAAAAGTCGAAAATTTGTATATCATTTTTCACCCGCGGTCGGTCAGTACTAGAGCTGGATATCTAGGGATTAGCTGAGAATGTTGCTCAGTTTCTTTGCTTTTGTTGCTCTTATTGCATATTTTCGGATAAAGTTTTATCGAAACGAGATATAGCCTAGAAAAGACCTCAAAGCACGATTTTGATCTCCAAATTAAGGTTCGAGGGTGATAATCGATTTTATTTGTTGGTTTTAGGAGTTTTATGATAAAGGCGTTGATTTCTGTTTTACATAGTGTCCCAAAAAAAAATCTGTAATGTGCAATTTTAGATTTTTGTCACTTTCAGAATAAAATGCTAAAAAAAATTGTTTCTTAGTTCAAAGCTTTAAAAACTTCTAAGTAAGCTTCCAGTCGGAAAAAAATCCGATTTTCTTGAGTTGGGTGAAATATAGAAATTCATTTTTTGTACCTTAAATAGCGTATAACTGTGAAACAAAGCCAAATAAATTGAACATTGCGAGTGCAGTTAAAGCAGAACTTCCATTAAGCCCTGAAATTGTAGTTTTAGTTACTTTTTGGGACACCTTTTACTACCTATCTAAAACAGAATTTATCATAAAACTACTGAAAGCAACGCATAAGATCGGCAGACACAAATCTATACGGGAAAAATCAAATTTTGCATGTTGAGCATGAAATATGCTCATAAACCAAAATTTGGAGATGAAAATCGTGCATTTTGGATTTTGACTTGTATCTCGTTACAGTGAAGACTCTTCCAAAAATGTATAATAAGTGGTAATAAAGTAGGAGAGCCGAGCTACATTTTGTGCCTATCTTCGAATGATCACTTATTATAGTAACAGAGCACGGGTGGCCCAAAACTAAAGTACAATTTTTGCATTTCCTTTTATTTTTTTTCGAAAACCATAAACGATACCTTCATTCCGTCTTCTCACTTTGCCTTGTATTTCATGATAACCTCTGCATACCACCTATTTACATTATATTAAAAACTTTGTCGTTTTCAACATTAAAAGAAAAAATCTAAAATTTTCACATGCATTGTAGTTTTTAACAGCTTATATCTCGTTTCAATGAAGATTTATCCAAAAATGTATAATAAGTGCTAAGAAATTATAGGACTGGTGCTACATTATCAACTTATTCATAAATGTCCAGATTTAACAGTAACTGAGCACGGGTGTCCCAAAAATTAAGTTAAAATTTTGCACTTTTTTTTATTTTTCTCTAAAAGTGTAAATGATACCTGCATTCTGTTCACCCTATCTTGTAGCCCTCAAGGATCTGTGCATATATATTGAAAAGTATTATCGTTTTCAAGATAAAGGTAAAAATCTAAAATTTTCAAAAATTTTAAAAGGAACCGTTAAGATGGTTGAAATATTCAGAAAAACCAATTGTCACAAATTTTGATAAAACTGACGTCAGATAGTAAGGGGCATGAAAATGTGTCATAAACATGTAAAACTGGAACTATCTTGCCCTTCAAAATGGCGTCTATCAACGTTTTCCCACTATTTTCTCGAAATTCCAAGATTTATGTCAACTTATCTGGAAAAGACAAAATGATGGAAGGATTTCGTTGACAGTAATGGAAAGGCCATTCTCACGATTTACTTATTAGCTTGTCATGTCATCTTAGTTACTTTATTTTGTAGGTATAATTTTCCTTACAAATATAAAATTATAAAATAATTAAACATTTTTTGGGGCACTCTATATTATCAATAAGAGTCATCAACGTCTTATTAATCATAAAACTCCTAAATGCAATGAATAAAATCAATTATCACAGATTTATAAGGGAATTATCGAAATTTGCATGTTGAGTATATGAGGCCCTCGAACCGGCCACAAAAACCTGAATTTGGAGAGGAAAATCATGCATTGTCGTCTTTGACAGCTTAGAAGATAAGAGTAATCTACGCCATATTAATCATAAAATTCCTAAATGCAACGAATAAAATCAATTATCCCAGAATTATATGGGAATTATCGAAATTCGCATGTTGAGCATTGAGGCCCTCGAACCGGCCAAAAAAACCTACATTTGGAGACGAAAATCATGCATTGTCGTTTTTAACAGCTTAGAAGATAAGAGTAATCTATGATTTATTAATCATAAAACTCCTAAATGCAACGAATAAAATCAATTATCACAGATTTATATGGGAATTATCGAAACTCGCATGTTGAGCAGATGAAGCCGTAGAACCGGTCCAAAATCCTAAATCGGGAGACGAAAATCATGCATTGTCATCTTTGACAGCTTAGAAGATAAGAGTAATCTACGTTTTATTAATCATGAAACTCCTAAATGCAACGAATAAAATCAATTATCTCAGAGTTATATGGGAATGATCGAAATTCGCATGTTGAGCATATGAGGCCCTAGAACCGCCCCAAAAACCTAATTTTGGAGATGAAAATCATGCATTTTCGTCTTTGACAGCTTAGAAGATAACAGTAATCTACGTCTTATTAATAATAAAACTCCTAAATGCAACGAGTAAAATCAGTTATCACAGATTTATATGGGAATTATCGACATTCGCATGTTGAGCATATGAGGCCCTCGAGCCGGCCCAAAAACCTTAAATTTGGACACGAAAGTCATGCATTTTCGTCTTTGACAGCTTAGAAGATAAGAATAATCTACGTCTTATTAATCATTAAACTCCTAAACGCAACGAATAAAATCAATTATCACAGATTTATATCGGAATTATCGAAATTCGCATGTTAAGCATATGAGGCCCTCGAACCGGCCCACAAATCTAAATTTGGAGACGAAAATCATGCTTTGTCGTCTTTGACAGCTTAGAAGATAAGAGTAATCTACGCCATATTAATCATGAAACTCCTAAATGCAACGAATAAAATCAATTATCCCAGAGTTATATGGGAATTATCGAAATTCGCATGTTGAGCATTGAGGCCCTCGAACCGGCCCAAAAACCTACATTTGGAGACGAAAATCATGCATTGTCGTCTTTAACAGCTTAGAAGATAAGAGTAATCTATGATTTATTAATCATAAAACTCCTAAATGCAACGAATAAAATCAATTATCACAGATTTATATGGGAATTATCGAAATTTGCATGTCTTATTAATCATAAAACTCCTAAATGCAACGAATAAAATCAATTATCACAGATTTATATCGGAATTATCGAAATTCGCATGTTAAGCATATGAGGCCCTCGAACCGGCCCACAAATCTAAATTTGGAGACGAAAATCATGCTTTGTCGTCTTTGACAGCTTAGAAGATAAGAGTAATCTACGCCATATTAATCATGAAACTCCTAAATGCAACGAATAAAATCAATTATCCCAGAGTTATATGGGAATTATCGAAATTCGCATGTTGAGCATTGAGGCCCTCGAACCGGCCCAAAAACCTACATTTGGAGACGAAAATCATGCATTGTCGTCTTTAACAGCTTAGAAGATAAGAGTAATCTATGATTTATTAATCATAAAACTCCTAAATGCAACGAATAAAATCAATTATCACAGATTTATATGGGAATTATCGAAATTTGCATGTCTTATTAATCATAAAACTCCTAAATGCAACGAATAAAATCAATTATCACAGATTTATATGGGAATTATCGAAATTCGCATGTTGAGCATTTGAGGTACTCGAACCGGCCCAAAAATCTAAATTTGGAGACGAAAATCATGCTTTGTCGTCTTTGACAGCTTAGAAGATAAGAGTAATCTACGCCATATTAATCATGAAACTCCTAAATGCAACGAATAAAATCAATTATCCCAGAGTTGTATGGGAATTATCGAAATTCGCATGTTGAGCATTGAGGCCCTCGAACCGGCCCAAAAACCTACATTTGGAAACGAAAATCATGCATTGTCGTCTTTAACAGCTTAGAAGATAAAAGTAATCTATGATTTATTAATCATAAAACTCCTAAATGCAACGAATAAAATCAATTATCACAGATTTATATGGGAATTATCGAAATTTGCATGTCTTATTAATCATAAAACTCCTAAATGCAACGAATAAAATCAATTATCACAGATTTATATGGGAATTATCGACATTCGCATGTTGAGCATTAAGGCCCTCGAACCGGCCCAAAAACCTACATTTGGAGACGAAAATCATGCATTGTCGTCTTTAACAGCATAGAAGATAAGAGTAATCTATGATTTATTAATCATAAAACTCCTAAATGCAACAAATAAAATCAATTATCACAGATTTATATGGGAATTATCGAAATTTGCATGTCTTATTAATCATAAAACTCCTAAATGCAACGAATAAAATCAATTATCACAGATTTATATGGGAATTATCGAAATTCGCATGTTGAGCATATGAGGTACTCGAACCGGCCCAAAAATCTAAATTTGGAGACGAAAATCATGCTTTGTCGTCTTTGACAGCTTAGAAGATAAGAGTAATCTACGCCATATTAATCATGAAACTCCTAAATGCAACGAATAAAATCAATTATCCCAGAGTTATATGGGAATTATCGAAATTCGCATGTTGAGCATTAAGGCCCTCGAGCCGGCCCAAAAACCTACATTTGGAGACGAAAATCATGCATTGTCGTCTTTAACAGCATAGAAGATAAGAGTAATCTATGATTTATTAATCATAAAACTCCTAAATGCAACCAATAAAATCAATTATCACAGATTTATATGGGAATTATCGAAACTTGCATGTTGAGCAGATGAAGCCCTAGAACCGGCCCAAAATCCTAAATCGGGAAACGAAAATCATGCATTGTCGTCTTTGACAGCTTAGAAGATAAGAGTAATCTACGTCTTATTATTAATAAAACTCCTAAATGCAACGAGTAAAATCAGTTATCACAGATTTATATGGGAATTATCGAAACTCGCATGTTGAGCATATGAGGCCCTCGAACCGGCCCAAAAACCTTAAATTTGGGCACGAAAGTCATGCATTTTCGTTTTTGACAGCTTAGAAGATAAGAATAAGCTACGTCTTATTAATCATTAAACTCCTAAATGCAACGAATAAAATCAATTATCACAGGTTTATATCGGAATTATCGAAATTTGCATGTTGAGCATATGAGGCCCTCGAACCGGCCCAAAAATCTAAATTTGGAGACGAAAATCATGCATTGTCGTCTTTGACAGCTTAGAAGATAAGAGCAATCTACGTCTTATTAATCATAAAACTCCTAAATGCAACAAATTAAAATCAATTATCACAGATTTATATGGGAATTATCGAAATTTGCATGTTGAGCATATGAGGTCCTCGAACCGGCCCAAAAACCTACATTTGGAGATGAAAATCATGCATTATCTTTTTTGACAGCTTAGAAGATAAAAGTAATCTACGTCCTAGTAATTATAAAACTCCTAAATGCAACGAATTAAAAAATTAACACAGATTTATATGAGAATTATCCAAATTCGCATGTTGAGCATATGAGGCCCCATAACCAGCCCAAAAATCTAAATTTGGAGACGAAAATCATGCATTGTTGTCTTTGACAGCTTAGAAGATAGGAGTAATCAAAGTCTTATTAATCATAAAACTCCCAAATGCAACGAATAAAATCAATTGTGACAGATTTATATGTGAATTAAATTAATAATATATCTTATTAATCATAAAGCTCCTAAATGCAACGAATAAAGTCAATTATCATAGATGTATATGCGAATTATCGAAATTCGCATGTTGAGCATATGTGACCTTAGAACCGGCCCAAAAACCTATATTTGGAGACGAAAATCATGCCTTGTCGTCTTTGACAGCTTAGAAGATAAGAGCAATCAACGTCTTATTAATCATAAAACTCCCAAATGCAACGAATAAAATCAATTGTGACAGATTTATATGTGAATTATCGAAATATGCAAGTTGAGCATATGAGGCCCTCGAACCGGCCCAAAAACCTAAATGTGGGGACGAAAATCATGCATTGCGGTCTTTGACAGCTTATAGGTCGTTTCAATAAAGTTTTATCCAAAAATTTATAATAAGTGCTAAGAAATTATAGGAGCAAAGCAATATTATAAACTTATTCATAAATGTCCAGCTTTAATAGTAACCGAGCACGGGTGGCCCAAAAATTAAGTTAAAATATTGCACTTTTTTTTATTTTTCTCTAAAACCCTAAATGATACCTGCATTCTGTTCATTCTATCTTGTAGCCCTCAAGATAAAAACAAAAATCTAAAATTTTCAAAAATTTCAATAGGTGGTGGAAATATTAAAAAAAAACTCAAATGTGAAAAATTCGTATATAACTGACGTCAGATGGTAAATGGCCAGAAACTGTGTTATAGAAAGGCAAAATTAAAATTTTCCTTAATTTCTTTTTGTTTCAAAAAGGCTCCGACTTCTCTCAAGAAGTCCAAATGCCAGAAAGATATCATTGACTTTGATTTGATTGTCAATGATTCGTAGGCATAAAGAATCAAAGTTTCTAGGCCTTCCTAACATAACAGGGTGTCTCAAAAAAAACATCATTAGTCTTTTTTGTCTCTGTATTTGGCGCAAAAACCAGTGGTCCAAAAATATTAATATCTAATCGTATTCTCGAAGAATTGAGCTGAATGTGTGTGTGTGCATTGTTCTTCATTACAGATATTTCTAGTAGGTAATTAAAAAGAAATTAAATATGTTTTTTTTTTCAGAATTCAACACTCGTCGACAGTCAACCAAAGTGTTCCCTCCAATTTTCGGCAGAAGAAAACCACTACAATAAATATAATAATACAAATACATACCAGATGTCCCCCAACCTATTCGCAGTGAGCTATTTATACTACCTGAAGGATATTGAGGACTTACGTTAAAAAAAAAACAACAATTACTCAGGATCCGTTTCGTTGATTTCGCGTTAACAAGGGCGTATTTCCACAATTTTCAACATTTTTCCCTAATAATAACACATCACAATTTTACATTTTTCTTTAAATTTCGACATTAAAGTTAATGTATTGAAGGGCTGTTTCGGGCAACGTGAACAACATCACAACACAGACTCAATATTTTAACTTTAACGTTTTCAATTTTTTAGGGCTTCACTGATTTGGATTTAGTAGTTTAGAGTTATACCACATACTAACAGGGCAATATTAGTATAACAAACGGGCTAGTTTTATTCTCATATACAGATACAATAAACCAGACAAGTTTTTTGATCGGTTCAAGTTCAAGTTTTCGACATTAATTCCAGATTTATCGAAGTTTAGTTTTGAGAGTTTTCGAGGAAACAAAAATCTGTGATCATATACGAAGAATTTTTATTCTTTGCCAATTTAGGAATAAAGAAAAAAAAACTATTTACCAGTTATTTTAAAGAAGAAAAAACTGCTTGAAAAGTATTTTTCCAAGATTTCGACTTATGTGCCTTAGAGTGTCGGCCTTAAAGTAACTTACCTTAGCAACTTTGTATATTATTAAAAAAAACTATTGAAAAACAAAGACGAAACATAAATTTTTCTCTCGTGTTAGTACAAAAGACATCTAAATTTTAAGTCGTGTTATATAAATAATAGGAATTGTAAAAATAAAAATAAAAACATCACCTGTACAAATTACACCCAATTGTGACACTATACTCACAAAATATACAACTACGTACGTACATACCGGGCGACGTAAAAAAGTTTCTACGCGTCGCGATCGTGACGATATCTCGCGTATAGTGAAGAAAGGAGACTTGGGAACTACCGATTGAAGAAAATTGGTAAGTTTTGTGTATGAATTACTGTGCTGATAGTTCAGGTTAGTATAAGTTAGTGCAGATTAGTTTTGGACAGTTTAGGTTAGTTCAGCTTAGGGCAAGTTAGTTTCGTTTTTTTTTAGTTGATTTAATGTAACACATTTCGTGCGTTTAATTTTGCGGTTAATTTAAAAATGTGATTATTACGCCACAGTCAACATTTTAAAGCTGGAAATACCAAGCTGAATCGTAGTTGTCGCTGGCCAATCACATCAGATAAAAATCGTTTCGATATTCGAAAGTTTCTAGAGCGAAAACTTTTGCTCAACCCTAATTCACTCTATTAATAGTTTGACAGTGGCAGGAAAATCTACGAATAGTGGCAAGGACACTAGACTAATAAATAAAAAAACTCCGATTATCTATGTTTGTCTTGGCATCAACAGGGACCAAACCAAGAGGAAAGGGTGCCATAACAAAAACAACCTTTTCAGGGAACGCAATGTACAGAAAGAGATGGATAGAAAGAGAATGTTGGACTTTGTGGTAACAGAAGCTTATCTGCGCCATAATGACATCTTGGGTCATATTCGAAAGTTTCCACCCAATGCGGAAATTTTCCGTCTTGCCCAATCCTAATTGATTCTAATAATAATTTGATAGGGAGAGTGAAACCTAAGCCGGTGACATCCTAAAATACTAGACTCTAAAGACGTCCCAATCAATCGAGAAGGATCAAGACGAGCTACTAGAGGATGGGGGCCGAAACAAAAACAACCTTATCGGAGATCGCAATGTACAGAAAGAGATAGATAGGAAAATAATGTTGTACTTTGTAGTAACACGTGCTAATCTGCGCCATAATGACATCTTGTGTCATATTCGAAAGTTTCCATCCAATGCGGAAATTTTCCGTCTTGCCCAACCCTAATTGATTCTAATAATAATCTGACAGGGAGAGTAAAACCTAAGCCGGTGACACCTTAAAATACTAGACTCTAAAGACGTCCCAATCAATCGAGAGGGATCAAGACGAACCACAAGAGGAAAGGGTGCCGCAACAAAAACCGCCTTATCAGAGATCGCTATGTACAAAAAGAGATGGATAGAAATGGATTGAATTGGATTTTGTGGCAACACAGGCTAATCTGCGCCATAATGCCATCTTATGTCGTATTCGAAAGTTTCCATCCAATGCGGAAATTTTCTGTCTTGCCCAGCCCTAATTGATTCTAATAGTAATTTGACAGGGAGAGTAAAACCTAAAAAATACTAGACTTTAAACACGTCATATTCAATCGAGAGGGGTTAAGACGAGCCACAAGAGGATAGGGCGCCGCAACAAAAACAACCTTATCAGAGATCGCAATGTACCGAAAGAGATGGATAGAAACAGAATGTCGGACTTTGTGATAACACAGGCTAATCTGCGCAATAACCACATCTTTTGTCATATTCGAAAGTTTCCGCAAAAATGCGGAAATTTTCCGCCTTGCCCAACCCTAATTGATTCTAATAATAATTTGACAGGGGCAGTAAAACCTAAGCCGGTGACACCTTAAACTACTAGACTCTAAAGACGTTCCAATCAATCGAGATCGAGACGGATCAAGACGAGCCACAAGGGTGCCGCAACAAAAACAACCTTATCGGAGATCGCAATGTCCAGAAAAGGATGCATAAAAAAGAATGTTGGACTTTGTGGTAACACAGGCTAATCTGCGCCATAATACCATCTTGTGTCGTATTCGAAAATTTCCATCCAATGCGGAAATTTTCCGCCTTGCCCAACCCTAATTGATTCTAATAATAATTTGACAGGGAGAGTAAAACCTAAGCCGGTGACATCCTAAAATACTAGACTCTAAAGACGTTCCAATCAATCGAGAAGGATCAAGACGAGCTACTAGAGGATGGGGGCCGAAACAAAAACAACCTTATCGGAGATCGCAATGTACAGAAAGAGATAGATAGGAAAATAATGTTGTACTTTGTGGTAACACGTGCTAATCTGCGCCATAATGACATCTTGTGTCATATTCGAAAGTTTCCATCCAATGCGGAAATTTTCCGTCTTGCTCAACCCTAATTGATTCTAATAATAATCTGACAGGGAGAATAAAACCTAAGCCGGTGACACCTTAAAATACTAGACTCTAAAGACGTCCCAATCAATCGAGAGGGATCAAGACGAACCACAAGAGGAAAGAGTGCCGCAACAAAAACCACCTTATCAGAGATCGCAATGTACAAAAAGAGATGGATAGAAAAGGAATGTTGGACTTTGTGGCAACACACGCTAATCTGCGCCATAATGCCATCTTATGTCGTATTCGAAAGTTTCCATCCAATGCGGAAATTTTCTGTCTTGCCCAGCCCTAATTGATTCTAATAGTAATTTGACAGGGAGAGTAAAACCTAAAAATACTAGACTTTAAACACGTCACATTCAATCGAGAGGGGTTAAAACGAGCCACAAGAGGATTGGACGCCGCAACAAAAACAACCTTATCAGAGATCGCAATGTACAGAAAGAGATGGATAGAAACAGAATGTCGGACTTTGTGATAACACAGGCTAATCTGCGCAATAACCACATCTTTTGTCATATTCGAAAGTTTCCGCAAAAATGCGGAAATTTTCCGCCTTGCCCAACCCTAATTGATTCTAATAATAATTTGACAGGGGCAGTAAAACCTAAGCCGGTGACACCTTAAACTACTAGACTCTAAAGACGTTCCAATCAAACGAGATCGAGACGGATCAAGACTAGCTACAAGGGTGCCGCAACAAAAACAACCTTATCGGAGATCGCAATGTACAGAAAAGGATGCATAAAAAAGAATGCGGGACTTTGTGGTAACACAAGCTAATCTGCGCCATAATACCATCTTGTGTCTTATTCGAAAATTTCCATCCAATGCGGAAATTTTCCGCCTTGCCCAACCCTAGTTGATTCTAATAATAATTTGACAGGGAGAGTAAAACCTAACATGGTGACACTCTAAAATACTAGACTCTAAGGACGGCCCAATCCCCTCGATTTATGTATCCTCGGCGTGACGTCACTACAGTGCTCATGCCAGACAATATCCGAGCAGAGAGTATTCCTATCGTTTAATTTCTAGAGGGAAAACAAAGGATGGGAATAGTCTCACAGCACTCCAGAGCGTCTACCCGAATACACTTTCTTGGGGTCAAAAAAAACACTGAAATGTTGAAAAAGATCGCTAAAGTTTATTTTTATTTAGAATTTTGATTATACTAAAAAAATAATAAGAAAGTGGATAATCGAATATATTTACAAGTATTAGGTTTCATCATATATGTTTTGTATCTTTTTACCAATTTTATTTTTGAGTGTCATGTGACAAACTTCGCTTATTGAAAGAGCCCTGATGACGACCTCAATATAGGTCGAAACGTTGGCAATTTCACAAGCGTGAAGTATTGTTTATGTCCTACACGTCGATGTTTGTTGGTGGGCCTTTAATTATTGAGATTAGAGCATCATTTTTTGGAGTTTTAACTATGAGTAAATTCTGTTCAAATTTACAAAAACAGAGAACATCAAGTAAAAAAGGAGAAACAAAGTTTTTTACCTACAAATTGCTGAAATAAACGTGAAAACAACAGGCGAATGTACAAAACAAAAATAATAATATGCAGAGAAGGATCAAAGTTAAATATTAAGGCCCGACATAACATTTTTCCAACAAGTCAAATATTAATTTTTAATGAGAGAAATTTGATTTAAAATTAAAAATATTTTTCTCACTTTAACTCTTGTAGTTTTTAACTTGTATTTTTGTAGTTTTAATTTGTTTCTTCTTATTCTTTAATTCGTCATATATCTTTCCTCTTATTATGTTTGGTGTTGTCAGTTAAATTTTTTGTATTTCCATATTTTTTTTTCATCGAATTAAATTACACTTTGAATTTGTTATGGTTCCTTCGAGGTAATTTTAATCCACAATTTTACTTTTCCACCAAGCAAAACCTTGTAGTTTAAATTGATGTATTTTGAAATAATTTTGGATCAAAAACTGTGTTTTTACGATAAATGATTCGTGATTTTACCATTTTTTTTATGCATTAATGGCACAAATATAAATTCTCAAACAAGTCAAAAATTAATTTTTAATGACAGAAATTTGATTTAAAATTAAAAATATTTTTCTCACTTTAACTCTTGTAGTTTTTAACTTGTATTTTTGTAGTTTTAATTTTTTTCTTCTTATTCTTTAATTCGTCATATGTCTTTCCTCTTATTATGTTTTGTGTTGTCAGTTAAATTTTTTGTTTTTCTATATTTTTTTTTTCATCGATTTAAATTACACTTTGTATTTGTTTTGGTTCCTTCGAGGTAATTTTAATTCACAATTTTACTTTTCCACCAAGTAAAAACTTGTAGTTTAAATTGATTTCTTTTGCAATAATTTTGAATCAAAAACTGTGCTTTTACCATAAATGATTCGTGATTTTTCCATTTTCTTTATGCGTTAATGGCACAAATATAACTTCTCAAACAAATCAAAAATCGATTTTTATCGAAAAAATTAAGGACCGTAAAGAAACTTCTTTTAGTAATTTTTCAAAGTTTTAAACGTTTTTATAGGAATATTTTTAATTAAAATTGCTAAATAGATAACTCCTGTAGACATATTTTTTACTTAGAAAGTACCTAATGCAAGAAAAGTGAAAACAGAAAGATTGAAAAAACGAATGTACAAAAGAAAAATAACTATTAAGCAGGCAAAAATAATTTTTTGGTTTTTCCGTATTTTTTTCATCGATTTAAATTACACTTTGAATTTGTTTTGGTTCCTTCGAAGTATTTTTAATCCACAATTTTACTTTTCCACCAAGTAAAAACTTGTAGTTTAAATTGATTTCTTTTGCAATAATTTTGAATCAAAAACTGTGCTTTTACGATAAATGATTCGTGATTTTTCCATTTTCTTTATGCGTTAATGGCATAAATAAAACTTCTCAAACAAATCAAAAATCGATTTTTATCGAAAAAATTAAGGACCGTAAAGAAACTTCTTTTAGTAATTTTTCAAAGTTTTAAACGTTTTTATAGGAATATTTTTAATTAAAATTGCTAAATAGATAACTCCTGTGGACATATTTTTTACTTAAAAAGTACCTAATGCAACAAAAGTGAAAACAGAAAGATTGAAAAAACGAATGTACAAAAGAAAAATAACTATTAAGCAGGCAAAAATAATTTTTTGGTTTTTCCGTATTTTTTTCATCGATTTAAATTACACTTTGAATTTGTTTTGGTTCCTTCGAAGTATTTTTAATCCACAATTTTACTTTTCCACCAAGTAAAAACTTGTAGTTTAAATTGATTTCTTTTGAAATAATTTTGAATAAAAAACTGTGCGTTTACGATAAATGATTCGTGATTTTTCCAATTTTTTTATGCGTTAATGGCACAAATATAACTTTTCAAACAAATCAAAAATCGATTTTTATCGAAAAAATTATGGACCGTAAAGGAACTTCTTCAAGTTATTTTTTCAAAGTTTTACACGTTTTTATAGGAATATTTTAAATTTAAATTGCTAAATAGATAACTCCTGTGGACATATTTTTTACTTAGAAAGTACCTACTGAAACAAAAGTGAAAACAAAAAGATTGAAAAGACGAATGTACAAAAGAAAAATAACTATTAAGCAAGCAAAAATAATTTTTTGTTTTTCCATATTTTTTTCATCGATTTAAATTACACTTTGAATTGTTTTGGTTCCTTCGAGGGAATTTGAATCCACAATTTTACTTTTCCATCAAGTAAAAAATTGTAGTTTAAATTGATGTCTTTTGAAATAATTTTGGATCAAAAACTGTGTTTTTACGATAAATGATTCGTGATTTTACCATTTTTTTATGCGTTAATGGCACAAATATAACTTTTCAAACAAATCAAAAATCGATTTTTATCGAAAAAATTATGGACCGCAAAGGAACTTCTTTTAGTTATTTTTTCAAAGTTTTAAACGTTTTTATAGGAATATTTTAAAATAAAATTGCTAAATAGATAACTCCTGTGGACATATTTTTTACTTAGAAAGTACCTAATGCAACAAGAGTGAAAACAAAAAGATTGAAAAAACGAATGTACAAAAGAAAAATAACTATTAAACAGGCAAAAATAATTTTTTATTTTTCTATATTTTTTTTTTCATCGATTTAAATTACACTTTGAATTGTTTTGGTTCCTTCGAGGGAATTTGAATCCACAATTTTACTTTTCCACCAAGTAAAACCTTGTAGTTTAAATTGATGTCTTTTGAAATAATTTTGGATCAAGAACTGTGTTTTTACGATAAATGATTCGTTATTTTACCATTTTTTTATGCATTAATGGCACAAATATAACTTCTCAAACAAATCAAAAATCGAGTTTTATCAAAAAAATTATGGACCGTAAGGAACTTCTTTTAGTTATTTTTCAAAGTTTTAAACGTTTTTATAGGAATATTTTAAAATAAAATTGCTAAATAGATAACTCCTGTAGACATATTTTTTACTTAGAAAGTACCTACTGAAACAAAAGTGAAAACAAAAAGATTGAAAAGACGAATGTACAAAAGAAAAATAACTATTAAGCAAGCAAAAATAATTTTTTGTTTTTCCATATTTTTTTCATCGATTTAAATTACACTTTGAATTGTTTTGGTTCCTTCGAAGTAATTTTAATCCAAAATTTTACTTTTCCATCAAGTAAAAAATTGTAGTTTAAATTGATGTCTTTTGAAATAATTTTGGATCAAAAACTGTGTTTTTACGATAAATGATTCGTGATTTTACCATTTTTTTTATGCGTTAATGGCACAAATATAACTTTTCAAACAAATCAAAAATCGATTTTTATCGAAAAAATTATGGACCGCAAAGGAACTTCTTTTAGTTATTTTTTCAAAGTTTTAAACGTTTTTATAGGAATATTTTAAAATAAAATTGCTAAATAGATAACTCCTGTGGACATATTTTTTACTTAGAAAGTACCTACTGAAACAAAAGTGAAAACAAAAAGATTGAAAAGACGAATGTACAAAAGAAAAATAACTATTAAGCGGGCAAAAATAATTTTTTGTTTTTCTATATTTTTTTTTTCATCGATTTAAATTACACTTTGAATTGTTTTGGTTCCTTCGAGGGAATTTGAATCCACAATTTTACTTTTCCACCAAGTAAAACCTTGTAGTTTAAATTGATGTCTTTTGAAATAATTTTGGATCAAAAACTGTGTTTTTACGATAAATGATTCGTTATTTTACCATTTTTTTATACATTAATGGCACAAATATAACTTCTCAAACAAATCAAAAATCGAGTTTTATCAAAAAAATTATGGACCGTAAGGAACTTCTTTTAGTTATTTTTCAAAGTTTTAAACGTTTTTATAGGAATTTTTTAAATAAAAATCGCTAAATAAATAACTCCTGTGGACATATTTTTTACTTAGAAAGTACCTAATGCAACAAGAGTGAAAACAAAAAGATTGAAAAAACGAATGTACAAAAGAAAAATAACTATTAAGCGGGCAAAAATAATTTTTTGTTTTTCTATATTTTTTTTTTCATCGATTTAAATTACACTTTGAATTGTTTTGGTTCCTTCGAGGGAGTTTGAATCCACAATTTTACTTTTCCACCAAGTAAAACCTTGTAGTTTAAATTGATGTCTTTTGAAATAATTTTGGATCAAAAACTGTGTTTTTACGATAAATGATTCGTTATTTTACCATTTTTTTATGCATTAATGGCACAAATATAACTTCTCAAACAAATCAAAAATCGAGTTTTATCAAAAAAATTATGGACCGTAAGGAACTTCTTTTAGTTATTTTTCAAAGTTTTAAACGTTTTTATAGGAATTTTTTAAATAAAAATCGCTAAATAAATAACTCCTGTGGACATATTTTTTATTTAGAAAGTACCTAATGCAACAAGAGTGAAAACAAAAAGATTGAAAAAACGAATGTACAAAAGAAAAATAACTATTAAACAGGCAAAAATAATGTTTTGTTTTTCCATATTTTTTTCATCGATTTAAATTACACTTTGTATTGTTTTGGTTTCTTCGAGGGAATTTGAGTCCACAATTTTACTTTTCCATCAAGTAAAAAATTGTAGTTTAAATTGATGTCTTTTGAAATAATTTTGGATCAAAAACTGTGTTTTTACGATAAATGATTCGTGATTTTACCATTTTTTTATGCGTTAATGGTACAAATATAACTTTTCAAACAAATCAAAAATCGATTTTTATCGAAAAAATTATGGACCCCAAAGGAACTTCTTTTAGTTATTTTTTCAAAGTTTTAAACGTTTTTATAGGAATATTTTAAAATAAAATTGCTAAATAGATAACTCCTGCGGACATATTTTTTACTTAGAAATTACCTACTGAAACAAAAAGATTGAAAAGACGAATGTACAAAAGAAAAATAACTATTATGCAGGCAAAAATAATGTTTTGTTTTTCCATATTTTTTTCATCGATTTAAATTACTCTTTGAATTGTTTTGGTTCCTTCGAGGGAATTTGAATCCACAATTTTACTTTTCCACCAAGTAAAAACTTGTAGTTTAAATTGATTTGTTTTGAAATAATTTTGAATCAAAAACTGTGCTTTTACGATAAATGATTCGTGATTTTTCCATTTTATTTATGCGTTAATGGCACAAATATAACTTTTCAAACAAATCAAAAATCGATTTTTATCGAAAAAATTATGGACCGTAAAGGAACTTCTTCAAGTTATTTTTTCAAAGTTTTACACGTTTTTATAGGAATATTTTAAATTAAAACTGCTAAATAGATAACTCCTGTGGACATATTTTTTACTTAGAAAGTACTGAAACAAAAGTGAAAACAATAAGATTGAAAAGACGAATGTACAAAGGAAAAATAACTATTAAGCGGGCATTGTTTAACGAAAATGTTTAAATTTTGACGTAATAACACACAATGTTAGTCTCAAAGTAAAACATTTTTTTTTAACTTTGAATGTAGTAACAGGAAATTGTAGTCTAAACGTAACAGAAAAATAAAAAAAAAATACTTACTGACAAGAAATTTTGATCCGAAAGCAATATCAAATTTTTAAATTTTAACTTTAGTAATACGGAAATTTAGTCTAAAGTGTAACACAACATTTTTTTTGTTTGACTGGGTAACTTGTCTAACAGTAACACAAATTTATCGGAAAAAATATGGACCGTAAAGGAACTTCTTCTAGTTATTTTTTCAAAGTTTTAAACGTTTTAATGGGAATATTTTAAATTAAAATTGCTAAATAGATAACTCCTGTAGACATATTTTTTACTTAGAAAGTACCTACTGAAACAAAAGTGAAAACAAAAAGATTGAAAAGACGAATGTGCTAAAAAAAACTATTAAGCAGGCAAAAATGTAACAGAAAAGAAAAAAGATGCAATATATGGAAAACGATATAGAGAAGAAACAATACAAAGTTAATTATTGAGGCCTGAAATCAAATTTTTCCAACGAGTCATATATCAATTTTTATTGAGAGATTTTAGGTTCAAAAATAGATGTATTTTAAATTTGTACCTCTCTTTATCAATTATTAGATTTTTTTCCCTTTGACTCTTGTAGTTTTTAACTTGTACTTTTGTAGTATTATTTTATTTGATTATCCTTTAATCCTTCATATTTCTCTATTCTTATTATGTTTTATGTTATCAAAAGTCAGTGTAGGCTAGGCAAGACACTAATCCACATTTCAGCTTTCGCAAGTTGTCAAAAATGTTTTTTGTTTATACGGAGTGTCCCAGTTTTTACTATCAGGGCTAGTACGGGGATAAGCCCATTTTAAGATAGTTTTATCATAATATAGACAAAGGTCCTAATTTTGTTCTTTTTTAAGATAGAAGGTCAATAATTTAGAAAAAAAAAAATTCTCTTTTTTACAAATTGTTCATGCGTCTCAAGCTAAATATGTCCAAATCGGCCCTTCTATCGACTTCTGAAGCCCAGCGCTTCTTAAAAACTGGGACACCTTGTACAAGGCTTAGATACAAAAATATTCTGAGACCTTGTCGTAGTCGACATTAGAAAGGTTTTCGGGTGGGCGCTCTAACCAGAGCGCTCTTAGAGTATTCCCATCCTTTGTTTTCCCACTATAAATTAAGCGATAGTATAAAACTGTCCCATGAAATATTGTCACTCAGCACTCTTGTGACGTCACGCTGAGAGTACATAAATTGCGGAAATTGGAATGTCCTTAGAGTCTAATGTCTTAGAGTGTCACCGTCTTAGATTTTAGCCCAGTTCGGTAATTCCATCCGAGCGCTCCGGGCACAGACCATCTCCTAAAATCTTAACAAGCCAAAGTGAGATAGACTGATATCCCGAGCGCTCGCGATGTAATTACCGAACTCAACTTTTACTGTCACTGTCGTTATTATTATCACTGTCGTTATTATGTCACACTAAGTTATTATTAGAATCAATTAGGGTGGGGCCAGGCGAAAGATTTTGCATTGGAAACTTTCGATTATGCCGCAAGATGGCCCTATGGCGTAGATAAGCCTCGGTTCCCATCTCTTTTTGTATGTTATGATCTCTGAGAGGGTTGTTTTTGTTGTGGCAAGGACAAAGATAGATAATCGGAGTTTCTTTATGACGAAAGAAGTACGTTTTATATTTTGATGCCTAAGTCTCTCTTATTCTACTTGAAACATGCTCATATAACAGCAGAACAGTATTTTTTGATCTACACTTGGTTTGTCAGTCCGTCAATGATAAACCCCAAAACAAATACCCCACTGGCAATTTACCATTGAACCGTTAATCCCACTGGATTCCATAAACGCAATTCTCTCCATTAACCCGAGCCAAATTTTTCCCTACAGGTGCATAATGCACATTCAAAAAATTGATTAAACTAAAATCGAGTCACCACCCAAAAGGCTCAAATCCTGCGCAGTCCAACTCAAAAATGCCAAAAAAACTCGTCATTTCGATATTATATTAAAACAAATGACGGTCGTTGTTCGGCTGTAGCGTTCAGAGGCCTATGTAAAGCCCAAATTCAAAATGGCCGTCCGTACATAACGCTGCATCTGTGACGTGGCGGCGGGACGTGGGGGTGGGGGCCGCGCCTCGCCAATGACAGCGTTGCAATTTAGCCCCGGCCGTTTTTATAAATTTAAAATTTATTGTCAAACCACGCCCCTTAAATTTATCGCATACAGTTTATGTATTGATGTTAGGCCGTTTTGCAAAAATGCCGAATATATAATTCGAAATTGGGCAAATAGCGTTCCAGGCCGGGCTTTGATTTGCCACTGTATTGATCACTATTTGCGTTGCATTTCTTTATGTAAATATATATATTTTATTTAAATTGATGAATGTTTGAATAATGCATCTGTGCGAAAGTAGCATTTTGGTCTTTATGGAAACCGTTTTGTGAAAAGAGAAAAGTTGAATTGTTGGGTAGGGGATATTGGATGTTTTGTTGAACCGGCTGGAATTAAAAAGTTTCAATTTTTATCTGAAATCAATTATTGTTTCCTTTATATGAATGTTCAATAAAGTCGAACTACACACAATTTAACACTATACATGGTGATTACAAAGATGGTATTATCCCTCCACCAGCAAATAGGGCTTCAAATAAAATAAGTTTTTCCTTTGCCTCAAAATGTTATTTAAAAAATTCAAATTTATTAATAACTGGCAAACCACTTGAGATAATTAAACAAATTTTTTTTAGGTTTATGTAATGCAATATGACTATCACTTGCCATAAAACTCGTCGTACTTTAAAATTTTTAGTGTAAATAAAATTTAGTTAAAGTAAAAGATGAAATTAATTAAAAAATACATTAAATTGTTTTTATTTTTTTTTTCTCGAATTCGGTGAGTTTTTACTCATAATCGTGCTATGTAATAATAAAAGAACTTTTGTTTTGTAGAAATAAACAAGAGCTTCAGTAATAATTATTTATTTTTGGAAAAATCACTAAAAAAATAAAAATCAAATTTTTATAAGCATGCTACTGGTAAACCCAAAAATATCTTACTAATTTATTTTTTTATATTTTTTATCAGCGTTGATAATTCGAAAAAGCGCCAATTTTTTTAATTTCTGGTTTAGGTTTAAGGACTAACTCCAAATTTGCATTCACTTTCTATAATTGACAAACACACCCTCATTGAGAGAACTCTGATCTGGTTCAGAAGCATGGTATCTAAAATCTCCAAGCATTATTAGAAACTAATTTTCTTGGCAATAACATAAGTGGTAGTCTTGACTCTCCAAAAAATCTATCATATACAAGGTGTCCCATCGAAAAGGATCTATCGCGTTCTTCGTCCAATTGAGTACCTTAACTTTAGATTTTAGGGGGACAGATTTTTGAGCAGTTGTCTCATCAAGCCAATCCAAAATGGCGGCCGGTTAAAGTTTGAAAATTCGTAAATTTAACAGGTTTGAACGGGGTGGACCTTTTCGATGGGCCACCCTGTATATTTGTTTCCAGTCCAAGTAATAGAGGAGAACTTGTTTCTTCACTTTCCTTGTCATTGTTAAATTCACAAAAATGTTTGTGCATTGGGATATTCACATGTTCTGAGTTTCATGTACAAGAATCTAAACTCCAACCATCCAACAGCTTTATGCTCTCTCTTTCGTGATTTTATTGCACTAGTGTGCTATAAAGCTTTTGTCTTATATTTCAGAAATATGTCTCGTTATTTCCTCGGTTCATGCAATAAAGTGTCTTAGATAGGGTGTTTAAGCAGTGTTGCCAATTCGAGGATTTTTCGAGGATCTTCTGTACCTACAGTAATGCGAACGAAGGACCAATAATGTCAAATGACAACATCTTCGTTGGATGTTCTTTAGTGCTAGGTAATATCAAGTATAGACCAATGAGCTAGAAGATACGAACAGAGCAAACCAATACCAATATTTCGCTAAAAATGGTAGTGTCTTTTGGCCATTTTTAAAGTACCCACGATGTAATTTTATCGTCACAGTACATCAATTGATGAATCACGATTTCTAATTATTTGAAGTAAGATGTCAGGTGACGTCACTTCTGGCGGATATCGGCGCCATTTTTTAGGTGTCCACTATGAACTCGATACAGTTACTACCTGACAGTGAAGGAAGAGAAAAGTTCGGATTTTGCCGCGAGACCAAACTAGATCTTGGCTACGCCACTTTGATTAGCACAAATTCGTATTTTACACTTTTAAACTCCGTTTGAGTCATGGGGAAATCGCGTTTTGAACTCGATACAGTGTTTTTATATTTAATATTTTTATTTATACTTAATATAGTGTTTTTTCCACTTATAATTTTTATTCGTTTATTTCATTTTTTACATATTTTTAGACTTATTGGGCTCATTAATTCTATTTACTTTCTCTTTTAATGATTCTAAATTTTTGCTTCTCGAAGTGTCTTATCTCCTGTTTTTTTACTCTCCACGCAAAACATTCTCAAATCTCTCACTTGTTTTTGTGATTTTTCACAAATATAATGTTTCCACTTTTTGAATTAATACATTTTTTTTTAAATATTTTATTGTTATTATTCTTATTAATTATTTTTGTGTTCTTAATGATCTATATGTATTTGCTTCTCAAACTGTATTTTCTTCGAATTTTTTATCCCTTGTTTGTTGTGATAACTCTGTATTTTTTATAATAAAATTTGTTTATATTTTTTATTTATAAAACATTTTTAGCTGTTATTTTTTGTTTACTTAATTTCTCATTATTTTTTTCTTCGATCTTTTTGTGTTCTGCTCATTTAATTTGATTTCATTTTGTATCCACTTATGTATGTTGCTTTCATTTATTTTTCCGTCATATTTTGTAGTGTCAGAGTTATTTTTTCTTAAATCGTCTTCGTCGCAGCTTTGCCCAACTAAAAGTCCATAAAAATGGCGTTTTCCGATTTCGAAAATTCCAACTGGTTGCGGAAATATTCACAAAAAAATTAATTTTTTGAAAGAAAAGTTCTTATTTTTTCTGGTCTTAATTTAAAGAGATAATTAAAAATAAATGACACTTATAACCACTTTTTGGTCTATTCACAGTGTCATTTTCCTATTTAAAATCCGACTTTTCGTTTTTATGGAACCATATTATCAATTCTGAGTTCTGATTGGAAATGCATGCTGAATTGAAATGAAGAATTGCAAGGAAATTTGAAATACAATATAAAAAATCCTAGACTAAGACTAAAAAATAATAATTTGATGAAGTATGGAACACGAAATTCTCATTTTAAATATGAAAATACCACATTGAAGAGAGCAAAAAGTGTCTTTTAGTTAGTAAGTTAATTATCTCTTTAACGTTTTTTCAAAATTCTCTTTACAAAAGGGGGGCAAAAGTTCCATAAAAGTTATACCCAGACAAAAAAAAATGTTGACGAATTTTAAGTTTAAAATGAAAAAATTCTGTTTTATTTTTTAATTTATTTTTTCGACATAACTAGTGACAAAATTTTTAAAAGCAATTTCTACGTTTCCCAAAAATGTTTACTAAATTTTTACAATTTTATTTCACATTTCTTTTAGTTAAAAAATACAAATATCTAAAAGAACCATTGAGAGTTGAAAAAGAAATGTTTACTAATTTGAAATTTATAGTTCTGGCGGATATCGCCGCCATTTTTTAGGTGCCCAATGCTGAAAAAGTGAGACCAAAACTGTAAAACAGGAGAGTCTTTTCATATGTAAAATATTAACTCGTTGGTGTAGACAAAACATTTTGAATAAAAAGCTCAAAATTAAGTACTAATAAGATGTGTCATTTAATTTTTGTTTAATAGCATTTTCGGTTTGCTGCTCTACAAAAAATTGCGAACATTTATAATATTAAAATCTGACTCAGAGAGTAGAGAATACAGTTACTCTAGGATTGCTCTAGAACCTCAAGCCAAAAATTCTTACTTTTTTACTATTACGATTAATGACCTTATGCCTGTCAAATTTATAGTTTTGGCGGATATCGCCGCCATTTTTTAGGTGCCCACTGCTAAAAAAGTGGAGCCAAAACTGTAAAACAGCAGAGTTTTTTCATATATAAAATACTAGCTCGTTGGTGTACACAAAAAATTTTGAATAAAAAGGTTAAAAGTAAGTACTAATAAGATGTGTCATTTAATTTTTGTTTTATTGCATTTTCGGTTTGCTGCTCTAGAGCAATTATATAATATAAAATCTAATTCAGACAGTAGAGAATAGAGTTACTCTCGGATTGCTCTAGACCATCAAGGCAAAAATTCTTATTTTTTCTACTATTACGATTAATGACGTTATGTTGCGCATGCGAATCGCGCGAGGAAACACCGAGGATTTTCAATGGTACGAGCGCTCCCTGGGAGCGTTCTTGGTAAATTAAATGAGCAAATTTAAATTTTCGAGTTGGCAAAACTGTGTCTTAGACCGAAATTGAGGTGCAATAATATAACTGCTTATTGCAGACCAAAAAAGATGACGATAACAAAGCTATAGGGTGTTAAAATTTAAACTGATATTTTTAATAGCGTTTCGGATATAATGCTGTATAATAAATAAAAAAAAAGTAAAGCTTCGGCTGGGAATCGAACCCAGACCTTCCACTTGCCGGGCAGATGCTCTGAATGGGAAGCGGGAGGTCTGGGTTCGATTCCCAGCAGAAGCTTGATTTTCTTTTTTTTTAGAATAAATTATGATGTCCGAAACGCCACTAAAAATATCAATTTCCGTCCTTAAGCGGACGTTAAATATATTACTAAACGTTAAAATTTAAAACTTGGAAAATTATTTAAGTTTCTACTGATTTTTTTATAGGTTTTTAGGTATCAGTACCCATGTTTCGGTGATTTAATAGAATGCAATTATAACGTGGGCTTGCAAATAAATAGTACTGCGTGAAAAAATTAAGAAAACGCAAGCTATGGAATTAAAACTCTTGTCTGAGATAAATTCATAAAAAAATTAAAATTGAAACTTTCTATGACATTTTTGACTTTCAATTGTTTTTATGAAGTCATCCCAGACCTACTGTTCCAATTACATGGCCTGCTTGAGGTTTTTTTTTTTAAATTAACGCACAGTACTTTTAGCTTTACTCTGTACTAACGTTGCTGAAAATTTAATATGGCCGCTTTAAGAAAAACAGGAGTTGATAGTGATTTCGAAAAACGAAACGTTGTATCTCGATTTAACTCAACATTTTGTACTTTTTTTCAAAAAGTTGCTGCGGAATCGGGCACATATTGTGACAATTTTTGAGTTTTTTTCACTTCTTTTTAAATCTGAAAAAAAATATGTTAAAGAACCATCCTTCAAGTCGATGATAAAGTGATTGCCACATGAATTAAGTGAGGGGAACCAGAATATAAAGAAGAGAGAGTTTGTTGACATTATGGTGAATTGAAACTTTTGGTACGATCTAGTACTATAATCTCTATAGAGTACATAATAATAAGCAAGCAGGTATTATCTGGTATTAAAAGCTTCTTTGTCTCAGTGAGTCTCCCAAAAAAAAAGTAAAGTTTTCTAAACCTTTAAAAATAAATGATCGGATCATTAAAAAGTAGTGACTAATAAACCGTACCACTTAAATAGAATAAAAAATTAGGCTTTTTGAAAAATTTTGTGTATGTCTTCCACTTTTAATACACACTGATATTTCTCTAAAAATATCATAAGAGCATAATGTAAAACTCTCCATTTCCAAGCCAAGGAGTACCGCATATATTTTATATGGTAGAAAACGACTTAAATGCTTGTACTGCAGAAGCTAATTTTGTACAATTCGTCTACTCCGCAATAGAGGGCGCCAGACACACGGTAGATAATAAATTATATTTATATGCTACAGCCCTACCAACCCTTAAATCCTTAAAAGAGGTGAGTATGAGGACGGAGGTTTAGGGGTAAAGAGCACTAAATTTAAAGTTTTTGATCTTAAAAATGTTTACTAATCTAATAGAAAGAAAAATTCTAAAGAGAAAGAGTTTTTTTATTTTAAACTAACATAAACTCGTGTTAATATTAGCTAGGTAATGAAAGTATTTATGAGTGCTCCAAAAAACAAAAAAATACTAAAAATTACCATAACATTTACCAAAATTAAAGATTTTTGGTTTAAAAGACCGGTCAGCAAATGGTTGTTCACAATGCTTTAATGTGAACAGATTTTCTACGCCAATATGCAATCATATGCAGTTCAAATAAACTGCTCACCTTAAAGTTCGGCACAAACAATTTTTCGTGTCATTTTCAATCAGCTGTAACTTTTTAAGCAATGACGTAAAATGTGTGAAATTCTAGTTGCAAACATTTTTAAATCGTCGTAGTTCGCGGAAAAGAATTTTACTGTGTTTTCCCTCATTTGTTGACAAATTGTCTGTGTAGCTATCCACAGACAATTTGTCAACAATTTGTCACAAAAAATTAAAAAATAAGTTCCGTTTTTTCTAGTATACGAGCTTTCGAAAAATATGATAATATTATTGTTGATTCTCGTGACTTATAATAGCAATATTAAATAAAATAACTTTTCTAGAGGTGAAGAGAAATTGAGTGATGCCGTTGCAGATGGCCAACATCAACATCTCTAGACGCTTTTGTCATTTTTTGTTTTTAAGGTATTAGAACTTATACAGAGGGAATCAAAATATTCTTAAAAATTTCATTAGTATTTTTTTTTTAATCGTCGTAAGTAGCGGACAAGTTGACGGATTATTATTTTTATTTTTTGGATCGACAGCATTATCTACAAATTATTTCTCAACAGGGGAGTTTTCCAAAAGTGATTACTGAATTACAAGTACAGACTTGACAAAATTAGTATACGGGGTGAATCATAATGGGTGGTCGAAAATGATATCTCATACTCTTTGGTTTTTGAAAAACTAGTGACGTCCCACTTTTTTTCAAATAATATATGTCGACGTGCTGTTAAAGGCTAATAGGCTGAAATAAAAATAACTATTTATTGCGAAAAGTGCGCCTTATATAGCAGTCAAAACGTACAAAATTTCAATGAAATATCTCTTACGCTTTCGGAATAATCAATACATAGGAATTTTGAAATTCTAATTTGAACACCCTGTACTTTTTAACGAAGCTCGTTAGGTAACACAATTGTATGACAGAACCCACTTTCAAATCGACCAAAGAATATGAGGTTTCATTATCGACCAACCATTATGACTCGCCCCGTATATTTATTTTGTCAAGTCCGTACCTGTAATTCAGTAACCACTTTTGGAAAATTCTCTTGGTGAGAAACAGCTAATCCTATCGATCCAAGGAATAATAATAAGGATCCGTCAACTGCCCCGCGAATTACGACGATTTGAAAAAACTACTAACAAAATGTTCAAGAATATTTTGATTCCCTCTGTATAAGTTCTAATACATTAAAAACAAAAAATGATAAAAACGACTAGAGATATTGATGTTGGCTATCTGCGAAGGCATCGCTCAATTTCCCTTTACCTCTAGAAAGGTTATTTTATTTAATATTGCTATTATGTCACGAGTATTAACAATAATGATATCATATTTTTTTGAAAGCTCGTATACTAGAAAAAGCGGCACTTATTTTTAAATTTTTTAAATGAGTAACAATCCACAGACAATAAGTCAACAAATGGGGGAAAACACAGTAAGATTCTTGACCGCTTTTCCGAATTACGACGATTTAAAAATATCAGCAGCAACAATTTCACACATTTTACGTTTCGCTCTGTATAAAAATTCAGAGTGCTTTAATAAAAAATCTGGCGAAAAGGTCCCGAGATATGGATGATGGCTTACTCCTGACCTGAAAACGATAAGGAGAAAAATAGCTTATTGCGAAATGGCAGAACATCAAAATTTTGAAATTTTTGCATCACGTTGTTTCACACCCTATATAACAAAGATAACGTCGGTTTTTTTTCAAGATTATCAGCTTTCTTAATCTAGAGGAAATGAGGTCTCCGACCGTGCAAACTGTGTTTAAAACAATTCATTGCTTAAAAAGTTACAGCTAATTGAAAATGACACGAAAAATTGCTTCTGCCCAACTTTAAGTTGAGCAGTTTATTTCGAGTGCAACTTCTACAAAATTTACAAAAATCAACAATTTCTGAGTTTTAAGGTATGGTCTAAAAAAAACTTCTTTTTAACTTTTAGCCTACATCTGCGGTGGACTATCCCAAAGGCAATGAGGGAATGTACGAAGTGATTTCCCGAGCCTCATAATTTTGCTATTTTTTTTTCTTTAAATTTTTTTATAGTTGTTCTAGTTAATAAATTAATCGAAATTGACAATGAATTGTAATGTACACAGCGTGGAAAAAATTCTACCGAAAGTATATTTTGCCGTCTATTACTGACTACTGACTTATTTGTTTGAGTCGACCTGCATTCTTTTTTGTAATGCCTACATGCAGTTTTCATTTGAAGTCAAACCATCCTAATTATGTTTTTTTTCCTGTATGGTTATTGTATAGTATACTGAATTCAAGAAAATCTGCATACACTGAGAAAACGGTTGAAGAAAACACTCAGACGTCAATACAGTTACCTACCAGAACGAAGTTGGTGACCTTAAAAGAGTACTCTTAAGCGGCACTCAAGTTTGAAAAAAGCAGAGTTTTCATCGGAAATATCTAATTTCCAAATATAAACTACACTGAGAAAAATTAAAAAGTTTTGTAGAAAACATATTCTTGCATTCCACCCTTTGAAGAAAACCCAGCTTTTGACTCATATTTGTTTGGGACTCCCAAAGCATCTACATACACTGAAAGGAGGGCGGTATTGTGTTATATTGTATTTAATGTGTATGGACTTATACAGCCCTCCACCGAAACCAGGACGCTTATTCTATAGGAAAGAGTGACAGTGAAAGTGAGAATCGCTGGCCAATGGAATTCGTCAATAGAATGTTTTGACCAATCAATGTTGCCATAATTCTCACTTTCACTTTGGTCACCTCTTTTCACGTCCTGGTCTCAGTGGAGTACTGTATCCTTCCTCCTCTAATAGGTGTCGGGCATACAAATCCAATGGCATGTATCTCTGCCTGAAACAATGTGGTGAATCGGCCCAGGCTGTCTGCTATGCAGAAGCCATCCGTAGCTGTGAGTTGCTCTTCACTTGGGCTTTGTGAGAAGGGTTGGAGTCTCCAGTGATGGAAATTGGGTGTTTAATGCTGCTGAGCCAGTTTCCAGCAATGCAGAGATTAATGCATTGAATGCCATCCTGTCTGAGGTTAGATATGGACAGGCACTGACAGTCATCGTTGAAACCCAAGCCAAGTGTTGGCTAACAAACCATCACACGGGACAGGATTGCATACAAAGGTACGCAAAGAAAGTACTTGAGATGTACTACCCTGACAATGTAAGCCCCGATCAGATGCTGAATTGCGTTTCACAACACCTCCGGCAGAGGCACGCAGAAGGTTGCAACATACGATGGCGCTAAGAGGCTTGCTAAGACACCTCTGTGTCAATTACGACCAGACAGTGTCGTTTGCAGTTATGCCAATAATTAGGAAGGCTGTCCTTAGCAATCCCTGTGGGCATCACATTGGTGTATCCTACCTTGACAGCCCAGAAGTGACTATCAGGATGCTTAGTTTGAAGCATTCCTAGGTCGAATTGGGACATTCGTCCGTAAATTGACACCTAGATCAACACTAACCCAATCGCCCCACTTATCACAAGCAAAAATGGAGTCTTAGGAAGACTTTTCAAGTGAATGGGACCAGACCCTAACCTCTTACCGCGCACAAGCGGTAATGCAGCCATAGCTCTGGCTACCGTAAGTCAAATGACGGGACCACTGCCTCAGTCTGAGTACCCTTCGGAGCTCCTTACACTCCGGAGCCAGCTCCTTCATCGGTTTTGGACCCTCTGTGTACCAGGTACTTCCTGCCAGTTGTAGATCTTCGCCTCGTTCATCCTAGTCTGCCCGTGAGGGAACCCTGACGACGTAGCGAGTGTCCAATGTAGGCTTGGATGCCATTAGGTCGGAGACCATGTTCAATACCGCAAGGCCTTCTGAGCCAGCCTGGGCATTGTTGGTCCCACCATCGAATGGCTGTGGTGCTATGTTCCTCACTTGTTGCAACCGGTATGTCGTCTTCATTGCCTCTCGTTCCAGTAGTATTGGAAGTGGAAGCAGAGACATATTTGTCTTTGCAGAAAGGACAGTTTAGCTTTGATGGAGCTCCGTCTGCTCTTTCGACACCAAACTATGGCCTCGTACGTGGTTATCTATCTTATCTTATCATCACATATATCCACATAATTTGTTGGGATCCCATCCTCTATGATTTGCCTCACAGGTTCCTGCACCACCAAAGGAAGAGCTGCACCCTCTTAACGGTACGAGACACACGTGGGGTCCAGGTGAGCGATTTGTCCAGGATGACCCCTATAAATTTTACTTCGTTGGTAAATGGGATTGGACATCAGGCGAATTTTAGAAAAGGTAAGAGAGTTCAATTTGCCAACATACTTGTGTTTTATAGATTATACCAAGAATTTTGATTGCGTTCAATGGCATAACCTTTGGCGTATTTTAGACGAAATGGGCGTACCAAGGCACCGTATATATCTCTCTTTCTGAAGAGTCTCTATTAAAATAACAGAGCATACGTAAGGATGGAAAATTAGGTTATGAGGAAATGGGTTATGGGGAGAGCATTGAACGACTGGACTGGGGGAATAACTCTGGGAAACAAAAAGATCAACAATTCTTGTTGTAGTGTCATCGCTTCGCTGATGACACTACAGCAAATTGCGGCATCAGAGGAGGAACTCTGCGACCTAGGCGAATAGAGCGTTTCAACAAGGAGATTGGTTTGAGAATAAATAAAAAGAAAACCAAAATTATGATAGTTAACTGAGGTAACAACAATAGATCAGAAATAAAGAAAATAAATAACATCGACACAGTTAACACTTTCATTTATCTAGGTTCATTAATATCCAAGGAGGGCGGATCCAGTGAAGAGATCAAAAGGAGAAGCTCGTTAGCAAAGGAAGCTATGACTAAACTAACAAACATATGAAGAAGTCAAGATATCTCTCTGGCAACAAAAATGAGACTGGTAAGGAGTCTGGTCTTTTCAATCTTTCTCTATGGTTCAGAATGCTGGTCACTCAAAGTAACGGAGAAAAAGATAATTGACGCCCTGGAAATGTTCTGTTGGCGTAGGATGATGAGAATCTTGTGAACGCAAAGAAAAACCAATGAATCAATAATTCAACAAATAAAACCAAAAAAGAGACTAAGAACAACAGTAGCTGAAAACATCGCTAAATTTTTTGGTCACGTAGTACGAAGAAACGGCCTTGAAAGGCTAACCGTTGAGGGCATGGTAGCCGGAAGAGGACCCCGAGGTAGATCACCCAGTAGATATACGGAACTCATCACTAATACCACGGGACAAAGTCTAGCCTGCACTTTTGGGATGGCAGAGAACAGGGAAGAATGGAGACATATTTTGGAGAGCAACTCTTGAAAACCTGATTCTCGAATACAAGATAGCGACTAAAAAGAGAAACGGGATTGTCGCCCCGAGCAAAGATGGCGCTTTCAAGAAGTCCAGCCACTTCCTTCGGGTAAATGGCACAATCACCGTTTTTGAAACCAGCTGTGTACTTAATACACGTTGTATAATGGATTTTGGTAAAGTTGCTGTACGCTCCATTAAGACTGTTGTCCTTCGGTTTTCAATTACGGCCTTTAAAATATTCGCACGGTTGTTTGATTTAGAAAATTGTGTCCTTTAGGTTGGTGATGTGGTTCGCAATTAATATGATTCATAACAATTCGTCAAAGACAATTGGTTTTGTTCAAAAAGGGTTAGCCCCCGAATAAACGTCGTTCGATCTCTAAAGTCATATAAACAGTAAAAAAGTAAAAAAAAAACATTATTAAACGCAAAATTTTTATTTAGATGACTTTATAGACACCGAAGTCTACTTGAAAACTCTTTACTGAACTAGATAATGCAGTTGTTTCAGACGTTCTTGGCTTAGGTAGTTTTAGTTCCACTCGTTCGAATTCCATTATTTCTTTACCAGTGACTTGGGTTGGGAAAAGGTAATTTCCTCCCTTACTGAAAAACTTTGTTAATACTATCCGTTGAAAACAATCCAAACATCCAGTACCTCTTGCAACGTGGAGATTTGTTGGTCTGGGTGGGTTCTTATAAGGATAACGAAGCCGTCCGCGTATGCCTGGACCTCAACTACCCATCGTTCCAAAGTAGCCAGAAAGTTGTCCACTAGTAGGGACCACATGAGGGGTAAAAAGACTCCGCCCTCTGGACAACCTCCCGCTGTTGTGAATGTGACAGTGTATCGCTTAATGATGTAGTGATCAATCTGGATTCGAACATGTTGCGAATCCAGTTGGTTATTGTTGCTTCGATCCTTCTCGCCTTACTGGCGCTCAGGAGGGGTCTGTAGGTGTTTCCTGTCTGTAGTCTGTTTGCTTGATACCAGGCTAACAAATGAGATTTGTTAGCCTGGTATGTATACTGTTCCGCATTAAGTGGGTTCGTTGTTAGCACTCGCTCCCTTATGTATAGCTCTAGCAGCTTTTCCAAGCTTTTGAGCAGAAACGAGGTTAGACTGATTGGCCTGAGCGATTTCCCATCTTTGGTAAGTAGACGACACTCACCCTGGACCAGCAGTTTGGAATAAACTTTCATGTAATCCCGCCCCAGAACCTTCTCCAAGACTCTCTTTTAGCAGCCCTGTTGTAGTTAGTTAGGGCTTGTCTGTAAGTGTGCCAGTCGTCGGTTTTTGCTTTATTAAAGAATCGTCGGACGTTTTTCCTCTGACTTTCCAGGCGATTATTCCACCAGGATGTTTGTCTGTCCTCGTTGGACAGTTGTCTTCATAGGCCTGAAGAGCAACTTTTGTCAGCCGCTCGGCTAGGAACTCTATGTTGACAGGATTGTCGAAGGAGATGTTGATTGTATTAATAATAAAAGAAGGGCTAATAATAAAACATAAACTCCGTTCCAAAATTATGGAATAATCAAAAACGTGTATCAAATTATGTTTCAAATATTTCCCTTAAATCTTACTCGATATTAATTTTTTTTTCACCCATTGAAAGAGTATTCCTTGCTTAATAATACAGGGAACAAACAATGAAAAATAAATCAATGGTGTACTGGGAGAGGCAATAAATTTAAAAGCATGTCGAAAGCATTACTTTTAAAAAAATCTGTGGCAATAAAGAGGAGTTCAAACCTTGGCTTCTTTATCTGTATTAGTTACCGCATGACTTCCCCTACTAATAAGAGTAATGTGTTATGTGATCATCATTACTAATAAGAGTAATGAATATGTTATGTTACATCTTTAACTCGTTAAAAAAATCTTTTTAGAAACTTTAACTTTTGATTGTGGCCAACACTAAGACTTTTTGTCACAATACAAAGACCTGCTAGAGGTACATTTGTCACTTTGACAATCATACATACGGTTTAATGAAATGAATAGATTTTTAACCGCTGAAGAATGCGCTTATGCTTTACATGAGCAAGGAAGGATCCAGTCCGATATTGCATTGGATTTAGGAAAAACCCAAAGTGCTATTTCCAAAATTCTGGCTAGATACAGAGAAACCGGGGCGAATAAAAGAAGAGAGGGACAAGGAGGACAAAGAATTACTACATAACAGGATATGAAGAGGCCGTCGGTCCCAAGCTTCTACTCCAACACAAGCACCAACGGCTCGAGTTTGCTAGGAACTATTTCCCCTGGGGTGAAGACCAATGGAGTAAGCTTCTGTTCAGCGACGAGTCTCGTTTTTGTCTCTATAGCAATGACAGGCGTCTTAAAGTTTTTCGTAGACCAGGTGAGCGATAAGCTCAATGTAACTTTAAGACGTCTGTCAGTTATGGAGGTGGTTCGATTATGGTAGGAGCGGAATTAATTTAGAAGCAAAAATGGAACTTGTCTTTATATAACGGTTGACAGCTGACCGATACATCAATGAAATCCTCACACCCCATGTTGTGCCATTTGCTCCATTCATAGGCAATGCTTTTATATTCATGCATGATAATGCATGTAGCAAGAATTGTGCGGGAGTATTTCACCGAGTTGGAAATTTCAGTTATGGATTGGCCAGCTCGAAGCCCAGACCTTAACCCCATAGAGCACTTGTGGGATCAAATGGGTAGAACAGTGAGGGACTTGAATCGGCCTCCGCAAACCTTAGCAGAATTAAGAAATTCGCTGCACATGATATGGGAAGAAATAGACCAGGATGCTATCCGAAACCTGATATTAAGTATGCCAAACCGGTGCCTGTCAGTTAGAAATGCTAGAGGTGGAAACACGCGCTAATAATCCTTTTTAATTGTTGCTTGCTATTGTCGATTTTTATTTATCAATTGTTGATACATTTTTGATACCAACTAAGCGGTGTTTATTTCACCCTGTATATTAGTTTTTTGTATTTTGTATGCCATTTTTTAAACAAAGTAAGAGGATAATTGGGTCGACAGACTTTTATGAAAAAGCTAAAATTTACAAAACATTTAAAAGTTGAAACACAACGATTAAACGTATTAGTAGGGAAGCCATGCAATACCTAAAACAGATAGAGAAGCAAATTTTAATCTCTCCTCCTTTGCCACAGATTTTTTTAAAAAGAAGTGATTTCGACATGGGTTTAAATTTATTGTCTCTCCCAGTAGGATATTGATTATTTATTTTTCATTGTTTGTACCCTGTATTATTAAGCAAGGAATGCTCTTTCAACGGGTAAAAAAATTATTAACGAATACCATTTAAGGAAAATATTGGTGATTGAAATTCATATACGTTTTTGAATATTCCATAATTTTGGAACGGCGTCTATATAAAGGAAAGCGGTACACTTACACAAAAGACCATTTTCTCGATATTGGTCACCTTAAAAAGTATCTTGTTCTATTCTAGTTCGAATTTTGGAGAATGTATAATTTATAACTACACTGAGAAAAATTACTACACTTTGTAGAATACATATTTTCGTTCATTCCAGCCTACTTTTACCCTCTAAGGAAAATCAAGTTTGACATTACAACTGTCTTTTTCTAATTTAGAGATGTTTTACCTCAATGCTGATAAAGAATGGAAAAAAATCATATCTCTAATAACTAGAAAAACTAATTTTGATTGGAATCTCAAGTTGATTGAGTGGAACACTAATAAAAACTTCTGGGCCAATACATTTTTATAAATATAAAGTGGAATAATTCGAGTCTATATTTAACCTCTCTATTCAATGTAAATCTAAAAACTTTTTTTACTGTCGCTATTCGCTGATAAAAATGCATTTAATTGCCTGTGTCAATATTAGGACTGATTATGAGTACAAATTTTGAATACCTTTCAAGGGCATCTACGTGCGCTGTTTGCACGTACACAATCATTTTTAATGATTAAAATCTATGAAAATTTAAAACTATTTTTTCTATAAAAATGGTTATTGCAGCTTTACAGTTGTCGGTACTATACATAGGTGCATAATGAACATTTATAAATGTAGACAAAATGACTTGGTTATAATATTCTCTTTGTAACAGTATTGGCAAGTCATACAATTAGTGTAGGTATTCACCTTGCAACCTTGCCCTAAAGTGCTGTTCTTTGGCGCGAGTGAAAGAAGAAAACTGGTTAGGTCTACGAGATATAGCCCATTTGCAATAATCGATACTCTGTCTGGGTTCAAAAACACTCACACATCGATTGCATAAACAAACTGCTGGCAAAATCCGTAAAAATGTTTTCTTTAAGAAGTTGTTGAACCCCGACAGCGAAAATATTATTTTAGCTTCTTTTATTCGCTTAAATCAGATACACTTACATGCACCGAGTTCAAGTGAAATTAGCATGTGTGTAGACATTTTATTTTTAGTTATTTTAAAGTTTTAACCTATTTTTTGGTGGCCTTTTTGAACCGAGGCATCAGCAGCGAACTACGTTTCCTGGTAACCTGATGACGGCAGTTACCAGTTCAACTTGTGAATATTTCAAAAAAAATTCATCCTATAAGGGCAAGAGTGGTCCGGTGAACCAAAAACGAAGTCTTGAGGACCATACAATAATAGTTGATGTGGCATTACTTCTATGACGAAATCGCCATATTTTAAATTTTAAGGTATACATTTATACGAATAAAAATTAGTACGTTCTGTAGAAATCATATTTCCGTGCATTCGAGTGTATATTCTCTGTAGAAAATTAAATTTGACCTCAAAGTTTCAAAGTAGCAAAGTTTCTATCGAATTCTGGTAAATATATAATTTAATAATGAGCAACTACACTGAGAAAAATTAATATGTGTGAAGAAAACATATTTTCGTGCATTCCATCGTACTCCCACACTCTGAAGAAAACTTAAAACTGTCTTTTTTTTCACTTTATTAAAAATTTGTTACTTACTTACGTACACTGGGAAAACTGTACAGTGCACGACAGTACCATTACAAGAATGAAGAATGTACGATTTTGATAACCTTAAAAAATGTACTAAAGCGACACTCAAGTTTAAAAATTGCAGAATTTCCATCGAGAATATGCAGTTTTCAAATATAAAACTACACTGAGAAAAATTTATAAATTTTGTAGAAAACACATTTCCGTTCAATCCAGTGTAATCTCTGTAGAAAATCGATCTTGTCTTTAAACCTGGCTGTTTTATGATTATGATTTTTTAATTTTTATGATTTTGAAAACAGTTTACGATTATGGAGACACTTAAGATTGAAAATAGCAGAATTTCTTTCGACTGCTGAAAAATAGGTAATTATAAAATCAGCAACTACCCTGAGACCAAATAATAAATTTTAAATTGAATTTCAACATTTTTCCAGCATACTCCTACACACTCTGTAGAAATCTTGAAATCGTTTTTTAGTTTGCTTCAGATTTGCTTTGTATTTACATACACTGAGAAAACCGAACAGTACAGTTACAAAAACACAATAATAAGGTTTTGGTGACCTTCAAAAAGGTGTTCTAAGCGACACTCAAGAATGAAAATCGCAGAATATCCATCGAAAATATACAATTTTTAAATATACAACTACACTGAGAAAAATTAATATCTACAACTACACTGAGAAGAATTAATATATTTTGTAGAAAACACATGTCCTTTCACTTCAGAATAATCTCTGTAGATAATCGAACTTGTCTTTAAACCTGGCATTTTACGATTTTGAATTTGGAATTTTTATGATTTTGAAAACTGTTTTACCATTATGGAGACACTTAAGCTTCAAAGTAACAGAATTTCCTTCGAATCCTGAAAAATATGTAATTTTAAAATGAGCAACTAAACTGAGAAAAAATAATAATTTTGAAGATAACATATTTCCAGCATACACACTCTGTAGAAAACTAATGTTTTTTTTTAGTTTGCTTCAGATTTGCTTCGTATTTACGTACAATGAGAAAGCCAAACACTACAGTTACAAGAACACAGATTTAAGATTTTGATGACCTTAAAAAGTACTTTAAGCGACACTCAAGTTTAAATATTGCAGAACTCCCATCGAGAATAAACAATTTTCAAATATACAACTACACTGAGAAAAATTAATATATTTTGTAGAAAACACATTTCCTTTCAATCCAGCGTCCTTTCTGTAGAAAATCAAACTTGTCCATAAACCCGGCTTTTTCACGATTTTGATTTTGAAATGTTGATAATTTTGAACACAGTTTTACGATTTTGGAGACACTTAAGCTTCAAAGTAACAAAATTTTCTTCGAATCCTGAAAAATGTGTAATTTTAAAATGAGCAACTACACTGAGAAAAAATAATATATTTGAAGAAAACTTATTTCCAGCATCCATCTACACACTCTGTAGAAAACTTAAAATCGTTTTTTAGTTTGATTCAATTTTGCTTCGTTTTTACAACACTGAGAAAACCATACAGTACAGTTTCAAGAACACAAATTTTAGATTTTGTTGACCTTAAAAAAAAGTACTCTAAGCGACACTGAAGTTTAAAAATTGCAGAATTTCCATCGACAAGAGACAATACCCAATTTTAAAATATTCAACTAGACTGAGAAAAATAAATATATTTTCTAGAAAACACATTTCCCTTCAATCCAGCGTACTCTCTGTAGAAAATCAAACTTGTCCTTAAACCTGACTTTTTCACGATTTTGATTTTGAAATTTTCATGATTTTGAAAACAGATTTACGATTTTGGAGACACTTAAGCTTTAAAGTAACAGAATTTCCTTCGAGTCCTGAAAAATATGTAATTTTAAAATGAGCAACTACACTGAGAAAGTATAATAAATTAGAAAAAAAATATTTCCAGCATATTTCTACACACTCTGTAGAAAACTTAAAATGTTTTTTTTTAATTTGCTACAGATTTGCTTTGTATTTACATACACTGAGAAAACTAAACAGTACAGTTACAAGAACACAGATTAAAGATTTTGGTGACCTTAAAAAAGTACTCTAAGCAACATTCAAGTTTAAAAATTGCAAAATTTCCATCCTGAATATACAATTTTGAAATATACAGCTACACTGAGGAAAATTAATATATTTTGTAGAAAACACATTTCCGTTCAATCCAGCGTATTCTCTGTAGAAAATTAAACCTGTCCTTGAAACTGGCTTTTTCATGATTTTGATTTTGAAATTTTTATGATTTTGAAAACACGATTTTGGAGAAACTTAAGCTTCAAAGTAACAGAATTTACTTCAAATCCTGAAAAATTTGTAATTTTAAAATGAGCAACTACACTGAGAAAAAATAATTTATTTGAAGAAAACATATTCCCAGCATACTTCTTCACTCTGTATAAAACTTAAAATAGTTTTTTAGTTTGCTTCAGATTTGCTCTTTATTTACATACACTGAGAAAACCAAACATTACAGTTACAATAACACAGATTTAAAATTTTGACAACCTCAAAAAAAGTACTTTTAGCGACACTCAAGTTTAAATATTGCAGATATTCCGTCGAGAATATACAATTTCCAAATATGCAACTACACTGAGAAAAATTAATATATTTTGTAGAAAACGCCTTTCCGTTCACTCCAGCGTACTCTCTGTAGAAAATCAAAATTTTAGAAAAAAATCAATTTTTTCCTCTAAGAGACTGGTAGAAATTCAAGTTTGAAATTAGTTAACTCTAAGTCAACAGTTTCAAGTTATTATGTTGTAGTTGTACGGCTACATGCTTCGCCTAAAAAGACATCATCAGGCCACAATCATAACACACGTTAAAATAGTTAAAAATTCTAAAACACGTTCACATATTACAAAGTATTCTGGCCAATTTCAAACTTGAAAATCAAAGTTGTCCTTAAACCTGGCTTTTTCACGATTTTGATTTGGAAATTTTCTATGATTTTGAAAACAGTTTTACAATTTTGGAGACACTTAAACTCGAAAGTAATAGAATTTCCTTCGAATTCTGAAAAATATGTAATTTTAAAATGAGAAACTACACTGAGAAAAAAATAATATAGTTGAAGAAAACATATTTCCAGCATACTTCTACACACTCTGTAGAAAACTTAAAATAGTTTTTTAGTTTGCTTCGTATTTACATACACTGAGAAAACCAAACAGTACAGTTACAAGAACACAGATTTAAAATTTTGATGACCTCAAATAAAGTACTTTAAGCGACACTCAAATTTAGATATTTCAGAATTTCCATCGAGAGTATATAATTTTCAAATATACAACTACACTTAGAAAAATTAATATATTTGGAGAAAACGCCTTTCCGTTCCCTCCATCGTACTCTCTGTAGAAAATCAAAGTTGTCCTTAAACCTGGTTTTTTCACGATTTTGATTTGGAAATTTTTATGATTTTGAAAACAGTTTTACAATTTTGGAGACGCTTAAAAGCTCTAAAGTAGCAGAATTTTTTTCGATTCCTGAAAGATATGTAATTGTAAAATAAGAAACTACACTGAGAAAAAAATAATATAGTTGAAGAAAACACATTTCCAGCATACTTCTACACAGTCTGAAGAAAACTTATAATAGTTTTTTAGTTTGCTTCAGAATTGCTTCGTATTTACATACACTGAGAAACACAAACAGTACAGTTACAAGAACACAGATTTAAAATTTTGATGACTTCAAAAAAAGTACTTTAAGCGACACTCAAGTTTAAATATTGCAGAATTTCCATCGAGAATATACAATTTTCAAATATACAACTACACTGAGAAAAATGTATTTACATATTTTGTAGAAAACACATTTCCGTTCAATCCAGCGTACTCTCTGTAGAAAATCAAACTTGTCCTTAAACCTGGCTTTTTCACGATTTTGATTTGGAAATTTTTATGATTTTGAAAACAGTTTTACAATTTTGGAGACACTTAAGCTTCAAAGTAGCAGAATTTCCTTCGCAGCCTGAAAAATATGTAATTTTAAAATGAGCAACTACACTGAGAAAAAATTATATATTTGACGAAAACATATTCCCCGCATACTTCTACACACTCTGTAGAAAACTTAAAATCGTTTTTTTGAGTTTGCTTCTGATTTGCTTCGTATTTACATACACTGAGAAAACCATACAGTACAGTCACAAGAACACACGTTTAAGATTTTGATGACCTTCAAAAAAGTACTCTAAGAGACACTCAAGTTTAAAAATTGCAGATTTTCCATGGAATTTTAACAAATATACACTTTTCACATATTCATACACACTGAGAAAAATTAATATATTTTGTAGAAAACACATTTCCATTCATTCCAGCGTACTCTCTGTAAAAAAGCAAACTTGTCCCTACACCTGGCTTTTTCACGATTTTGATTTTGAAATTTTTATGATTTTGAAAACAGTTTTACGATTTTGTAGACACTTACGCTTCAAAGTTACAGAATTTCCTTTGAATCCTAAAAAATTTGTAATTTTAAAATGAGCAACTACACTGATAAAAAATAATATATTTGAAGTAAACATATTTCCAGCATTCTACTCTGTGGAAAACTTAAAATCGTTTTTTTAGTTTGCTTCAGATTTGCTTCGTATTTACATACACTGAGAAAACCAAACAGTACAGTTGCAAGATCACAAATGTAAGATTTTGGTGACGTTACAAAAAAGTACTCTAAGCAACATTCAAATTTAAAAATTACTACATTTTGAACAGAAAGCACATTTCAGTACAGTTAGACGAAAAAACAGTTTTACAATTTTGGTTACCTTTAAGCCAAAGTAGCAGAATTTCCATCGAATTATGGAAATTATGTATTTTAAAAATGAGCAACTACACTGAGAAAATTTAATATATTTATAGAGAACACATTTCCGTTCATTCTAGCATATTTCCACTCACTCTGTAGAAAACTTAAAAGTGTTTTTTTCAGTTTGTTTCAGATTTGCTTCCTATTTACATACACTGAGAAAACGGTGCCGTATATGCATTCTGGAAAATTTTAAAACGTATTTTACGCAACATAAATTTTAAAATACTTTTTTTCAAATTTCAGAAAATATAAAATTTTCAAATAGACAACTACACTGAGAAAAACTAATTTATTTTTAAAACCGAGTTTGACCTTAAACGTAGTTAGTAAATCACCACCTTATTATTTAAAAAAATGCATTCTACAAAGGCAGAAAAAGCGTCCCAGTTAACATAAAACAAACTTTTGTAGACCACACAATAATAATTGACATAACCACTCTGACGAAATCACCACGTTATGAGTAATAGTCTTATCTCATTACACATGCAAAGATCACTTAGGATTATTAGCACATATCGCGCACCCAAATTGACACTATAGGTAGTTCTAATTGGAAGATTTAACTTTTACTATTGCAGTTTGCCGAAACGGCAATAGCAAATAAAATAGGCAAAGAACACGTTTTTGCAGGAAAGCAAGGCGTTATTCCCAGTGGTCTTTTTCGCAGGAAAAGTTTAATAAATAAGTTGTTACAACTGTGAAGCGGAGCGAAAGAAAATTACCCACGGAGTCCGCTATATGGTAGTAAAAATTGTCGTAAAAACAATAATATTCTTATGTTTACACACTCTGATAGGATTGAGATGTTACAATAATTGCTGTTGATTGCTTCTTGCAGATGTAGACTGCGAGCTTAACACTGACAACGAACAGTCTCTTTTGGAAACACATTTGAAAAATTTTGTGTGAAAACTCTGCACCAGAAGTAGCTATTTCAAGACATTAAATAATTACCATCATTAATTATTATTACGGTATTAATAGTGCGTATTAAATAACAAAACTGCCATCTTTGGATATATCACAGTACCAGCTCTCTAAATATGACAATATTACGTCACTATAAAAATAGCTTCTTATAGTGTTGTGTACACCAAACTATACTTCTTATCTTTCTCTAGTCGAAAACCACAAACAAAGAGAAGAATAACGCTGCTCAAGTTTGTTGGAAGTAAGATAGAGATTAGATACAGAGAGACCCCAGGTACATGGCTCCCAATGACATCACAAGGGCTGAATGGCTCTGTCTTTGTGACGGAACTTGACATTGACTGAAAGTAGTTCTGACACCACGGTTTGCAGCGCTGCAACGGAGGCAACCTGCTTCGTAACCTAGCCACCGTGTCACCTTTGCATCACTGTGATTGGTCAAAAACCTAGAACAATCATGGCATTATATAGTTCTTTCTTATCAATTCAGAACTCAAGCTCAAGCAGACCAAAAGCTCTGAACTGAGATGTGAACTTAAAAATACTAACAATATTAAAACAAACACGAATTTTCTACACTCAGAAAAATTAATACTATTTTTAAAAAACACATTTTAATATATTCCAGCTTACCCCACTCTATGTAGAAATACGGAAAATAACTTGACCTAAAAACTGTTAAATTTTTCATTTTATTGGGATTTGCAATGCATTTACATACACTGAGAGAACTGTAGGTACAGTACCCAGTAGAGTACGGGTAGACGAAAGAAAATTACTACGATTTTGGTGACCTTAAAAATTGTACTCTAAGCGACAATCAAATTTGAAAGAAGCAGAATTTTTTAAAGCTTAAGTGAATAGGTATAATAATAATGAAAATAGTATAATAATAACTGTTTTGTTTTAAATTTTATTGGGGTTTGAAATGCATCTACATACACTGAGAGAACAGTACCGTGTACAGTAAGTACGGGTACACGAAAGAAAATTTTTATAATTATGATGACCTTAAAACTTTACTTTAAACGACACTCAAGAACTAGAATTTCCATAGAGCCTTGGTGAATGAGTATTTCTAAAATATATAACAACACTCAGAGAAATTAATACTATTTTTAAAAAAACATATTTCCGTTTATTACAACTTACCCCACTGTATGTAGAAATTCGAACTTAACCTTAAAACTGTTTTTATTTTTAATTTTATTTGGATTTGCAATGCATTTACATACACTGAGAGAACTGTACGGTACACAGTATAATACGGGTAGACCAAAGAAAATTTCTACGATTTTGGTGACCTTAAAACTGAAGTTTAAGCGACACTCAAGTTTAAAAGAAACTGGATTTCTCTAGAACTTTGGTGAATAGGTATTCTTAAAATATATAACCACACTCAGAAAAAGTAATACTATTTTTTAAAAAACATATTTCCGTTTATTCCAGCTTACCCCACTCTATGCAGAAATACGAACTTGACTTTAAAACGGTTTTTTTTTTTATTTTATTGGGATTTGAAATGCATTTACATACATTGAGAGAACTGTACAGTACACAGAGTAGAGTACGGGTACACGAAAGAATTTTTTTTATTATATTGGTGACCTTAAAACTGTAGTTTAAACGACACTCAAGTTTCAAAGAACTAGAATTTCCATAGAGCCTTGCTGAATGGGTATTTCTAAAATATATAACTACACTCAGAAAAATTAATACGGGGTGTTCATTATAAAACTTCACCTAGCAGGCTATGAAATTTTGACAGAAGATGATGACATAATCAAAATAAATGGAATTTTGTTTCTTCATTCTTTTTTTTTGACATATTTCACAGCCAACTAGATGAAGTTTTATAATGAACACCTCGTACTCTTTTTAAACGACATATTTCCGTTTATTCCAACTTGCCCCACTCTATGTAGAAATACGAACTTGACCTTAAAACTGTTTTTTTTTTAATTTTATTGGGATTTGCAATGCATTTATATATCCTGAAAGAACAGTACAGTACACAGCTTAGGGTACGGGTACACGAAAGGAAATTTTTACGATTTTGGTGACTTTAAACTCTACTTTAAACGACACTCAAGTTCGAAAAATCCAGAGTTTCCATAGAGCTATGGTAAATAGGTATTTTTCAAATACATAACTACACTCAGAGATGTTAATACTGTTTTTAAAAAACGTATTTCCGTTTCTTACAGCTTCTACGCTTCTTACGTTTCTACAAATATGTACGAACTTGTCCTTAAAACTGTTTTATTTTTAATTTTATGGGGATTTGCAATGAATGTACATACACTGAGAGAATAGTAAAGTACACAGCGTAGAGTACGGGTACCTAGACGAAAGAAAATGTTTACGATTTTGGTGACCTTAATACTGTACTTTAAACGGCACTTACGTTTGAAAGAATCATAATTCCCATAGAGCCTTGGTGAATAGGTATTTCTAGAATATATAACTACACTCAGAGAAATTAATACAATTTTTAAAAAACATATTTTCGTTTATACCAACATACGCCAGTCCATGTAGAAACACGAGTTTGACCTTAAAATTGTTTTATTTTTAATTTTATGGGGATTTGCAATGAATGTACATACACTGAGAAAATTGTACAGTGCACAGCGTAGACTATGGGTACACGAAAGAAAATGTTTACGATTTTGGTGACCTTAACACTGTACTTTAAACGACACTCACGTTTAAAAGAACCATAATTCCCATGCAGCCTTGGTGAATAGATATTTCTAAAATATTTCTTCTCTCTACACTCAGAGAAATTAATACTATTTTTAAAAAACATATTTCCGTTTATTTCAACTTACCCCAATCTATGTAGAAATTCGAACTTGACCTTAAAACACTTTTTATTTTTAATTTTATTTGGATTTGCAATGGATTTACATACACTGAGAGAACTGTACAGTACACAGCGTAGAGTACGGGTACCTAGACGAAAGAAAATTTTAACGATTTTGGTGACCTTAATACTGTACTTTAAACGGCACTCACGTTTGAAAGAATCATAATTCCCATAGAGCCTTGGTGAATAGGTATTTCTAGAATATATAACTACACTCAGAGAAATTAATACATTTTTATGGTATTGTCCATCTAAAGCGTTTCTCGATAAGTGTATTTTTTATGTTTATTACTGCCCATAAACAAAGTTATAAGCTGTAACAATTCTGATGCCGTATGAAGGTTATTTAGTTTGGTTCATTACTCTACATATTTTCTTGGTATTGTCTATCTAAGTATTTCTCGATATGACTATTTTAGAAATTGATTCTTTGGAAATCAAATTGTTTTTTTTATAGCAAGCTCCTGCTGTTAAAAATGGAATTTATCTTATGCACTTAGATGGAGCATTAGCTTATGATTATATGGAAGATAGAATCGAATACAGTTCAAAGACGCTAAAAGTGACCCGGATGAAATTAGATTTCCAAAGTTACGTCATAACTTTTTCAAATTGTCCAGAGGAGAGTGCAATATGTTTTGAGAATTAAAAACAATTTGGTTAGAAGTGGCCTCACTGAAGAAACTGAATATGTTCTTGAATTTACAAGAAATGGAGAAATCTCTTATGAGGGAATATTGGAGAGAAATAATACTTAAAATTTTTACGATTTTGGTGACCTTAACACTGTACTTTAAACGACACTCACGTTTGAAACAACCATAATTCCCATGGAGCCTTGGTGAATAGATATTTCTAAAATATATAACTACACTCAGAGAAATTAATACAGTTTTAAAAAAACATATTTCCGTTTATTCCAACTTACCCCTCTCTATGTAGAAATTCGAACTTGGCTTTAAAATTGTTTTTATTTTTAATTTTATTTGGATTTGCAATGCATTTACATACACTGAGAGAACTGTACAGTACACAGTAGAGTACGGGTGGACCAAAGAAAATTTCTACGATTTTGGTGACCTTAAAAAAGGCGAAACTCAAATTTGAAAGAAACAGAGTTTTTATAGAGCTTTGGTGTATAGGTATTCCCAAAATAATCAACCGCACTCAGAAAAATTAATACTTTTTTAAACACCTGGTGACCTTAAAAACTGTACTTTAAGCGTCACTCAAGTTTGAAAAAACCCGCATTTTTCTAGAACTTTGGTGAACAGGTATTTTTAAATTATATAACTACACTCAGAAAAATTTATATTATTTTTAAAAAACATATTTCCGTTTATTCCAGCTTACCCCTCTCTATGTAGAAATACGAGCTTGACCTTAAAACTGTTTTATTTTAAATTTTATTGGGATTTGCAGTGCATTTACATACACTGAGAGAACTGTACAGTGCACAGCGTAGAATACGAAATAAAATTTTTACAATTTTGGTGACCTTGAAACTGTATTTTAAACGACAGTCAAGTTCGAAAAATCCAGAATTTCCATAGAGCTATGGTGAATAGGTATGTCTAAAATACATAACTACACTCAGAGAAATTAATACTTATTAAAAAAAAAAACGTATTTCCGTTTATTCCAGCTTGCCCCACTGTATGTAGAAATACGAACTTGGCCTTAAAACTGTTTTATTGTTAATTTTATTGGGATTTCCAATGCATTTACATACATTGAGAAAACTGTACAGTACACAGAGTACGGGTATACGAAAAAAAAATTATGATTTTGGTGACCTTAAAACTGTACTTTAAGCGAAATTCAAGTTGAAAAGAACCAGCATTTCTCTAGAACTTTGGTGAATAGGTATTCTTAAAATATACAACTACACTCAGAAAAATTAATACTATTTAAAAAAAAAACATATTTTTGTTTATTCCAGCTTACCCCACTCTATGTAGAAATACGGAAAATAGCTTGACCTGGAAACTGTTTCATTTTTCATTTTATTGGGATTTGCAATGCATACACTGAGAGAACCGTAGAGTACGGGTAGATGAAAGAAAATTTCTACCATTTTGGTTACCTTAAAAATTGTACTTTAAGCGACAATCAAATTTGAAAGAAACAGTTTTTTTTAAACCTCAAGTGAATAGGTATTCCTAAAATATATAACTACACTCAGAAAAATTAATACTATTTTAAAAAAACACATATTTCCGTTTATTCCAGCTTGCCCCACTCTATGTAGAAATACGAATTTGACTTTAAAACTGTTTTATTTTTAATTTTATTGGGATTTGCAATGCATGTACATACACTGAGAGAACCGTAGGTACAGTACCCCGTAGAGTACGGGTAGATGAAAGAAAATGTCTACCATTTTGGTGACCTTAAAAATTGTACTTTAAGCGACAATCAAATTTGAAAGAAACAGTTTTTTTTTAAACCTTAAGTGAATAGGTATTCCTAAAATATATAGCTACACTCAGAAAAATTAATACTATTTTAAAAAAACACATATTTCCGTTTATTCCAGCTTGCCCCACTCCATGTAGAAATACGAATTTGACTTTAAAACTGTTTTATTTTTAATTTTATTGGGATTTGCAATGCATTTACATACACAGAGAGAATTGTACTGTACACAAAAGAGCAACAAGCACACGAAATAAAATTTTTATGATTTTGGTGATTTTAAAAGTGTACTTTAAACGGCACTTAAGTTTGAAAGAATCAGGATTTCCATAGAGTTTTAGTGAATAGTTATTTCTTAAATATATATCTACACTCAAAAAAATTAATACTATTTTTAAAAATCATTTTTCCGTTTATTCCAAATTACGCCAATCAATGTAGAAATACGAACTTGAGTTTAAAACTGTTTTATTTTTTATTTTATTGGGATTTGAAATGCATTTACATACACTGAGAAAACTGTACAGTACACAGAATAGAGTACGGATACAAGAAAAAAAATTTTTACGATTTTGGTGACTTTAAAACTGTACTTTAAACGACAATCAAGTTTGAAAGATCCAGAATTTCCATAGAGCTATGGTAAATAGGTATTTCTAAAATACATAACTACACTCAGAGAAATTAATACTATTTTTAAAAAACGTATTTCGGTTTATTCCAGCTTGCCCCACTGTATGTAGAAATACGAACTTGGCCTTAAAATTGTTTTATTTTTAATTTAGAACTGTACAGTGCACAGAGTACCGGTACACGAAAAACAAAATTATGATTTTGGTGACCTTAAAACTGTACTTTAAAGACACTCAAGTTTAAAAAAACCAGAATTTTCACAGAGCCTTGGTGAATAGGTATTTCTAAAATATATAACTACACTCAGAAACATTAATACTATTTTTAAAAAACATATTTCCGTTTATTCCAGCTAACCCCACTCGAGTTTGATTTAAAAACTCTATTATTTTTTATTTTATTGGGATTTGCAATGCATTTACATACACTGAGAGAACAGTACAGTAGCATTTGATCCCAGAAAAGAAACGTGATATTGAAGGCTGGCTAATAGAAAAAAATCAATCGAGTAATGTAAAAATTTCAACATACACCCTCAGAAACCAACTCTCTGTTTTCTGTACAAATTGCAGTCAAAAACTGCGAAAAACCAAACAAAACCAGAACTCAGTGAAAATCTGTTTCGGAACCATCACCGGCCTCCGGATTTTAAATAGCAAAATATATTTTAAGATTGGACTTATACTTTACATCGCGCATAAGCTGAGCCGCAACGGCGCAAAAAGATTAAAAGTGCATAAAAGAACTTTGAAAGAGTATGTTTCTGGTCGGAAAATAAAACAAGTATAAAATACGTTGACCTACCCTACACAGATTCAGTTAAGTATAGGAGGCTGTGCATGTATACATATAAGGCATGGGCGGGCGCAAAAAAACTTTAACCGTTGCAAGGAAACTGAAAACTTTTTATAAATCTCCTTTTTTTTGACTGATTCGTTTTTTCTTTTTGAAATTTTTCCTTCCTGCTGTGGCACCGCCTTATTACTTAGCAGAACCCTGGGTACATCCATTTTAAGCGAAGCAGGTTTTTCACTGGTGACTAATGTTGAACAAAAACGTGTATCTCGATGAATGGGTACGAAAATGCAGAAAGGCCCCTGGTGGTACGCCACTGGGTTCCCGCCCGATCGGCTCGTGTGTGGGAGAGAGACAAAGCTAAGCTCTCGAGTCGATGACCCCCGTTTCTTTCTGCAGCGCTTTATTTGCATGTCGTTTTTTTCTATCTTATTGCGTTCTTTTACAGCCTACTTTAACTGAAATAACTCAACTTAAGATAGGTTATGGTAGTTTGGAATTTATTTTTACGATCTCGCGTTTTTTTGTCTCGTTTTTCACGTTTCCTCGTATACTTCTTTCATAGCGGTCGTTTCGCGATGGGCAATTACGCGGGGTGACCTCTGACAGCCCCGATGATGACGGAAGAAGATGGGCGTGGTCGATGACGCACTTTTTTTGATTTCGATTAGACTTAATTGTAAAAAAAATAAGATTTCAATATTTGACATTGATAGCGGTAGATTAAGAAAATTAATCCGTAATGTGGGTTTGGATTTTTGTCAAAACCTCAATTATCATTTTTTTTTACCTTTTTAGTTTGAAAGTAATAAAATATGAGACATGTGAACGTAGAACGGTGTTTAGTTTTTTTTCTTATTTTTAAGGAAATTGGTGGAGGTATGCCAAAAATTACTAGGACATTGATCTAGTGGGTCCAAGATGGTAACATTACAAGCCTGCACCTCGGAATGTGCCTTTGCGACGAAAAGGGAAATTCTATTGGCTACGCAATCGGTCACCATGGTAACCGCGCTGTCAAGCCATACTGAACCGGCACGATTGTAGTACTGATGTTGGATGTCGAAACTGCGATATTGTAGCTTATGCGGTTTGCTAGGGTTTTTAGTACCCTCGGTAACACCCGTAATCTCTCACGGAGGGTCCGTCAGAATGAGGAGTACGCCTCGGTGTTGACTATCTCCCCATAGCATCCCCCCCATGACATGGAATCGGTGGAGTCCTCCCGTCACAGCGACGAGGTTGGCGTCCCTTTCCACGCTGTCCAAGTTGTTGGTGTCGGTTGTGTGGGTAGTCGAGTTGACGGTATATTTGGTGGTTTTCAGTTTTTCCTGCCTCCTGAGGTTTTGGGTATGAGACGCCGCGGTCTCGAAGATCAGAATTTCATCCGGATTGGACAGGTAGACCACTATATCTGGCTTATTGCTCGGTGAGAATCTTGGTGCCAGCAGTGACCCTAATGTTTCTTCAGGCATGCTTAAATTCCTGATTGAAGGTCACCCGCCCAAATTGCAGTTTTTTGTGGCATTTGCGTGGCGCTAGCATGGTTTTTATTACCCAGTACACACCATAATCATGTCTTGTGGTGTAGGCTGGCATGACGCAAGCACTGGCTACATGACATGATAGGCCGTCGGTGTCGCAGCCTCTCCTGCATCTCCGTCTAATTGGTCCGATGCTAAAGCCCTGTTGCAGCTGTTCCATCGCAGCCCGCAGTACTCCCCTCCTCCCTGAGTCAAGGTCAGGTGCACTGAAAGCGAAGAATGATATTTTCTTGTTCTCTTTAAGAATCAGCCTGGTATAGTTCATGTTGCTCGACCATTGGTCTTCAGAGCGGCTGCTGTATTTTGCATGTGCCAACCTCAAGGTACTTTACCAGCACTTCTTGATGTTGTTGGCCTCCTGGACGTCAACTATATATAGCCGCATCTGATAGTTGGGTCCTCCATCCGGCCCTTTTTTAGGGCTTGCTATCGCAGAAGGCAGTCCTTCATGTACTGGTCTTGCGTCATGTAGATGCCTCTTCGTATTAGGTTAGCCCAGTTTCATGTTCGATTGATTTGAGTCCCAGTGCTCCCCTATAGGTCGGTAAGTATACTGCGGCGTTTGATGGCTTCTTTACCTTCATCTTGTGCTTGAGCAAGTTCTTCAGCAATGGCTTTTTCTAAGCAGTTCTTCCGTTCAGACAATAACTTCTACAGCTTCTTGCGGATTCGGAATCTTAGTTTTCTTCTTTATAAAGATGCATTTTTTCTTAATAATCTCCACTTCTTCTTCTTTGGGTAGTAAGGTTAACGTTTACTTCAGCAATTTCAAGCAACTTACGCTTCTTTAAATTTGAGTGATTTCTTCAGTAAAACAATTTCGACCTCTACTTCCTCAGCTCCTCCACTAGTTGTTCTTTCTTCAATAGAACTTTTGCAGTTTCGAGAGTTTCTTCTTTTGACTTTCTTTTAGGTTTAAGTTTCAACACTGTATGTAGACCCTTCTTCTTGTGGAATTTCCTTTGAAATAGATTTTTCCCTATCGGTAGGCGCAGTTTCTTCTGCAGCTTTGTTCTTTGGTTCGCTCTTTTTCTGGATCTTCTTCAAGTCATCATCGATGATTGATCTTTACGATATCCTTCTCTTCTTCTCCTTTCTAAGTTCATTATATCAGGTTTAAGTTTCAACACTGTATGTAGACCCTTCTTCTTGTGGAATTTCCTTTGAAATAGACTTCTCCCTATCGGTAGGCGCAGTTTCTTCTGCAGCCTTGTTCTTTGGTTCGCTCTTTTTCCGGATCTTCTTCAAGTCATCATCGATGATTGATCTTTACCATATCCTGAGTCTTCTCCTTTCTAAGTTCATTATATCGGTTCAAGATTGAATTTCTCGGATTCTTCCTTGAGTTTATGTTTTCAAGGAACTTTTTAAACTTCTTTTGTCTCTTCCTTCCAAAGCATTAGTACACTTTTTTTTTAAGTTTTAATTTGCACGTTTCTCAAGAGTCACAGGCTTAATTCCCTCTTTTGATCTCTTCATAAAGAAGGTCAAATAATTCAGAATCTAAGCTATTAACACCAGCCTTCGATCCTTTTCCAGAAGTATCTGTTTCTTCCTGTATAATGAGTTTAATTTTAATAGTTTCTTGCGGAGTTTCCTATTCCATCTTTTCTAGAGATTTTTCTAAACAACTGTATTAATCTCCTCTTCCTTCTGTTTAGTTCCTTCTTCTCTTCTCTATCTTTTTCTTCGTAATCTTGATCGAAGGCGCTAGCATGCTATTTAAGATGGTTTCTATTATCCAGTACACAACATAATCGTGTCTTGTGGTGTAGGCTGGCGTGGCGCAGGCCAGATACATCTTCGTATGTAAGTTAGCTCAGTTTCATGTTCGATTGATTCGAGTCCCAATCCTGCCCTATAGGTCGATAGGTATAGGTATACTGCGACGTTTGATGACGTCTTTCCTTTCACCTTCTGCTTGACCAAGTTCTTCAGCAATGGTTTTTTCTAAGCAGTTTTTCCGTTCAGACAATTACTTCTACAGCTTCTTGCTTGCTACAGCTCTCCTTAATAATCCCCCCTTCTTCTTCTTCTTTGGGTAGTTAGATTAACTTTTATTTCGGCAATTGCAGCAGCTTCCGCTTCTTTAAATTTGAGTGATTTTTTCAGTAAAACAATTTCGACCTCTACTTCTTCAGCTCCTCCACTAGTTGTCCTTTCCTCAATAGAACTTTTGCAGTTTCGAGAGTTTCTTCTTTTGACTTTCTTTTAGGTTTAAGTTTCAACACTGTATGTAGACCCTTCTTCTTGTGGAATTTCCTTTGAATTAGACTTTTTCCTATCGGTAGGCGCAGTTTCTTCTGCAGCCTTGTTCTTTGGTTCGCTCTTTTTCTGGATCTTCTTCAAGTCATCATCGATGATTGATCTTTACCATATCCTTCTCTTCTTCTCCTTTCTAAGTTCATTATATCGGTTTAAGATTGAATTTCTCGGATTCTTCCTTGAGTTTATGTTTTCAAGAAACTTCGTTTTAAACTTCTTTTGTCTCTTCCTTCCAAAGCATTAGTACACTTTTTTTTTAAGTTTTAATTTGCACGTTTTTCAAGATTCACAGGCTTAATTCCCGCTTTTGGTCTCTTCATAAAGAAGGTCAAATAATTCAGAATCTAAGTTATTAACACCAGCCTTCGATCCTTTTCCAGCAGTTTCTGTTTCTTCCTGTATAATGAGTTTAGTTTTAACAGTTTCTTCCGGAATTTCCTCTTCCTTCTTTTCTAGAGGTTTTTCAAAACAACTGTATTAATCTCCTCTTCCTTCTCTTTGGTTCCTTCTTCTCTTCTCTATCTTTTTCTTCGTAATCTTGATCGAAGGCGCTTGCATGCTATTTAAGACGGTTTCTATTATCCAGTACACAACACAATCGTGTCTTGTGGTGTAGGCTGGCGTGGCGCAGGCCAGATGCATCTTCGTATGTAAGTTAGCTCAGTTTCATGTTCGATTGATTCGAGTCCCAATCCTGCCCTATAGGTCGATAGGTATAGGTATACTACGACGTTTGATGACGTCTTTCTTTTCACCTTATGCTTGACCAAGTTCTTCAGCAATGGTTTTTTCTAAGCAGTTTTTCCGTTCAGACAATTACTTCTACAGCTTTTTGCTTGCTACAGCTCTCCTTAATAATACCCCCTTCTTCTTCTTCTTTGGGTAGTTAGGTTAACTTTCACTTCAGCAATTGCAGCAGCTTCCGCTTCTCTAAATTTGAGTGATTTCTTCAGTAAAACAATTTCCGCCTCTACTTCTTCAGCTCCTCCACTGGCTGTTTTTTCTTCAATAGAACTTTTACAGTTTCGAAAGTTTCTTCTTTTGATTTTCTTTTAGGTATAAGTTTCAACACTGTTTGTAGACCCTTTTTTTGTCGAGTTTCCTTTGAAATAAACTTCTCCCTGTCGGTAGGCGTAGTTTCTACTGCAGCCTTGTTTTTGGTTCGGTTTTTTTCTTGATCTTCTTCAAGTCATCATCGACGATTGATCCTTACCATATCCTTCTTTTCTTCTCCTTTCTAAGATCAGTATATCGGTTTAAGATTGAGTTTCTCGTATTCTTCCTTGAGTTTATGTTTTCAAGGAACTTCATTTTAACCTTCTTTGGTCTCTTCCTTCCAAAGCATTAGTACACTTTTTTTGTTAGTAACTTCTTCAGTTTCAACAAGTTTTAATTTGCACGTTTCTCAAGACTTACAGTTTATAATTCCCTCTTTCGATATTTTCATAAATTAAGCCACACAGTTCAGAATCAACACCATTCTTCGATCCTTTTCCAGAAGTACCTGTTTCTTCCGGTAAAATGAGTTTAGTTTTAATAGTTTCTTCCGAAGTTTCCTCTTCCTTATTATCTAGAGGTTTTTCAAAACAAACGTATCAATCTCTTCTTCCTTCTCTTCGGTTCCTTCTTCTCTTCTCTATCTTTTTCTTGTGGTGTAGGCTGGCGTGACGGAGGCACTGGCTACATGATAGGCCGTTTCGTCGGTGTCGCAGCCTCTCCTGCATCTCCGTTTAATTGGTCCGATGCTAAAGCCCTGTTGCTGCTCTTCCATCGCAGCCCGCAGTACTCCCCTCCTCCCTGAGTCAAGGTCAGGTGCACTGAAAGCGAAGAATGATATTTTCTTGTTCTCTTTAAGAATCAGCCTGGTATAGTTCATGTTGCTCGACCATTGGTCTTCAGAGCGGCTGCTGTATTTTGCATGTGCCAACCTCAAGGTACTTTACCAGCACTTCTTGATGTTGTTGGCCTCCTGGACGTCAACTATATATAGCCGCATCTGATAGTTGGGTCCTCCATCCGGCCCTTTTTTAGGGCTTGCTATCGCAGAAGGCAGTCCTTCATGTGCTGGTCTTGCGTCATGTAGATGCCTCTTCGTATTAGGTTAGCCCAGTTTCATGTTCGATTGATTTTTGTGCTTGAGCAAGTTCTTCAGCAATGGCTTTTTCTAAGCAGTTCTTCCGTTCAGACAATAACTTCTACAGCTTCTTGCGGATTCGGAATCTTAGTTTTCGTCTTTATAAAGATGCATTTTTTCTTAATAATCTCCACTTCTTCTTCTTTGGGTAGTAAGGTTAACTGTTAATTCAGCAACTTCCGCTTCTTTAAATTTGAGTGATTTCTTCAGTAAAACACTTTCGGCCTCTACTTCTTCAGCTATTCCACTAGTTGTTCTTTCTTCAATAGAACTTTTGCAGTTTCGAGAGTTTCTTCTTTTGACTTTCTTTTAGGTTTAAGTTTCAACACTGTATGTAGACCCTTCTTCTTGTCGAGTTTCCTTTGAAATAGACTTCTCCCTATCGGTAGGCACAGTTCTTCTGCAGGCTTGTTCTTTGGTTCGCTCTTTTTCTGGATCTTCTTCAAGTCATCATCGATGATTGATCTTTACCATATCCTTCTCTTCTTCTCCTTTCTAAGTTCATTATATCGGTTTAAGATTGAATTTCTCGGATTCCTCCTTGAGTTTATGTTTTCAAGAAACTTCGTTTTAAACTTCTTTTGTCTCTTCCTTCCAAAGCATTAGTACACTTTTTTTTTAAGTTTTAATTTGCACGTTTTTCAAGATTCACAGGCTTAATTCCCTCTTTTGGTCTCTTCATAAAGTAGGTCAAATAATTCAGAATCTAAGTTATTAACACCAGCTTTCGATCCTTTTCCAGAAGTATCTGTTTCTTCCTGTATAATGAGTTTAGTTTTAATAGTTTCTTCCGGAGTTTCCTCTTCCTTCTTTTCTAGAGGTTTTTCAAAACAATCTCCTGATTAATCTCCTGTTCCTTCTCTTTGGTTCCTTCTTCTCTTTTCTACCTTTTTCTTCGTAATCTTGATCGAAGGCGCTTGCATGCTATTTAAGATGGTTTTTATTATCCAGTACACAATATAATCGTGTCTTGTGTTGTAGGCTGGCGTGGCGCAGGCCAAATGCATCTTCGTATGTAAGTTAGCTCAGTTTCATGTTCGATTGATTCGAGTCCCAATCCTGCCCTATAGGTCGATAGGTATAGGTATACTGCGACGTTTGATGACGTCTTTCCTTTCACCTTCTGCTTGACCAAGTTCTTCAGCAATGGTTTTTTCTAAGCAGTTTTTCCGTTCAGACAATTACTTCTACAGCTTCTTGCTTGCTACAGCTCTCCTTAATAATCCCCCCTTCTTCTTCTTCTTTGGGTAGTTAGGTTAACTTTTATTTCAGCAATTGCAGCAGCTTCCGCTTCTTTAAATTTGAGTGATTTCTTCAGTAAAACAATTTCGACCTCTACTTCTTCAGCTCCTCCACTAGTTGTTCTTTCTTCAATAGAACTTTTGCAGTTTCGAGAGTTTCTTCTTTTGACTTTCTTTTAGATTTAAGTTTCAACACTGTATGTGTTGTACCATTCTTCTTGTCGAGTTTCCTTTGAAATAGACTTCTCCCTATCGGTAGGCGCAGTTTCTTCTGCAGCCTTGTTCTTTGGTTCGCTCTTTTTCCGGATCTTCTTCAAGTCATCATCGGTGATTGATCTTTACCATATCCTTCTCTTTTTCTCCTTTCTAAGTTCATTATATCGGTTTAAGATTGAATTTCTCGGATTCTTCTTTGAGTTTATGTTTTCAAGGAACTTCGTTTTAAATTTCTTTTCAAAGCATTAGTACACTTTTTTTTTAAGTTTTAATTTGCACGTTTTTCAAGATTCACAGGCTTAATTCCCTCTTTTGGTCTCTTCATAAAGAAGGTCAAATAATTCAGAATCTAAGTTATTAACACCAGCCTTCGATCCTTTTCCAGAAGTATCTGTTTCTTCCTGTATAATGAGTTTAGTTTTAATAGTTTCTTCCGTAGTTTCCTCTTCCTTCTTTTCTAGAGGTTTTTCAAAACAACTGTATTAATCTCCTCTTCCTTCTCTTTGGTTCCTTCTTCTCTTCTCTATCTTTTTCTTCGTTATCTTGATCGAAGGCGCTTGCATGCTATTTAAGACGGTTTCTATTATCCAGTACACAACATAGTCGTGTCTTGTGGTGTAGGCTGGCGTGGCGCAGACCAGATGCATCTTCGTATGTAAGTTAGCTCAGTTTCATGTTCGATTGATTCGAGTCCCAATCCTGCCCTATAGGTCGATAGGTATAGGTATACTACGACGTTTGATGACGTCTTTCCTTTCACCTTATGCTTGACCAAGTTCTTCAGCAATGGTTTTTTCTAAGCAGTTTTTCCGTTCAGACAATTACTTCTACAGCTTCTTGCTTGCTACAGCTCTCCTTAATAATACCCCTTCTTCTTCTTCTTTGGGTAGTTAGGTTAACTTTCACTTCAGCAATTGCAGCAGCTTCCGCTTCTTTAAATTTCAGTGATTTCTTCAGTAAAACCGTTTCCGCCTCTACTTCTTCAGCTCTTCCACTACTTGTTCTTTCTTCAATAGAACTTTTACAGTTTCGAGAGTTTCTTCTTTTGGCGTTCTTTTAGGTTTAAGTTTCAACATTCTTCGTAGACGCTTCTTCTTGTGGAGTTTCCTTTCAAATAGATTTCTCCCTATCGGCAGGCGCAGATTCTTCTGCAGCCTTGTTCTTTGGTTCGGTCTTTTTCTTGATCTTCATCAATTCATCATCGATGATTGACTTTTACCATATCCTTCTCTCCTTCTCCTTTCTAAGATCATTATATTGGTTTAAGATTGAATTACTCGGATTTTTACTTGAGTTTATGTTTTCAAGGAGCTTTGTTTTAAACTTCTTTGGTCTCTTCCTCCCAAAGCATTAGTACACTCTTTTTATTAGTAATTTCTTCGGTTTCTACAAGTTATACAAGTTATAGCACGTTTCTCAAGATTTACAGGTTTATAATTCCCTCTTTCGGTATCTTCATAAAGAAAGTCAAATAGTTCAAAATCTAAGCAATTGACTCCAGGCTTCGATCCTTTTCCAGAAGTACCTTTTTCTTCCGGTATAATGCGTTTAGTTTTAATAGTTTCTTCTGGAATTTCTTCTTCCTTTTTTCTGGAGGGTTCTCAAAACAACCGTATCAATCTCCTCTTCTTTCTTCTACAGCTTTGTACTTTGGTTCGGTCGTTTTCTTGATCTTTACCATATCCTTCTTCTTCTCCTTTCTAAGAGCTTTATATTGGCTTAAGATTGAATTTCTCGGTTTCTTCCTTGAGTTTATTTTTTCAAGGAGCCTCGTTTTAAACTTCTTTGGTCTCTTCCTTCCAAAGCATTAGTACACTCTTTTTATTAGTAATTTCTTCGGTTTCTACAAGTTATAATTTGCACGTTTCTCAAGATTTACATGTTTATAATTCCCTCTTTCGGTATCTTCATAAAGAAAGTCAAATAGTTCAAAATCTAAGCTATTGACACCAGGCTTCGATCCTTTTCCAGAAGTACCTTTTTCTTCCGGTATAATACGTTTAGCTTTAATAGTTTCTTCTGGAGTTTCTTCTTCCTTCTTTTCTAGAGGTTTCTCAAAACAACCGTATCAATCTCCTCTTCTTTCTTCTACAGCTTTGTTCTTTGGTTCGGTCGTTTTCTTGATCTTTACCATATCCTTCTCTTCTTCTCCTTTCTAAGAGCTTTATATTGGTTTAAGATTGAATTTCTCGGGTTCTTCCTTGAGTTTATGTTTTCAAGGAGCCTCGTTTTAAACTTCTTTGGTCTCTTCCTCCCAAAGCATTACCACACTCTTTTTATTAGTAATTTCTTCGGTTTCTACAAGTTATAATTTGCACATTTCTTAAGTTTACAGGTTTATAATTCCCTCTTTCGGTATCTTCATAAAGAAAGTCAAATAGTTCAAAATCTAAGCTATTGACACCAGCCTTCGATCTTTTTCCAGATGTACCTTTTTCTTCCGGTATAATGCCTTTAGTTTTAATAGTTTCTTCTGGAGTTTCTTCTTCCTTTTTTCTGGAGGTTTCTCAAAACAACCGTATCAATCTCCTCTTCTTTCTTCTACAACTTTGTTTTTTGGTTCGGTCGTTTTCTTGATCTTTACCATATCCTTCTCTTCTTCTCCTTTCTAAGAGCTTTATATTGGTTTAAGATTTAATTTCTCGGGTTCTTCCTTGAGTTTATGTATTCAAGGAGCCTCGTTTTAAACTTCTTTGGTCTCTTCCTTCCAAAGCATTAGTACACTCTTTTTGTTAGTAATTTCTTCGGTTTCTACAAGTTTTAACTTGCACGTTTCTCAAGACTTACATGTTTATAATTCCTTCTTTCGGTATCTTCATAAAAAGAGTCAAATAAACTGCTATGGAAAAGATCGATACAGCAAAATCTTTTGTCATTTTTGGGGGTCTGTATTTCGGAAATGCCTAAGCCGAAATTTAAGACCTAAAGAGATTTTGAAAGGCAGTTTTTTCTAGAATCCCGGCGGCAGATTAATCTCAAATAAGTTATTCTCTAAAGGATATACAGGGTAAAGAAAAAAACAGCTGCAAAATGGTTGCAATTCAACCCACTGTATTTGGTAGGTAGCGTAATTTTAGAACATTCATTGTTATGATATTTAATGGCATTAGGTGGAATCTCCAGACATGTTCGGCAGTTTTCGGTGTTTTTTCAAAAAGTTGAAGCTCTTTTGTAAGTCGCCCGGTATCCCGAGAATGCCTCGGCCGATTTTAATAAGATAAATGATCTCTAAAAGATAACTGGTTGTAAAATCAGCGACGTAGACTCATAATTAATGAAACAATTTTATTCCATTTTGTACAAGGATGGCAAAAAATGCAATAAAAAAACTGATTAAAATTTTGTTTACTACGATATCATGACGGGAGCCTTAACTTTAAGACTCTTTTTGTAATGACATTTAATAGCTATGGTCGATATTTCGGGACGGTTTTGGCGGTTTTTTGGTTTTTTGCCTTCAAAATCAGTTACAGGGCGTTTACAGAAAGTTTAGTCTTTCTTGTAAGTTACAATACAAGGTATCCTGAAATTAACTGAGTTCCTAGGCAAAAATAGGGCACAATGTTCATACAAACATAACCCGAAAACCCTTCGTCTCCGAGGGACACGGTGTTGATTTTTTTCTTTATTTTTTCATTATAGCTCTTAGAGTTTTTGAGATATTTAACTCAAATTTCGAATATAGGTAAACATTTATTCATTTTTCCTTAAAAGTCTGAATTCTCTATTTAATTTACAAACTATCTGGCCTCTTGCATCCTTGTCTTATGTCTCACCGTTTTCGAGAAATTTGCAAAAGTGTTTAGGAATGCATATAATTTTTCCATAAGAAATGTCTGTTTTCTGTTCCTTTTTTAAATTCCCAGATACTGATAAAAAAGAGTCACTTACGGAAAAATTATGTGCATTTCTAGACACTTTTGCAAACTTCTCGAAAACGGTTGGAGACAAGACAAGGATGCAAGAGGCAAGAAAGTTTCTAAATTGAATAAAGAATTCAGATTTTTAAGAAAAACGATCAGTGGCGTCCTTCAAAAAAGTTTGTGAGGGTAAAAGGGATACATACAACCCGAGAAAAAATAAGATCCTATCGATTTTGGCTAGCGGTTGGTATATCCAACGATGTAGATAATAAATGGTTACCTATATTCAAAATTGGAGTTACATATCTTAAAAACTCTAAGAGCTATAAAGAAAAAAAATCAACACCCTGTATTTCGGAGACGAAACGTTTGCGGGTTACTTTTGTATTTTTTGAACATTGTGCCCTATTTTTGCCTAGGGATTTCCCAGTTAATTTCAGAATACCTTGTATTGTAACCTACAAGAAAGTTTAAACTTTCTCTGAACGCCCTGTAACTGCTTAGTAGGCAAAAAACCAAAAAACCGCCAAAACCGTCCCGAGATATCGACCATAGCTCTTAAATGTCATTACATAAAATTTTAATCAGTATTTTATTAGATTTTTTGTCATCTTTGTACAAAATGGAATAAAATTGTTTTATTAACTATGAGTCTATGCCTCTGATTTTGCCACCAGTTATGTTTTAAAAATCATTTATCTTATTAGAATCGGCTGCGGCATTCTCGCGATACAGGGTGACTTACAAAAGACCGTCAACTTTTTGAAAAACCCCAGTAATTTATTTTGTAGGCCAAAAATCCGAAAATTGTCGAACATGTCGCGAGATACCAACTAACGCCATTAAATGTCATAACAATGAATGTTCTGAAATTACGCTAGTTACCAAACGCAGTGGGTTGAAATGCAACCATTTTGCAGTGCTTTTTTCTTTACCTTGTATATCCTTTAGAGAATAACTTATTTAAAATCAATCTTCCACCGTGATTCTAGAAGAAACGACGTTTTAAAATCTCTTTAGATTTTAAATTTCGGCTAAGGCATTTCCGAGATACAGACCCCCAAAAATGACAAAAAATTTTGCTGTATCGATCTTTTCCTTTAGCAGTTTTTAATTCAGAATCTGAGCTATTAACACCAGCCTTCGATCCTTTTCGAGAAGTATCTGTTTCTTTCGGTATAATGAGTTTAGTTTTAGTACTTCCTTCAGGAGTTTCCCCTTCCTTCTTTTCCAGAGGTTTTTCATTACATCTGTATCAATCTCCTCTTCCTTCTCTTTGGTTCCTTCTTCTCTTCTCTATCTTTTTGCTCTTCAAGGCGGTTGATGTATTTTGCATGTGCCAACCTCACCGTATTTTGGCGGCACTTCTTGATGTCGTTGGCCTCCTAGACGTCAACTTCATATATAGCCGCAGGATTTTGTTGAGTTTTGCCGGGTTGGTCCAAGCCGAGGTATCTATATCCGTACTCCCATTTGCGGCAGGAATGAGGCTCGATCGTCCTCGTCCTCGTCCTGGGCGTCTCTGGAGTCCTGGCCGCACCCTGCTACGTTCAGGCTCAGCCCCACTTCGGCCGCCGGCGCCATCTCTGCCAATTTCTTGGGGTCCTCTTTAGGCTTTTGTGGTAAACGGTGTCGTAAGCATTTGTAAAATCATATCACGAGGAGTAGCTTTCAACTCTGTGAAGTCTTGCGACCAGTGATATACTCTTCTCCAGGAGTAGGCCATGCGTGGAGCCTTACGTGTTGTCTTGAGCAAGATGTTTTGGAGGGAGCGCCCACTGGGGGAGTGCTTCTTTTATTGTTTGCGTCATCACCGCCGTACACATATTATAATCAGTGTTCAGCAGCGAGATGGGTCTGTAATTAGCAGGGTTGGTCGTATCTCCCTTTTTTTGGATAAGCACCACGCTGGCTCGGACGTCTGCTTCCATGAATTTCTCTCTGGCCATCAAGATATTCGTTATATATCTCTCCAGGTACTCCCTTGCCGCTGGTAACAATTTGTAAAGGTATATAGGAATTCCGTCGTCTTCCAGGTAGCCACTTTGGTCAGGTTCTCTTTCAAGTGCCTGACCGAAGTGACTTCTTTGATGTTGTCGTCGGTCTGTTGGTGGTGGCAGTCTTGTTCTCAATGTCTCCTCAATTTCCTGAGCCACCTGGTCAGCGTTGGGATCGGGGAATTTTCGACCTCTTTTTTGTGGAGACTGCGGTAGAAGATTTCCGCATCTTCAGTTTTTAGGCCCGCAGCAACGTTCTCTCGCTCCTAGAGGACCTGAAGGGATGGTCTCTGATGGTATGCTCTTCGGAGCCGGTTGCTGTTTTCCAGCAGCTTCTGCTCCTGGAGACGCTTTTCCAAGATGATTTTCCGTTGTCCTATGGTCTTGATGTATTGTCCCAGATTCATATTAAGCTTCTTCATGGTATGGACTTCTTTGTGTAGCCTTTTTTTGACAAATCCACATCTAGAGCAATGAGTTTTTCTGCGATTATGACAATCTCTATTAAGGTAGCCAGTTTTTTGACAGTTTCAGCAGATAATGGTTTTAGTCTTATTTGCATCAACAGGATGGGCATGGATATTACTATCAGACTGGGCAGAAATAGATGGTGCCGATGATACCGCCACAAAGGCAAAATCAGGCTCCACAAACTGATGTCTCTTTCTACTTGGAGGGACATAACTGTCACACCAATACTTTTTGGTTTCACTCTTTCTCGAGCTCTTCTAGACTATCAACCTCAGGTAATTGATCAGCCAAGATTTCTTTGGCGTTCTTGAGGTGCCTGTTTAATTTTGCTATTTTCCCTTTCGTTACTTAGTAGAGAGGCTTGGTTTTTCTTTTTCCGAGCAGCAGCTGTTTTACAGTCATCCCAGGGGCGTAGATATTGTGATAGCCCATTATAGGTGTACTATATGGGCCTTTGAACTGGCCGAAAATTAAGGTCCTAGCTTTAAATTTGAAATTTTGACCAATTTTTAAACTTTAAATTTCAAACTGCCACTTTGGGGTCTATTTGTGCCGAGACCGTGAATCCAGTCGAACTTCTAACCCAGGGGATACCTTGAAATGTTTTCTTTTCGGCACCTTTCGATGGGATGTCGCGGGTTGGACTTAATTAAATTTCGAACCAAAAGAGGCAAATTTTGGCGCAAAAATCCAGAATGGTTCCAAAGATCGCCCTTTAACTAGGGTATCAAAAGCATTCGGGATTTGGCTCCTCCCACTGAACGTCAACTGTCAGCTGAGATTTTCCGAAATGTAAACATGAACTTTAAACTCTTAGACTGTGTGGTAGATGAAAATTTGAACACTTTTAGGAAGATTATTGGAAAAATGTCCGATCTTGAGAATTTTTTCCCCAAGACTGGTCGAGTTAAAAATTTCGTGTCGAAGCCCGCGTCAAAGCCCGACCTCGCCAACACAGTGGCGGTTACCAATTCGGGCAGAAATGTTTTTTTTTCGATTTCTTCGGCAGACATGGGCGGAGTTAAAATTTTATTTTTGCATTTTTTCGACTTTTTCCTAAGAAATCCAATGCGCAATGCTTTTTAAATATGGGACAATATTAATTCCGTCGTAAATAAAAGATGGAGACGAAAAAATTGCCGTCGTAGGCAGGGTGATTAAAGAATGGTGATATCTCTGAAACAAATAAAGCTAAAGATTTGAAATTTGGTACCATGGTTCCTTACGGAATATACTGTAAGTTGTCATGGGTCGAAAGCTTCCTTGAGGCACCAAACCCATGGGTACCATTAACGAAATTTTGCAAGAAAGTTTTCAGGCTTTTATACGTGTTTCTCGTAAGAAAAACGTTAGTCAATGCATTTTATATGGGACGAATGTAAATTACGTCAAATTTAGGGTATCGTTGATATATTGTAAATTGTTATATAGTTGCCGTAACTCTCACAGCTAGATTAGCTGAATTGCGTCAATATTCAAAAAAATTGTTTATGGTACATCGTCCAAATTTGGATTCTGGGTGCCCATGGGGAAACCATGAATGGTAAACTAACTGACATAACTATGTAGCTGACGGTAGCTAGGTTAAAGCTGTTTAATGAACCGATGTAAATATCGAGTTGAAAATCGAATTGTGGGTTCCCCTTACGTAATATTAGCTGAAGTTTTAGGTGCCATTTTGAAGGGTAAGGAAGTTACTAAAAATTCCAATTTTGTATATTTTTTACATATTTTTTATAGTTTTTAAAAAATCTACGACAACGGATTTCGGCCGAGAATTTTGACGACCTTCCTTTCTTTGAAACTTTTGAATTTTTCACATTTTGTTGTTTATCTAAGAAATGGTAAGGTTTTTCAATATGCAGGTTAAAGTGTTGCATGAAGAGGTCATTGAGGACTTTCAGATCGTCAGCCGTTTATAATCACTTTGTTCAATAATTTTTAAAGTAAATTTAGTATTCTCCAAAAACATGTTACGAGGTAATAAAGGTAATAAAAATCTTGTTTTTATTTAAACGTACCAAAAAATTTTCCTACTGAAAACAAGCATTTTGTTGAATTAAAGATAAGAATAATTGCCACCTATAACTATATGTACTTATCTGCAGCAATTCATTTTTATTCGCTACATCAATCCTAAGACAAATATATACTCAGCCTGAATTACATTGTATGTAGGTTTAAAAATTTTGTTCCCTAGTGGAGAAACAGTAATTACAGAAAATTGACAGTATTTATAAGACAGCTATATTCTGTTAATAACAAATGGCCTGGGTAGTGATTTACAGAGAGCTTCCTAAAGAGCTATAAGTTGCCTAATATGGCTAATTCCCAGCTACACTGAAAGACATTAAATCTATAAAACACATTATTCCTCGACAAATTATATTCTCACCGAGTCTATTCGAGCAAAAATATCCAGCAGAGTGTACTGTACTATATCCAATAAGCATCTGCGAGGAATGCCCGATACAGGAAGAGATTTTATATATTGCATCGAGCACTAAAGATAATTGTAAGGATTGGTCAGATATCATACTGGAAGAAAATAATGAGCTTTAAGAATAAGATACCATTTATAATATATAAACTCCCTATTAATCTCAGTCCGAGCGGCTGTGCGCTCGCCATTAAAACAAAAAGAAGAAAGAAAAGAAGAGAAAAAGGCTAAACACACGGTATTTGAACCCGAGACCTTTACACTCGGTGTCAAACTGTTTCGTATTATTTGACCAGCCTGACGAGGTGGTTCGCCAGTTTTCTTGGGGATTTTTCAAAAAGTTTTGCATTTAACTGCATGTCATTCAATCATCATCTAGCGAGGAAGTTCATGAACAAGTCATGCTGAGACGAGAACAACTCGAATTTAATTTTATTTCATTAATTTTTGTTATGGGAAATGAGAGAGAGAGAGCAAGAGTGTAAAAGGTCACATGGGAAGTAATTTTCTTTACTGTGGTTATGGACAACAATATAAAAAATAAAAAACTGTATTGACATTTTTTTTCTCGACATATCTCATGTCGATGGATGTTGACAAACAAGATCGAAGTCAAATTTTCAGGGCTTAAAGAGAATAGCTTATATCTACACCTAATTTCGGTTACCATGCAATTATCCTAAAAATATTAGTTTTTTTATAGCTTTAAAAATAAAAACTCTCACGCTTTATATATATAGATTTTCATATAAATGATATTAGACTTCTTAAATTAATGGCCAAACTTAAAACACAATGTATTTAGAGTCACGTGTCGCCATAAATGGCACTCAGTGCTAAATACCATGTAAATACCAATCAAGCTCCAGGCTTTGAATACCGAGTTGTACAATACAAGGTAAAACAACCAATATTTAAAGAACATATTATAGGTATCTCACTGAAAGTATCAGTTTTAACTATAAAATCTAAGTCAAGTTTTCTAAGAAAAATTAAAAAAAAGCTTATGGAACTCCTAGAAAACTCCTATAGCCATCGCTGAAGTAAGTTATATAGACGCAATTAGAATTTAAAAAAAAATAAATTCAATCTTTTTACGTTCATAAGCACTTATAAAATCAATTTAAAGTAATATTTTGCTATAAATTAAATAACAATATAAGTTTTAAACACAGTCTACAACAGTTTTCTAAGAGTTATAAAACATGTTACTTTAGAAATACCCAAGAAGCCTTTTTAAAACCTATATAAAGAGAAATTTCTCAAGACTACTTTTTGAAGCCAATTTATCAGCGGATATAATATATTTATTAGAGGTTATTTTATAGGAGTGTGTCGTAATAGGAGTGTCGTTTATAGGAGTGTGTCGTAAGGTTATCTACCTTACGACACACTCCTATAAAACTATTAGCCACCCTGAATAATGTTTTTATATCACTAAATAAATATTAGTTTTATATAAAATTAGTAGTGGTAGTAGTAGTAAATAATATCTAGTAAAATTAGTAGCAATATAATAAATATATATGTATAATGTTTTACATGTTTTTTGGAGTATCAAGCATTGGTGCAGTCTAACGTAAACTAAGCTTTAATAAAACTTTAATAATACTATTTTTACTAACGTGGTCTTTTTAAATATCGTCAACATTGCTCTTATAAGACTATTACAAGACTATCGCAAATCAAGTCGCTTTATAAAAGTGTTTTAAAATTTATTAATGCTATGTGTTTTAAAACAATTTCTGAGCTTTTTTTTAACAAAAAGAAAATTTTTTATCTATAAAACTTTTTTAATTTTTGAAAGACCGGCTTAAACTGCAGTAAATTTTTCAAAGACCGGCCTCAATATTTCTTGCATTCCAGCACGTACTTACTTTAAACACATTAAAGGCAAAAAGACATTAAAAAGTGTACTCTAAGCGACACCCATCCTTAAAAGAAGAAGAATGGATTTTAGAAAATTTATATTTCCAAGATACAAAACTACACTAAGAAAAAAGCATACGTTTTGTAGAAAACATATTTCCTCCATTCCCGCGTACTCACTTTCTGTGAAAAACCGAGCATACCCTTAAACCTGTTTTTTTTGCAATTTGCAAAGAATCTACATACACTGAGAGAAAATTACAGTCACACGAAAGAAAATTATTACGATTTTGGTGACCTTAAATAATACGTTAAGCGACACTCAAGTTTGAACGAACCAACATTTCTGTCAAACTTTGGTGATAGGTATTTCTCAAATTTACAACCACACTGAGAAAAACAAATACATTTGTCGAGAGAGAGAAATACGAGCTTGAACTTAAAATTGCTTTTTTTTATTTTGCTTGCGATTTGTGGTGCATCTACATACACTAAGAAAACGGTAGAGTGGATGGCAGTACAAAATACAAGAACATATACGATTTTGGTAGCCTTAAAAAAGTACTCTAAGTGACCATCTAGTTTGAAAGTAGCGGAGTTTTTATAGCATTTTAGAATATATATAATTTTAAAGTATATAACTACACTGAGAAAAAATAAAACGTTTTGTAGAAAACATTTTTCTTGCATTCCAGCGTCCCACTTTCTGTACAAAAGCGAGGTTGACCTCAAACGTGTTTCTCTAATTTGGCTGGAATTTCCAACGCAGCTACATACACTTAGAGAAAGGTACAATTTACAGCAGTACACTTACACAAAACAAAATTATTACGATTTTAGTGACCTTAAAAAGTGTATTCTAAGCGACACCCAACTTTAACAGAAGAAGAATTTCCGTAGAATTTTAGAAAATTTATAATTCCAAGATACAAAACTACACTAAGAAAAATGAATACGTTTTGTAGAGAACATATTTCTTCCATTCCCGCGTACAAAACTACAATAAGAAAAATGAATACGTTTTGTAGAAAACATATTTCTTCCATTCCCGCGTACTCACTTTTTATGAAAAAGCGAGCATACCCTTAAACCTTTTTTTGCAATTTCCAAAGAATCTACATACACTGAGAGAAAATTACAGTCTCACGAAAAAAAATTATTACGATTTTGGTGACCTTAAATAATACGTTAAGCGACCCTCAAGTTTGAAAGAACCAACATTTCTGTCAAACTTTGGTGATAGGTATTTTTCAAATTTATAACTACACTGAGAAAAACAAATTATTGCAGACAGATATTATTGCAGAAATACAGATTTTATTTGACAATTACAACAGACAGAAACTTATTGCAGAAAAATATTTTGAAAAAAATGTACTGCAGTTTAGGCCGGTTTTGTCTTGAAGAGGTATAACTTGTAAAACAGCTTCTAAGAGTCTGATGCATTCCAGCGTACCACATTCTGTAGAAAAGCGAGGTTGACCTCAAACGTGTTTCTCTAATTTGGCTGGAATTTCCAACGCCTCTGCATACACTGAGAGAAGGGTACAATTTACAGTAATACACTTACACGAAACAATACTTTTACGATTTTCGTGACCATAAAAAGTGTACTCTAACCGACACCCAACTTTAAAAGAAGCAGAATTTCCATAGAATTTTAGAAAATCTTTAATTCCAAGATACAAAAGTACACTGAGAAAAATAAATACGTTTTGTACATAACATATTTCCTCCATTCCCGCATACTCCCACTTTCTGTGAAAAACCAACCATACCCTTAAACCTGTTTATTAGTTTGTTTGCAATTACCAAAGCATCTACATATACGAAAGAAAATTATTATGATTTTGGGGACCTTAAAGAGTACATTAAGCGACACCCAACTTTGAAAGAACGAGCATTTCTGTCAAACTTTGGTGATAGGTATTTCTCAAATTTCCAACTACACTGAGAAAAACAAATACATTTGTCAGAAAACATATTTCTGTTTATTTCCGCTTACCCTACTTCCTGTAGAAATACGAGCTTGAACTTCAAATTATTTTTGTTTTATTTTGTTTGAGATTTGTGATGCAAATACATACACTGAGAAAACGGTGCAGTAGATGGCAGTATAAATACAAGGACAAATACGAGTTTGGTAACCTTAAAAAAGAACTCTAAGTGACCATTTAGTTTGAAGGTAGCAGAATTTTTATAGCATTTTAGAATCTATATATTTTTAGAGTATATAACTACACTGAGAAAAATTAATACGTTTTGTAGAAAACATTTTTCTTGCATTCCAGCGTCCCATTTTTTGTAGAAAAGCGAGGCTGACCACAAACGTGATTCTCTAATTTGGCTGGACTTTCCAGTGCTTCTACATACACTAAGAGAAAGGTACAATTTACAGTACAATATTGAAAGAACCAAAATTTCTCTCAAAACTTGATAGATATTTCTAAAATTGACAACTACACTGAGAAAAACTAATACATTTGTCAGAAAACATATTTCTGTTTATTTCAGCTTACCCCTACTTCCTGTGAAAATACGAGCTTGAACTTAAAACAGTTCTTTTTTTAATTTGTTTGGGATTCGTGATGCAAATACATACACTGAGAAAATGGTACAGTAGATGGCAGTACAAATACAAGAACATGTCAGAACGATTTTAGTAACCTTAAAAAATTGCTCTAAGTGACCATCTAATTTGAAAGTAGCAGAATTTTTATAGAATATATATAATTTTAAAGTATATAACTACACTGAGAAAAATTAATACGTTTTGTAGAAAAGTTATTCCTTGCATTCCAGCGTACTGCCACTTTCTGTAGAAAAGCGAGGTTGACCTCAAACCTGTTTCTCTAATTTGGGTGGAGTTTCCAAAGCATTTACATACACTGAGAGAAAGGAACAATTTACACTAGTGTTAGGCCGGTCTTTAAAAAATGTAGGTACTGCAGTTTAGGCCGGTCTTGTCTTGAAGAGGTATAAATTGTAAAACAGCTTCTAAGAGTCTTTTAAATCCATTATATAACCTAAAGCTGATGTACAGCTTTTTATAGCCCTTTCAAGTTTAAGATGCATAAAGTTTTTTTTTTTGGGAAAACGTCCCATACTTTGTTGCATCGATAACATTTTTGCAATACAGGTGTACCAGTAAACTGTTAAAACAACCTGTTTCACGCACTGCCACATTCGCCAACCTATATCACTTTTTCGATCATAGTGCTTATGGAACTTTGAAAAAAAAACCGTTTAACCCAAATATTATAGGTAATTAGTGTGCAGAGCATTTGATCTTAAATAAGGGTGATTGCTCTTGCATAAAACCACTAAATAACGGATTTGGTGCGTTATTGTCCGTTGTCGCTGTTTGTTTTCATTAAACGACTTTTACTAAAAAAAAAAAATAAAAAGTGTCAAAAAGGAGGTTCTTGCAACACTCGAGACCAATGTCTCTTAACAAGTTTTATAAATCTCTTAAAAAACAGTCATAAAACTGTAATGTTCTTTATATTAAGCCATTATGAAATCAAGTTGACAAAAAGACTATAAAAAATTTGTTTGTCTTTAAAAAATCTCTAAAAAAAAGTTGGTTTGTGAAGGCCGGTTTCTAGATCATAATAAAACTCCTTTAAAACTGAATGGTTTTGTAAGTAAAAAATTATTTGAAAAATTGGCCTATTGATTGTTTCCTGAGAACAAAGGATGTGTAAAGATGAACTTGGATACTGTTTAACGATTCCTATTCTATCTAATTTTATGTTGGTTGAATTCATTGGCGGATATCTGTTGACCAATATTATGGTTTACAAAAAATATATTTTTGGCCAAATACAAGTAGAATAGTTTATTTAAACAAATGTAATACCATTATTAATGCAGCATAATTTCTATGTTTTATATAATAATTTTATAAGGCTTTTCATAAACCCACCGAAGTTATATTAGATTTCTAACAGTACTCAGAAAAACAGTTTAGTAAATTAATATTTTTTGAAAAAAATTTTAATTTTTGTGTCCTCAACATTGGACAAACTCAGAAAAGATTCGAAACGTGTGGCGTTTTTTACTTTTCAGTTCTTAAGTAATATTTTTTTCTTTATTGAACGTATCGGTACAGAGTCTAAATCGCTTCAGTGACTCTTAGACAACAGTTCATTTTCAAAGAACCCATTAAAAAATAAATGATTTCCATAAGAGTTGATATCGATCGCCCATCGACCGAACGAACTAGTAATTATATTCAATCGAGAAAAATTCCGGGGATGATGGAAACGTATTAAGATTTTCCGCGATTATCTAGATTATCTACGGGGATATCGCCAACTGTATCTATAAAATGTAAACACCGTGTAATTAGTAGAAAATTGCTTCTTGCTGCGGTAACTTGGGATAATTTTTCCTTTCCTGCATACGAAACCCTCAATTACCTCTTTAAAAAAATTGTTTTTGGTACAATTGCATGTTTCTTAACCACTCTAACATATTGAGTACCTAGCAGGGTACGCAATGTTTGCTTGTGGCCTCAGTACCTTCCTCAGAGATTGAATGATGTATACAAAGCGAATAAGTAAGTAATTTCAGGCAATTTGCGAAACAGTTTTTGGTCGGTTATTATTGGTGTTCTCAGCACATGTTATGCAAATTTGATTGTATATGCAAATTTGCGGGTATTAAATTATTATGTTTGTTGTAATACAGTTATATGTCAGTTTTAAATACTCGAGATTTTCGTTTTTTCTCTTCTAATAGTTGACAAAATTGTTGCTGTAGGTTCAATTTCAACAACTGCTTTGATCTTAAGCTTAACTTTCAATTTTCTAAATTTTGTTATATTTTTCGAGGTTCGTCTACTCACCATGTATTTTCCCAATTCTTCTTGTTTTGTCATTTTCCCACACTTTAACACGAATATTTGAAAAAAAAACCGAGAATTGAAGTTTCAATTTCGTTGACCAGCGGTTTACCGATACCATTAAGGACGTTCAAACGCTCTTCCTCTTAAGTGCTTAGCAAAACCCACAGAGAAATTAACGCCGGAAGAAAGTATCATTTCCGATAAACAGGAAGAAAAAAATTAATCGTTGAAATCCTTTATTGTTTTAATATTCATGACATAAATAAGCTTGCACGTTGTGTTTTGTTGTCTTAACAAAATAATTCAGGAAGAGGAATGAGATTTTTGTATTAAGGTCGTTAGAAAGGGTGCAATAAGGTACGTAAGAGCGAAAATACATTATGTCACATTTTAATGTCCATGTCAGTCTCAGTTTCTCAAACTGACGAAAAGTTATGGCCCGAGTTTCAACTTCAAGCTTTAATCTCAGATTTTGTATTTGACGCATTGTTAAAACCTTACATTTAAGCTCAAACTGGAATGTGCACCAAACTTGCAAAAAAATGGGCCCTAATAGGTTGTTAACCATTTCAAAACCACGCTCCTAAATTCTTGATTTTGTGATCAAATGGTTGACGCAGTCGAAAGCCTTTGACAAGTCACAAGTAGCCTTGACAAAACACAAGATTTCACTGGTTAGTTCAGGTTAGGTTTTGCTTAACTATTTATCTTTCATTTGTCTCTCTTCGAATAGACAGCTTCCTCAATAATCATCAACTTTTACCTCTAATTCGGTCCAAAACTGTATAAAAAGTGGCTTGAAAAATAAAAAAAAGTCAGTTATAGAAGGCCTAAAAATCTAAAGTTAAAGGGTGTAACGTGACATCAAAAGGAGCAAAAGAGCTGTAAACCTCACCAGAAAGGGTCCATTTGTTTCAAAATTATAGACAATCAATGTGGGAAAGTGAAAAATAGAAATAATACTCCCCTTTAAAATATACATCTTAAACTTAATTAATTAATCTTAAATTTTTTTAATTTTTTGATCGTAATGGTACTATTTCGATCCTTTATGAAGCCAAAAAATTCAGTACGAAACAGATTACTTCAATAAACGAGGTTTTAAAAGTGGTAAAGTAGTCGTTTCTAAAAAAGACACTTGACAATTGAAACGGTTTGTCTCCAAAACTATTGTATTCATAAAACTTCTGTCGTAGAATGTGAAAGAGGACGTCAAGAGGAGTAAAAAAGCTGTAAAACTCACTCCAATCAATTCATTCGTTTTAAAGTTATAGACTGTCAAAATGAGAAAGTAAGAAAAAGGAGAAATACCTTCCTTTTGGTCAACTTAAAAAAAAATAAATTTTTTTTTTTTGCATTTTATGATCGCAATTATACGATTTCGATCTTCTATGAATCCAAGAATCCAACAAATTCAGTAAGAATCAGATTAGTTCAATAAGTGAGTTTTCATAAGTCGTAAAGTAGTCGATTCTAAAAATGCCTAAAAATTGACAATTGAAAAGGTTTATCTCCGAAATTATTGCACCCAAGGAACTTCTGTTCATAGAATGTGAAAAAGGATATCAAAAGGAGTAAAATGCTGTAGAAGTCACTCCAATTGGTCCATTTGTTTTAAAATTATAGACTGTCAAAGTGGGAAAGAGAGAAAAAGGGGAAAATCTTCCTTTTGATCAACTTGTATTTTTTGATCGCAATGATACGATTTCAATCCTCTATGAACCGAACAAATTTAGTACAAATCAGATTAGTTCAATAAGTGAGTTTTTAAAAGTAGTAAAGTAGTGCGTTTCTAAAAATGCCTAAAAATAGACAATTGAAAGGGTTTATTCCCAAAACTATTGTATTTAGGAAACTTCTGTTCGTAGGATGTGAAAGAGGACGTCAAGGGATGTAAAACTCACTCCAATCGGTCCATTTGTTTTAAAGTTACAGACTCTCAAAGTGGGAAAGTGAGAAAAGGGAGAAATATCTTCCTTTTGACCAACTTAAAAAAAAATAAAAACAATTTCTTTTGCATTTTTTGATCGCCGTTATACGATTTCGATCCTCTATAAACCCAACAAATTTAGTATGAATCAGATTAGTCCAATAACTAAGTGTGTAAAAGTGGTAAAATAGTCGATTCTCAAAATGCCAAAAAATGGACAATTGAAAGAGTTTATCTCCAAATTCATTGCACCTATGTAACTTCTTTTCATAGCGTATGAAAGCGGACATAAAGAATAGTAAAAAAGCTGTAAAACTCAGTTCAATCGGACCATTTGTTTTGAAGTTGTAGACTGTCAAAGGGGGAAAGTGAGAAAAGGGAGAAATACCTTCCTTTCAATCATTTTTAAAAAAAAAAATATATAAAAATATTTTTTTTGCATTTTTTGATCTCAATGATACGATTTCGATCCTCAATCAACCCAACAAATTTAGTACAAATCAGATTAGTTCAATATGTGAGTTTTTAAAAGTGGTCAAGTAGTGGTTTGTAAAAATGCCTAAAAATGGACAATTAAAAGGATTTATCTCCAAAATTATTGCACCTATGGACCTTATATTTATAGAATGTGAAAGACGACATCAAAATAAGTAAAAAAGCTGTTAAACTCACTCCAATCGGTCCATTTGTTTTAAAGTTATAGACTGTCAAAGTGGGAAAGAGAGAAAAGCAGAAATACCTTTCTTCAAAAAAAAACTTAAAAAGAGATAAAAACAATTTTTTTTTGCATTTTTTGACCGCAACGATACAATTTCAATTCTCTGTGAACCCAACAAATTTAGTACCAATCAGATTAGTTCAATAAGTGAGTTTTTAAAAGTGGTCAAGTAGTCGTTTGTAAAAATGCCTAAAAATGTACAATTGAAAGGGTTTATCTCCGAAATTATTGCACCTATGGGACTTATATTCATAGAATGTGAAAGAGGACAGTAAAAAAGCTGTTAAACTCACTGCAATCGGTCCATTTGTTTTAAAGTTATAGACTGTCAAAGTGGGTAAGAGAGAAAAGCAGAAATACCTTTCTTCAAAAAAAAAACTTAAAAAAATATAAAAACAATTTTTTTTGCATTTTTCGATCGCAACGATACAATTTCAATTCTGTGTGAACCCAACAAATTTAGTACAAATCAGATTAGTTCAATAAGTGAGTTTTTAAAAGTGGTCAAGTAGTCGTTTGTAAAAATGCCTAAAAATGGACAATTGAAAGGGTTTATCTCCGAAATTATTGCACCTATGGGACTTCTATTCATATAATGTGAAAGAGGACATCAAAATAAGTAGAAAAGCTGTTAAACTCACTCCAATCGGTCCATTTGTTTTAAAGTTATAGACTGTCAAAGTGGGAAACAGAGAAAAGCAGAAATACCTTTCTTCAAAAAAAAAACTAAAAAAAAAAATAAAAACAATCTTTTTTGCATTTTTCGATCGCCACGATACAATTTCAATTCTATGTGAACCAACAAATTTAGTACAAATCAGATTAGTTCAATAAGTGAGTTTTTAAAAGTGCTCAAGTAGTCGTTTGTAAAAATGCCTAAAAATGGACAATTGAAAAGGTTTATCTCCGAAATTATTGCACCTATGGGACTTCTATTCATAGAATGTGAAAGAGGACATCAAAATAAGTAAAAAAGCTGTTAAACTCGCTCCAATCGGTCCATTTGTTTTAAAGTTATAGACTGTCAAAGTGGAAAAGAGAGAAAAGCAGAAATACCTTTCTTCAAAAGAAAAAAAACTTAAAAAAAAATAAAAACAATTTTTTTTGCGTTTTTCGATCGCAACGATACAACTTCAATTCTCTGCGAACCCAACAAATTTAGTACAAATCAGATTAGTGCAATAAGTGAGTTTTTAAAAGTGGTCAAGTAGTCGTTTGTAAAGATGCCTAAAAATGGACAATTAAAAGGGATTATCTCCGAAATTATTGCACCTATGGGACTTCTATTCATAGAATGTGAAAGAGGACATCAAAATAAGTAAAAAAGCTGTTAAACTTACTCCAATCTGTCCACTTGTTTTAAAGTTATAGACTGTCAAAGTGGGAAAGAGAGAAAAGCAGAAATACCTTTCTTCAAAAAAAAAATACTTAAAAAAAATACTTAAAAAAAAATAAAAACAATTTTTTTTTGCATTTTCCGATCGCAACGATACAATTTCAATTCTGTGTGAACCCAACAAATTTAGTACAAATCAGATTAGTTCAATAAGTGAGTTTTTAAAAGTGGTCAAGTAGTCGTTTGTAAAAATGCCTAAAAATGGATAATTGAAAGGGTTTTTCTCCGAAATTATTGCACCTATGGGACTTATATTCATAGAATGTGAAAGAGGACAGTAAAAAAGCTGTTAAACTCACTGCAATCGGTCCATTTGTTTTAAAGTTATAGACTGTCAAAGTGGGAAAAAGAGAAAAGCAGAAATACCTTTCTTCAAAAAAAAAACTTAAAAAAATATAAAAACAATTTTTTTTGCATTTTTCGATCGCAACGATACAATTTCAAATTTTGTGTGAACCCAACAAATTTAGTACAAATCAGATTAGTTCAATAAGTGAATTTTTAAAAATGGTCAAGTAGTCGTTTGTAAAAATGCCTAAAAATGGACAATTGGAAGGGTTTATCTCCGAAATTATTGCACCTATGGGATTTCTATTCATAGAATGTGAAAGAGGACATCAAAATAAGTAAAAAAGCTATTAAACTTACTCCAATCTGTCCACTTGTTTTAAAGTTATAGACTGTCAAAGTGGGAAAGAGAGAAAAGCAGAAATACCTTTCTTCAAAAAAAAAACTTAAAAAGAGATAAAAACAATTTTTTTTTGCATTTTTGATCACAACGATACAATTTCAATTCTCTGTGAACCCAACAAATTTAGTACAAATCAGATTAGTTCAATAAGTGAGTTTTTAAAAGTGGTCAAGTAGTCGTTTGTAAAAATGCCTAAAAATGGACAATTGAAAAGGTTTATCTCCGAAATTATTGCACCTATGGGATTTCTATTCATAGAATGTGAAAGAGGACATCAAAATAAGTAAAAAAGGTGTTTAAATTTCTCTACTTACGCCCCTCGCAGCGAAATCCCCTCTAATTAATAGTTTAAGAGTTATAAGCGTTAGAAGGAAAAAAATACCAAATATATACAACCAAAATCGCTCCACACACTCGGCTTTATATCCTCACTAATGTTCGGATAAAGATATAAATTTTTAAAAGAACCATTGAGAGTTGAAAAAAAAAATGTTGATTAATTTTATATTTACAGCTCCGGCGGATATCCCCGCCATTTTTTTGGTGCCCGCTGCTAAAAAAGTGGGGCCAAAACTATAAAACAGGAGAGTCTTTTCATATGCAAAATACTAGCTCGTTGGTGTAGACAAAACATTTTGCTTAAACGTTTAAAAGTACTAATAAAATGTCATTTAATTTTTATTTTATAGCATTTTCGGTTTGCGGCTCTAGAGCAATTTGCGAACATTTCTAACTTTAAAATCTGATTTCGAGAGTAGAGAATAGAGTTACTCTCAGATTGCTCTAGAACACCAAGCCAAAAATTCTTATTTTTTTACTATTACGATTAAGTTGCGCATGCAAATCGCGCGAGGATTTTCAATGGTACGAGCGCCCCCTGGTAGAGCTTATTCGTAAATTAAATGAGCAAATTTAAATTGTCGAGTTGGCAACACTGGATTCAGTATAATCTGTTCATTTGTTTTAAAATTATAGACCAATAAAACGGGAAAGTGAGAAAAGCGAGAATTTTTTCTCTTTTGGTCAATTAAAAAAAAAAAAAAAAATGTATTGGAAGATACGATGTCAATCCAATATGAACCTAACAAATAATCCTAAACTAAACCCTAAAAGTTCCTAAAAATCTCTGAAACTATTGCACGTATCAAACTTCTGAGGAGCAAAAAACCTGTAGGGAAGTACTACGGTCGGTTTATATGTTTTAAGGTTATAAGCCGTAAAAGTTGGAAAGTTCCTAAAAAAAAGTCTATAACCGGGGTCAACAAATTGCGCCTGCACGTCAAAATGAGGTTCTAGATATCACTGCCAAACTTAGTACCAAAGGTCTGTAGGTCACTTCCCACATATAGAGGCCAATTTTAATCGAGCGAACCGAAACCAATTTAACTTTTTTAATCCCCAACCGAGAAAAATCCCGAAATGAGGAAGTAATTACGGAGTGCTATCTCCTCCGTACGAGAAATGTGCGAATCGACCGTACCAACCTCGGTACCGTCTGCTCTTAATTAAATTTCATCGATAGCACACATCCTCTCGGGCGTAGCGAGGGTACCAGTACCACTCGCCTGAAAAATGCCCCTCTGGTACGGCTTTGGAGCGTCGTACCGAAACGCATAATGCCTTTCTTATGCAATTTCGACCCCCACTTCTGCCACCACGGAGCACCGCCTTCGATATTCCAAGTGCGCTTTCTTATGTGTCTAAGATTCTCGACTCGCCTAATCCTAGAATTCGCCAATATACATTTGAAAATGTTCAATTTTAACTCGAGCCGTCTCGCCCACGCACTTTTTGCGCAATTATTGTTGTTCGCCGTCGAAAAAAACGCTTTCTAGCGCGACTTTTCGCAAAAAAATTAATATTAAAAAAAAGACAACCGGTATAGTACTCGCCAAACGTCGTCGCGATTGTTTATTTTATTGCACAGATTGGTCCTTTTCCGCGGGAAGCCGAAAGAAATGAGTGACAGTTCGTGATTGTTATGTGAGGTTAGGTTTTTGGAGCGTCTGTGTACTTACGGACGGGCTGAGGACAACTATTTTACCGCCTCATGGTTTTAACGCTCTATACAAGGTACCACTTTGTAACTTAATTAATTAAAAAAAGTCATCAAAAGTCCGTGGCAGAAAAGGATGACATAATCAAAGTAAACGGACTTTGGTTTCTTCATCTTTTTTTGTTTTGTCACAGCCTACTAGATGACGTTTTCAAATAAACACCCCCTATATCTAGAAAAAAATTGACTTATCTGCGACACCCAGAGCTCTTTTGATGATTTTTGTTCTCGACTGAATTTTGGTGCCATCTAAGATGCATCTTAATTAAATTTACATTTTTAGATGGATTAAGTAATTTTTAACCCTAATCATAACCTGAATTTTTCTAAAAAATTTTACTATGCACCTTTAAATACAATTTAGCCATTTTTTGACCACGGTCCTAATCGGAATTTCTCCCAATACTCAAAGTTTGTATTTAGCTATAAATTCGCTTTTAGCCATTTTCCATACATTTTGGCCTTGATCTTAACCAAATTTTCTTGAAAAACACAAAATTTGCATTCCGAGGTGTTTTGAGTCAATTTTCGCATATTTTGGTTCAAAACCGAAACAAATTAGCAACTACAGATAATGTGGGTACTATTTAACCGATTCTAGCTCTAATTCTAACCTAATTTTGTTGTAATTAATTACATTAATCATTAAATCCTAAGTAAAGTTAAAAAGTTTTAATTTGCATTTTTAAATGCTTTGAATAATTTTTAAATAATTTTATTTATAATCTTAATATCTTCAACCACTCCAAGTTAGGATTTTTTTACACGCTTTGAGAACAACTCTAAATTTTATTTTGAGTCAAATTTCACTTATATTGACCCAAATATGTATTTTTTCTTCTTAAAAAATTTCACAAACAACCAATAATTACACCATTTTAATCAATTTTGCCCGGCAAATTTCTCCAAAAAATATAAAAAATTGCATTTTTACCTCGATTCTTACACGATGAAATTGTTAATTGATTTTAATTTATAATTTTAACGCCTGTAACTTGAGAACGCTTCAACCGATTGGAGTGAATCCAACTGGTTTTTCCTCTTCTTGATGTCCTCTTCTGCCTCCCACCATGGAAGTTCCGTAGGTGGAATAATTTCGGAGTTAGATTCCATCGATGGTCGATTTTTAGGCACTTTTAGAGTCGCGTTTTTGGACAATTTTTAAAAAACCTATTTAGAGGTGAATATGTTTTGAATTGAGTTTGTTACGCTCTTAAAAAAAAATTTTCCGAATTTTTTGGGGGGGGGGGGGTTATTACAGCTTTTTCCTCAATTCTCAACTTTGACCGGCTGTAACTTGAGAACGCCTGGGTCGATTGGATTGAATCCAACTGTTTTTTTCTCTTCTTGATGTCCTCTGTCACTTTATACTACAAAAGTTCCGAAGGTGGAATATTTTCGGAGTTAGACCCTTTGATGGTTGATTTTTAGGCACTTTTAGAATCGCGGTTTCCTTCTCCGTTGGGGGAAAACGGCTGCTACGGAGCCGCCCTTTCTCTCTTATTTTCATCTACTTCTAAAACATCTTTTTTTGGTTTCAACATTTTACCTTTTTTCTTCTTATTGATTAATTTCTTTAGTCGTCTCCTGTTCTTTTTCATTGGGTTCTTCTATCGGTTCTTCGACAGTTGGTAAATTTTACATTTCCTTCTTAAAGATGACTTTCTTCAATGATCTCCTGTTCTTCTTCAAAGGGTTCTTCTATCGATTCTTTGACTTTGGTAGTTCCGTTGCGACGTATGCTGATGGAACTTCTTCAGGCGCTTCTTCGGTTGTAACTCTTTGTTTTTGCACCACCTTGGCAATTTCTACGGGTATTTCTTCCTTCTCCGTTGAAAGAGGAGGGCCCCTACGGAGCCGCCCTTTCCCTCTTTTCTCCATCTAGTACTATAATTTCTTTTTTCTGCTTTCGACATTTTACCTTTTCTTCTCAATGGTGACTTTCGTCAATTTTTCCTGTTCTTCAGTCAGTTTTTCTATCGATTCTTCGACAATTGGGACCCGAGCTCCATCGGGACGTATGCTGATGGAACTTCATCAGGCGCTTCTTCGGTTTTAGCCTCTTCAATGGTAGCTCTTTGTTTCTGCACTAGCCCGAGAGTTTCACGGTTTTTCTTCATGCTACGTTGGAAAAAGGGAGCCCCCCTTCCTGCTTTTCTTCATCTAATTCTACAGCTTAAATCTCCTCTTTTAATCTTCCTTCCCTCCAATTATTTTTCATTGGGTTGTACAATAACTTTTACTCACTCTACGCTTACTCAGGCTTGGGTGCTTTTCCATAGAACTGTTTCCCCATCTACATCTTCAGACTCCGCTGATTATTCCTTCTTTAATATAATTTTTAGATTTCAGGCTTTTCTTTTCCTCTCTTCTTCTTAGGTTTGGGCTTAAAAACTGCCGGCACAGATTCTTCTTCGTGTAGAAAAAGACCCTTTCGGTAAGTAACAGCTTCGTTTGAAGTTTCGTTCTTCGGTTTGATCATTTTGTTCCTCTTGTTCAAGTCATCATGGATGATAGTGGGAACAAAATCCATTTTGTGTGTGGTTTTGGCAGCATTTCTTTTGTTTCCTCAAAAGGTTCGTTGAATCCGTAAGAGCTAATTTTCTCCATCTAGTTTTTCAACTTTTATTTCAGTTTCAAAATTTTACATTTTTTTCTTAAAGATGACTTTCTTCAATCATCTCCTGTTCTTCTTCAAAGGGTTCTTCTATCGATTCTTCGACAATTGGTAGTTCCGTTGCGACGTATGCTGATGGAACTTCTTCAGGCGCTTTTTCGGTTGTAACTCTTTGTTTTTGCACCACCTCGGTAATTTCTACGGGTATTTCTTTCTTCTTCGTTGAAAGAGGAGGGCTCCTACGGAGCCGCCCTTTCCCTCTTTTCTCCATCTAGTTCTATAATTTCTTTTTTCTGATTTCGATTTCTTTTCTTCTTAATGGTGACTTTCGTCAATTTTTCCTGTTCTTCAGTCAGCTTTTCTATCGATCCTTAGACAATTGGGACCCGAGCTCCATCGGGACGTATGCTGATGGAACTTCATCAGGCGCTTCTTCGGTTTTAACCTCTTCAATGGTAGCTCTTTGTTTCTGCACTAGCCCGAGAGTTTCACGGTTTTTCTTCATGCTACGTTGGAAAAAGGGAGCCCCCCTTCCTGCTTTTCTTCATCTAATTCTACAGCTTAAATCTCCTCTTTTAATCTTCCTTCCCTCCAATTATTTTTCATTGGGTTGTACAATAACTTTTACTCACTTACGCTTACTCAGGCTTGGGTGCTTTTCCATAGAACTGTTTTCCCATCTACATCTTCAGACTCCGCTGATTATTCCTTCTTTAATATAATTTTTAGATTTCAGGCGTTTCTTTTCCTCTCTTCTTCTTAGGTTTGGGCTTAAAAACTGCCGGCACAGATTCTTCTTCGTGTAGAAAAAGACCCTTTCGGTAAGTAACAGCTTCGTTTGAAGTTTCGTTCTTCGGTTTTATCATTTTGTTCCTCTTGTTCAAGTCATCATGGATGATAGTGGGAACAAGATCCATTTTGTGTGTGGTTTTGGCAGCATTTCTTTTGTTTCCTCAAAAGGTTCGTTAGATCCGTAAGAGCTAATGTTCTCCTTCTAGTTTTTCAACTTTTATTTCAGTTTCGAAATTTTACATTTTCTTCTTACAGATGACTTTCTTCAAACATTTCCTGTTCTTCTTCATTGGGTTCTTCTATCGATTCTTTGACATTGGTAGTTCCGTTGCGACGTATGCTGATGAAACTTCTTCAGGCGCTTCTTCGGTTGAAACTTCTTTGAATTGTCTCTCTAACTCTTTGTTTCTCCACCACCTCGAACATTTCCACGGTTTTTCTTCGTGCTACGTTGTGAGAGACCGCCCCCTACTTTTTTTCTTTATAATTTAACTTAGACCTCCTTTCTTAATCTCCGCTTCTTCTTCATTGCGTTGTACATGAACTTTTACTTCAACCACTTCCAGGCTTGGCTGCTTCAATAAAACCGTTTCAACCTCTACATCTTCAGACTCCGCTGATTATTCTTCCTTTACTACCAGTTTTAGAGTTTGGGGAGTGTTTTTTCTATCGTCATCTCAGGTTTCTGCCTGTATAGATTCTTCTTTTTGTAGAAAAATACTTTTCTATTTCGGTAAACGTAGCGTCGTCTAGAGTTTTGTTTTTTAGTTCGGCTTTTTTTTTTGCTTCCTTAAGTCATCATTGATAGTGGGAACAAATTTAGTTCCTTACCCTTCGCTGGTTGGGCGATCTCAACCACAATCTTTTTTCTTCTTCTCTTCTTCCTCACGTATATTTACGGGTTCAAGTTTATATTCTTCAGGTCTACGTTTTCGGAAAGCTTTCTTTATAACTTCTTCTTCGACCTCTTTGTCCCACGCCTTTGGAACATCTTTTTTGATGGTTATTTCCTCGGTTTCAAAAATAGATTTTTCTGAGTTTTCTGGTTTTGGTTGTCTCCTTTTCTCTACAGGTTTATTCTTGTCTTGTTAATCAGGACTTGCAGTACTTCATGAGGGAAATAAAATGGTTCGAATTGCCGGCTCTAGGTTCTTTTCCAGAAGTCTTTCTATTATTGTAATGGGTTTCATAGTTTCACCCGGAATTTTCTCATCCTTCTCATTCTTCTCTGTTTCTATCTTTTTCATGTCAATCTTGATTTAAACGCGTTCGTCACAGTTCTTCAGGAGTTTTCTCATTGAGGTCATCGACTTCAAGATCGAGTTGTTCAGGCTCTGTTAAATCTTTCTCAACATACTTTGCCACCATTTCTTCGGCTTCGTGCGGACTAAAGTCACGTACGCAAAGACACAATAGTCTTGACTACATATATTGTCGGTAGAGAAGGTAAACGACACTGTATTAAGCACTCATCCACTGCTTGCGGATAAATTCAATTTTTTTTAACGCACTGCTAGGTAGACTTTCTTCCTCAAAAGACAATAATATCTCTTAAACTCAGCCATCTGACCTCAGTGGCGTTGCAGTGGAAAGTTCCGTAGGTGAAATATTTTCGGAGATAGACCCCTTCGATGGTCGACTTTTAGGCACTTTTAGAATCGCGGTTTTCGACCATTAAAAAAAAAACCTCTTTAGAGGTTAATTTCATTCGAATTGAGTTTGTTAAGTTCTTAGGGGATTGCAGACGTGCCGTTCCCGATCAAAAACAGACAAAAAATCCAGGAATTTTTTTAAATGACCTATTGAATTCAGTCAAAAAGTTCCACTTTGACATATTAGACACCTGGAGTCATTTTCAACTGATGTTGGCTCTAATCTTCACCTTCCTATTGCAAAATGTTAAATTTAGGTTTCACCTTAATTATAAGCTAAATTTTTCCAAACACTTTTACTTGCATCTTTAAATGGTTTTTAAACAGTTTTGGCCATAATCACTAACTGAATGTCTTACTCCAAATTTGTATTTTTACATGGTTTGACATATTTTCCATCAATTTTAGCCTTGATTCGATGATGATTTTCTTGAAAAAACACCAGATTTGCATTTTGAGTTGTTTTCAATCAAATCTTGCTTATGTGTTAAACAAATTTAATATTAGCAATTACAACAAATTAAGAGACTTCGAAGAATCAATTTTGCCTGATTTGGCCTAAAATTTACTTTTTTCAAAATTACAAAAAAAAATGCATTTTTAGGCAATCTATTCTGTTTTTAACCGATTTTGGCCTCATTTCTAACCTGAATTTCTTTAAAGTCTCCAAGTTTAGATTTTATACACCGTTTATATTATTTTGTCCTTAATCCTGAATGGAGTTATTCAGTCACATTAACGAAGTTTAATATACCTATATTAGCAGTGTAACAAACTCGAAAATTTAAATTTGGTCATTTAATTCACCAAAAACGCTCCTAGTTTTGATCCCACTTTTTTAGCAGTGGGCACCTAAAAAATGGCGACGATATCCGCGGGAACTATAAATTTAAAATTAGTCGACATTTTTTTCAACTCTCAAAGGTTCTTTTCAATGGTTTTTCTTTTCAACTATCAATGGTGAAAATAAATTATAGGTGTTTGTATTTTTAACTAAAAGAAATGTGAAATAAATAAAAATTTAGTAAACATTTTTGAGAAACATAGAAATTGCTTTTAAAATATTGAGTCACTGGTAATGTCGAAAAAATAAAACAGAATTTTTCCATTTTAAACTTAAAATTCGTCAACATTTTTTTTTGACTGTTCATAACTTTTATGGAACTTTTGTAAATGTTCCATCATCCTCTCACTGAGGTTTGTAAAGAGAATTAAAAAAAAAAACGTTAAAGGGATAATTAAAAATAAATGACACTTTTGCTTTCTTCAATGTGGTATTTTCATATTTCAAATCTAACGTTTCGTTTTTCATGCTCAATTATTATTTTTTAAATACAGCCTAGGATTTTTTATATTGTAATCTGGATTTCCTTGAAATTCTGCATTTCAATTCAGCATGCATTTCCAATCAGAATTCTGAATTGATAATATGGTTCCATAAAAACGAAAAGTCGGATTTTAAATAGGAAAATAACACAGTGAATAGACCAAAAAGTGGCTATAAGTGTCATTTATTTTTAATTACCTCTTTTTAAATTAAGACCATAAAAAATAAAAACTTTTCTATCAAAAAATGTTTTGCGAATATTTCCGCAAACAGTTGGGACTTTCGAAATTTGAAAACGTCACTTTTTTGGAATTTTAGTTGGGCAAAGCTGTGAGAAAGACGATTTACATAAAAAGTTGCAAAATGAAACCAAATTAAATGAGCGGAACACAAACAGAACGAAGACAAAAAAAATAATGAGAAACGAATAAAAAAAAATAACAGCTAAAACTTTTTTATAAATAAAAGATATAAAAAAATTTTATTTAAACAAAATACTGAGTTATCGCAGCAAACAAGGAATAAAAACTACTAAAGAAACACAATTTGTGAAGCAAATACATATAGAGAAAGAGTGGAAACATTAAATTTGTGAAAAATCACAAAAACAATGTTTTGGGTGCAGAGTAAAAAAAAACAAGAAATAAAACAATTTGAGAAGCAAAAATTTAGGATCATTGATAAAGGAAGAAAATAGAGTTAATGAGCCCCATTAATAAGTCTAAAAATATGTCAAAAAAAGAAATAAATCAATAAAAGTTATAAGTGTAAAAACACACTTTATTAAGCATAAATAAAGATATTAAATATAAAAACACTGTATTAAGTAACTCTATCGACTTCAAAACGCGATTTCCCCATGACTCAAACGGAGTTTAAAAGTGTAAAATACGAATTTGCGCCAATCAAAACGGCGTAGCCAAGATCTGGTTCTCGCGACAAAATCCGAGCTTTTCCTATCCTCCCCTGTCAGGTAGTTATTCTATCGAGTTCAAAGTGGCCACCTAAAAAATGGTGGTGATATCCGCTAGAAGTGACGTCACCTGACATCTTATGTCAAATAAATAAAAATCATGATTCATCATCAATTGATGTACTGTGCGATAAAATTACGTCGTGGGTTCTTTAAAAATGCATCTCTGTTTTAAACACTATCTTCTCCATACGTCTTTTTCTTTCCCACTCATTATTAAGTAAAAACGGCTTCTAAAACTTTTTTTCTTGCGACATATTTTACTTTGATCTTTGGCTTTTTCAAAGAGCTGAAACCAACTGACCTGAATTAACCTAAATCTACTAGACACCATCTGTTATAAAGAGAGAAGCGGGCCCTTGCGGGGCTAGTTGAAAATAGTTGAACGAAACGTGACAAAAATAATAAAAAAAAATATACGGTGAGAAAGAAAAACTTGATAAAAACGAACCGAAGCAAAGGAAGAGAAAAATAGGTACAATAAAAGAGGAAGGCAAAGTACCATAAAAAATAGTAAATTGGTGGTAGTATTTAGTTGGAAAACACAGCTTTGCGTTACACTTATCTCACAAGAAATTGGTTTACATTACAATAATTGTCTCTTTGAAAAAGTTCTATTTTAGGTAAAAAAAAAACGTGTAAGAACAAAAACACAATAAAAAGTTTAATTTTCATCTACAAAAAAACTGAAGGACAAAATATTTAACCAAACAAGGCAAAGAAGAATAGAAAAATGTAAAGACCAAAAGAACAATGAGAAGTAAATAGCACTAGCAATGTCAACAGAAGCATTAACCTAAGTCACCAAACTTGATCCACACTTTTCTCATTGTTTAACTCGTTAAAAGTAATCAAGTTTGGTTCAAAATTAGCTCAAAATAATAAAACCCCAATAAAAAGTTTAAATTAGAGTAGGTATTAAAAAATGTTGAAACAATAAAAAAGGGAAAGATAAACTTGAAAAAAAGAGACAAGCAAGGGAAGACGAAAACAGTTACAGAAAAAGATGAAGGCAAATAATCTTAAACAATAGTGAATTTAGTTTGAGTATGTTTTTTGGAAAACACAGTTTTATGTGAAAATTATCTCAAAGGAAATCAGTGTACCTATATTAGGTACCATTATTGTCTCGTGAAAGAATAAAAACACAAAGAAAAGTGAAATTTACATCTGTAAAAAAAATAAAGACAAAATATTCAAACAAAGGTGAAGAACAGAAAATATGAATAAAAGAACATTGGGAAAGGAATAGCAATAGCAATGTCAGCAGTAGCATCTATCTAAGTCACCAAACTTGATTCACTCTTTTTTTATTTCTTTTTTGTTGTGTGTGGTTTGAGGGTTCAGGTGTTCAAGTTTGGGTCAAAATAAAAAAAAAGTTAATTTAGATTTTTGAAAATTGTTGAAAGAGTTTAAAAAATTGAACGAATTATGACCAAGAGTAATAGAAAAATTATGAAAAACAAGAAAAAAAAATGAAGACAACCAAGGAAAGACGAAAGTAGTTACAGTAAAATATAAAAGAAGCCAAACTTTAGACAGTAGTGAATTTGGTTTTGTTAATTTGTTGGAAAACACAGTTTTAGGTAAAAATTATCTGATTAGAAGTCAGTTTACAATACAGTTATTGTCTCGTTGAAAAAGTTCAATTTTAGGTAAAAAAAAAAAACAAAAAAATAATAACGCGATGAAAAGTCTAGTTCACATTCATAGAAAATTTAAGATCGTAGTATTCAACCAACTCAGACAAAGGAGACGAATAGAAAAATGTGAAGAATGAAAGAACAACAAGAAAGAAATGGGAATAGCAATGTCAGCAATGGCATCGATTTAGCTCACCAAACTCGTTCACACTTTTCTAATTCTCTCGCATTCGCTCGTTAAAAAAGTTCAACTTTTTGATCAAAATTATTTCAAAATAATAGGACCCCCGTAAAAAGTTTAATTTATATCATTACAAAAATTTGAAAGAATAGAAAAAGTTGAGCGAGATGGACAAAGAATACTACTTAATAGAAAAATATGAGAAACAAAAAAAAATAGTGAGAAAGGGAAAGTTGAAAAAAAGGAAAAATCAAAAGAAGGCGAAGATAGCTACAGGAAAAAAAATCTTCCTTACATTAAAGCATAGTTTTGTCCGAAAATTGTCTCAAAGAAAACGAATTTACATTACAATTATTTTTTCATTTCATTGGTCGCATTCTTTTTTTTTATCGATTGATATGTTATTGAGTTCTTAATATTTTACTGTTAAAATATATGGTGGCTGAAATATCACCTGCTAAAAAAAAGTAAAAGAATACAAACTCATTGTTCTTAGGTGATTGCAAGCATGCCATTGCGATCAAAAACAGCAAAATTTCGATTTTTTTTTTTGAAAATGTCCAAACTCGTCTAAAGTGGTCGCTAAACTTTTATCTCAATTCTCAACTTTGACCCCCTGTAACTTAAGTATTCCTCTACCGATTGGAGTGAATCAAACTGTTTCTTCCTCCTCTTGATGTCCTGTTTTACCTCCCACCATCGGAACTTCCGTAGGTGCAACATTTGCGGAGATAGACTCCTTTGGAGGTAGGTTTCGGTAAACACACCATTTCGATCAAAGAGCGCAAAAAAATGTTCCAAAAATTTTTTGAAAATGTCTATTATGACTTTTTTCTCAATTCTCAACTTTGACCCCCTGTAATTTGAGAACCCCTCGGGCGATTGGAGTGAATCCAACGGTTTATTCTTCTTCTTGATATCCTCTTTCACCTCCTACTATTGGAACTTCCACAGGTGCAATACTTTTGGAGATAGACCCCTTCGGTGGTTGATTTTTAGGCAGTTTTGGAATCGCGTTTTATATTATTAAAAAAAAAACTTTAGAGATTAACTTCATTCGAATTGAGTCTGTTACGTTTCTATGGTACTGCAAATGTGCTATTCCGATCAAAAACAGCAAAAAAACTTTCCTAAAATTTTTTTAAAAATGTCCAAAGGCGGTATTACGACTTTTTTTTCTTAATTTTCAACTTTGACCGCGTGTAACTTGAGAATACTTCGACCGATTGCAGTCAATCCAACTGTTTTTCCTCTTCTTGATGGCTCCTTTTACCTCCCACTACCTGATGTTCCGTAGGTGTAACATTTTCGGAGATAGACCCCTCTTCCTTTTTTTGACAATTTAAAAAAAACTTTGGAGGTTAATTTCATTCGAATTGAGTTTGCTATGATCTTAGGGGATTTCAAACGTGCCAGTACTTCTGGGTCATTGCTAGACACTTTACATTACCTGGTACTAAAGAACATCAAACGTCAACGTCATCATTTGATATGGTTGGCTCTTCGTTTGCATACTACTCTAAATACAGAAGATCCTCGAAAAAGCTCCCGCTTCGTTCACATTAAGGATGAAATGCTCCGGATTGGAGCGTTTTTGCTCGAATTGGCAACACTGCATATTAGGCACCTATTTACGTTCACCGATTTAGGCCAAGATAATCACGTTATATTATAGATGGGCGAAGGAAAAATTCCCAAAAAACGTTTGAATCCAATTGTGGGTTTTTTCCCATCTTGTTTTGAAAGCACCAGTTAGATTTTATATTAGAATTCAATAAATCCAGATTCTGGTTTGTTTTTTGATGAACTAAACACTGGGTCAATTGATCAAAAGCCTCAAACTGCACAAACCAACAAATTAATGCTTAATCGGTAAGCGTTATAGGCGTATTGAAAAGAGAAACGTAAGTTAAATTTCGAGGTTATAATGGAATAAACCCGGAACGTTCCGGGGATTTTCAAGGGAATAAACCCTCAAAAAAGGAAAAAACCGGGTGAAAACTCATCTCTCGTCGTAGTTAGTTGTTGTAGCATAACCTATCTAACAAAACTACGTGCAGTGTAACACAATACATTTAAAACTACGTTAAAAGAAAATCAAATTAGGCCAAATACGGTCCTGTAAGGTCAAAAGAAACCAAATTCATGTACTAAATCCGTTAAGAAAAACGGCTTGGCATCAGTGTTGAGGACCGCAAATTATGTTGGTTTATCTTATCACTCAGATATAACAGGCAGGTAGATGGAGCTGCAATAAAATTTCTCCACTTCTGAAAAAATTCTGAGATTTGACATCTATTATAGTTTTAGCCAAATAGAAGTCTGGGAGAAATTGCACAAAACACAGCGGTACCACTTTATTAACGGTACCATATCCTGATTCGTAAGAACTACTCAGGCAAACATTTCGAAAACTGGTGGTCTTAATGTCTTTCGACCCGGTACTACTTATCATTTGGCCTCGGTCGAGCTGTTCTAACAAAAGATAAAAAAAAACGATGGCTGTCGACACACACATTTTTCGTTGGCTCTCCAAATATTTGATAAAAATAGACGGTATTTATCCAGCCATGTTTGATGCCGAAAAAATCCCGCCAATAATTTTTTCTAGATTTTTATTCCAGCTCCGCCCATTTTTTTTTAACGGAATGGTGTTTGGTAAGTCGACATTCATCAGGATTAGATTTTCTTTCTTATCTCGAGTGGTTCTTCTCCTTGATACATATAAAATGAAGGCCGAAAAGAAAAAATTGCCATTTTATTGTTTATATTTTTCTGGCTCATATTAATTTGGTTAAGTGGCAGCGGTTATTTGCTTTCGTAAGTATTTTTATTTGATTTTGATAAGTGTTCTCAGAGATATGCGTAACGTGCGGTAATGGGAGCCCATTATAGATTACCGCCGCACTCACTCGTGTATTTATTTCATCATTGAACTGTCACAAATCGTTTCACTCGACAAGGAGTATTTTGAAAATGGCCCAATTTAGACCGATATCAAAAGTGGCGAAACAATAGTATCTAAAGAAAACATTAAAATTATCTGCTTTTTTGTTGCAAGGCTAAAGGAGTTATAATAGGCGGATTCGTCATAGAGGTGACAAAAAAAGTTTTTGGACTTTTTAGATTACCCAAAGACGGTCTATACCCTCCATTTTGCTTCAGATAGACATAAGAAGTGTGTTCAGGTGCGAACCTACCTATAGGCACAGTATTGAAAATATATAGATATTCCTTATACTGTACTATAGGCAAAGGAGTGCAATTGGGCGGCCAAATTTAAGGTGCTCAAAAATTTTAATTTTACGTTTACATATGAAAAATATTAATTGAAAGAAAATGTTCCGGTAAGGTGTTACACATATAAGGGAATGTATAACATAATAAAGCACTTCAAGGTGGCGAACTTGCCAACGTTTCAACCTTTATCGATGTCTTCCTTAGAGCCAAAATATAAGTCTACTTACATATAGCAAAACTATAATCAATTGCACACAAATAGGTGGGTTTTGTTTTGGTTCTGGGCTATGCAAAAAAAAAGATCTAAACATCTCTTTTTTAAGGCCGTCTTCCCCATACGTCTTTCTCTATACCTCTCATTACTGCTTAAAAATGGTTATAAAAACTTTTTGTTTTCTCGCGAGATATTTCACTTTAATTTCTTTTTTGGCGTCGGAAATAAGTTTTTCTATAACAATCGACATATTCGTTAATTGTGTTTATTTCTTCCGAATTTATAATAAGAATGGCCTTTGAAAACAAAGTTATTTTTTTCCTGGGTAATGACATAAGTAGATTCGAGCTAGAAAGTTTCAATTTAACTTCACCATCCTCGGGTTGACGCACTAATGCAAAAAAACATCTATGCATCTCTATTCTAAATTCTATCTTCTCCATAAGTCTTTCTCTATCCCAAGCATTCATTATTAATTAAAAGCGGCTTTGAAAACTTTTTTTCTTGCGAGATGTTTGGCTTTTTTCAAAGAGCTGGAAGCAACTAACCGGAACTAACCTAAATTAACTAGATATAACCTGTTCTAACAATTATAAAAAGGCCGCCTTCCGTACTAATGCAAAAAAAGATCTATGCATCTCTCTTTTAAGCGCTGTCTTCTCTGTATAGTCTCAATTAATCTTCCTCTATCTGACTCATTATTACTTAAACTTTTCTTTCTTGCGAGATTGATTGTAAACTTTGGATTTTTCAAAAGAGCTGAAAGCAAGTAACCTGAACTAACCTAAATTAACTAGATATAACCTGTTCTAACAATTTCTCCTTTCGTACTAATGCAAAAAAAAGATCTATGCATCTCTCTTTTAAAGCTGTCTTCTCCATAAGTCTTTCTCTATCATTATCGTATCACGTCATTATTACTTGAAAACTTTTCTTTCTTGCGAGATATTTGACTGTAAATTTTGGACTTTTCAAAAGAGCTGAAAGCAACTAACCTGAACTAACCTAAATTAACTAGATGTAACCTGTTCTAACAATTACTTAAAGGTGGCCTTTCGTACTAATGTAAAAAAAGATCTATGCATCTCTGTTTTAAAGATTATCTTCTACATGTCTTTCTCTATCCCACTCATTATTAGTTAAAATCGGTTCCGAAAAATTGTTTTCTTGCGAAATATTTTACTGTCACCTTTGGCTTTTTCATTGAGCTGAGAGCAACTAACCTGAACTAACCTAAATTAACTAGATATAACCTGTTGTAACAAGTAAGGCGGGCCCGATTTTCGCACTAATGAAGAAAAAGATCTATCCATCTCTCTTTTACACACTATCTTCTCCATAGGTCTTTCTCTATCGCACTCATTATTACTTAAAAACGGTTTGGAAAACTTTTTTTTCTTGCTAGATATTTTATTGTAATTTTTGGCTGTTTCAATGAGCTGAAAGCAACTAACCTGAACTAACCTAAATTATCTAGATAAAACCTGTTTTAACAAGTAAGTCCCGATACGGGCCCGATTTTCGTATTAATTGAAAAAAGGATCTCTCCCTCTCTGTTTTAAATGCTGTCTTCTCCATAAGTCTTTCTCTATCCCACTTATTACTACTTGAAAACTTTTCTTTCTTGCGAGATATTTGACTGTAAATTTTTGAATTTTCAAAAGAGGTGAAAGCAATTAACCTGAACTAACCTAAATTAACCAGATATAACCTGTTCTAACAATTACTTAAAGGTGGCCTTTCATACTAATGTAAAAAAAGATCTATGCATCTCTGTTTTAAAGACTATCTTCTACGTAAGTCTTTCTCTATCTCACTCATTCTAAGTTAAAATCGGTTCCAAAAAATTTTTTGCTTGCGAAATATTTTACTGTCACCTTTGGCTTTTTTAATAAGCTGAGAGCAACTAACCTGAACTAACCTAAATTAACTAGATATAACCTGTTTTAACAAGAAAGGCGGGCCCGTACGGGCCCGATTTTCGCACTACTGAAGAAAAGATTTATCCATCTCTCTTTTACACACTATCTTCTCCATAGGTCTTTCTCTATCTCACTCATTATTACTTAAAAACGGTTTGGAAAACTTTTTTTTTGCGAGATATTTTACTGTAATTTTTGGCTTTTTCAATGAGCTGAGAGCAACTAACCTGAACTAACCTAAATTATCTAGATAAAACCTGTTTTAACAAGTACGGCGGGCCCGTAGGGGCCCGATTTTCGTATTAATTGAAAAAAAAAATATCTATCCGTCTCTGTTTTAAACGCTGTCTTCTCCATAAGTCTTTCTCTATCCCACTCATTACTACTTGAAAACTTTTTTCTTGCGAGATATTTGACTGTAAATTTTAGACTTTTCAAAAGATGTGAAAGCAACTAACCGGAACTAACTTAAATTAACTAGATGTAACCTGTTCTAACAATTACTTAAAGGTGGCGTTTCGTACTAATGTAAAAGAAGATCTATGCATCTCTGTTTTAAAGACTATCTTCTACGTAATCCTTTCTCTATCCCACTCATTCTAAGTTAAAATCGGTTCCGAAAAATTTTTTGCTTGTGAAATATTTTACTGTCACCTTTGGCTTTTTCAATAAGCTGAGAGCAACTAACCTGAACTAACCTAAATTAACTAGATATAACCTGTTTCAACAAGAAAGGCGGGCCCGTACGGGCCCGATTTTCGCACTACTGAAGAAAAAGATTTATCCATCTCTCTTTTACTCACTATCTTCTCCATAGGTCTTTCTCTATCTCACTCATTATTACTTAAAAACGGTTTGGAGAACTTGTTTTTCTTGCGAGATATTTTACTGTAATTTTTGGCTTTTTCAATGAGCTGAAAGCAACTAACCTGAACTAACCTAAATTATCTAGATAAAACCTGTTTTAACAAGTAAGGCGGGCCCGTATGGGCCCGATTTTCATATTAATTGGAAAAACATATCTACCCGTCTCTGCTTTAAACGCTGTCTTCTCCATAAGTCTTTCTCTATCCCACTCATTAATACTTGAAAACTTTTTTTTCTAGCGAGATGTTTCACTGTAACTTTTAGCTTTTTCGAAAGAGCTGAAAACAACTAACCTGAACTAACCTAAATTATCTAGATAAAACCTGTTTTAACAAGTAAGGCGGGCCCGTATGGGCCCGATTTTCATATTAATTGAAAAAAAAAATATCTATCCGTCTCTGTTTTGAACGCTGTCTTCTCCATAAGTCTTTCTCTATCCCACTCATTACTACTTGAAAACTTTTCTTTCTTGCGAGATATTTGACTGTAAATTTTAGACTTTTCAAAAGATGTGAAAGCAACTAACCGGAACTAACCTAAATTAACTAGATGTAACCTGTTCTAACAATTACTTAAAGGTGGCCTTTCGTACTAATGTAAAAAAAGATCTATGCATCTCTGTTTTAAAGACTATCTTCTACGTAAGCCTTTTTCTATCCCACTCATTCTAAGTTAAAATCGGTTCCGAAAAATTTTTTGCTTGTGAAATATTTTACTGTCACCTTTGGCTTTTTCAATAAGCTGAGAGCAACTAACCTGAACTAACCTAAATTAACTAGATATAACCTGTTTTAACAAGAAAGGCGGGCCCGTACGGGCCCGATTTTCGCACTACTGAAGAAGAAGATTTATCCATCTCTCTTTTACTCACTATCTTCTCCGTAGGTCTTTCTCTATCTCACTCATTATTACTTAAAAACGGTTTGGAAAACTTGTTTTTCTTGCGAGATATTTTACTGTAATTTTTGGCTTTTTCAATGAGCTGAAAGCAACTAACCTGAACTAACCTAAATTATCTAGATAAAACCTGTTTTAACAAGTAAGGCGGGCCCGTATGGGCCAGATTTTCATATTAATTGAAAAAACATATCTACCCGTCTCTGCTTTAAATGCTGTCTCTACATAAGTCTTTCTCTATCCCACTCATTAATACTTGAAAACTTTTTTTTCTAGCGAGATGTTTCACTGTAACTTTTAGCTTTTTCAAAAGAGCTGAAAACAACTAACCTGAACTAACCTAAATTATCTAGATAAAACCTGTTTTAACAAGTAAGACGGGCCCGTATGGGCCCGATTTTCGTATTAATTGAAAAAAAAATATCTATCCGTCTCTGTTTTGAACGCTGTCTTCTCCATAAGTCTTTCTCTATCCCACTCATTACTACTTGAAAACTTCTCTTTCTTGCGAGATATTTGACTGTAAGTTTTAGACTTTTGAAAAGATGTGAAAGCAACTAACCGGAACCAACCTAAATTAACTAGATGTAACCTGTTCTAACAATTACTTAAAGGTGGCCTTTCGTACTAATGTAAAAAAGATCTATGCATCTCTGTTTTAAAGACTATCTTCTACGTAAGTCTTTCTCTATCCCACTCATTCTAAGTTAAAATCGGTTCCGAAAAACTTTTTGCTTGTGAAATATTTTACTGTCACCTTTGGCTTTTTCAATAAGCTGAGAGCAACTAACCTGAACTAACCTAAATTAACTAGATATAACCTGTTTTAACAAGAAAGATGGGCCCGTACGGGCCCGATTTTCGCACTACTGAAGAAAAAGATTTATCCATCTCTCTTTTACTCACTATCTTCTTCATAGGTCTTTCTCTATCTCACTCATTATTACTTTAAAACGGTTTGGAAAACTTTTTTTTCGTGCGAGATATTTCACTGTAACTTTTGGCTTTTTCAAAAAAGCTGAAAGCAACTTACCCGAACCAACCTAAATTAACTAGATATAACCTGTTCTAACAATTATATAAAAGTCGCGTTTCGCACTAATGCAAAAAAGATCCATGCATCTCTCTTTTAAACACTATTTTCTCCACAAGTCTTTCTCTATCCCACTCATTATTAAGTAAAAACGGCTTCGAAAAATTTTTTTCTTGCGATATATTTCACTGTAAGATTTGGCTTTTTCAAAGAGTGAAAGCAACTAATCTGAACTAACCTAAATTAACTAGATATAACCTGTTCTAAGAAGTAGGGCGGGCCCGTATGGGCCCGAGTTTCGCACGAATGAAAATAAAGATCTATCCCTCTCTCTTTTAAACGCTGTCTGCTCCATAAGTCTTTCTTTATCCCACTCATTAATACTAGAAAACTTTTTTTTCTAGCGAGATGTTTCACTGTAACTTTTAGCTTTTTCAAAAGAGCTGAAAACAACTAACCTGAACTAACCTAAATTAGCTAGATATAACCTGTTCCAACAAGTAAGGCGGGCCCGTATGGCCCCGATTTTAGCATTAATAAAAAAAATCTCTCTCTTTCCCTTTTAAACGCTGTCTTCTTCAGAAGTCTTTCTCTATCACACTCATTATTACTTGAAAATTTTTTTTCTAGCTACATATTTCACTGCTAGCTTTTTCAAAAGAGCTGAAAACAACTAACCTAACCCATTCGCGGACAGTTACGCTAAACGTGGACTGCCAAAAACGCACTAAGGTTTTTAAAGAATTATTAAAGATAATTAAATTTTAAAAGTAGGCACGAGTTTTGTACAGTGTCGTGTTAGATTTTTGATGAAAAAAAGGTGAGCGGCAAATGACGTCTTGTCCAAAGGGACAACAAACTCTTGTTGGCGGGGAGATAACGGCAAAAACGGTATGGTATTCCTCAAATCAAGGCACAATACATAGAGGAGGGTTTTCAGGACACGTCTTGCGGAAGAACTTGGTCTCTTTACGTTGTTTCTTCAATGAGCAAATGAGATAACTCTTTCCTGGATTCTTCTGAGTGGGAATAGGGCCTGAAAATTGGCAATTGTCTGGATTTGGAATCTCTTCTTTCCAGCCGTGGTGATTCCTCAGTACGCCTTCTCTTTCCACCTTGCAATGGGCCAGGTTTTACTAACTTTCGACCATCCTTGACTGCACTATTTATGCCAAGGTAGTGTTTTATCAAAACTTCTCGAAATCAATGAAGGTTTGTTTTGCGTCAAACATTCTTCTAATAAAATAGGAATTCTAGAGGGTGACATCTAATAGATGAAACATCACCTTTTTGTACTATCTTATGATTTTTCTTGATGAAGAGTAATAACTTATCATTTGGTCGTTACGATCAATGCCAGACATATTTGGGTTGTATTGCAATATTTCATATGGTTTGTTTTTCCATACTCCAAATCTGTTTTGAACTGACACTAATTTAGGATGGTATTTAGTGGTAAGAAACGAGAAGAGTTTATTTTCTAAATAAAAGTTCCAAGTTGTAAACCAGTATTTATCTCATCAAATTTGGAGTCTGGAATAATTGCAGTATCATCCTCCCATTCGTCATCTGATGAATCTTCTAATGCATTTTCTGTGTTAGGTTCCACCGGAAGTTCAACCTCGTTGTACTGGTGTTCAGAAGAGTCACTGTCTGTAGTGTTGCTAACCTGACTTTCGGCAGTAAAATGTCTCTAATATCGTCATCACTGCTGGATGGTTTCTAATAAGCAATAGGCATTCTCCGGAGCTTACTTCATCAAAAGAATTAAGTAAATTGTGCCCTTCTTTTGAATCCATTTCTATTCTATTTCGAAAACTTTTTTTTCTTTCGAGATATTTTACTGTAATTTTTCGCATTAATGAAAAAAAAATCTATCCCTCTCTCTTATAAACGCTGTCTGCTCCATAAGTCTTTCTCTATCCCACTAATTATTACTTGAAAACTTTTTTTTCTTACGAGATATTTTACTGTCATATTTGGCTTTTTCAAAGATCTGAAAGCAACTAACCTAAAGTAACTAGACATATTAACTAAACATGACGTGTTCCAATGAAACTCACTAATGAAAAAAAAATATCTCTCCCTCTCTCTTGTGAACGCGTCTTCTCCATAAGTCCTTATCTATCCCACTCATTTTTAATTAAAAACGGTTCCGAAAACTTTTTTTCTTGCGAGATATTTTACTGTAATTTTTGGCTTTTTCTATGAAGTGAAAGCAACTAAACTGAAATAACCTAAATTAACTTTATATAACCTATTCTAACAAGTAAGACGGCATTAACTGAATGCCGAAGATCTCGCCCTCTCTCTTTCAAACACTGTCTTCTCCATAAGTCTTTCTCTATCCCACTCATTATTACTTGAAAACTTTTCTTTCTTGCGAGATATTTCACTGTAATCTTTGGCTGTTTCAAAAGAGCTGACAAAACTAACCTGAATTAACAATTAACTAGATATAACCCGTTCTAACAACTACGGGGTGTTCATTATAAATCTTCATCTAGTGGGCTGTGAAAAGCATCTAACCTGAACCAACCTAAATTAATTAGATATAACCTGTTCTAACAAGTAAGGCGGCATTAATAATTGAATGTCGAAGATTTAGCAATCTCTCTTTTGAACGCTGTCTTCTCCATAAGTCTTTCTCTATCCCACTCATTATTACTTGAAAATTCTTTTTCTTGCGAGATATTTTACTGTAACTTTGGCTTTTTCAAAAGAGCTGAAAAAAACTAACCTGAACTAACAATTAACTAGATATAGCCTGTTCTAACAACTACAGGGTGTTCATTATAAAACTTCATCTAGTTGGCTGTGAAATGTCAAAAGAAAAGGAATTAAAAAACAAGTCCATTTATTTTGATTATGTCATCCTTATCTGTCAAAATTTCATTGCCTGCTAGATGAAGTTTTATAATGAACACCCCGTATATAAAGGTCGCCTTTCATTAATGCATAAAAAGATCTATGCATCTCTGTTTTAAGCACTATCTTCTCCATAAGTATTTCTCTATTCCACTCATTATTACTAAAAAAGTTACAAAATCTTTATTTTCTTGCGAGATATTTCACTATTACTTATGGATTTTTCAAAAAAAGCTGAAAGCGACTAACCTGAATTTACCCAAAATTAACTAGATATAATTGTCGGCCAGATCGCCTACCGCTAAAGAAAGATCTATGCATCTCTCTTTTTAGGCTGCTTTCTCCATAAGCCTTTCTCTCTCCTACTAATTATTAATTAAAAATGGTTTCGAAAACTTTTTATTCTTGAGAAATATTTGACTGTAACTTTTGGCTTTTTCAAAAGAGCTGAAATCAACTAACCTGAACTAACCTAAATTAACTAAATATAACTTGTTCTAACAATTATATGAAGATGGGCCCTTACGGGCTATTACTAATGCGGAAGAAAGAATTATGCATCTCTTTTTTTAAGGCGGTTTTCTCTATAAGTCTTTCTCTCTCCTACTCATTATTACTTAAAAAGGTTTCGAAAACTTTTTTTGTTTCGAGATATTTTACTGCAACTTTTGGCTTTTTCAAAAGAGCTGAAATCAGCTACCCTGAACTCACCTAAATTAAACTTTAACATTTGGAAGCAGCTGAAATCGATTTGCACCCGATCAGCCCCTATAATAAATTTTATTGGCAGCATAAAGCTGCGCAACAAAAAAATTTATTATTTTCGAAACCTATTTTAAAAACTAAATCGGCTTCCAATATTTGCAATATCAGCGCATCGTTGGCCGCTTTATATCCGCCACTTTTAAAAATAGCTTGTTATTGCAATTATATTTTTAGCGATTTTTTAGTTCGCCATATTTTTAATGATAATTTATTCCTTGGCATACTTACAAAAGTTACATTTTTAGTTTCGGAAATTTTTCAATTCCCATAACCACATCGCGAATCGTCTTCTTCGATAATTCATTATGAAGCGGCCAAGGCCGAGTCTTGATAAGTCATACGGCCTATTTTTGCTTATTGAACGTTTTGTAATAGAGACATTTTGAAATTATTGTTAAGTGCGAGATTTATTTATACATTAAATTTGAAACATGAGGTTTAAGTGGTAAGTAAACCGAAGCGTCGAGCAAAACCGAATTAAGTAATCAACACATTAGGTATCTAAAACTTTTTATTAAATTTTTGCTATATCTTATATATGCTATATTTCGCTCACTCTTCAATTATTATAACAGCTATATATATAATTAAAATAAGCTATATAAAGATTTTTTTTGTCTTCAATGACTCAAGGTTTCCACGTTCAGAATAAACATTAATCGTTAATTACCAATAATCCAAGTGACGCCTTGTTTTATTAGCTTATCAATTTTTATTAATTTTTGTTAATTTAAAAATTATAGCTTTCCGTTTTCAGTTTTGTCAAATTTTCTTACGTCATTGTTCATCCTGTTAAATTTTCTTAAATATCAAAAACGCGTGTTCTGGGGTGGTCAATTTGACGCGAATTTCATTAGGAAGTAAGACAAATACAAACTGGACTTGATGTTTCTATCTTCTTCTCATAAAATCAACGTCAAGCACGAGAAGGACACGTCAAGGACGAGATTTTTCTATCCTTTCAGTCTCTGTGAAATCAAATCCAACACACTTAAACAAGACTTGAATTTTTTATCTATTCCTTGGGTAATGTTTTCTGTATAAGTTAATAGTAAAGGTGTATTGTTGACTTTAACAAGGCTTTCGACAAAGTTAGAAAAATAGAATACAACAGAATTTTTGCTTCATCACTTGGTTTCTCTTATTTTTATTGCTTATTAGCCCTTTTGTTTGTCACAAAATTCTGTAAGAGGAAAAAAGCCAAAATTGTCCTTTTTTTTGGTGTTTTTCGCACATCTCATCGGGGTATATAAAATCGATTTTCCTAATATCCATAATGTCGGTTATCATAGAACAAACTAAAAGTTAAACAGTGCTGCTCAGAGCATGAAATCATTAGTGTTATCATTTACTAGGAACACGATTTCATAAAACAATAATTTAGAAAGTATCCGTTTAATCAACAATAAAGTCACTTTTATTTTTGGGTATTTGCAACAAAAATAATAATGACTTAAATCTTTTATTCCTAGCAATCCTGTCGATGCCTCAATAAACTTATTAAAATTACATTGGACAATATCACAAATCTAAACTAAACTTTTTGATAATTTTAGGGTTCAGGTTTTAATGAGAGCTTTACGAAGGAATAAAATATTTTAAGTATGTTAATGACGCCATCATTCCTAATATCTTTATAATACTAAGATAAATAAATTAAACAAAATGCTTGAGTGTCTTAAACACACTCCTAATTAAATTTCTTATATGTAATACTTTTGTGTACTTAAGTAGGTGATATTATAGATAAGCGTAATTAAAATTTGGCAAAAATTTATTTTTTAAAACCTTTTCTTGGTGGAAATAAGGGTAGAGACGCGATTCCATAAGTGCCTAAAAATAGCCAACTTTCAGAGGGGTCTACCTCCAAAAATATTGCACATACGGTAGTTCCGATGGTAGGAGGTGAAAGGGGACATCAAGAGGAGGAAGAAACAGTTGGACTCACTCTAATCGGTCGAGGCGTTCTCAAGTTACAGGGATCAAAGTTGAGAATTGAGATAAGTGGTAATAACAAAAACAGGGCTTTTGGACATTTTCAAAAAAAAATCGGTTATTGTTTTTGCGATTTTTGATGGGAATAGCACGTTTTTAATCCCCTAAGAACGTAACAAACTCAACTGGAATGAATTTGACTTCTAAATATGTTATTTTAAAAATGGTAAAAAAACGCGATTCTAAAAGTGCTTAATAATCGACCTCCGAAGGGGCCTATCTCCGAAAATATTGCACCTACGGAAGTTCTGATGGTAGGAAGTGAAAGAGGACACCAAGAAGAGGAAAACTAGTTGGACTCACTACGATCGCTCGAGGCGTTCTCGAGTTACAGGGAGTCAAAGTTGAGAATTGAGGAAAAAGTCGTAAGACCCCCCCGTGAAAATTTTGAAAAAAATCGGAAACATTTTTTTGCGGTTTTTGATCGGAACGTCACGTTTGCAGATCCACGAAGAACGTAACAAACTCAATTCGAATGAAATTAACCTCTAAAGGAGCGTTTTAAAACGCGATTCCAAACGTACCTCAAAATCGACTTCCGATGGGGTCTATCTCCGAAAATATTGCAGCTACGGAAGTTCTTATGGTGGGAGGTGAAAGAGGACACCAAGCAGAGGAAAAACTAGTTGGACTCACTCCGATCGGTCGAGGCGTTCTCACGTTACAGGGGGTCAACGTTGAGAATTGAGTAAAAGTCGCAATAACCCTTTGTGGACATTTTCAACAACATTTCGGATCTTTTTTTCGTTTTTTGAACGGAATAGCACGTTTGCAATCCCCTAAAAATGTAACACACTCAATTCGAATAAAATTAAACTCTTAAGGAGGTTTTTAGAAATGGTCCAAAAACGCGATTCTAAAAGTGCTTAAAAATCGACCTCCGAAAGGAAATATCTCTGCAAATATTGCACCTACGGAAGTTCTGATGGTGTGGGAGGTCAAAGGGGACAACAAGCCGAGGAAGAAACAGTTGGATTAATTTCAATCAGTCGAGTTACAGGGGGTCAAAATTGAGAATTGAGAAAAAAGTCGTAATACCCCTCCCTTATAGTCGTTTTCAAAAAGAAAATAGGAAATTTTTTGCCGTTTTTGATCGGAATGGCACGTTTGCAATCCCCTAAGAACGTCACAAACTCAATTCGAATGAAATTAACCTCTAAAAAAGATTTTTTAAAAATGGTCCAAAAAACGCATTCTAAAAGTGCCTAAAAATCGACATACGAAGGGGTCTATCTCCAAAAATATTGCACCTAAGGAAGTTTCGATGGAAGGAGGTGAAAGAGGACATTAAGGGAAGGAAAAAACAGTTGCACTCACTCCAATCGGTCTAGGCGTTATCAAGTTAGAGAGGGTCAAAGTTGAGAAGTGAGATAAAGGCGATAATAACCCCCCTTTTAGACATTTACGGACATTTTAAGGAGTTTTTATTTTAGAAATGGTCCAAAAACGTGATTCTAAAAGTGCCTAAAAATCGACCTCCGAGCGGGTCTATCTCCGAAATTAGTGCACCTACGGGAGGTGACAGAGGACATCAAGAGGAGGAAAAAACAGTTCGATTCACTCCAATCAGTCGAGGCGTTCCAAGTTACAGGGGGTCAAATTTAAAAAGGAGTAAAGGTGAAGGTGAGAGTAGATAAATCATAGGCAGGTAGACCGGCCCACCATTCTTCACCTAGCACATACATAATATGTATTTATCGATATTCAGATAAGATAATAAATATAAGCCATTCTTTATAAAACATACAATATTTAATTTTTTACTTTTTACAAACAGTCGTTTCACCATCTGTGTACACACTGTATATTTATAAAAGATTTATTGCTATTCAGAACTTGACACTCTTTTTGTTAATCATATTCAAATTAAGGTGGGTCGACCTTGTATACATCGAAATTTTGGTTTTTACAACCGAGTGTTATAAAACCAGCCCTTATTAGGACACGTAATTTTAGTCAATTCAAGAGAGAGGTAAAACAATCCTTTTGCAACAAAATTTATGTTTTTTTAACCAGGAATTCAGAAGAAGCTAGGGATAGCTTAGGACACCATTTGAAGAGTTGTAAATGAGGGGGGGTGTACTACTACCTTAAATCCTACCTACCCTTAACTCAAATATTTAGCAGTATTTCTTTATTCCTAATAAAACAACTATTTATTTTTGGACTGGTACTGAAGATTTTGACGAAGACTACTTTTACAATAAATATTTGTGCAAAAATTTTACTAGGAATTCAAAAAAGACGTTAGCACTAGGCAAACCCCTCGGTTCTCTTAGGTACCCTCGTAATTACCGGAACGATAAAAATAGGTAGGTTGGGCCAGCTCAGGTAGTACACCCTAATAACCCGCTTTTAGTCTTTCAGTTTTCAGCTTCCAATTCAAGAGAAAACTTTATGGTCTATGTGGTACAATTTTGTTAAGAATACTTTATGTACTGTTTGCTGTAATTACTCCAGGTACTGTGCTGAATAAGCAAAATTCTTTATCTCTTGCTTACCTAAATTCCACACAGAAACCACCATTACCCTTAATATTCCCATAATAAGTCTTCAAAACTAGTTTTTAATTGTTGTTGCAACTCGGACGTCACGACTCTTAGCCGCCTAACACAACATTCATAAATATGCATTTTGTTGTTCTTTTATAAAATAATAAATAACCAACTTTCTAATAATTATAATGGCGGCCTGGCCGGAGTGCCAAACGTACGTAGGCAGTAGTTGCATTTTGGTTCTTTTACTGTTTGTTTTATGCACGACTCGGCAAGTTTTCACTCGTTTAGACGCATTTTGGTTTGAGCTGAGCTGGGATTGATGGTAAATCATCTTTTCAAAATTTGTAAAATCATTTCCCATTTTCCAACCACTTTTATAGCTGTTCCTGTGGAAAGTGGCAGGATTCAGGAATGTATAAACGCCTCAACGTTGAACTTGACCCTGAACGCAAAGAGTGCACACATCGGTTGGTTCAGTGCACTGGATGTGTTTGCATATAATGTGTTTATTCTCGCCCGATTATTGGCGCTAATTTTCGGATTTTACTGACTTTGTTGGGCAAGGTCAGGGATGTGCGTTATCTGCCACGATCCTAAGCCCGAAATCCGCCCATATCATGCAGATAAAGATGAAACTCTGATCGAACCCTGAAATAGCCCCTTTATCTAACCTACAGGCCGACAGGGGCAGTCCACAGATTGTAACTGCCTATTAGACATTGAAGATATTATGAAAAGTTAAAAATGTGTTGCTGGAATACAGGTTATTATACACGGTCGCAGATATTAAGAAGAGATAACAACAATCTTTTTTTTGGATTGGTTACTTCTCTTGGGTTTAATACAAAGCTTTCAAAATGGAAAAATGGCGAGAAAACAAGCGTTAAAATATACAAAAAACAAACTTAAAGAAGGGTAATGAACCAATTTTCAACCAGGAGTTCATAAATCCTTTAGGGTGGTACCTGGCCATTCAGTGACTACCTGGCCCCGACAGAGACCCAAATCAAAGTGCAGAATGTTGTATATCTTTTGAATTAGCCATGGTACCACTTTAAGAAATCTGTGAACTATAATAGTCCTTCATTTTGCTTGTTGATTGGTTGGTGGTGCGCAACAAATGAAATTACTTTGGTTTGGAACCGACACACCCATTTGCACATTTGACTATTTTGGTTATAGATAAAGTATGTTTCAGACAAGGATGAGAATATATAAGGTGTTTCTGAAAATACCACCATAAATGTAATTACTTATTCTAGGCTTCAAAATAAGAAAAAACTGTATATAAACATATATCAAAAATTGCTTTGCATACCATGTACATACAGGGTATGAAAGCTTAGATCTTGAAGATAGCTTTTAATTAATATTTCCGAAAGGTATCGAGATAAAGGAATGAAATTTGGTATGCTGCTGTAATTTTCTATATGCTTCGTCTGCAAATTAAGTCCATATGGACACATTTGTCCAGGGGCGGGTGATACGAGGGGGCTAGTGGGTAAAAGTACTTTTTGGGTCTACATAAAAAGTGGATATCTGCAATATTTCTCAAAAAAAATGTATTGTAAAAAGAAACACCATTGTAGGAAATAGGGAATATACTTTAGGGAATAACCCTTCATACTCTGTATATGGAAAACAAAACATTTTTCGTTTCATGTTTATGTAATATTTTGGTCTTATTTTGGAGTCTAGAATAAGTAGTTACATTTATCGTACTAATTTCAAAAACACCTTGTGTATCTCATTTAACCAAGCAAATTTCGTTAAATAATCACCGCACAATTCGGAAATAACCAATTTTGGACCTAATCCGAACCTGATATTTTCAAAAAACTTTTTAGTTTACATTTTTAAATGCTCTAAGTCAAACTACCATTTTGATTACAACTCCAACCTGAATTTTTTCGTACACTCCTAATTTGTTTTTTTAGACGCTTTGCATCATTTTATACTGAATTTGGCTTTAAACTTAAACCGACTTTTGCGAAAACGCAAAATTTGCATTTTTAAGCCCTTTGACTATTTTTAAAATGAATTTGATCCTAATTGTTATCTATTTCTTAAAAAAATAAAATTTGCAATTGAAATACTGACTTTTTTAGCCATTTTTACAAGAATTTTTAGTTTGCATTTTGTACTTAATTTCAAACTTTTTTTACCGAATTTTTTTTAATCCTAACTCGACATTCACCAAGTTTGATTTTTAAGCGCTTTAGTTATTTCTAAAACAATTTTAACCCTAATTCTTGCCTGACTTTCTTTAAAAAATACGAATTTGCAATTCTAGACGCTTTGAGCCATTTTTAACCAGTTTTTGAGCTATGCTAACCTGAACTTTTCTAAGAAGTTCTTGGTTTGAATTTTAAAAGCTTCGAGTCATTTTTAGCCGATTTTGACCACAATTCCAACCTGAATTTTTTCATACTCTCCTAATTTGTGTTTTTAGACGACTTGAGTCACTTTTACCGAATTTGGTTTTAATCCTAACTTGACATTTACAAGATTTGATTTTTAAGCGCTTTGATTATTTTTAAAACAATTTCAACCTCAATTCTTTGATTTTCTTAAAAACATTCTAATTTGCAATTCTAGACGCCTTGAGCTATTTTTAACCAGTTTCGGAGCTATGCTAACCTGAACTTTTCTAAGAAGTTTTCGGTTTGAATTTTAAAGGCTCTGAGTTATTTTTAGCCGATTTTGACCACAATTCTGACCTGAATTTCTTCATACATTCCTAATTTGTATTTTTAGACGTTTTGAGTCATTTTTTACCGAGTTTCCCCTTAAACATAACTCGACTTTTGCAAAAATGCAATATTCGCATTTTTAAGCGCTTTAATTATTTTTAAAACGATTTTGACCTGAGTTTCTTATAAAAAATCAAATTTACAATTTTAGACGCATTGAGCCATTTTTAATCACTTTCGGACCTATTCTAACCTGAATTTCTGTAAAACCTTTTAAATGCTCTGAATCATTTTTAGCCAAATTGGACCCCAATTCCAACCTGAACTTTTTTTGTACACTCCTAACTTGTATTTTGAGGTGCGTTGAGTCATTTTTTACAGAATTTGGCTTTAAACCTGACTTTTGCAAAAACGCAAAATATGCATTTTTAAGCGCTTTCATTATTTTTAAAACGATTTTGACACTGATTCTTATCTGAGTTTCTTAAAAAAATGCCAATTTGCAATTTTAGACGCTTTGAGCCATTTCTAACCACTTTTGGACCTATCCTAACCTGAACTTTTCCAAAAACTTTTTAAGTTGCATTTTTAAATGCTCTCGGTAATTTTTAGACGATTTTGCCTACAATTCCATCCTGACTTTTTTCATACACCCCTAATTTGCATTTTTAGACGCATTGAGTATTTTTTTACCGATTTTGACTTGAAACCTAACCTGACTTTCGCAAAAAATAAAAATTCGCATTTTTAAGCGCTTTAATTATTTTTAAAACGATTTTGACCTAATGATTCTTACCTGAGTTTCTTATAAAAATCAAATTTGCAATTTTAGACGCTTTGAGCCATTTTTAACCACTTTTGGACCTATCCTAACCTGAACTTTTCCAAAAACTTTTTAAGTTGCATTTTTAAATGCTCTCGGTAATTTTTAGACGATTTTGCCTACAATTCCATCCTGACTTTTTTCATACACCCCTAATTTGCATTTTTAGACGCATTGAGTATTTTTTTACCGATTTTGACTTGAAACCTAACCTGACTTTTGCAAAAAATAAAAATTCGCATTTTTAAGCCCTTTGATTATTTTAAAACGATTTTGACCTGATAATTCTTACCTGAGTTTCTTAAAGCGTTCAAATTTGGAATTTTACACGCTTTAAACCATCTTTAATCACTTTCAGACCCATTCTAACCTAAACGTCTGTAAAAACTTTTTAGTTTGCATTTTTAAAGCTTTGAGTAGGTTTTAGCCAATTTTAACCTCAACTCCAACCTGAATTCTTTCATACACTCCTAATTTGTATTTTTAGACGCTTTAAGTTATTTTTTACCGAAACACTACACTTTAAAACTAATCTGACTTGTAAAAATGCAAAATGCGCATTTCTTAAGCGCTTTAATTATTCTTATAACGATTTTGACCATCAACCTGAATTTTTTCATAAAACCCTAATTTTTTTTAGACGCTTTGAGTCAATTTTTTACCGAATTTGCCTTTAAACTAAACCAGAATTTTTGCAGAAACGCAAAACTCGCATTTTTAAGCGCGTTGTTTATTTTTAAAACAATTTTGACCCTGATTCTTCTACATTTGCAATTTTAAATGCCTTAAACCATCTTTAATCACTTTCGGATCTATTCTAACCTGAATTTCTGTAAAACCTTTTTAGTTTGCAATTTTAAATGCTCTGAGTCATTTTTAGCCGATTTTGACTACAATCCCAACCCGAGTTTTTTCATGCACTCCTAATTTGTATTTTTAGACGCTTTGAGTCTTTTTTAGCGAATTTGGCTTTAAACCTAATCTGACTTTGGCAAAGACGCAAAATTGACATTTTTAACCGCCTTGATTATTTTTAAAACGATTTTGACCTGATAATTCTTACCTGAGTTTCTTAAAAAAATTTAAATTTGCAATTTTAGACGCTTTTGTGAATGTCAAGTTAGGATTAAAACCAAATTCGTTAAAATCGACACAAGTAATCTAAAAATACAAATTAGGAGAGTAGAAAATTTCAGGTTGCAATTGTGGTCAAAATCGGCTAAAAATTACTCAAAGCCTTTAAAATTCAAACCAAAAACATCTTAGAGAAGTTCAGGCTAACATAGCTCCAAAACTGGTTAAAAATGGCTCAAAGCGTCTAGAATTGCAAATTCGGATTTTTTAAAGAAAGTTAGGCAAGAATTAGGGTTAAAATTGTTTTAGAAATAACTAAAGCGCTTAAAAATCAAACTTGGTGAATGTCGAGTTAGGATAAAAAACCAAATTCGGTAAAAAAAGTTTGAAATTAAGTACAAAATGCAAACTAAAAATTCTTGTAAAAATGGCTCAAAAAGTCAGTATAAAATTGCAAATTTTATTTTTTTTAAGAAATAGATAACAATTAGGATCAAATTCATTTTAAAAATAGTCAAAGGGCTTAAACTCTTCCACATTTCTTTTTAATAGTTGTTCTCCTCTTCACAACCTGCTTCTTAGGTACTTCGTGTTCAAAACTGCTAAATCTTGAAAATCCTCGGAAAATTCTTAAATTTGAAAATCCGATTTTTTTTTCATAAAAAAACTGTAGCGATTGGCTCTATTCCAGGCTTCTCCATCGTAACAACTTGTGCTCGGGTTCTTCTGTAATGTTCTTTTTATTATTTTATATATTTATTAATTCGTTTTGCAATTACTTTCTTATGATAGACTTCTCAATAACAATGGTCTTTTGTATCTGCTCAGTGGCTTCCTCAAGAGCATATCCCAATGTCTTGAGAACCTCTTCAACTGTAAGCGTTATTTAAAGCTGTTTATTTCTTCTTCTATATAGGATAACAATTACAGTTTGTTCTTTTTTTCTTGTTTTTATGTTTTTTTTTACCACTTTTTGACTAATTTTTTGTATGTACTTTTTTTTCAAAATTGTTTCAAATTTGTTCGCTTTTAAATTTGTATTTTTATTATTTTTTGTCTTTTTTTAGCGAATTTGGCTATAAACCTAACATGACTTTTACTTAAACGCAAAATTTGCATTTTTAACCTCCTTGATTATTTTTAAAACGATTTTGACCTGATAATTCTTACCTGAGTTTCTTAAAAGCAATCAAATTTGCAATTTTAGACGCTTTGAGCCATTTTTAACCAGTTTCGGATCTATCTTAACCGGAACTTTTCCAAAAACGTTTTAGTTTGCATTTTTAAATGATCTGAGTCATTTTTAGCCGATTTTGACCGCAGTTCCAACCTGATTTTTTTCATAAACTCCTAATTTGTATTTTTGGACGCTTTGAGTAATTTTTTTACCGAATTTGCCTTTTACCCTAACCTGACTTTTGCAAAAACGCAAGTTCGCATTTTTAAGAGCTTTGATTATTTTTAAAATAGTTTTGACCCTAATTCTTCTACATTTGCAATTTTAAATGCCTTAAAACATCTTTAATCACTTTCGGATCTATTCTAACCTGAATTTCTGTAAAACCTTTTTAATTTGCAATGTTAAATGCTCTGAGTAATTTTTAGCCGATTTTGATTACAATTCCAACTCGAATTTTTTCATGCACTCCTAATTTGTATTTTTAGACGCTTTGAGCCTTTATTTAGAGAATTTGGCTTTAAACGTAATCTGACTTTTGCAAAAACGCAAAATTCGAATGTTTTAACGGCTTTGATTATTTTTAAATCGATTTTGACCTGATAATTCTTACTTGAGTTTCGTAAAAAAATTCAAATTTGCAATTTTAGACCCTTTGAGCCATTTTTAACCAGCTCCGGACCTATCCTAACCGGAACTTTTTCAAAAACGTTTTAGTTGCATTTTTAAATGATCTGAGTCATTTTTAGCCGATTTTGACCGCAGTTCCAACCTGAATTTTTTCATAAACCCCTAATTTGTATTTTTAGATGCTTTGACTCATTTTTATTACCGAATTTGCCTTTAAACCTAACCTGACATTTTGCAAAAACGCAAAATACGCAGTTTTAAGCATTTTACGCGCTTTTTAAGGGCTTTGAATTAAAATAAGTTTTAACCCTGATTCTTATCTGAGTTTCTTAAAAAAAATTAAATTTGCAATTTTAAATGCCTTAAACCATCTTTAATCACTTTCGGACCTATTCTAACCTGATTTGCTGTAAAACCTTTTTAGTTTGCAATTTTCTATGCTCTGAGTCATTTTTAGCTGATTTTGACTACAATTCCAACCCAAATTTTTTCATGCACTTCTAATTTGTATTTAGACGTTTTGAGTTTGCGAATTTGGGTTTAAACCTAACCTTTTGAAAGACTTTCGCCGAAAACCCAAAGTTGCATTTTTCAGCGTTTTGATTGTTTTTCAAAACGATTTTGACGAAAAAAGAGTACATACAAAAAATTTGTCAAAAAAAGGTAAAAATAAAACATAAAAACAAGAAAAAAAGAACAAACTGAAATTGTTACCCTATATAGAAGACGAAATAAACAGCTTTAAATAACGCTTACAGTTGAAGATGTTCTCAAGACATTGGGATATGCTCTGGAGAAAGCCACTGAGCAAATACAAAAGACCATTGTTATTGAGAAATCTATCCTAATAAAGTAATTACAAAACGAATTAATAAATATATAAAATAATAAAAAGGACATTACAGAAGAACCCAAGCACAAGTTGTTACGATGGAGAAGCCTGGAATAGAGCCAATCGCTACAGTTTTTCATGAAAAAAAAATCGGATTTTCAAATTTAAGAATTTTCCGCGGATTTTCAAGATTTAGCAGTTTTGAACACGAAGTACCTAAGAAGTTTTGGTCAAGGTTGTGAAGAGGAGAACAACTATTAAAAAGAAATGCGGAAGAAGAGGAAATGAATTGAATCTGTGACTGTATCGAGAGAGATAAAACTGATATCAGAGTAATTTAATGTAAAAAGAGATAAATAAAATATAGATTGCTGGTATTTGGAATTGTGGAATATGGAGTCTTGAAAATCTGGAATTTGTGGAAAGAAACAAGTCGAAAATAGGTAGCAGCAAATTCAAATAATGTGTTTCTGTTTTTGGTGGAAAATAATCTAAAAACTTTGGAAAAAGAGTTGTTTTTTCAAACCAAAAACTTCTAGTAAAAATCGATTTTTGGCCATTTGGAAATTGATTTAAAAACTAGAAAATTTGGGTATAATTTATTAAAAAAAAAAACAGTTTTAGGCCTAAATTATCTCAATGCACATCAATTTACATTACAATTATATATGGGTTAAAATTCGATCGAATGAATGACAACCGGATAAAAGATAGGAATTAAGATTGATGAAAAAGAAACAAAAAAATGTCAGTAAACACAGCAAAAAATAAAAAAAATATGCTACTAAAAAAAAACACTTTAGATTCTTAATTTCATTCGATCTAAGTTTGTTGCATTCTTAGGGGATTTCAAACGTGCCATTTTAACCAAAAATAAAAAAAACTATAAATTCTTTAAATTGACCAAAAGAGAGTTTATGTATCTCAAAAACCAATAGAGCCAAAGAAAAATGTTGGTCGGTTTGGTGGTATGTGCTAGGGGGGGGGGGGACCAGTGGCGTACCAAAGTCAAAAATGTGGGGTATATAGACAAATTTTGAAGTCTAATTTCGATATGTTAATTTGGAAAATGTCAAAAAATAATTCTCAAACTTGGGATGGTATATTTTTTATTTTTTTGTAATGGTCAAATTTCTGGCCTCCTAGATCCCCTTAGTTAGACGACCGGCCCAATTAGCGTGGCACCTGGGGAAAGGGCATACACTTGGGCAGTTATAATCCTATCCCCCCAAGGATGTCACTTTAATACAGGGCGAGTAAAAAATTTCCAAAAAACAGTTAAGAAAAACTGTCTAAAATAGTATAGTAGTTTTTCTTTGCGATTTTTATGAAAACTATAGAGACAATAGAAAACTATAGATAGAAAACTACAAATAGAAAACTATACAGTATCGCTTGTGCTTGTATATGCTTAACTAGAACACGTGGAGAGAAAAAAAATCAGTTGTTAGTTTTGGTCTAGCTCTTATACAGGGGCGAGCTATAACAGTTTTTCTTTGTCACAATTTTTGCCAATTTAGGTGTACTTTTCTCACATTTCACCCTGTATATTCCACATTTTTGCAGCAACAATTCTGAAATAGTTCAGAGAACTGGCACATACACGGGTTCTTGATCAGGCCAAAAATCAAGGTCTTAGCTTTGAATTTGACATTTTGACGAATTTTTAGAATTTAAATTTGAAATTGCCATTTTGAGGTCTATTCGTGCCGAGACCGTGCATCCAATCGACTGGATTTCTATCCTAGGGGATGCCTTGGAATGTTTTCTTTTCGGCACCAAGAAACCACTTTTTCGCTGGGACGTCGTCAAATGGTCTTAACTGAATTTTCAAACGAAATCTGCAGATTTTTGAAATTTCGGCAAAATGTCCGTTAGTTCCGACAATTGACGCTCCTGTCTTCGGTCTCGCAAACTGTGCGCTGCAATCACATTTTCGACTCCGGAAATTTCTCGTCAAACTTTAAACCTTCAGACCAAGGAAAATAGGCGGATAAGCGTGGAAAAAAGTATGGCATGGGAAGATTTGAACACTTTTAGGAAGATTATTGGCAAAATGCCCAGTCTTCGAAAACGTTTTCACAAAGACTGGTCGATTTGAAAATTTCGTGTCGGGATTCATGATGGCTGATGACGTCGAATCTGATGACGTCGAGGACCGACTACGTGGTTTATAGTTTGTTCAATACATTTTAACAATCCACCCTGCTTTCTATAGAAATACATTGTGCAATGCTTTTTAAATGAGAGGAATATAGAAATATATTGTGCAACTAGTGTCGAAAATTGCACTTGTCACACGAGTGTGACGGTTTGGACACGAGCCGTAGGCGAGTGATACAACGTCACAAGAGTCTGAAGAGTGATTTTCGTACGTGTTGTACACTATACTTTTTCTACAATTGCAATTTTGCTTCATAAATGATCATTCGTATTATAAAATAGATGCAAGGCGTGTACAAAACAAACAGAAGCGTGTGCAAAGTCACACGCTGTTTGCAATATGCGATTTTCAACAGTAGTTAATAGTGCGCATTTGTTCATGCCGATATCTCTGGAACGGTTTGAGCTAGAAAGCTGAAATTTGGTATGTGGCTACTTTATGAGAAGGGCCAGAGGTCTCAGAGGCCCGGAGGCCCGGAACCTTGCCGCGGGTACCTAAGGGACGCTTCGACTTTTTGCTTACTCTACGCCATCATCGGGTTATTTTTCTTCATTTCAATTATAGTATCAGTTTTTCGTAAACGACTGACACAATAGCTTTAACGAAGGCTTTTCTATTAGTGCTGACTATTTAGTTTTATCGCATTTAGCTTTATAGATTTTATTAATTAAATTTCTGATTGATAGGGGTATAGTGACATTTGCCATTGTATAGCAAAGCCATTTGTGACAATAGAACACCAATATCTCAAAATTAAGTGTGAGTCGTCTCATATACTGCTGAAAACGTTTATTACCATTTCGCTTAGTTTAATAACAGTCTCATAGGAAGTAAAAAACTGTTAAAAATGTGTGAAATTTACGTAATGTTTTTATTTGATCGATCATTACGTCAACTAAATTAAAAACCTTGAATGGCAAATTAAACGGGTATTTTGTAGTCGTGAATGCTTTATTCATTGGTGTCAATAGCATCGCCACACCATGTTTAGTTTTCGAATTATATAGATATAAGTATTAAAATGTCGATAAAAAGTTGAAAAATTACGTTTTAGGTGCCATTTTGATGGGGAAGTAAAGTACTAAAAATTCCTAAGTTGCATATTTTTTACATATTTTTGTCCGCTCTTTCATATGAGACTATTTTTGATAAAATATATGACAGTTGATTTCGGCCGAAAATTTTGACGCCTACCCTTTAAAAATTTTTGAAATTTCTACACTTTCCTGTTTATCTTGGAAACGGTAAGGTTTTCCGATATGCAGGATAATATGATGTAGATGTATGAAGAGGTCATTGAGGACTCTCAGATACATAAATCAAAAAGTAGCTGCCTTTCACGGTTTTCGAAAAAAATTAAAAAAACTGCAAAATTTGTATCTTATTTTTAGGCTACCCGTGCTCAGTTACTATTCCAGACAGACATTCAAAAATGGGCTCGAAGTGTAGCGCTGTTCTTCTACTTCCTTAGCTCTTCTTATAGATTTTTGGAGAAATCTTCATCGAAACGAGATATCAGGTGTTGAAAGCCGCAATGCACGATTTTGATCTCAAAATTTTGGTTTTTGAGCCGGTTCGAGAGCCCCATATGTTTAACATAAAAATATCAACCTTTCCCACATAATTCAATAGTAATCGATTTTATTAGTAGGTTCTAGTAGTTTTATGATAAATAGGGCATATATTTTCGTTATAGATAATAGATAGTGTCCCAAGAAAAATATAACATGGAATTTTACAATTTTAGCATGTAAATCGTACACACCAACTCAAGATTTCAACTCACCAACTTGCCTAATATAAACTATTGCATTCTAGGCTATATGTAAACTTCATTTTTATTGGTTTATATATGCACCAAAGAAGTCAATTTTTCACTAAACCTATTGGGAAAAAAGACTAAATACTCCCCCTTCCCAATTTGATCAATTTCAAAAAATTGTTGAGGACTAACCAGAATTAACCAGTTGGACAAATTGTTTAGCTCAAAACAGCTGAAGGTTCTATTGATAATAATTTAATTAAAACCAATGTTTCAATGCCAATAACCATTGCTACAAAACCCTATTCGGTTCTGTCCATTCTATTCAATTAACTGACCAAATATTGCACGACAAGACGGTCATCTTCAACCTTTTCTCAGCCTGAAAGTTAAAATTTTCCCAATCACTCTTCGATGTTCGTCCATTTTACATAATAAGCAAAACATGTAATTGACCCGATCAGAACCGACAAGTAGGAAGTCTACTTACATTATTAACTCGCTTCCAAGCACATCTTGACGACATTATTTAAATAAATCAACATAAAATGCGACTTTTGGCTCTCCTGTAGCTAAATTCACACGGTATATAAAGGTAGTACCAGCTGGAACTAGTTCTCTTTGGTCTTTTTGCTCTTTTTGATTTTAACTGTAAAATCTTGTCGGCTTCTCGTATAGACGTATATAAAGTTGCAAGTTTTTTTATGGCCAAAGGAAATTAGTAGGGTATTTGCGCATATATGCAGAGAAGAAGTTTTCTTGTCCAGTTTTATTGCAGTACGTACATTTTTCAATGCCATTTCGAGCTTATCTTCAAGCGCCATTGTAAAAGTTATTGCTTCCCACAAGTAATTGATGCTAAACATCTCTAATATAGGCTTTAGCATATCCGCAAGATTATACCATTTTAGTCGTCAATAATTATTTATACGTTGTCTAATTAAAGAAATGAAAGTTTCTCACGTTCAGGCTTTTTTTAGGTAAAAAGTTAAGAAAGAGGCATTTTGTTCGATCCTTAGCCTCAAGTTCTTTTTAGGTGCTAATAAATAGGCCTGAAAATTCTGCATTAGACTTATTATTCCTAATTATTATTATTATTCCAAGTCTCTACACTACTGTCAATTGTAATAAGGATTAACTAGATTTGTGATAAATTGAAACGTTTGTCTAATTGGTACTTAATAGCACAGCCATTTCCCTTTACAGCACCTCATGAGCATCGACTTTGTAATGGCGTCAGTCAGCTCGGCAGGTTTGTTATTGCAACCATAATAAACCAGTAGGAAAACCTTCCAAAAGTTTCTTGTCAAATAAAATCTATTGTTAGTTTAATTTAAAATAATTTTCCGATAGAAAAATTGCCGAAAATTAAGAAAAATATTTAGTTGAGTGTCAATCAATGGGGGCCTTTATAAAAATGTTTATACTGGGATAAAATCATTCGGGCTCGCCGAAAAGTGAACTATTTTTAGGAATCGATGAGAAAAGTCAGATTGATCGATAATAATGGAAGTGCGTTTGGATAAATCTCTAAAAGAAAACATAAAAGTTAAGTCAAATCGCTCTTCTTTATTAACGGTCAGAACATAATCAAATGTGGGTGCTGGGTGCTTGACGTAAGCCCTAGGTATATAATATAATGATTTTTTTTAAATGCATATTAATAATTTCTGACCATATTATACTCATAGTTACACTAATTTTTTATTATATTCCCGGTCTCCTTTACTCTACTTCTTCGACTTCTGAAGTTACGAAGCGCACGTTGTTCTTCCTTGACACAATAATTGCAATTTCTTAAGCTTTGATCTGATAGGTGCACATGAAAATTACGCGCATCACTGCACTTTACGTAACCACTACTACTGGAAAGCATTTTTACTATTCATAAAACTAAAAAAACAAACGAGTTTCCAAAATGGTAAATTACCACAATCACCCTGAATATTGAAAACCAAAGCGGCCATGAAAATTCCGTTAGCGGCATCTTTAATTTTACAAACAGTTGGATTCACACCACTCGTTTAAAAGTTACAGGCAGTAAAAGTTGAAGGTTGAGAAAAAAGACGTAAAACCCCTACCCCCCCCCATGGTCAATTTAAAAAAAAATCGGAAAATTTGTTTTGCTGTTCCCCTAAGAATGTAACATACTCAATTCGAATAAAATTAGGTTTCTTAAAAATGGTCCAAACGATTCTAAAAGTGCCTAAGAATCCACCATCGAAGGGATGTATCTTCGAAAATATTGTACCTATGGGACTTCCGTTGGTAGGAGGTGAAAGAGGATATCAAGAAGAGCAAAAAACAATTAGATTTGTCTCAATCGGTGCACTCGTTTTAAAGTTACAGAAAGTCATAGTTGAAAATTGAGAAAAAAAGCGGATATTACGTGTTTTCTCTCGATTTTCTTTCCCCCTACTATGGTCAGTTTGAAAAAGGTTCCGAAAACTTTTTTTGCTGTTTTTGCTCAGAATGGCATGTTTACTATCCCCAAAAAACATAACAAACTTAATTCGAATGAAATTAACCTCTAGAGTGTTTTGTTTTAAAAAAATCACAAAAAAATCGATTTTAAAAGTGCGTAAAAATCCACCGAAGGGGGTCTATCTTCGAAAATATTGTAATTATGAGACTTCCATTGGTAGGAGGTGAAAGAGGACATCAAGAAGAGAAAAAAAATGGACTCACTTTATTGACTTTACTCGTTTTAAAGTTGTAGGGAGACATAGTTGCGGGTATTACGTCTATTTTCCCAATTTTCTATCCCTCTACTGTGGTCAGTTTCAAATTTTTTGTCTACACCACCGAGCTAGTATTTTACATTTGAAAAGATTCTCCTGTTTTTCAGTTTTGGCCCCACTCTTTTAGCACTGGGCACCTAAAAGATGTCGGCGATATCCGGCGGTACTATAAATTTAAAATTAGTCAACATTTTTTTTTCAACTCTCAATGGTTCTTTTAGATATTTGTATTTTCAACTAAAAGTAATGTGAAATAAAATTGTAAGAATTCAGTAAACATTTTTGAGAAAACTAGAAATTGCTTTTAAAAAATTTATGCATTAGTAATGTCGAAAAGAAAAATAGAACAGAATTTCTCCATTTTAAACTTAAAATTCGTCAACAATTTTTTGTCTGTGTGTAACTTTTATGGAACTTTTGCCCCCCTTGTAAATGTTCCATAATCCTCTCACCAGGTTTGTAAAGGAAATTTAAAAAAAACTTTCAAGAGATAATTGAAAATAAATGACACTTTTTTCTCTCTTCTATGTGGTATTTTTATATTTAAAATCAGACGTTTCGTTTTTCATTCATCATAGAATTAGTATTTTTTAAATACAGTCTAGTATCTTTTATATTATATTCTGAATTTCCTTGTAATTCTTCATTTCAATTCAGCATGCATTTCCAATCAGAATTCAGAATTGATAAAAAAACGAAATGTCGGATTTTAAATAGGAAAATAACAATGTGAATAGAAAAAAAAATGCAGAGTAATCGCAACAAACAAGGAATAAAAAATACGAAAAAAAGACAATTTGAGAACCAAATACATGTAGGCTCATTAAGAAAACAAAAAGAATTAATAATAACAATAACCATAAAATATTACAATAAAATTATATTAATTCAAAAAGTGGAAATATTAAATTTGAAAGAAATCCCAAAAACCAGATAGAATATTTTGCTCGGAAAACAGGAAATAAGACAAGGATATAAGAAACAGGATATAAGACAATTTGAGAAGCAGAAATTTAGGATTATTAAAAAAAGAAAGAAAATAGAATTAATGAGCCCAATATGTCAAAAAAAGAAATAAACGAATAAAAATTATAAGTGGAAAAACACACTATATTAAGTATAAATAAAAATATTGACTATAAAAACACTGTAATAAGTAACTCTATCAACTTCAAAACGCGATTTCCACATAACTCAAACGGAGTTTAAAAGTGTAAAATACGAATCTGCTTATAGGATCTGGTTTTGGTCTCGCGACAAAATCCAAACTTTTCTTTTGCTCCCCTGTCAGGTAGTATCTCTATCGAGTTCAAAGCCGGCACCTAAAAAATGGGGGCGATATTCGCCGGAAGTGACGTCACTTTATATCTTACGTCAAATAATTAGAAGTCGAGATTCATCAATTGATGTACTGTGAAGATAAAATTACGTCGTGGGTATTTTAAAAATGGCCAAAAAACGGGACCATTTTTAGGGGAATACTGGTATTGGTTTGCCCTGTCCATATCTTCTGGGTCATTGGTCTACACTTTACATTACCTAGCACGAAAGAACATCAAACGTCAATGTTATCATTTGACATGGTTGGCCCTTCGTTGGCATTGAACCTTGAAAAATCCTCGCATCAATTCAAAGCTCACGCTTCGCTCACATCAAGGATGAAATGCTCCGAAAGGGAGCGTTTTTGGTCGACTTGGCAACACTGGTAACAAACATAGAGTCTTAGTCCCAAAGTGGACTTTTTTTCTAAACAAGTTCAAAGCACGTTCTAGAAGTGCCTAAAAATCACCTTCCAAACTATTAAACTTTTGGGACTTCTTCTTGATGGGAGGTGAAAGGCGATATAAAGAAGAGCAAAAAAGAGTTATATTTATTCCGATCGGGCCACTCGTTCTAAAGTTACACGCGGTCAAATTTGAAAATTGAGAAAAGAGACGTAGTACCTTTAGGTCAATTTCAAAAAAATTTGGATTTTTTTTTAACTGTATTTGATCAAAAGAGCATTTTTGCCATCCTCTAAAAACGTAACAGACTTAAGTCAAATGAATATATCATCTAAAGTGGTCTTTTAAAATGGCAAAATGCTCGATTCTAAAAGAAGACCAGAAAGCAGTTGGATTCCCTCTGTTCATCGGCCTACTGTTGCAAAAGTCTTTAAAAATAAGGGAGATACTCCTCTTAAAATAACGAAAAAATTAGTTTTACTTTGCCTTGACTTTTTGACTGAATACAAATTTTTTTAACATTTTGTCTCACCGACCTGTTTAGAAGCAATCACTGATTCAGATGCTAAAAAGCATCGAGGCCTTTGAAACACAAGTTTGGGAAAGAAAAATGTGTTTTTCCTCATCAAAACAAAGAATCACTTTCCATATAATTCTCCTTTTTTTATAGCTTTGTTTTGAAAGTCTTAAACATTTTTAATTTTGCTTCAATTTTTTTATCAACAGGTTGTGAAGCATTCCTTCTACCTAGTTTCTTCCATTACTTCAAGGCAATCTTCTAGGTTTTTATTATTATCCTCTTTTTTTTATGTTCACTTTTAAGCAATTCTTCATTTGCATACATTCCTCTTTATCAGCAGGTAAAGCTTCTTCCGTGCTTCTTTCGTTTCGTCTCCTTTCTGATAATCGTTCAGTTCTGGTTAAATCTGGCTGAGTAGACTACTTTTTTGAATGCTTTTGTTTTTATTTTTTCTTCATTTTTCCTGCTTCAGTTTTTCCTTAGAAATTATTCCTTTTTCATTTCACATCCTTTAATCATTCCATTCTTTACATTTTCTTTATCAGCAAGGAAAGCTAACAAGGCTAGCTAAGTTTGGCTGAGTAAAAAGGATAAGTTCCACTTATTTTCCAACTTTGACTGACTGTAATTTAAGAACACCTCAACCGATTGGAGTGAATCAAACTACTTTTCCTCCTCTTGATGTTCTCTTTCACCTCCCACCATCGGAAGTTTCGTAGGTGCAATCTTTTTGGAAATAGATCCCCTCGGAGATCGATTTTCAGACACTTTTAGAATCGCGTTTTTTGACAATTAAAAAAAAAAAAAACCTCTTTTGAGGTTAATTTCTTTCTAACTGAGTTGGTTACGTTCTTAGGGGATTGCAAGAATGCCGTTTCGATTAGAAACAGCAAAACAATGTTCCCGACATTTTTTTTGATATGTCCAAAGGGGGGGGGGGGGAATTACGAGCTTTTTCTCAATTTTCAATTTTGACCGACTGTAACTTGAGAACGTCTGGGTCGATTGGAGTGAATTCGACGGTTTTTTCTCTTCTTGGTATCCTCTTTCACCTCCCACCATCGGAAGGTCCGTAGGCGCAATGTTTTCGGAGATAGACCCCCTCAGAAGGCAATTTTCAGGCACTTTTAGAAGAGCTTTTTTGGACCATTTATGAAAAAACCTCTTTAGAGGTTAATTTAATTCGAATTGAATTTGTCATGTTCTTAGGGGATTGCAAGCACGCCGTTCCCATCCAAAAAAAAAATCCTGTTTTTTTTTTTAAAATGTCCAAAGGGTGGGGGGGGGGAATTACGACCTTTTTCTCAATTCTCAATTTTGACCGACGGTAACTTGAGAACGTCTGGGTCGATTGGAGTGAATCCGACGGTTTTTTTCTCTTCTCGGTGTCCTCTTTCACCTCCCACCATCGGAAGGTCCGTAGGCGCAATGTTTTCGGAGATAGACCCCCTCAGAGGGCCATTTTCAGGCACTTTTAGAAGCGCGTTTTTGGACCATTTATGAAAATAACCCCTTTAGAGGTTAATTTCATTCGAATTGAATTTGTCATGTTCTTAGGGGATTGCAAGACGCCGTTCCCATCCAAAAATATCAAAAAAAAATCCTGATTTTTTTTTTAATTTTTAAAGGGTGGGGGGGAGGGAATTACGAGCTTTTTCTCAATTCTCAATTTTGACCGACTGTAACTTGAGAAGGTCTGGGTCGATTGGAGTGAATCCGACGGTTTTTCCTCTTCTTGATGTCCTCTTTCACCTCCCACCATTGGAAGGTCCGTAGGCGCGACGTTTTCGGAGATAGACCCCCTCAGAGGGCCATTTTCAGGCACTTTTAGAAGCGCGTTTTTGGACCATTTATGAAAATAACCCCTTTAGAGGTTAATTTCATTCGAATTGAATTTGTCATGTTCTTAGGGGATTGCAAGACGCCGTTCCCATCCAAAAATATCAAAAAAAAATCCTGATTTTTTTTAAATTTTTAAAGGGAGGGGGGAGGGAATTACGAGCTTTTTTTCAATTCTGAATTTTGACCGACTGTAACTTGAGAACGTCTGGGTCGATTGGAGTGAATTCGACGGTTTTTCCTCTTCTTGATATCCTCTTTCACCTCCCACCATTGGAAGGTCCGTAGGCGAAATGTTTTCGGAGATAGACCTCCGCAGAGGGCCATTTTCAGGCACTTTTAGAACCGCGTTTTTGGACCATTTATGAAAAAAACCCGTTTAGAGGTTAATTTCATTCGAATTGAATTTGTCATGTTCTTAGGGGATTGCAAGACGCCGTTCCCATCCAAAAATATCAAAAAAAAATCCTGATTTTTTTTTTTATTTTTAAAGGGTGGGGGGAGGGAATTACGAGCTTTTTCTCAATTCTCAATTTTGACCGACGGTAACTTGAGAACGTCTGGGTCGATTGGAGTGAATCCGACGGTTTTTTTCTCTTCTCGGTGTCCTCTTTCACCTCCCACCATCGGAAGGTCCGTAGGCGCAATGTTTTCGGAGATAGACCCCCTCAGAGGGCCATTTTCAGGCACTTTTAGAAGCGCGTTTTTGGACCATTTATGAAAATAACCCCTTTAGAGGTTAATTTCATTCGAATTGAATTTGTCATGTTCTTAGGGGATTGCAAGACGCCGTTCCCATCCAAAAATATCAAAAAAAATCCTGATTTTTTTTTTAATTTTTAAAGGGTGGGGGGAGGGAATTACGAGCTTTTTTTCAATTCTGAATTTTGACCGACTGTAACTTGAGAACGTCTGGGTCGATTGGAGTGAATTCGACGGTTTTTCCTCTTCTTGATATCCTCTTTCACCTCCCACCATTGGAAGGTCCGTAGGCGAAATGTTTTCGGAGATAGACCTCCGCAGAGGGCCATTTTCAGGCACTTTTAGAACCGCGTTTTTGGACCATTTATGAAAAAAACCCCTTTAGAGGTTAATTTCATTCGAATTGAATTTGTCATGTTCTTAGGGGATTGCAAGACGCCGTTCCCATCCAAAAATATCAAAAAAAAATCCTGATTTTTTTTTTTTATTTTTAAAGGGTGGGGGGAGGGAATTACGAGCTTTTTCTCAATTCTCAATTTTGACCGACTGTAACTTGAGAAGGTCTGGGTCGATTGGAGTGAATCCGACGGTTTTTCCTCTTCTTGATGTCCTCTTTCACCTCCCACCATCGGAAGGTCCGTAGGCGCAATGTTTTCGGAGATAGACCCCCTCAGAGGGCCATTTTCAGGCACTTTTAGAACCGCGTTTTTGGACCATTTATGAAAAAAACCTCTTTAGAGGTTAATTTCATTCGAATTGAATTTGTCATGTTCTTAGGGGATTGCAAGACGCCGTTCCCATCCAAAAATATCAAAAAAAAATCCTGAATTTTTTTTTAATTTTTAAAGGGTGGGGGGGAGGGAATTACGAGCTTTTTCTTAATTCTCAATTTTGACCGACTGTAACTTGAGAAGGTCTGGGTCGATTGGAGTGAATTCGACGGTTTTTCCTCTTCTTGATGTCCTCTTTCACCTCCCACCATCGGAAGGTCCGTAAGCGCAATGTTTTCGGAGATAGACCCCCTCAGAGGGCCATTTTCAGGCACTTTTAGAAGCGCGTTTTTGGACCATTTATGAAAAAAATCTCTTTAGAGGTTAATTTCATTCGAATTGAGTTTGTCATGTTCTTAGGGGATTGCAAGCACACCGTTCGCATTCAAGAATATCAAAAAAAATCCAAAGGGGGGAGGGAATTACGACCTTTTCTCAATTCTCAACTTTGACCGACTGTAACTTGAGAATGTCTGTGTCGATTGGAGTGACTCCGACGGTTTTTTCCTCTCCTTGATGTCCTCCTTCACTTCCCACCACCGGAAGTTTCATAGGTGGAATATTTTCGCAGTTAGACCCCCTCGCATGTCGATTTTCAGGCACTTTTAGAATAGCGTTTTTGGAACCCTTTTGAAAGAAACCTCTTTAGAGGTTAATTTCATTCGCATTGAGTTTGTCATGTTCTTAGGGGATTGCAAGCACGCCGTTCTCATCCAAAAATATAAAAAAAAAATCCTGTTTTTTTTAAATGTCCAAAAGGTGGGGGGAGGGAATTACGACCTTTTTCTCAATTCTCAACTTTGACCGACTGTAACTTGAGAACGTCTGGGTCGATTGGAGTGAACCCGACGGTCTTTTCCTCTTCTTGATGTCCTCCTTCACTTCCCACCACCGGAAGTTTCATAGGTGGAATATTTTCGGAGCTAGACCCCCTCGGATGTCGATTTTCAGGCACTTTTACAATCGCGTTTTTGGAACACTTTTGAAAGAAACCTCTTTAGAGGTTAATTTCATTCGAATTGAGTTTTTTACGTTCTTAAGGGAAGCACGCAGTTCTCATCCAAAAATATTTAAAAAAAAATCCCCATTTTTTTGATTCCGACGACGGGGGGGTGGGGGGGAGAGGGGAGTGCTTTCCTATTCTTGATGTTCGGAATTTTCGTCTTCATTTGTTTTTATTTTTCATTCTTCACCTTTTTTCCTTTTTCAATATTTCCTTCTTGCATTTCTTTTATCAGCAAGTGAAGCATCTTCTGGGTTTCATTTGTTTTGTCTCCCTTCTGTTAAACTTCTGGCTGAGTAGACCAAAAGAAATTCCTCTTCTTTTTAGAATTTCCGTTTTTATTCAGACTGCATTTTTTTTCTTTGTGGAATCATTGCTTTTCCCTTTCGCACCTTTTATACATTTCCAAAGAATGCAAAATTGGAACTTTCAGTAGTTTTCTTTCCCTTGAATATGCCCGTTAGAACGTAATATACATTGTATATTAATTTATTTTTTTTAGAGAGGAAGTAGAACCCAGGCGCTGGCTCAGTGGTTAGCGCTGCTGGCTCTCGCTTTGGAGAAGGCGGGCTTGAACCTCGGTAGAACAGAATAATTTTTTGTTGCTAAAATTAATCAAATATAAATAAATTTGTAGACACTGGTTGAGTTGTGCGGAAAGCGACAGAGGTCATCAAAACCCACAAAAAAGCGTTTTGATTTCTTTTTTTTTTTAGGTTTTAGGCTTGCACGTCAGAACTATCATTCCCTGTATAGGGAAGCAAATTAATATATAACTGCTAGTTGTAGTAACCATACATTAATCCCATGGGAGTATATCAAGACATACAATAAATATTATTGAAAGTTTAGCTCTAACATCAACATTTAAATATACTTCGAGTCGAATTAAGGAACTGATGATGGTGACGTGGCGAGGAGGAAAAATCACTGTAAATTTCAGCCCTATTACCTACTTTTCGCAGGGAATAAGAAAGGGACATCACTCGTATTCACACACGCATTCACACACAGTAAAGAACATGCCTCTTAATGTCAAATTTTGGCCACAAGTGTGAACAAAATTGCACTAAATGGAACGTTTCGCCTACATGGATGCTTATCTCGCGCCAAGCAAATACGCTTTAGCTCCCACCACCACATAGAAAATGTTAAATGGAGGTCGAGGCGCGTAATCGTCTTATCACAGGGATTTTTTTTCGAAAACTGTTTATCTTTAGATAAGCGGATGTCTAAGTTCAAGCGAAAAATCAGTTATATTAGAAGGAAAAAATTGGAATTTTTTACAGTCCCGCGCGGCCTGGCAATAATAAACGTGTGCGGTAAGAGAGCGCCCGTTATCGCCCTAGTGAAGTAACAAGTGTCGAGAAAATCTCTATTATAGGCTCAATAAACAGTAGATGACAAAGTTTCGAGTAGGTACCGCCGGATCAACCTGGAGTCTGTACTCGTAGGTCATGTCAAATCGCCTTGCGCAATATATTTTTGGCTTAGATCCTGCTTTTGTTTTTCTCTCCACTTATTTTCGTTTAATTAATTCAATTGATAGAAAAAACGTAGACTTTTGACATGTTTATCTGCTCGCAATATGTTGTGCTTTCATCATGTGCGTGATGTTAAAAATAAATCTTTGCAACAGAGATATTTCGGCATGGAAAAGTTCAATTTCGCGAAAATGCGCAAAATGTTTTCGGACCGATAGGTTTTTACTTTAAGACGGTACGTAGAGATTTTTTTTAATTATTTACTTTTACCTCATTGTCGACTGTCATACTCAACTGTCAACTCCGCTAGATCTTTAGAGGTTTTCTTCTAAACCCAACCCCAAAGGAAGAAGTGAGGGGTTACCGGAATCGGAACCAGAAACGTTTGATTTTTGTTAAACCGGTTTCGATATCTTTCAAAAATATGATAGAAACCCGATTCGTTAAAATGGTTTAGAAAATACCCGGTTCTACTATTCACATTCAGTTTCCACTATTTTTAAGATCTAAGAGAAAAAGCGGTACCGGAATGGATATTCTAAAAAGCTTCGAGCTCCTGCCTACCAAGAGCTGGAAACTCAGAAATTAGAATTTGAAACACTTCAATAGTCTGAGAAGGAAAAGGAAGAAGTAAAGTTGCCTGAAGAAGCCTGAAAAAAAAAGTTGCTCTCAAAAAGAAAAAGGAAGTCAGCCTAAAGAAGCCAGGAAGGCAAGAGCTTGGAAAACTGAAGATGAGCTAAAGAAAACTGAAGGCTATACCCGAAGAGAAGCAGGAAAAGCCTAAAGCCTAAGAAGAAGAAGAGTGAGAATCTAGAAAAGGTGGATTACGGGCTCGATAAATTTCAAAAGGGACGAGACACTGTAGACGATATGTTTACAAGCGGACCAAGAAACCAAAGAACGCAAAACTAGTACCTCTTCCTATAGGTTGTTGAGATTAAGCCAACTCCCGAAGAAGTCAAATTGTCAGGTATTAAATTGCAAAAAGCTCCAAAGAGACCAGAAGTGGCAAAACCTACAAAACTAAAACTTCGTAAGATTAATTCAGTCTTGAGTCACCTTCATTGTATCTATCAGAGGAAATGGCATATCCAGGAAGATAGAAAAAGCAAAAAAAATAAAAACAAAGATTCAGTGTACCGAAACCGCAAAAACCTCCAGAACAAGGCGAAGAAATTAAATTCAAACTACACCGAAAGGATGAGGTTTTAGTTTTATAAGGTGGGAAGTGAAAAACGATCATGAAACATGACGCAATTGCTACCTTCGAAGGTTCTGATATCGAGATGGAAATTTAGGCAGAAGATGGCACAGAGAAAACTAAAGTCAAAAAAGAAGAACACCGAATTAGAAGCTGAAGTAGAGGTACTCCTGTCTCAGGAAGCAACAGTAAAAGATGTAGATAAAGTGGTAACTATAGAAGAGATTAAACTTGAGATAGCAAAAGAGGAAATCCTTGAGCAGGTTGTTGACGAAGAAGAGCTTCCAAAAGAAGAAGCATTAACCGAAGAAGATAACACGGTGATAAAAATGAAAAAATTATCAAAAAGAAGGCTGTTAAAGAAGAACATGACTGGCAACTCCAGACGAAGAGCAACCTATCGAAGAAGAGCAAGAAGAAATCTCAACCAACACTTCCTTCAGAAAGTTGGGTAATGTCTGACGCTTTTTTGGTAATTTCTGACGATTCTGATGATTCAACTGAAATTTTGCCAAATTCGACGATTTAGAAGTGTATGTTGGCTTGTTTAGTAGTTTACTTGGGGCAACTTATGAAAATTACTCCCTTGGGCCGCTTGCTCTATTCTCATAAAACTCATCCTTATGCGCCCTACACGATTAATGGTACGCAATCACCAGCTCGATTAATATATCATTATTGCCCTCTATCCACAAACCAAATCAGTGATTAAGGAAAATTTCCCATAAAATGTTTACCACTGCAACGCCACTGAGGTCATTATGCCTCAATTAAGAGATATTATTGGTCTTTTGAGGAACAACGTCTACTTAGCTATGCGTTAGAGAAGCAAAAAGCACTAAAATTGAATTTATCTGCAAGCAGTGGATGAGTGCGTTTACCTTCTTTACCGACAATATATGCAGTTAAGACTATTGGGTTTTGCGTGCGTGACTTCAGTCAGCTCGAAGCCGAAGAAATGGTGAAAGATTTAACACAGCCTGAAAAACTCGATCTTGGAGTCGATGATCCCAATGAGAAAAAGCCTGAGGAAGTGTGACGAACCTGTTTAAATCAAGTTTAATAAGAAAAAGGAAGAAACAGAGAAGAAAGGGGAGGATGATAAGATAGTTTTAAAGAAACGTCCAGAAAGAAAGGAGGAGAAAACTCATGGTGAAACTATTACACTTAAACCCATTACAACGGTAGAAAGACTTCTGGAAAAGAACCTAAAGCCGGCATTTCGAACCATTTTACTTCCTTCACGAAGTCCTACAAGTCCTGAGGAAAAAGACAAGAATAAACCAGTAAAGAAAAGAAGACAACCAAAGCCAGAAAACTCAGAGAAATCGATTTTTGAAACCGAGGAAATAACCATCAACAAAAAAGCAGAATCTGTACAGGCCGTTTTTAAACCGAAACCTGAGAAGAAGACAGTAGAAATATTCCTCAAACCCTAAAAATTGTATTAAAGGACGAATAATCTGCGGAGTCTGAAGATGTAGAGGTTGAAACGGTTTTATAGAAGCACCCAAGCCTGGAAGATAAAGAAAAAGAGTGGGAGGTGGCTTCTCACATTGTAGCACGAAGAAAAAAAAGAGTTAGAGAGAGAATTTAAGCAGTTTTTAAACCGAAACCTGAGAAGAAGACAGTAGAAACATTCCTCAAACCCTAAAAATTGTATTAAAGGACGAATAATCTGCGGAGTCTGAAGATGTAGAGGTTGAAACGGTTTTATAGAAGCACCCAAGCCTGGAAGATAAAGAAAAAGAGTGGGAGGTGGCTTCTCACATTGTAGCACGAAGAAAAAAAGAGTTAGAGAGAGAATTCAAGCAGTTTTTAAACCGAAACCTGAGAAGAAGACAGTAGAAATATTCCTCAAACCCTAAAAATTGTATTAAAGGACGAATAATCTGCGGAGTCTGAAGATGTAGAGGTTGAAAGGGTTTTATAGAAGCACCCAAGCCTGTAAGATAAAGAAAACGAGTGGGAGGTGGCTTCTCACATTGTAGCACGAAGAAAAAAAAGAGTTAGAGAGAGAATTCAAGCAGTTTTTAAACCGAAACCTGAAAAGAAGACAGTAAAAATATTCCTCAAACCCTAAAAATTGTATTAAAGGACGAATAATCTGCGGAGTCTGAAGATGTAGAGGTTGAAACGGTTTTATAGAAGCACCCAAGCCTGGAAGATAAAGAAAAAGAGTGGGAGGTGGCTTCTCACATTGTAGCACGAAGAAAAAAAAGAGCTAGAGAGAGAATTCAAGCAGTTTTTAAACCGAAACCTGAGAAGAAGACAGTAGAAACATTCCTCAAACCCTAAAAATTGTATTAAAGGACGAATAATCTGCGGAGTCTGAAGATGTAGAGGTTGAAACGGTTTTATAGAAGCACCCAAGCCTGGAAGATAAAGAAAAAGAGTGGGAGGTGGCTTCTCACATTGTAGCACGAAGAAAAAAAAGAGTTAGAGAGAGAATTCAAGCAGTTTTTAAACCGAAACCTGAGAAGAAGACAGTAGAAACATTCCTCAAACCCTGGAAATTGTATTAAAGGACGAATAATCTGCGGAGTCTGAAGATGTAGAGGTTGAAACGGTTTTATAGAAGCACCCAAGCCTGTAAGATAAAGAAAACGAGTGGGAGGTGGCTTCTCACATTGTAGCACGAAGAAAAAAAAGAGTTAGAGAGAGAATTCAAGAAGTTACAACCGAAGAAGCGCCTGAAGAAGTTCCATCAGCCTACGTCGCAACGGAACTACCAATTGTCGAAGAATCGATAGAAGAACCCAATGAAGAAGAACAGGAGATGATTGAAGAAAGGCATTTTTTTAAGAAGGAAAGGTAAAATTTTGAAACTGAAAAAAAACAACGAACCTTTGGAGAAAACAAAAGAAATATTGCCAAAACCTGACACAAAACGGATTTTGTTCCCACTATAGATGATGACTTGAAGAAGAGGAACAAAATGACCAAACCGAAGAATGAAGCTCCAAACGAAGCTCCCTTACTGAAAGGGTCTTTTGCTACACGAAGAAGAACCTGTACAGGCAGTTTTTAAGCCCAAACCTGAAAAGAAGACAGAAAAAGAAACGGCCGAAACTCTAAAAGTTGTATTAAAGAAGGAATAATAAGCGGAGTCTGAAGATGTAGAAGACGAAACAGTTCTATTGAAAAAAATTAAAGCATTAGAAAGCGCAAGTGGTTGAGTAAAAGTTATTGTACAACCCAATGAAGAATAATAAGAGATTAAGAGAGGAAATTTAAGCTGTAGAACTGGATCAAGAAAAGCAGAAAGGGCGGCTCCCTTCTTCTAACGTAGAATGAAAAAAAAACCGTGAAAACTTTTGGGCTAGTGCAGAAACAAACAACTACAATTCAAGATGTTAAAACCGAAGAAGTCTGAAGAAGTTCCATCAGCATACGTCCCGACAAAACTCGGGCTCCAATTGTCCAGGAACCGATAGAAAAACCAAATGAAGAACAGGAAAGATTGACGAAAGTCATCATTAAAAAGAAAAGGTAAAATGTCCAAATCGAGAAAAGTAAGTTATAGAACTAGATGGAGAAAGGTCCGCAGGCGCCCTCCTCTTCCAACGGAGAAGGAAGAAATACCCTAAGAAGCGCCTGAAGAAGTTCCATCGAAGAACCGACAGAAGAACCCAATGAAGAAGAACGGGAACTGATTGAGGAAGATCATCATTAAAAAAAAAGGTTACAATTCCAGAAGTTACAACCGAAGAAGCGCCTGAAGAAGTTACTTCAGCATACGTCCCGACAGAATTACCAATTCTCGAAAAACCGATAAAAGAACTCAATGAAGAAGAACAGGAGATAATTAAGGAAAGTCATCAATAAGAAGAAAAAAAGGTAAAATGTTGAAACCAAAAAAAGAAGTTTTAGAAGTAGATAAAAAAAAAGGGAGAAAATGCGTTTTCTCATAACGGAGAAGAAAGTAATACCCTATGAAGCGCCTGAAGAAGTTCCATCAGCATACCACCCGACAGAATTAGCACTTATCGAAGAACCGACAGAAAAGTCCAATGAAGAAGAACGGGAACTGATTAAGGAAAATCATCATTAAGAAGAAAAGGTAAAATTGAAAGAAGAAATTGTAAAACTGAATGGAGAAAAATAGGAAGGTGCGGCTCCGTACTGGAAATTTTCCTGCTCCCCCTGGAATTTTCCGAGGTGATGTAGAAGCAAAAAGTTACAATTCAAGAAGTTACAACCGAAGAAAAGCTTGAAGAAATTCCTTTAGCACATGTCCTGACGGAACTACCAATTGTCGAAGAACGCATAGAAAATCCCAAGGAAGAAGAACAGATTGACGAGATTGACGAAAGTCACTATTAAGAAGAAAAGATAAAATGTCGAAAGCAAAAAAGGAAGTTATAGTCCTCTCTCAACGGAGAATGAAGAAATGCTCGAGGTGATGTAAAAACAAAGAGTTACAATTCCAGCAGTTACAACCGAAGAAGCGCCTGAAGAAGTTTCTTCAGCATACCACCCGACAGAATTACCACTTATCGAAGAACCGACAGAAGAACCCAAGAGTAGAACTGGAACTGATTGGGGAAAATCATTATTAAGAAGAAAAGATAAAATTTCGAAATTGAAAGAAGAAATTGTAAAACTAGATGAAGAAAAATAGGAAGGGGCGACTCCGTACTGGAAATTTTCCTGCTCCCCCTGGAAATTTCCGAGTTGATGTAGGAGCAAGGGCTACAATTCGAGAAGCGCCTGAAGAAGTTCCATCAGCATACGTCCCGACGGAACTACAAACTGTCGAAGAACCGATAGAAGAACGCAATGAACAAGAACAGGAGATGATTAAGGAAAGTCATCAATAGAAGAAAAAAGGTAAAAATGTGGAAACCAAAAAAAAAGTTGTAGAACTAGATGGAAAAAAGAGGGATGCCGTCCTCTCCCAACGGAGAAGGAAGAAATACCCGTGAAATTGTCGAAGAACCGATAGAAGAACTCAATGAAGAAGAACAGGAGATGATTAAGGAAAGTTATCAATAAGAAGACAAAAATGTCGAAACCAAAATTTTAGAAGTAATTGAAAAAAAGGGAGAAGGGGCGGCTCCGGAGGAGCCGTTTTCTCCCAACGGAGGGGAAAGAAATATCCTAAGAAGCGCCTGAAAAAGTTCCATCAGCATACCACCCGACACAGTTACCACTTATCGAAGAATCGATAGAAGAACCCAAAGAAGAACAGGATGATTGAGGAAAGTCATCATTAAAAAGAAAAGGTAAAATTTCGAAACTGAAAGAAAAAGTTGTAGAACTAGATCGAGAAAAGTAGGAAGGGGCGGCTTCGTAGTGGAAATTTTCCTGCTCCCCCCTTGGAAATTTCTGAGGTGGTCTAGAAACAAAGAGTTAAAATTCAAGAAGTTACAACTGAAGAAGCGTCTGAAGCAATTCCATCACCATACCACCCGACAGAATTACCACTTATCGAAGAACCGATAGAAGAACCCAGTGAAGAAGAACGGGAAATGATTGAGGAAAGTCATCATTAAGAAGAAAAGGTTAATCTTGTAAATTGAAAGAAGAAGTTGGAAAACTAGATGAAGAAAGAAGGAAGGGGCGACACCTTACTGGAAATTTTATTGCTCCCTCTTGGACATTTCCGAGGTGGTGTAGGAACAAATAGTTACAATTCAAGAAGTTACAAGCGAAGATGCGACTGAAGAAGTGCCATCGGCATACCACCCGACAGAATTACCACTCATCGAAGAACCGACAGAAGAACCCAATGAAGAAGAACGGGAACTGATTGAGGAAAGTCATCATTAAGAAGAAAAGGTAAAATTTCGAAACTGAAAGAAAAAGTTGTAGAACTAGATGGAGAAAAGTACGAAGGGACGGCTTCGTACTGGAAATTTTCCTGCTTCTCCTTGGACATTTTCGAGGTGGTGTAGTAACAAAGATTCACAGTACAAGAATTTACAGTTGAAGAAGCGCCTGAAGCAATTCAATCACCATTCCACCCAACAGAATTACTACTTATCGAAGAATCGATAGAAGAACCCAGTGAAAAAGAACGGGAAATGATTGAAGAAAGTCATCCTCAAGAAAAAAAGGTAAAATTACGAAACTGAAAAGTTGTAGAACTAGACGGAGAAAAGTAAGAAGGGGCTGCTTCGTACTGGAAATTTTTCAGCTCTGCCCTGGAAATCTCCGAGGTGGTGTAAAAACAAGAGTTACAATTCAAGAAGTTACAACTGAAGAAGCGCCTGAAGCAATTTCATCACCATACCACACAACAGAATTACGACTTATCGAAGAACCCAATGAAGAAGTACGGGAAATGATTGAGGAAAGTCATAATTAAGAAGAAAAGGTAAAATTTGTAAATTGAAAGAAGAAGTTGTAAAACTAGATGAAAAAAAAGTAGGAAGGTGCTGCTTCGCACTGGAAATTTTCCCGTTCCGACCTGGAAATCTCCGAGGTGGTGTAGAAACAAACAAATGGTTACAATCCAAGAAGTTGCAACCGAAGAAGCGCCTGAAGAAGTTCCATCAGCATACCACCCGTCGAAGCAGACCACTCATCGAAGAACCGACAGAAGAACCCAATGAAGAAGAACCGGAAATGATTGAGGAAAGCACTCATTAAGAAGAAAAGGTAAAATTTCGAAACTGAAAGAAAAAGTTATAGAACTAGATGGAGAAAAAGTAGGAAGGTGCTGCTTCGCACTAGAAAATTTCCTGCTCCCCCCTGGAAATTTCCGGGTGGTCTAGAAACAAAGAGTTACAATTCAAGAAATTACAACTGAAGAAGGGCCTGAGGAAATTCCATCACCATACCACCCGCAGAATTACGACTTATCGAAGAACCGATAGAAGAACCCAATGAAGAAGAACGGCAAATGATTGAGGAAAGTCATCATTAAGAAGAAAAAGTAAAATTTCGAAACTAAAAGAAAAAGTTGTAGAAGTAGATGGAGAAAAGTAACAAGGGGCTGCTTCGTACTCGAAATTTTGCTGCGTCGCCCTGGAAACCTCCGAGGTGGTGTAGATACAAAAAGTTACAATTGAAGAAGCACCTGAAGCAATTCCATCACCATACCACCCGACAAAATTACCACTTATCGAAGAACCGATAGAAGAACCCAGTGAAAAAGAACGGGAAATCATTGAGGAAAGTCACCATCGAGAAGAAAAGGTAAAGTTTCGAAAATGAAAGAAAAAGTTAAAGAACTAGATGAAGCAAAAGTAGGAAGGGGCGGCTCCGTACTCCGTACTGGAAATTTTCCTGCTGGCCCCTGGAAATTTCCGGGTGGTGTAGAAACAAAGAGTTACAATTCAAGAAGTTACAACCGAAGAAGCGCTTGAAAAAGTACCATCAGCATACATCCCGACGGAACTACCAATTGTAGAAGAACTGATAGATGACTCATCGCTACTCGAGGAGCCCACAATGATAGAAAAAGTTCATTTGTTTGTTCGTGATGACGTTCAATCAAACGTCTTGTAGTTGGCTGTGAAATGTCAAAAGAAAAGAATAAAATAACAAAAGCCCATTTACTTTGATTACGTCATCTTTTCTATCAAAAAATTATAGCCTGAGACGACGATTTCTAATGGACACGGGGTATATTGCATCGGGGGCCACATTTAGGGTAAGATCTGGTTGTGTATTCCTGGGCGATAAAATAAATAATATTATGAAACAATTTAAAACTATATGGCATATAAAGAAATGGCAATATGGCAACGTGGTAACTTATGTTAAATAAGTTGATACGGCAACGACGCGAAATGAAAGCACCGGGTGCATGTTCTCCTTATGGCGGGTGTAAACGAATACACTTGGTGTTATCACATCCCTAACTTTAACTCCTTGGATTTTCTAATTTAGTAACTATTTGGTTTCACCTTAGTGTTCTCTGTAAATGGTAAATGAATGAACTAATTTAGTTTACTTTGTGAATACGTAATATAATACCTTAGAAAGAATATTACCTTTGCCTTTGGACTAACCCAATTCTTCTTTAAGGCAGTCGCCGCCATCTAACGGCAAGGCATTTCAACCTTTTATCGAACCTATTATCCCCATATCAAAAAGTGGAGTGAAACACCGAAAGGGTGAGTTTATTAGGGATGCATTAAGGGACTTGACGCGAAATGATTTATGCAAATATTTTATTACTTAAAACTACTTACATAAATTACTATTAATTTAATTGTTTAACTAATTAGCAAAACGTTAATTAGACAAATTTTTTGGGCCAAGAACTAACCCTAATCCTTTAAGCTAAACCTCAAATCCCAATTTCTTAAGGTCGATCGAATTATTATTAGTGTCTGAAAGAGCGCTTTAAAATTCCACACGCTCGATAAAACCGCTAATAAAACATTCCGTATATTAATAATTACTATAAAAACTGCAATTTAAACGTAAATAATACAAGAAACAAGAAATGGGCATATTAGCACGATGTTGCGTAAGGTCACGCACACGTATAATTAGCCGGTGCATACAGAGTGGATCGAATTTATTGTTCCTTTTTGCGTCAGCTGAAACCAGTTTCTCACATATGAGGCTGCAGCACCATATCCAATCAATCTGAAACAGGAACATTTGTTATTTTCTACCAACACCATCGACATATAAGAAGTCATTGTTCTTGATATCAAAAACTTTTTTTTGTCTCTCCCCCGTATAGACTAGAAAAAATTAATTCGCTGCCGGGCTAATAATCGGACACGAAACCCACAATGTGGATAAAGATAGGGTTTATCACCTGCCAGATAATACTGCGGTTACGTAAAAATTATAGGTGAATTTGCATTTTTATATGGATTTCGTTGGGTCCGCCTTTATAAAAACGTTCATTATGGTGCTTACCTTTAGGGTCACTGGTTCGGTTAATTATAGGTGAAGAGTTAGTTTTTTTATTTTTCAATTAGCGAATAAGTACCCCAGTAAAACTGCTTACTTTTATCTGTATTTAAACGCAGTTTAAATTAGAGTTTTTGTATAATATAGTACTTAAAAATCAATAGAAGTCATCAATTGCAACTTCTTTTTCAAAGTTCAGATGCAAAAGAATAAATTTCGCAATAAAAGGGTTCCCCACGGTGTCTTAAATCTATTTATTTGCTTATAACAAAAAAATCGCCGCATCCGAGCGAGCGCTTCTTCTTTTTCATAAGGCTTCGACCACGTCGCGTCCTTTATAGCCAATCAGGCTCCGCCTAGAGCGGAGTCTTATGCAAAGCCACTAAGATTCGGCTCAATCGATCGTTGTTAAGTAAAGTTATTTAGAACCTGAACTATTTTTCTTGTACCGTGGTTGAGAGCAAAATGCTCGTGATAGTAACGTCTTTTGTATGTGAAGTATAAATCATTACACGTATTCTCGATATTGACCAATCAAACAATAAGCCTCCCTTCTGATGCGTGTCAAAAAATTCCCCAAATCCATTTGTCCAGCTACTGTCCGACTTTAAATATTTTTCTTGGCGCGCGTTCAAAGGATCCGGCCTCTAAAAATAAGGACCCACATTTGCCAAATAAAAATCTAGAAAAATACAAAAACCGCCGCATTTCACTTCGGCATTTCTAAAAATACGTTTTTATAGTTCCACACATACACAGTGTGGTCCGTTTGTCATGCATGGTCGGAGTTAAATTTGTAACGGTTAGTTCACCCCCCCTCTCCCGGCACCAATGCCAATTGAAACAGACGACCCCCTTCCACAGAAAAAGTGCGCTCTGAGAAAAAAAAATCCCCGCCCACTACACCCCCTTCTTAGACCCTCCTTTAGAAAAATGTAACGGCCTATTTTTTCCGGGTGGTGAACAATGAGGACGCAGGGGTGGGCACACAGTTACCACCCTCCTTTAACCACACTCCATCTGCATTTCGCTAGTTTCCGACGTTGAATACTGGCATTATATTTTTTACAAAATTTTATTTAGTTGGGCAGTCACCGTAACAGAGAAAATCAATGGCACCTATATCTGGCAGATCGACAGGCCTGATAGCGGTTTTATGTACGGCGAAACTGGTAGAGGCATCGGCTATCTGACCTAAACCGTATTAATTTTGCATTTCCGGCGAGGGAGGTCTTGCAATAAGTTGATTTGCGATTTTAGCTGTCGATAAGTGGTCTAATTAGCATTAGTTTGTAACGGGGTTGTTTTGAACTGTTTTTAACATCGCTCAGTGGGAAGAAGGACTTTCTAAAAATATTAGTTCAGGTTCAGGTGGTTAACTGAAAAATTGAAAAATTTAGTGTTAAGGCCAAAGATTCTAAGAAGTACGAATTTGAACAACCCTGTATAATGGAGATTCTAGGAAACCGATACTATCGGTTCATGTGGCGCGTTGTTCTTGTGTATTTCTGGTTGAAAATACGTTTTTTTTGCATTAAACCGAAAAAATTTAATTGTGACGTGCAAACGTATAAAAATAAAAAATTATATATATTTTACAATTTGGTGCCTTGAAGATGAAACAATAAAAGAGCGAAACGTTGGAAAACTTAATTGTAATAATGCTGATCTTCAGACCTCGCTTGAGATAATATTTTGGGAGAAAATATCGTAATTAACTAGTACAATACTAAAGTTTAGCTGGACTAAGAAAAATAATACACTTCTTGTTTATAGGAAAATGGCCAATGTTTCGACTATTTATTTAGTCTTCTTCAGGGCTCTTTTCCACCACAATTCACATTTAAAATAATTAAAGTCGGCGGCTCTGGCAGCTCAGGCTAGGCGGTCTTAGGCTTAGGCTTGAAATAACGTTCGCTGGACAATCTGCAAGAGTATCCAGCAAAGAATGTTAATCATGCCTGAAGAAGAAGAAATTAATAGTCAAAACGTTGGGCATTTTATAAAAAAAATCAAAATTAAAAAGTCGTGTGCTCTGCGAATTCAACTCGCAATCTTGTCGAACAAAAACAAAGTTTTAATTGTTTTTTTTTGAAACTGTACACCATCAATAAAAGCTCAAACACGCTACTGAAGATGATTTTCAAAATCCAAAACTTTTTCAAAATCCGGATTTGTTAAATAAAAATTTCACTTACAAGCAGTGGAGTAAAATCCATTTCTTAAATCTTTCCAAATACAATAATAAAAATTAAAAACTGTTTTTGCCCTATTAGCACAGTATAAGGAATAATACATTATATATATATAGTATCTAGTAGCACAGTATAAGGAATAATATATATATATATGAATTATTCGTTATACTGTGCTACTCGATACTCCTGAAGATGATTATAAAAAACCGAAACGTCATTTTTTTGGTATTTCATGTTATATATAATGCAGAGAAAGTTGCTGCAATAGAGTGACTTTTTTAATACCTTTCTTATTGCCATCACTAAAAATCAAAAAACAATATTTTTCAGCATCACGCTTTTCCTGGAGATGATTTTGAAAAACCGAAACGCCGGATTTGTAACTGAAACATCTGTCATTTTTTTTTGATATTTCCTATCATATTCAATAGAGTGATCTATTTTTTAATATATTTCCAAATGTGTACGGTAATTAAAATTAAAAAATCTTTTTGACCATTTTGTTGGTCCTGGAGATGACTAAGGAAAAAAGCCGAAACGTCGGTTTTTTCTGTATACAGAATGTCTCCAAATTGAATAGCACATTGTATGACTAAAAATAAGACAAAAAGCTTGCATTATTAAAAACTGGTTTTTTTCCTAAAAATACGGATCAAAGATTTTTTTTTGTTCGAGCACTTACTGCGTATATCTCACAGTTTTCGAGAGATGTACAAAACGAAGCATATGCAAGAAATGTCTGCGCTCCTATGAAGAAAAGTCATTTGGTATAAAGAAAAACTGAAAGATAATTTTGCCAATATTTTGAAAACATTGGGAAATAAAAAAAAAATGAAAAAGACAAAAAAAGTACAAAAATTAATAGTGATTTCAAATTTTTTTAAAAAAAAATTACCAGAGGCGTGCTCTCTGAGAAATTTGAGTCAAATATCTCAAAAATTGTCGAAGATCAAAGAATTATGATTTTTTTTGGAAACCCTATTTTTCAAAAATATAAAGTTTTTTTGAGTTTTTACAAACTTTTTGTTTTAGGGACCGGGGGGGGGGGAGCCAGTCGCTCCCTTTTTTCGGCTCTTTTTAGAGTTTTTTGGGATTTTTGTTTTAACTGAATGATAAATGCAAACGCACAACTGGAGGGTTTCATTTGACGACATCTGAAATTGACCTCAAAGGAGATCCGTCTCCGAAAATATGAGGGAGAGGGCATTAAGAAGAGGAATAGGCAGTTGGATTCACTCCGATCGGTCGAGGCGTTCTCTAGTTACAGCCGGTCAAAGTTAAGAATAGAGAAAAAAGTCGTAATACCCCCCCCCCCCTTTGGAGATTTTCAAAACAAAATCGGAAATTGTTTTGCTGTTTTCGATCGGAATGGCCTTGCAATCCCCAACAAACTCACTTCAAATGAATTTAACTTCTAAAGAGTCTTTTTTTTAAAATGCTTGAAAACGCGATTGTAAAAGTGCTTAAAAATCGATCTCTGAAGGGGTCTATCTCCGAAAATATTGCACCCATAGAACTTCCAATGATAGGATGTGAAAGAGGGCATCAAGAAATAGAAGAAAACATTGGATTCACTCCGATCGGTCGAGGCGTTCTCAAGTTACAGGCGATCAAATTTGGACATTTTCAAAAAAATATCGAAAATTGTTTTTTGCTGTTTTTGATCGGATGGCAGGCTTGCAATCCCCTAAGGACGTAAAAAACTCAATTCGAAAGAATTTAACATCTAAAGACGTTTTTTAAAAAATGGGCAAAAAACGCGATTCTAAAAGTGCTTAGAAATCGACGTCCGAAGGGGTCTATCTCTGAAAATATTGCACCTACGGAGCTTCCAATGGTGGGAGGTGAAAGAGTGCATTAAGAAGTGGAAGAAAATATTGGATTCACTCTGATCGGCTAATGGGTTTTCAAGTTACAGGCGGTCAAATTTGAGAAATGAGAAAAAGTCGTAACGGACCTGCCCCCTTTGGACATTTTCAAAAAAAAATCGAAAATTCTTTTTTCCTGTTTTTGATCGGATGGCATGCTTGCAATCCCCTAAGAACGTAACAAACTCAATTCGAAAGAATGTAACATCTAAAGAGGTTTTTTAAAAAATGGTCAAAAAACGCGATTCTAAAGTGCTTAAAAATCGACGTCCGAAGGGGCCTATCTCCAAAATTTGTTGCACCTAGAGGAACTTCCGATGGAGGGAGGTCAAAGAGGACACCAAGAAGAGGAAAAGGCAGGTGGATTCACTCCGATGCGTTACAGGCGGTCAATGAAGTTGTTACTGACTTTCTGAGTCAAAATGAATTACTCAGTCGAAATTTTTGAAAATTACACTATTTTTATTGGAAAATTTATGCATGAGGGAAATGTGGGCTTGAGGCACCTCAAAAAATTTTCGTCCTATTTTTTTCTCCCGCCTCTCCCCCCCTTCACAGAAGGCTAGATCCGCCACTGGAAGAAAACAAAAAGTTGATGATGGCTGCCAAAAATCGAAACGTCGGGTTTTGTAGAGGAGACAAAGATTCCATGAGAGGGGTATCAATCGTTTTCGATTACCTCTTTAAATACACACAGAAATTTTTTTTAAAAAATCACAAAATTTTGGTTTTTCGAATCTTTGAACGTAGTCGGATTATTTCAAGTTTTAAAACGGCAGTTGATAAAGGCAGTTAAAAATGCGCATTTTTGCCCCAATTTAACCGACCTTGTATCTCTTATGGTTCCCTGTTATACTCTAATGGTACCCTGTGAACGAGATATTTTTGACATTTTTTCGGTTTTGATATTGCGTCGTATCTCGGTTATTATAAGAAGCGGAACAAAAACTCAAATAGAAATATTTTGGAGTTTTTCATACGCTATTTAGTGGTGCAGTTTTGAATTTTTTATTGATAGCGATTTTCCACTTATGATATAAAGTTCGGTTTTTCTTAATTGGGGCACCCTGTATATTATTGGTTCGTTTGATTGCTCCATTTCAGCTGATGTATAGTTTTATACTTCTATCTCTAATGGTTTTCGAAGAATTAATAAAAACTCTTTTTTTCCTATAAGGAGTAATGTATTAGAAAGAGCAAGCACATCCCAAATTTAACCAAACTCTCACTCTCTAACACATTACTCTTTATGGGCAAAAATTAATTTTTTAATAATTTTTCGCAAACTATCCGAGATAATGGTATGAAACTATACCTTATTTGAATCAGCTAAAAAAAGCTCTAAAAATTCAATCAAAGCGATCAAATATTGTATAATAGCCCATAAATCCATCGAAAAGGCGCCACCCTGTACATAAAACTAAACGCACTACATTCTCAAAAAAATAGATTGATTTAACATGTAATTTCTCGTCAGTATGACTTATGTTTGTTAGAAGTTACTCTTATAAATTGACATTTTATGTAATTCACTTGAAGGGGCTTTTTATACAAAACTTGTAAATGTTTTTATTGAACTCTAATAAGGAAAAACGTATATTGGAAAATAATTATTCTTGTACACCCTGTATTGAAATTTTCTCTAATTTCCTACTTTTTAAAAATTTGTATAAAAAATTCAGGTTTGCCCCAATAAAAAAAAAACCCCAGGGATTAATATACAACATTAAAATTCAAATCGCATCTCGGATTACAATTATTGCTAAAAAGTTTCAAAAGCAAAGCCCTTTCTTGCTTTTCAAAAATAGCAAATAGTTGTAAATAAATAGAGTCAGTTACATAGGTTGCTTTTCTACTCGCTTGTTATTGTCTTTGAGAGTTCAATTCGCGATAAGGCGATAAACACTCAAGAATTTATGGGTTGAGGAGAATATTTAACTTTAGCAAGAAAAAAGGGCTCTATCTAACGGCACTAAAAAGGGTCCTCGCAACATGCACCATTTGTACATGCTTCTAACCTACTAACAGCTTAGTTAAGCTCTACATTTGAGCGGTTTTACTACCCTCTACTAAGCCTTTCTGTAAGAAAAACGTATAGTAAGAAAGAGAGGAAAATATTCTACAAAACAAAACAAAAGCACATCAAAGAAGACACCCTTTAACCCTACTTAATACGTAACAAAAGGTTTGCGAAAACCTACCTGTCTTGAGCTGATTTGAACACCACGACGGCTCGCCCTTAAAAACGAAATAAAACGCACACACACACACACACACACATCCACATACGACCCTGCCAAGTACCAAAAATTGCAGCCCTTAACACACGTTGCCGATGTCCGGCCGCTCTCCAGTTTTACGCCCGCACACGCTCTCCCCCTACATCGCCCCTACTTTCTTACCCCTGACGCCCCCTCCGCGGTGGAGGGGATGCGAAAAAATAAAGACACTTTTTTCGAACCCCTTTTTCAGTTTTTCAGCGGGGGTGGGGAAACTCGAGGCCCGTATTCCTTAGTTCCTTGCCATGCGCGGTGTATCCAAGATTCTCTTCTAAGGTTCGGGCGTCTCGCTCGCGCCCGTGCGTCTTGCGTAGCGCCGTCTTCGTCGCCACCCTTAGACGGTCTCACTTGGAAATATTAGAAGTTCCTATAAGCGTTTCTCTGTTTAGACGCGCGGGGTGTCTCTGTTTGGCGCGTTGTTCTTGCGTATGCTCGTCTCTGTCGAGGGTATATTTTAGAGTATATTCTTAGTGTTTAGCAAGCGAAATTAGGAGATGGTTGTTCTTCGAGTATTTTGGCGTCGCGATGCCTTCTTAGTTATCAGCGACGCTCCTTGCAAGAAAGACGCGGTTCGCGAGACGCCGTCGGGAGATTCGCGGAAAAATTTGTCCAAGTCAGAATTTCATATTTTGCCGGTGTTCAACTTTGAACGTCCAAAGTTAACCAAAAATTATCTCTCAATAAGATAATTATTGAAGTTTCGTTTTGGGGAAAATTCGGTGCTGTCTCAAATTATTTCCCTCTCGAGGACTTAGAAAAGTTTTGGTTCTTTAATAAGGATACAGTTACTACTGCTGCTGGACTCCCTGTGGTTCTCCGATTTTATTAGTGCAATATTTTGGTACCCGGTGTCGCACAGTCATGTAAGTCTTCAAAAACCCTATTACATTAGTAGATCAAAAGTAAATAAAAATAGATCTTCTCGTCTTGCCAAAAAACCGGTCTACATAATATAGGCGCAATAGATGTTTCAATTTTTTGGCAACCAGCACAAAAGACAATTGAATAATGGGAATTTTTCAGCTAACAAGTTGTTCACTTTTTCTGCGTCTGGGAACCAGTTTCTCAGTGGGTGACCGACAAAGATTTATTAAAAGTTTCTCTATGTATTTTAACGAGGCGTCCGGACTTGGTGCCAGGCACTTTCAGTTTAGATAATTTGTATGTAGTTTTAGACTTTGTCTATTTGTGTTTCCTATTACTCACTGTAAATAACTATAAAAATTATACATTTATAGTAATTTTTTTCTATAATTTTTGCAAAACGTCCCATCGAACCACGTATTTAAATTGTGAACAGGGTACACTACGACACAAAAAAAAGTGATTTCCCACGAAAATTATTTACAGAAATATGTGCAAAAGTTACGTGTATTAAGCCAAATTTCACCTTGTAACAAGTGCAATATTTTTGTATTTTCTACACATGTTTGAATTTCTAATGTCCCTATTGACCTTTATATGTCAAGTACTTCTGCAGAAACGTTTGAAAATTACAAATAATTGTAAACAAAAATCGCCAGCTAAAGGTCCTTCTCCACTAAAATACAACGATTGTTAAAGTCATAATTCTATCGGTTGTGTCAACTAGCAGACACGTTGGCCTGGAAAAGCCTAGAAAAAGTCATTTCTGAGTATAAAAGCTCAAGCCCAAAAATCTAAGAAACGTTGACTATATCTTTAGCGTTGAACGATTATAAGTCCTCAATTTTACGTCAAAAAAACCGGTTTGCTGTCATTTGAATTGAATGTTGTCGTTACTTGGAAAGAGTGATCAAAATTGAATTTAAAATCCCACTATTTCAATAATCTTTGGTTTAATATTGTGTCGAACATGTTTTAAGGCTTTAACCCATTTCAAAACTTAATGTTTATTTGGGGACATTCTGTAGCTTCAGCAAACAATAATTTATGAAAAATAACAAACGAAATTTTGCAAAAAAAGTTGTTTTTTAAAAAATCATCTAAGACATTTTCGCCCTATGAATAAACCAAATTCGATGAGTACTTTACGTAGCTTCTAAAAGAAAACAAAACTTCCTGCAATTCTTGCACCCTGTATAGTTTTAAGAGGGAGCATTTTTGAGTAAACTTCTACTTTTAGTTCTATTATTAAATGAGTAAATGGAAAGGATGAGAACAAAAATAGCTTTTTTAAATTGCCGACGTTTCGAATTTTATTGAGGTCTTTCTAAGGGCTTTTTTCATTTTCAAAGTTTATAAGACAATTTTTTTTTAGATCCACGTATAAACCTACCAATAAAGGCCAAAACTGGACTATTTCAGGTTGCAAGAAATATTGAATTACTTACCCAAATTTAAATTTAAAAAATGAATAAGAGGGCTCTGATACCAAAAAATATTGAACAAATGTGGTTTTCTAGTGGTTTAAGCTCCATTTGCATATGTATAGGAACCTGAACTAACCTTAACGTTGATTTAAAGACAACATTAAAGAATAAAAAAAATTTACTTAGGTACATAAATTTAACCGTTAAAAACAAATAGAAAACATTTAATAACCGGTGTAAAATCAATTTAACTTTTTTGTTCACTAATTTGATACGTTTAGGTTGAATATTTGTTTAGAACCGTTGATTTACGCGACGTAATTTTTAGAACTCGTTGTAGATTTCAATCGAGTCCTATTTAAAATGAGTAAGCAAACCTTTCACTCTTGGCATATAGAACGTTTCGACTTTCATTTTTGTCGTCTCCAGTACCAATACCGTAACGACAACACTCCATTTGAATTATCATCGAAGGTTTCTTCTAAGGCAGGTTTTGATCAAGTTTTCATTGCACCTTATATAATTCAAAAAAAAATATATAAATTGAGCTGGTTCCATTGTGTCCGAAAAGGTTTTTTTTGGTACTTTAATGTATCTCAAAAGATCATTATTTGATCAGCTACTTAAGCACCACACATTAACAAAGACATTTCGGTGCTTTTATAATTATCTCCAAAACTAACTAAATGGACCAAAACAGTTTTATTATTATTTTTTTTTATTTAAAAATGGATGACACACCACGACTTACCCTTTTGTATAATGTGAAATATTTTTTCTAAAAATCCGACGTTTCTGCTTTTTGTAATCATCTCCAGGACTAACAAAGTGGTCAAATATAGTTCTATACCTTAATGTGCCTCAAAAGATCATTTGACCAACTATTTGATGAAATAGTGAAAAATATTGACAGTTGATGTTTAAAAGACTGGCTTTCAGTAGCAATTTAGCTGTATATACAGGGTGAATAAAAAAGTAAAAAAAAATAAAAATTAAGAAATAAAATATTTGTCATTACATAAACTTACTTTTTTATTCTGTTTTATTAAAAATTTGGGACAGTAAAATTCTTAACTCTCCTGGGGAGACTAGAGCTTGTACTCTTTAAGAAAACATCTTTTTCCCTTATTCAGTTTCAACGAGCAGTCGCTTTCTCGTCTATATAATGTTGAATATACAGGGTGGCCGAAACTAGGTTGCATAAGTTTAGGGAGCGTTACAGTTATATCAAAAAAATTAAGTTTTTAACACTGTATATCTCATAAAAATGGCTGACTGCAACCACTTTCCCTCTTGTATAATTTGAAATATTTTTTCAAAAATCCAACGTTTCGACTTTTTATAATCATCTCCAGGACTAACAAAATGATCAAATGTAGATGTGTCACAAAAGATCATTTGATGAGCTACTTAAGGCGCCATTCTGGGGTTGAGACATAAAGTTGATGTTTAAAAGACTGACTTTCAGTAGCAATTTAACTGTATATACAGGGTGAATAAACAAGTGCTTTGTCATTACATAAACTTATTTTTTTATTCTCTTTTATGAAAAATTTGGAACTGTAAAGTTCTTAACTCTCCTGGGGAGGTTAGAGCTTGTTCTCTTTAAGCAAACATCTCTTTCCGCTATTCAGTTTCAATGTGTAGTCGATTCTCGTCTGTATAATGTTGAATATACAGGGTGGCCGAAATTAGGTTGCATACATTTAGAGAGCGTTACAGTTATATAGAAAAAAATTTGTTTTTTTTTAACAGTCTGTATCTCAGATATAAGCGTTTTGCGACCGTAGTTTATAATAATTAGAACTTTCTGCCTTTTAGTGAACCTTATCAAAAACGACGTTTCGGCTTTTCAAAATCATGTCCAGGAAAAGCGTTACGCTGAAAAACATCGTTTTTAGGGTTTAGTGCTGGTAATAGGATAGATATTTAAAAAATTAATGTCACTCCATCTGCAGTAAATATAATATAAAATACCAAAAAAAATCAGATGTTTCGGTTTTTTTATAATTATCTCCAGGACTATCTAAATGGGACAAATTTTTTTATTTTTTTTATTTTTTTTTAGAAAGAATATAAATGGAAGACACTCCATTCAACCAGCTTTCCTCTTGTATAATGTGAAATATTTTTTCTAAAAATCCGACGTTTCGGTTTTTTGTAACCATCTCCAGGACTAACTAAATGGACCAAAACAGTTTTTAGTTTTCTTATTTTGTTTTTTTTTTGAGAGATTATAAATGGATCACACTCCTTTGCAACCACTTTCCCTCTTGTATAATGTGAAATATTTTTTCTAAAGATCTGACTTTTCGGCTTTCATAATCATCTCCAGGAGTAACAAAATGGTCAAATACAGTTCTGTACCTTAATGTGTCTCAAAAGATCATTTGATCAGCTACTTAAGCGCCATTCTAAGATTGAGGTATAAAGTTGATGTTTGAAAAACTGGCTTTTAGTAGCAATTTAGCTGTATATACAGGGTGAATAAAAATATGCTTTGTCATTACATAAACTTATTTTTTTATTCTGTTTTATTAAACATTTGGAACAGCAACTCTCCTGGGAAGGCTAGAACTTGTACTCTTTAAGCAAACATCTCTTTCCCCTATTCAGTTTCAACGTGCAGTCGCTTTCTCGTCTGTATAAGTTGAATATACAGGGTGGCCGAAATTAGGTTGCATAAATTTAGGGTGCGTTAGTGTTATAAATGATATATTGATATTTTTTTTAACACTTCTGTATCTCAGATATAAGCGTTTCCGAACTTAGTTTATAATAATTAGAAATGTTTGTCTTATTGTTGATAATACAGTATGAACTTAAATATATGCAGTCATTTGGGGACATTCTGTAATTAAAAAACGACGTTTCGGTTTTTTTTATAATTATACTAACTAAATGGACCAAAACAGTTTTTAGCTTTTTTATTTCTGTTTGGAAAGATTAGAAATGGATGACACTCCACTACAACCACTTTTCCTCTTGTGTAAAGTGAAATATTTTTTCTAAAAATCCGACGTTTCGGCTTCTTATAATCATCTCCAGGACTAACAAAATGATTAAATATATTTCTGTACCTTAATGTGTCTCAAAAGATCATTTGATCAGCTACTTAAGGCGCCATTGTAGGGTTGAGATATAGAGTTGATGTTTAAAAGACCGACTTTCAGTAGAAATTTAGCTGTATATACAGGGTGAATAAAAAAGTGCTTTGTCATTACATAAATTTATTTTTTTATTCTGTTCTATTAAAATAATTGAAACAGTAAAGTTCTTAACTCTCCTGGGGAGGGTAGAGCTTGTACTCTTTAAGCGAACATCTCTATTCAATTTCAACGTTCAGTCGCTTTTTCGTCTGTATAATGTTGAATATACAGAGTGGCCGAAATTAGGTTGCATAAATTTAGAGAGCGTTACAGTTATATAGAAAAAAATTAGATTTTTCTCTGTATCTCAGATATAAGCGTTTCTGTTCTTAGTTTGTAATAATTAAAACTTTCTGCCTTATTTTTGGTAATACAATATGAACTTAAGCTTATGCAGTCTTCTGGGGACATTCTGTATTCGAAAAACGACGTTTCGGCTTTTCAAAATCATCTCTCATCATCATTTCACAATCATCAGCTTCGCTCAAAAAATATCGTTTTTAGTACTGGTAACATGAAAGATATTAAAAAATGAATGTCACTTCATTGCAGCCATACTTTCTGCAGTAAATAGGAGATAAAATACCAAAAAAAAATCAGACGTTTTGGTTTTTTTATAATCTTCTCCAGGAGTAACTAAATGGACTAAAAAAGGTTTTAGTTTTTTTTTATTTTTTTTTTTTGAAAGATTAAAAATGGATGACACTCCTCTGCATCCCCCTTCCTTCTTGTATAACGTGAATTATTTCTTCTAAAAATCCTACGTTTCGGCTTTTTATAATCACCTTCATGACTAACAAAATAGACCAAAAGAGTTTTTAATTTTTTTTTTAATTAAAAATGGATGACGCTCCACTGCAACCACTTTCCCTCTTGTATAATGTGAAATATTTGTTCTAAAAATCCGATGTTTCGGCTTTTTATAATCATCTCCAGGACTAACAAAATGGTCAAGTATAGTTCTGTACCATAATATGTCTCAAAAGATCATTTGATCAGCTACTTAAGCGCCATTCTAGGATTGAGACATAAAGTTGATGTTTAAAAGACCGGCTTTCAGTATCAAATTAGCTGTACATACAGGGTGCATAAAAAAGTGCTTTGTCATTACATAAACTTATTTTTTTTTAGATTTTATTAAAATTTTGGAACAGTAAAGTGCTTAACTCTTCTGGGAAGGCTAGAGCTTATACTCTTTAAGCAAACATCTCTTTCCCTTATTCAGTTTCAACGTGCAGTTTCGCTTTCTCGTCTGTATAATGTTGAATATACAGGGTGGCCGAAATTAGGTTGCATAAATGTAGAGAGCGTTACAGTTACATAAAAAAAATGATTTTTTGTGAATACTCTCTATCACAGATGTAAGCGGTTCCGATCTTAGTGTAAAATAATTAAAACTTTGTGCCTATAAAATACCAAAGAAAAAATCAGACGTTTCGGTTTTTTTATAATTATCTCCAGGACTAACTAAATAGACCAAAACAGTTTTTAGTTTTTTATTTTTGTAAAAATTAAAAATGGATGACACTCCACTGCAACCACTTTCCCTCGTGTATAATGCGAAATATTTTTTATAAAAATCCGACGTTTCGGCTTTTAGAAATCATCTTTAGGAAAAACGTAATGGTGACAAATATCGTTTTTTGGTTTTAGTGATGATAATGGGAAATGTATTGGAAAACGGATGTTACTCACACCACTACAGCCACGTTTTCTGCAATAAATATAAAATTAACTACCGAAAACAAAATCGGACATTTCGGTTTTTTTATAAACATCTCCAGGAATTACTAAATGGGCAAAAATTGTTTTTGGTTGTTAATTAGATTATTTGAAAAGATACTAAAAAATGGATTTCACTTAGTGCAGCCACTGTCCCGCTTGTATAACGTAAAATATTTATTTTTAAAATCCGACGTTTCGGCTTTTGATAATCACCTCCAGATCTTAAGGAAAATCCAGGAAAATAATCAAATATAGTTTTTAGTGTTTAATCATTGCAATTGGAAAGTTATTGAAATATGAATTTCACCCTACAGCAGCTTCTTTCTCTCGTGTAATGGGGAATACTTAAAAAATCCGACGTTTCGGTTTATCATCATCCGTCTCCAGGAAAAACGAAATTATCAAAATATCATTTTTATTTTTTAATGACTCTATGTTGGGAATATATGAAAAATGAATTTCGCTCCCTGTATATTATGGAATATCTATAGAAATAATAAAAAATCCGACGTTTCGTTGTATTCATCTTCAGAAAAAAACGAAATGGTTCAAAATATCGCTTTTAGTTCCTAATGACAATTGGGGGGTGCTGTTTCTCAAGTGCAGAACCAATAAAACTACGTTATAGTTCGAAAAACGGCTTACGTTTCGACATTTAATTTACGACTTCATCAGGGCTACAAAACTAGAATTTTAAGTGGAATAAAGTCGCCAATAATTTGTTTAGTTCTGGTTCTGGATTAGTTCTAATGACAATTGGGGGGTGGTGTTTCTCAAGTCAGAACCAATAAAACTACGTTATAGTTCGAAAAACGGCTTACGTTTCGACATTTAATTTACGACTTCATCAGGGCTAAAAAACTAGAATTTTAAGTGGAATAAAGTCGCCAATAATTTGTTTAGTTCTGGTTCTGGATTAGTTCTAATGACAATTGGGGGGTGGTGTTTCTCAAGTACAGAATCAATAAAACTACGTTATAGTTCGAAAAACGGCTTACGTTTCGACATTTAATTTACGACTTCATCAGGGCTAAAAAACTAGAATTTTAAGTGGAATAAAGTCGCCAATAATTTGTTTAGTTCTGGTTCTGGATTAGTTCTGATGAAGACGTACATGAAACGTAGCAAGGTAGGCATTTTAGAAGACAATGTATGTATCTATATTTGTCTACATGTTTACAAAACTTACCGAAAATAAGTGAATAATGTTCAGATGCTTTATAGGCAAAAACTCTTCTTCATGTATAACTCATGAGCATTTTTTTGAGAAACATAATTATATACTTTGGGTTTCCACGTCTGAGTACCAAAAAACTTAACAGTAAGAATCTGTAAAGCAATTAAAATCAAACCTAGATTTATCTAATCCCCAAACTTACACTTCTTATTCTTCATGGTAATCGTTATCCTGATTACCACACTTGTCCCCATAAAACGATACCCATAGGAACTGAGCCCTGAATTAATAAAGTACGTTTTTGTTGGATGAACATGCGTGACATTCTGAAAGAGCTACGATAATGTCCGCGATGCATTTAATTGACGTAGTTAATGAAAGCTATTAAAGGCCTTATTTATAGAAAGCACAAATAACAAAGAGTCAATAGTTTAATTAAAAAGTTTATTGACTGTTCCATAAGTTGTGTAACGATTAAGAGATGGCTGTAATAGAATATTTGCCAATGATGATGATGAACTAAAAACTAATTTTGGCTCTCTCTCTCTCTTTCAGATAACTTAAGCTGACCAGAAGAAAAGGACGCCTGCACATGCCTTTTCTTGCCTACTGAAACCCAAAGTTCCTACATATATATATTCCTATATATATATACCTATCGCGAGGACGCCAATTGTCCTTCACACTACTAGCAACTAACCTGAGGACTCAAGCCTCAGCAATTCTAGACCAGTGTTGCTGTGTCAGCACAGCGACCACGATTTGACCCCTAAGCCGTCAAAATAACAGCCAAAATTTTCACCACGGAGGAACAAAACATCCTCAATAACCTTAAAGTAGAACATGAGAATTTAGTGGCGAAATGGCTACAGAACTCGTTTAAGCTACAAGAGAACGCCGCTTTGGACTTGAGATCGACGCCATTGCAACCGCTACAGATCAGTCCGCAAATGACCGAGGTCAACAACAGGCCGATTTTCAAGATGAACAACGATTTTTGGAATCAGGCGAGGGGGCCGCCTCAGAACATGCCTCAGAACCTGAGCAATTCGAATCAGAACTCGCCCGTGCCCGGTAGCACGCATTCGATGCCGGCCCATTCGCCGTCGCAGCAATCGAACTCCAGTCCGATCAATATTATTACGTCGGGGGCGATGGCTTTGCAACAGGGTCAGAATCAGAACGCTCAGAATACTCAGAACGCGCAGCAAGCGCAACAGAACTCGATGAGCGCGCAGCAGCAACAGGGTACCGGCCAAAGCCATCAGCAGCAGCAGCAACAACAGCAGCAGCAACAACAGCAGGGTGGACCACAAAATGCTCAGGGGCAGAATGCTCAGAGTGGGGTTCAGGGACCTCAGTTGACACCTACAGGTGAGTAGATACTAGTCAGTCATGGTAGTCATTGAAAAATCTCCATTGACAACGCTAAGATCAATTTTGAGCGTCATTATGTTTCATAGCAAGTCTTAAAGTTAATTCAAGTTAGTTCAGATTTTCATGTTTCATACCAAGATTTAAGGTTAACTCAGGTTAATTCAGTTATCCGTTCAGATCAGTTTAGGTTACTGTGTTACATACCAAGCCTCAAGGTTAACTCAGATTAGTTCAGCGTTCACGTTATGTTATTCCTTTGTTGTCTTAATTTACGTTACATTTGGCAATGTTGCATATTGGCCTGCCCGCGGAAAGTTTTTGGAAAACGCAATTTGCAATAAAATTTGATATTACTTTTATTTTTTTTATGGAATGAAAGATTTATGCAATGAAACATCATTGTTCTGGACTCAAAGTCGTTTAATATGAAATGGTCAAGTTTAATTGGGAAAATCCTTAAGGGACAGTGAAGGAGATTAATTAATCTCCAAAACTACCTAATTTTGTAGCAGATTGCGTGTTTTTTGACCTACGTACTTATTTGTGAAAAAACAGCTTTTATAAAAAAAAGGGCGGTTAATTTAAAAAAAAAGGCGACTCTTTCAATACTGCCTACATTTGGTTCATTTCAATTATATTTTGTATAAACTGAATAATTATTTGCCAATATTATATAGCAAAATTAGTTTAAGCTCTTTCAATCATTTCAAAAAGTGTTTTAAGTTAAATAAAGCAAATCTTTTAAAGATACTGGATGTGGTTAATTAATCTCCAAAACTACCTTATTTTGTATAGATTACGTGTTTTTTGAATATACACATTTATTTATGAAAAGAGCGGTTTTTTGAAAAAGGGCGGCTTTTTTTTTAAGGCGTGTTGTTTACAAAAAGGGCGTCTCTTTCAATTTAGCCTAGATTTAGTCTATCTAAATTATTATATTTTGCATAAACCTATCAATTACTTTCAAAAGAGCGGTTGATACTCTGTAATAACAGAGGATGCCTGCTTATTTGTTAAAAAAGCTGTTTTGTTTTAAACAAATTGCTGCTGATTTTAAAAAAGAACAACCGTTCTAATATAGTCTAGAATTGGTTTATTAATCTGGTTTTAACCAACCTCCAAAGTGAAAAAACCGATTTAAAAAAAGGGGCGGCTTGTTTTAAAAAAGAGCGACTCTTTTAATACTGCCTACATTTGGTTCATTTTAATTATATTTTGTATAAACTCAATAATTATTTGCCAATATTATATAACACAGTTAGTCTAAGTTCTTTCAATCATTTCAAAAAGTTATTTAGTTTAATTGGGCAAATCTTTAAATGACTCTGAATGGGGTTAATTAAGCTCCAAAACTACCTTATTTTGTAATAGATTGCGTGTTTTTTTGAACATAGGTACTTATTTGTGAAAAAGGCGGCTTTTTAAAAAAAGGGCGGGTGGTTTACAAAAAGGGCGACTCTTTCATCTTAGCCTAGATTTGGTGTATTTAAATTATATTTTGCATAAACCTATTAATTACTTGCAAAAGATAGGTTGATACTCTTTAATAACCGAACTTTCTTAATTGTGAAAAAAAACCGTTTTTTGAGAAAAAAACAAAGGGCGGAAGGTTTTAAAAAAGAACGTTTGTTTTAATATAGTCTAGAATTGGTTTATTAATCTGGTTTTAACCCACCTCCAAAGTGAAAACCCGACTTTTAAAAAAAGGGCGGCTGGTTTAAAAAAAGGGCGACTCATTTAATACTGCCTACATTTGGTTAATTTCAATTATATTTTGGATAAACTCAATAATTATTTGCCAATATTATATAACAAAGTTAGTCTAAGCTCTTTCAATCATTTCAAAAAGTGTTTTAAGTTTAATTGGGCAAATCCTTAAAAGACCCTGCGTGGGTTTAATTGATCTCGAAAACTACCTTATTTTGTAATATATTACGTGTTTTTTGAAAATACGCACTTATTTATGAAAAAAGGGCGGATGGTTTACAAAAAAGGGCGACTGTTTCAGTTTAGCCTAGATTTGCTCTATTCTTCTTATTAATTACTTGCAAAAGAGCTGTTGATGCTCTTTAATAACCGAGGATGCCTGCTTATTTGTGAAAAAAGACGTTTTAGAAAAAAAACAAAGTGCGGGTGGTTTTAAAAGGGAACGGCTGTTTTGATATAGTCTAGAATTGTTTTACTAATCTGTTTTTAACTAATCTGCAAAGTGAAAAACCAACTTTAAAAAAAGGGCGGCTGGTTTAAAAAAAGGGCGACTCTTTTAATACTGCCTACATTTGGTTCATTTTAATTATATTTTGTATAAACTCAATAATTATTTGCCAATATTATACAACAAAGTTAGTGTAAGCTCTTCCAATCATTTCAAAACGTTTTTAAGTTTAATTGATCAAATCCTTAAAAGACACTGAATAGGGTCAATTAATCTAAAAAAAATGTTATTTTGTAATAGATTGCGTGTTTTTTGAACATAGGCACTTATTTGTGAAAAGGGCTTCTTTTAAAAGGGCGGGTGGTTTACAACAAGGGCGATTCTTCCAATTTAGCCTAAATTTCGTTTATTTATATTATATTTTGCATAAACCTATTAATTACTTGCAAAAGATAGGTTGATACTCTTGAATAACAGAGGATGTCTGCATATTTGTGAAAAACGCTGTTAAAAAAAGAACAAAGGGCGGGTGGTTTAAAAAAAAGCGACTGTTTTAATATAGTTTAGAATTGGTTTATTAATCTGGTTTTAACTAATCTCCAAAGCAAAAACCGGCTTTAAAAAAAGGGCGGCTGGTTTGATGCTTTTAAACAATCAAGGCTCTTTCGGTATTCTTTATTAGGTATGTGGCGACTAGACCTTTTTCAGTAGGTCGGGGAAGTTCAATTAACCATTAAATATATACAAAACTTGATTTTAATGATTCAACAAAATGACCTTAATCTTTCAATAATTTCAAAAAAATTTGAAGTCTAATTGGTTAAATTCTTAAAGAGCATTATTGATCTGCAAATGGTGTGTTTACCCTATTTTGTAGCATATAATGTAATTCGACTAGGAAAATGCTACTTTTCTTTGTAAAAATCTAACAAAAACGCTACATTTATTTATTAAATGTAGCAAAAACGCTACATTTATTTGTTAAATGTAGTAAAAACGCTACATTTATTCGTAGCCTTTCCTAGTTTTCGTTGTAGCTTATGTAGGAAATAAGTCTCGAAGTAATTAAGTAGCAGTATTATTTGTTAAATGGCTACTGTTTCTTGTGGTTGGGCTACATTGATTACTTTTGCATAAGTTTGTAGCCTAAAGTTTCAGCTACGTGCTACGTAAGATAATTTTTTTGCCAATTCAACCCCTTTGTTATTTCGGGTTTGAAAAATGTTTCTTCTAGATTAGACGCTACATTTATTTATAAGTGTAGCGGCCCATATTTGCATTATTATTTATCTGTTTAAATCAGTGTAATTCAAGTTTAATTTACGAAGGAGTAAACTCTTGACTTTATTTTTGTTAGGTAACATCTTTTGTTTTCTTGCAGTCGTGCTACATTTATTAGTTACAACAATTTGTAGTCTTTAGCCGTCAGCTGTATGCTGAATCAGGTTCGAGCTTTCTTTATTAGATAAAATCTTGGGTTTGAAGTATTTAGTAGAATTGCTGGGTTTTGAAGAATTAGTATTTCTTCTAAACCAACACTACAATTATCTGTAGTTTATTTTATATCTGCTACAAGTGAATCGCTTTGGTTGAATCTAGGACTAATTTAAAAAAAAATCTTGAGACAATTATACAACAGTTTTATTCATGATAAACAACTACCATTTCTTGTAGTCGAGCTACATTTATCACTCGTATCCCACTTTGTAGCCTAAAGTTTCCACTACATGCTACATAAATTTTTTTTTTATCAAAGAAACCCTCTGCCATCTTGCGCTTAAAATTTTTTTTTCCATATAGACGCTACATTTATTTCTAAGTGTAGCCGTTGTTTATTAGCATCAATCTATAGAAATTTAAATCAATCCTAATTTACGCAAGGAATTGACTCTTGAGCTAATTATTAATTATTAATTAGTAATCAGCTAATTGTTCATGTGATAGTCGTACTACATTTATTAGTTACATCAATTTGTAATCTTTAGCAGTCACCTATATGCTGAGTCAGGTTCGACCTTTCTTTATTAGTTAAAATCTTGGGTGTGAAATATTTGGTATAATGGCTGGCTTTTGAAGAATCGGTATTTCTTCTAAACAAACACTACATTTATCTGTAGTATTATGCTACAAGTGAATCGACTTTGGTTGAATCTAGGACTAATTAAAAAAAAATCTTGACAATTAAGCAACAGCTTTATTTATGTTAAATATCTACCATTTCTTGTATTCGAACTATATTTATCACTCTTATCGCAGTTTTTAGCCTAAAGTCTCCGCTACATGCTACATAAAATATTTTTTTATCAATAAAACTCTCTGCCGTCTTGGGTTTAAAAAATGTTTTTTTCCACATAGACGCACCTTTATTTTTAAGTGTAGCCATTGTTTATTTGCATCAACCTGTAGCAATTTAAATCAAGCCTAATTTACGCAAGGGTTTGACTTTTGAGTTAATTAGTAATCAGTTAATAGTTCTTGTTGTAGTCGTGCTACATTTATTACTATTATATCAATTTGTAGCCTTTAGCTAGCAGCTACAAACACTACATACAACTGAGTCAACTTTGGTTGAATGTAGGACTAATAGTTGAACTACATTTATTACTCCTATATAATTTCTTTATTTTTCATTCACGTTACATTTGACAATGTTGCATATAGACCTGTTGGAGAAGAGAGTTTTTGCATATCGCAGTTCGCAACAAAAATAAATTTGAAACTACTTTCTAATACTCTTGGTATGAAACGTCAGCGATTCATAAATTTTAGCCCATTTATAGCTCTTTTGACTTTTTTGAACTCAAATAAGGGGTGTTTATTAAAAAAAGTCATCTAGTTAGCTTTGAAATGTAAAAAAAAGTCTGTTTACTTTGATTATTTTATCGTGTTCTGAGACACCGTATTTCCTGTGCAAACAGAAGAAAGTTTCTAATGATGCCACGTTTTAGGTCAATTGACCCAAGGGCCACAAGCGAACGGTCAAGGCCCTACGCCCAATTCGGTGCAGAACCCGTTGGGCAGCCCCAATCCGAGTCACATGAGCAGCCCTACCCCTCAGTCCACCCACGGGCACCCTTTCGGCCAGCCGAACATGATGGGCCCGCCCTTTGGCAGTGGTGCCAACAGTCCGGATAAACTTATGACCGAGAAGATCGTAAACGAATTACAGGTAGGGTACTTTTGAATTTTTGGTGTTTACGAAGAAGGTCAACAAAAGCTATGAGTAAACGTGCAGGGGAATACCCTGGCTTACCTATTTTTAAGCGTTTGTTGACGTTCTGCTGTAGGTGTGGAACGAATGATGTGAGTTTGATGGTCAGGTTTTCGATTAAGTTGTTTTTGTTTTTATAAGTTTCCCGTTCATTTGGTCGTTCTAACTATACTAAAAAAAATATAAACGAACGTTAAGGATTATACAGTCCTTACATAATTTCCGTGCCACAAACGGAGACACCCATAAATTAATTCAGCAATTAACTTGGCCATGTCAAGTTAAAAAAAAATCCTCTAATTGGTACCCCATCAGGACGTGCGCCAGATGGCGCTCCCATACGCGAGGCCCTATGACCATGTGTGAAGAAGGAAAGGGTGGTCGCTAATTTTGGTGCTTTTTTCGTTGTCAATCCATTACTTATTAAGAAGTACCATGGGCTTTAAAGCATTTTTGCGGTAGTGCCCAACCTTAATAAGGATGAAAAAGCACTTTTATGATTGTCAGTGAAGAAAAGCTCAGAAAGTCGTTAAATTTGAAAGAGAGAATTTTTTAATGCAATTAGTTGGGTACCAGGGGCGTAGATTTGAGAATTTTGTATTCAAAACCATTTTCTGTTTTCTCAGATTTTAGGTTTAATTTTAGATGATTTGGAATGTTTTTTTGTGGTAACAAAATTACGTGACATCGTAAAAGAACAACTCTACTTCCATTCGCGATTTACGACTTCCCATAAAATTCTCTAAAACGCAATTCCAGTAGCCAATATGATATTAAAAACATGTTCAGACCAGCTACAACCAACTAAAGATGATTAAGTCTCCTGGATAAAAAATTGATTTTAATATTCTAACGATTGTCGCCTTTCCCACGGTCCTCTCTTTTGTTTCTTTGTGCCGGAGGATAGGTAACTTTGTAAATACCCTTAAATTTTTTATAAGAAGCCTTCTGCCACAGTCTTATTGTAATTGGTATGTAGATGCAGTTAGGTACACTATGAATTTTCGTTTCGTCGAAAAGTTTTTTCCAACTAGAACTATCAGTATTACTCATCAGATTTTCCCTTCATAAGTCCCCTTGCGATAGTAGAAATTCACACATGAATGGTTGTTTGATACCTAAGCATATTTACCAACTCCCATGATATCCCCAACACTTAAAATCTATCGATTTTTCTGCTTGTGCACATTTTTTGCATATCTCACCGATTGTTCTTATAGTCGATGTGATTGTTCGTGCGGCAGACGTGAAACATGATCTTCTTGTGGGAAATTTCTTCAAGTCTAAAGTTTGCGACGAGTTCCCATCTAAAACTGTATTTTCCTGCCATCTGTCGGGACGTCTCCCAAGCAGGATCCCGACGTCGTTTTTCTAAACGCGAAGGAGATCTGCATCCGTTTCGGCACCGTCACGTCGCGACGCCTCACGACGCTCGGTGAAGTTAACGTTTCAAGCGTGGAAATGGATACATTTTCGTTATTCAATGTTGTTTTTACGTTATATGTGTTTTGTGAATAGCGGGTGTAGGACGTAAAAAAAACACTTCACGTTTGTCAAATTGCCAACGTTTCGACCTTTATTGAAGGATCTTCATTTAACTCCAAACATTGACTTTCACCGGAAAACATTTAACATTGTTTTTTAACTACTTTGGCACGTCTTAAGGCGTTTTATCACATTTTCTGCCGATCTTAACTGCAAATATTGTTAAAAGTAAAAACAATCACAAACCCTTACCACACAACAAATCAGGTCTTAAATAATTATGTTTTTAAACTTTTCCCTTCCTTTCCTCGCGTTCACTATTTCTTGCTCCTTTCTTGCCAAAGGTAAGATTGTTAACCCCACACAGTATGTCATCTGATGCGAAGAAGGTAGCTCACGTGACCTGTAGTAGTAATTTGTGACGTATTCACTTTGTGCGTCATTTGCTCCCTTGACAGGGACACATTATGGCATGACTCACAGACAGAGATGGATTGTGTACTCCCACACTTTCTATGTCATGTCATGTCTATGTCAAGTGGATCAGAAATAATTCTATTGATGTTCTGAATGTTAAATATCTTGGAAATAAACTTGAAAATTATTCATAATCAGACGTTTAAAGATTTACAATCGAGGATCAGAAATAACACATAATCTTTTTGCATTCAGAGCAAACTCAGAAAATAATGCAAGTAATTTGTCTATTTATATTTAAAACCAAATGGATCAGAAGTAAGCACTTTTTCGAGAATCAGAAATAATTTTATTTCCCTCACAAAAAAAAAGAATGATAAAAAATGATTTTGAATGAAACCTTTAAAGATGTACGGATGAGAATCAGAATTAACAAATCATTTTTCGTGTATTCAGTGCAACGTCAGGAAAAATATAATTTGGTCATTTAAAGTTTATAAAAGTTAATCATAAATAAGCACTTTTTTGACACTTTGTGGTTAAACCTACTAGGATCAGAAATAATTTTATTTGAAGTTCTGAGTGGTAAAAAAAAATTAAAATTAGGTCGAGAATAATTAAATTAGAATCAGACATTCAAAGATTTACACTCGAGGATCAGAAATAACAAACAATTTTTCTTGTATTCAGTGCAAAGTCAAAAAAGTGTAATTTGTCCATCTAAGTTTTTAACAAATTGATCAGAAATAAGCACTTTTTTCACTTTTTGAGGTTAAACCTACTAGGAGCAGAAATAATTTTATTTGATTTTCTGAGTTGTAAAAACATTTAAAATTATGTCGGGAATATTTTAGAATCAGACATTTAAAGATTTACCAGATCAAGATCAGAAAAAAAAAATTCTTGTATTCAGTTCACACTCAATAAAAATATAATTTATCCATGTAAGTTCTTTAAAATGACTCAGAAATAATCACTTTTTGACATTTTCAGGCTAAACCTACTAGGATCAGAAATAATTTTATTTGACGTTTTGAATGGTAAAAACATTTAGAATTAAGTCGGGAATAATCTAGAATCAGACATTTAAACATTTACGGACGAGTATCAGAAATAACAAATAATTTTTCTTGTATTCAGTGCAAACTCAAAAAAAAATGTAATTTGTCCATCTAAGTTCTTAAAAAATTGATCAAAAATAAACACATTTTTGACATTTTGAGGTTAAACCCCCTAGGATCAGAGATAATTATATCTGACGTTCTCAGTAGTGAAAACATATAAAATTAAGTCGAGAATAATTTAGAATCAGGCATTTAGAGATTTACAGACGAGGATCAGAAATAACAAATAATTGTTGTTGTATTAAATGTAAACTCAAAGAAAGTGTAATTTGTCCATCAAAGTTCTTAAAAAAGGAATCAGAATTAAGCACTTTTTTATATTTTTAGGTTAAACCTACTAGGATCAGAAATAATTTTATTTGATGTTCTGAGTGGTGAAAACATTTAAAATTAAGTCGAGAATAATTTAAAATCAGACATTTAAACATTTACATACGAGGATCAGAAATAACAAATAATTTTTCTTGTATTCAGTGCAAATTCAAAAAAGTGTAATTTTTCCCTATAAGTTCTTAAAAAATTGATCAGAAATAAGCACTTTTTTGAGGTTAAACCTACTAGAATCATAAATAATTTTATTTAACGTTCTGAGTGGTGAAAACATTTAAAATTAAGTCGAGAATAATTTAGAATCAGACATTTAAACATTTACAAACGAGGATAAGAAATAACAAATAATTTTTCTTGTATTCAGTCAAACTCCAAAAAGGTGTAATTTGTTCATCTAAGTTTTTAAAAAATTGAACAGAAGTAAGCACTTTTTTGAAATTTTTTAGGTTAAACCGACTAGGATCAGAAATAATTTTCTTTAACGTTCTGAGTAGCGGAAACATTTAAAATTAAGTCGAGAATAATTTAAAATCAGACATTTAAACATTTACAGATCAGGATCAGAAATAACAAATAATTTTTCTTGTATTCAGTGCAAATTCAAAAAAAGTGTATTTTTTCCCTGTAAGTTCTTAAAAAATTTATCTGAAATAAGCACCTTTTTTGAGGTTAAACCTACTAGAATCATAAATAATTTTATTTAACGTTCTGAGTGGTGAAAACATTTAAAATTAAGTCGAGAATAATTTAGAATCACACACATTTAAACATTTACAAACGAGGATCAGAAATAACAAATAATTTTTCTTGTATTCAGTCAAACTCACAAAAATTGTAATTTGTCCATCTAAGTTTTTAAAAAAATTGAACAGAAATAAGCACTTTTTTGAAATTTTTTAGGTTAAACCGACTAGGATCAGAAATAATTTTCCTTAACGTTCTGAGTAGCGGAAACATTTAAAATTAAGTCGAGAATAATTTAAAATCAGACATTTAAACATTTACAGATCAGGATCAGAAATAACAAATAATTTTTCTTGTATTCAGTGCAAATTCAAAAAAAGTGTATTTTTTCCCTGTAAGTTCTTAAAAAATTGATCAGAAATAAGCACCTTTTTTGAGGTTAAACCTACTAGAATCATAAATAATTTTATTTAACGTTCTGAGTGGTGAAAACATTTAAAATTAAGTCGAGAATAATTTAGAATGAGACATTTAAACATTTACAAACGAGGGTCAGAAATAACAAATAATTTTTCTTGTATTCAATCAAACTCAAAAAAAGTGTAATTTGTCCATCTAAGTTTTTAAAAAAATTGAACAGAAATAAGCACTTTTTTGAAATTTTTTAGGTTAAACCAACTAGGATCAGAAATAATTTTCTTTAACGTTCTGAGTAGCGGAAACATTTAAAATTAAGTCGAGAATAATTTGAAATCAGACATTTAAACATTTACAGATCAGGATCAGAAATAACAAATAATTTTTCTTGTATTCAGTGCAGATTCAAAAAAAGTGTATTTTTTCCCTGTAAGTTCTTAAAAAATTGATCAGAAATAAGCACCTTTTTTGAGGTTAAACCTACTAGAATCATAAATAATTTTATTTAACGTTCTGAGTGGTGAAAATATTTAAAATTAAGTCGAGAATAATTTAGAATCACACACATTTAAACATTTACAAACGAGGATCAGAAATAACAAATAATTTTTCTTGTATTCAGTCAAACTCACAAAAAGTGTAATTTGTCCATCTAAGTTTTTAAAAAATTGAACAGAAATAAGCACTTTTTTGACATTTTTAGGTTAAGCCTACTAGGATCAGAAATAATTTTATTTGACGTTCTGAGTAGTGAAAACATTTAAAATTAAGTCGAGATTGATATACAGTTATATATAAAGTTATATATAAAGTTATATAAAGCGTTCTTAAAACATTAGTCAGAAATAAGCACTCTTTTGGCATTTTGAGGTTAAACCCACTAGGATCAGAAATAATTTTATGTGACGTTCTGAGTGGAATCAGACATTTAACGATTTACAGATGGAGATCAGAAATAATAAAAAAATTGTATTCAGGGAAAACTCAAAAAAAGGGTAATTTGTCCATCTAAGTTGTTAAAAATTAGTCAGAAATAAACACGTTTTCGACATTTTGGCGATAAATCTACTAGGATCAGAAATAACTTTACTTGACGTTTTGAGTAGTGAAATCATTTAAAATTAAGTCGAGAATAATTTAGAATCAGACATTTAAACATTTACAGGCGAGGATCAAAAATAACAAATCATTTTTCTTGTATTCAGTGCAAACTCAAAAAAAGGGTAATTGGTCCATCCAAGTTCTTAAAAATGAGTGAGAAATAAGCACTTTTTCGACATTTTGGCGATAAACCTACTAGGATCAGAAATAATTTTACTTGACATTCTGAGTAGTGAAAACATTTAAAATTAAGTCGAGAATTTAAAAATAAGTCGAGAAATAAAAAATAATTTTCGTGTATTCACTACAAACTCAAAAAATGTGTAATTTGTCCATCTAAGTTCTTAAAAAATGAACAAGAAATAAGCACTTTATTTGACACTTTGAGGTTAAACCCACTAGGATCAGAAATAATTTTACTTGACGTTCTGAGTGGAAACAGACATTTAATGATTTACAGATGGAGATCAGAAATAATAAAGGATTTTTTTTGTATTCAGTTCAAGCTCAAAAAAAGGGTAATTTGTCCACCTAAGTTCTTAAAAAATTAATCAGAAATAAGCATTTATTGGCCCCTTGAGGTTACACCTACTTGGATCAGAAATAATTTTATTTGACGTTTTGAGTAGTGAAAACATTTAAAGTCAAAAATGGATTAGAATAAGACATTTAAGTACAATATACAGATAAAGATCAAAAAAACCAAATCATTTTTATTGTATTCAGTGCAAATTCAAAAAAAAGTGTAATTTGTCCATCTCAGCTCTTTAAAATTAATCAGAAATAAGCAATTTTTCGGCGTTTTGAGGTTAAGTTAAGTTATCTAAGGAGCAGAAATCAGTACTTTTTGACATTTTGAGGTTAAACACACTAGGATCAGAAAAAAAATTATTTGACGTTCTGAGGGCTGAAAATATTTAAAATTATGTCGAGAGTAATTTAGAATTTACATACGAGGATCAGTATCAAATAACAAAACTATAATCAACAGATCAAATAACAAATAATTTTTCTTGTATTTACCGCAAACTTAGAAAATATGTAATTTGTTTACTTAAGGTCATAAAAATCAGAAATAAGCACTTTTTCCACATTTTGACGTTAAATATACGACAATGAGAAATAATTTAATTTGACATCCCGAGTGATAAAAACATTTAAAATTAAGTCGGAAATATCTTGCAATCAGACGTTTAAGGATTTGTAGATGAGGTTCAGAAATAACAAATAATCTTATTTGTATGCAGTAAAAACTCAGAAATTGGTCTTATTTGGTTTTTTATGTTAATGGATCAGCATTCGGCAGTTTCGCGACATTTTCAGGTTTACATACGAGAATTAGAGAAAGTTACAACTTTGACACCCTGTATAGCAAACCCGGGACTCCGAAACGAAAAATTGGGTAAAAAGAATCCCATTATTTGTCACCAGGGATCCTTTGGTTGATTTTTTTTTTTACTTTGATCCGGTCTTTGACGTTACAGCCATCAACTTCTTTTGCTAAATCGTCTTCAGTACTCTCTTCCAACATTAAGACTCCTCGTCAACCAACTTTAATTTAACTGAAAACTAACTTTTACAATATTAATAGCACCTTTTACACCTCCGGTTTAAACTGTAGATTTGGCCAATAACCCCACGTTTATCTGCTACTGTCTTCTGGTTTAACGTTATACCGAACTTGTAAAAGTGGACCTCGGTGGCACGTTTACTGATATAAAACCCTTTTTCGGGTTTTCTTGTTCTACTCTGTGGATTCAAAGCTAATGAGTGAGGCATCCAAAAGTCCTGAATTGGTACTGTCCCGGTTCTTAGAAATCTTTATATGGTACTCGTTCACATTCCTCATCATATTTTCTCGGATAAAATGCAGCAAAAAAACTCGTCCATGTCTTGGAGACGCATTTAATGTTTTTATAATTATTAAACTTATATTAATTAATTAGGGATTTCTAGATATATTTATTGTTAATTAAAAGAGCTACAATAAACCTGTATACGTAACTTTTAAAGAGGCATTAGGCAATATGATGATAGAGATGAGACTTATTGAGCAAAAACCCAGTTACTTAGGTAACTCGAGAACCTAAGTACCAATAAACCACTCTTTTAGGTTAAATAATACGGTGATTATTTGTTAAAAAAACCAATTGAACCACTTATAACGCAAACCATATAACACACACACACATGCGATAACAATCTGATGAGAAACCTCTCTAATGGCAGCGCAAAAGAGGCGGTTAAAGCTACAGTAAAAATGGCAGACGTTTAGAAAAAAATCGTTTAAAAGTGCAGAAATGAGTTATTAAATGAATTATTTTCCGGTTGGGCAATTTGAATGAACTTCAACCATAAAACCGGGCAAGCAGCCATTTTACGAGAGTTAATACCCATGGCGAAATATGTTAAATACCTCTCCATGTTATTAGTTGGTTCCCAACCATTAAGATTTTTTTCACTTGTAGATGGTTATACAGAACCTATTATTATTTGTGTTTTTTTTTCTCCAATCTAAACAATCAATTATTTTTTTGTTTGTTACTAAATGGTGATGGACGCATGGGGTGTGCGAGATATTTAGTGTAGAAGTTGTCATAGAATATAAGAACTGGTGTTAGACTAGTCGTGTGCAGCTTTGTGTTGGCTGAAATCGATAATGAGTTCAGAAACTGATAGCTAGGTCAATAAGAACAAGCAGTTGTTACATTTTTATCAAGGTAATATGGGACAATCTTACTTATGGACTGATGGGCAAATGTCGAAACGAAAGTCCCGAACAACAAATCGTTTTATTTGGTTAAACAGGTCACAAATAAGCATACGCAGTTTTCCAACTTCCGACAATTTGAGGTTTATATACAACAATCAGAAAAAAAAATATTTCAAGTTCTGAGTGTTAAAAGCAATTAAATTTAAGCTAGACATATTTGGAATCAGACATTTAAAGATTGGGATCAGAAATAACAAATAATCCTTTTTCATAATCAATCAGATATAAAAAATAAAAAATAATCCTTTTTGTGTAAAATTTGGCTTTTTACGTTTACAAAAAAAGAAAGGCTAAAAAATAAGCAATTTCTTGACATTTTGAAGTTTACGTAAAATTATTTAAAATTAAGTCAAGAATAATTTGCAATGAAACGTTTAAACATTAGGATCAGAAATAACAAATAATAGTTTTGTATTCAGTAACTCAGAAAATAGTATGTCTATTTATGTTTATAAAAAAGTGGATCAGAATTAGGCACTTTTTTAACATTTTGATGATAATAAACGAACGAAAATCGGAAATAGTTTTATTTGACGTTTTGATTGTTAAAAATAATTGAAATTAAATATCTTGAAATTAGACATTTAGAGATACGCATACGAGGATCAGAATTTCAAATCGGTGCAAACTCAGAAAATAGTGTGATCATTCTATTTAAGTCTATAAAAAAACAACCGATCAGGAATAAGACATTTTGAGGTTAAACCTACCTGAAGAAGAAATTAAATAATTTCTGCGACGTTCTGAGGGTACAAAACAATTACAATTAAGTCGGAAATATCTTGAAATAACCCATATAGAGATTTGTAGATGACGATCAGAAATTACAAATGTGGTTTTTTTGTATTCAGTAAAAACTAAGAAAATAATTTATTCTTCCTATTTACGTTTATAAAAGAAAATAATCAGAAATAAGCAGTTTTCAAATATTGGAAATAAGCAAAGATCAGAAATAATAAAATAATTTTTCTTGTGTTCAGTCTAAACTCAGAACATAGCGTTTTACAGGCAAAGATCAGAAATAACAAATACATTTTTTTAGTGTTCAGTTTAAAATCAGAAAATAACTTTGTTGAGTTTTAAAAAATTATTTAGTTTTCTTTACGTTAATAAAAAAATTGAACAAAAATCAGCAGTTTTCCGATATATTAAGATATACAAATGAGGATCATAAATAACTTTATTTGACGTTCTGAGTGTAAAAAAGCAATTAAAATTATTTGCAAAATTAATCTAGAATTTCAAATCGACGAAACGACGAAAATCAGAAACAAAAAATTCTTTTTGTCCTTCAGTGCGTACTTAGAAATCAGTTTAATCTGTTTTTTTTTAGTTGTAAAAAAAGGATCAGAAGTGAGCAATTTTCTGACATTTTGACAGAAATTTGACAAAATCAGGCATATAGCGTTTTACAGGCAAAGATCAGAAATAACAAATAATTTTTCGCGTGTTCAGTGTAAACACAGAAAATAGCTTTTCTGAGTTTAAAGAAATTATTCAGATTTTTTTACGTTTATAAAAAAATTCATCAGAAATAAGGAGCTTTTCGACTGTGATATATACGAATGAGGATCATAAATAACTTTATTTGACGTTCTGAGTGTAAAAAAGAAATTAAAATTATGCCAAAAAAAAATAGTTTAGAATTGCAAATCACGACGACGAACGACGAAAATCAGAAATAACAAAATTTTTCTCGGCATTCAGTGCGTTGTCAGAAATTAGTTTTTTTTTAAGTCTTAAAACAAAGAATCAGAAGTGAGCAATTTTCTGACATTTTGAGGTTTGACATACGAGGTTCAGAATTAATTTTATTTGACGTTTTTAGTGTCAAAATCAATTATTCGGAAATAATTTATAATCGAGCATATTGAGTTTTTCACGTAAAGATAGGAAATAACAAATAATTTTTCTCGTGTTCAGTGTGAACTCAGAAAATAGTAATCTGTTTTTTTTAAGTCTCAGAGGATCAGAAATGAGCAATTTTCTGACATTTTGAGATTTGACATGCAAGGTTCAGAAATAATTTTATTTGACGTATTTACTGACAAAAACAATCATTCGGAAATAATTTTGAATCAAACATATAGCGTTTTACAGGCAAAAATCAGTAAACTCAGAAAATAGATTTTCTGAGCTATAAGAAATTTCTTAGTTTTTTTAGTTTTCTAAAAAATGGCTCAGAAATAAGCAGTTTTCCGACATTGTAATATATACAAATAAGGATCATAAATAACTTTATTTAACGTTCCGAGTGTAAGAAGACAATTAAAATTATGTCAAAAATTAATTTAGAATTGGAAATATCAAAACAACGAAAATCACTAATAAAAAATTTTTTTTGGTTATCAGTGCTTACTCGGAAATTAGTTAAATCTGTTTTTTTTAGGTCTAAAAAAAGGATCAAAAGTGAGCATTTTTCTGACGTTTTGAGTTTGACATACGAGGTTCAGAAATAACATAATTTGACGTTTTTAGTGCAAAAACAACTATTTGAAAATAATTTAGAATCAGGAATATTGAGTTTTACAGGCAAAGATCAGAAATAACAAATAAATTTTGTCGTGTTCAGTGTAAACTCATAAAACAGTTTTTCTGAGTTTTAAGAAATTATTTAGTTTTTTACGTTAATAAAAGAATAAAGCGGTTTTCCGACATTTTGAGATATACAAACGAGGATCATAAATAAGTTTATTTGACGTTCTGAGTGTAAAAAGCAATTAAAAATATATCAAAAAATAATTCACAATTTCAAATCACGAAACGACGAAAATTATGAATAAAAAAAATTTTTTTGGTCTTCAGTGCTTATTCAGAAATTAGTTCAACCTGTTTTTTTATGTTTAAAAAAAAGGATCAGAAGTAGGTAATTTTCTGACATTTTTAGGTTTGACATACGAGGTTCAGAAATAATTTTGTTTGACGTATTTAATAACAAAAACAATCATTCGGAAATAATTTTGAATCAAACATATAGCGTTTTACAGGCAAAAATCAGAAATAACACATAATTTTTCTCGTGTTCAGTGTAAACTCAGAAAATAGCTTTTCTAAGTTATAAGACATTTTTTAGTTTTCTAAAAAATGGCTCAGAAATAAGCAGTTCTCCGACATTTTGAGATATACAAATAAGGATCATAAATAACTCTATTTGACGTTCTGAGTGTAAAAAAATAATTAAAATGATGTCAAAAAAATAATTTAGAATTTCAAATCACAAAACAACGAAAATTGCTAATAAAAAAATTTTTTTTGGCCACCAGTGCGTACTCAGAAATTAGTTAAATCTGTTTTTTTTTAAGACTAAAAAAAGGATCAGAAGTGAGCAATTTTCTGACGTTTTGAGGTTTGACATACGAGGTTCAGAAATAACATAATTTGACGTTTTTAGTGCAAAAACAACTATTTGGAAATAATTTAGAATCAGGAATATTGAGTTTTACAGGCAAAGATCAGAAATAACAAATAATTTTTGTCGTGTTCAGTGTAAACTCAGAAAACAGTTTTTCTGAGTTTTAAGAAATTGTTTAGTTTTTTACGTTAAAAAAAGAAATTGATCAGAAATAAGCGGTTTTCCGACATTTTGAGATATACAAACGAGGATCATAAATAAGTTTATTTGACGTTCTGAGTGTAAAAAAGTAATTAAAATTATGTCAAAAAATAATTTAGAAATTCAAAACACAAAACGAAGAAAATCAGAAATAAAAATTTTTTTTTTGGTCTTCAGTGCGTACTCAGAAATTAGTTTAATCTGTTTTTTAAGTCTAAAAAAGGATCAGAAGTGAGCAGCACACTGACATTTTGAAATTTAACCTACGAGGTTCACAAATAATTTTATTTGACGTTTTTAGTATCAACAACAATTATTCAGAAATAATTTAGAATCAGGCATATAGAGTTTTACAGGCAAAGATCAGAAATAACAAATAATTTTTGTCGTGTTCAGTGTAAACTCAGAAAACAGTTTTTCTGAGTTTTAAGAAATGATTTAGTTTTTTACGTTAATAAAAGAAATTGATCAGAAATAAGCGGTTTTCCGACATTTTGAAATATACAAACGAGGATCATAAATAAGTTTATTTGACGTTCTGAGTGTAAAAAACCAATTAAAATTATGTCAAAAAATAATTTAGAAATTCAAAACACAAAACGACGAAAATCAGAAATAATTTTTTTTTTTGGTCTTCAGTGCGTACTCAGAAATTAGTTTAATCTGTTTTTTAAGTCTAAAAAAGGATCAGAAGTGAGCAGCACACTGACATTTTGAAATTTAACCTACGAGGTTCACAAATAATTTTATTTGACGTTTTTAGTATCAACAACAATTATTCAGAAATAATTTAGAATCAGGCATATAGAGTTTTACAGGCAAAAATCAGATTTTTGCCTGTAAAACCAGACTAACCTGAACTAACCTGAACAAATAATTTTTCTCGTTTTCAGTGTAAACTCAGAAAATAGCTTTTCTGAGTTTTAAGAAATAGTTTAGTTTATTTTACGTTAATATAAAAAAATGGATCAGAAATAATCAGTTTTCCGCCATTTTGAGCTATACAATCGAGAATCATAAGTAATTGTATTTGACTTTCTGAGTGTAAAAAGCAATTAAAGCTATATCAAAAAATAATTCAGAATTTCAAATCACGAAACGACGAAACTCATAAATAAAAAATTTTTTTTGGCCTTCAGTGCGTATTCAGAAATTAGTTTAACCTGTTTTTTTTAAGTTTAAAAAAAAGTATCAGAAGTAGGTAATTTTCTGACATTTTGATGTTTGACGTACGAGGTTCAGAAATAATTTTATGTGACGTTTTTAGAGTCAAAAACAATTATTCGGAAACAATTATAAATCAGGTATGTAGAGTTTTGCAGGCAATGATCAGAAATAACAGATAATTTTTCTCGTATTCAGTGTGAACTCAGAAAATATCTTTTCTGAGTATTAAGAAATAATTGAATTCTTTTTTTACGTTTATAAGAAAAGGATCATTAATAAGCAGTTGTCCGACATTTTGAGATATACAAACGAGTCATAAATAACTTGATTTGACGTGCTCAGTACCAAAATCAATTAGTACTCAATAATTTAGAATCAGACATTTAGGGATTTGAGGACGAGGATCAGAAATAACAAATAATTTTGTGAAAGCTCTGAAAATAGATTGTTACCGCTTTTTATTAAACAATGTATTTAAAATAAGCAGTTTTTCCACATTTTGAGATTTACTTACAATGATCTTAAATAACTTTATTTGACACTCTGATATAAAAAAGAAATTAAAATTATGTCAAAAAATAATTTAGAATTTCAAATCATATACTTAAAAGATTTAAAGACGCAAAACAGAAATAACAAAATTTTTTTTGGGCTTCAATGTGTACTCAGAAATTAGTTTTATCTGTTTTTTTTTAAGTCTAGACGAAGATCAGAAATAACAAATAATTTTACTTGTGTTCGGTGTAAAGTCAGAAAATAGCTTTTCTGAGTTTTAAGAAATTATTTAGTTTTTTTACGTTTACAAAAAAATAGATCAGAATTAAGGCACTTTTTCGAAATTTTTAGGTAAAGCATACGAAGATCAGAAATAATTATATATTATGTTCTCAGTGTTAAATTAAATCTCAGAATCTCAGGTCTCAGAATTAAATTAAGTTGGAAATAACTCAAATTGGGACATTTAGAAATCTGTAAACGAAGATCAGACATGGTTTTTTTTATAGTCAGTGTAAACTCAGAAAATAATTTTCTTTGGACTTCGTTTATAAGATAGTGGAGAAATAAGCAATTTTTTGGTTTCGAGGTGGTCATACAAGGCTCAGAAATAATTGTATTTGACGTTTTTAGTATCAAAAACAATTAGTAACAAATAATTTAGAAACAAACGTATAAAGATTTACAGGCCAAGATCAGAAATACGCACTAAATTTTCTTGTGTTTAGTGTAAACTTAGAAAATAGGTTTATTTTGTTTCTCTTTACGTTGATAAAATTATAAATCAGAAATTATCAGTTTTGCGACATTTTGAGGTTTATATGCTAAAATCAGAATTAATTTTATTTAATCTGAGGTAAAAACAACTAACTCAGAATTAATTTAGAATCGGACATTTAGAGATTCGTCGACGAAAATCAGAAATTAAAAATGGTCTTGTAAAAACTCTAACAATAGTTTATTATCCCCTTTTATAGAAAAAAAAATCCGGGCTTCAAACCTCGGAAAACATATTAGATTGTAGAAAAAAGAAATTTTTGATTTTGAGGTTTTCATCACACACACAATGATCAGAAGTAGTTTTATATGACCTTCTTGATGTCAAAAAAAAATTAGAATCAGACAATTAGAAATTTGGAGGCGAGGATCAGAAATAACAAATAATTTTTTTTTGCTTTGATTGGACTAATTTTGCCGCCTGAACAATAAGGGCACCGCTAAACTCTACCTCAAGTTGCCTCAACTGCGGATTTGACGAACTCTAAAGTTTAAGCCCAAAGTCACAGTAAGATTTCTCCCAAATTGCCTTGGTCCTGTGGTGGTGTGCCGTAATCATTACAACCGTAGCCTGTAAAAACCATACTAACACCATACTAAACAGCTTCTTTCCCAACTAACGCTGCCGGACTTCCAACTTCAACGCAACTCCTCGGCGATCTCCGAGAGAACTCTGGAAGAGTGCTGGACGACCCTGCAGCGAGTGAGTTGGCTTCTTTTCAACCGTGTATAGTATCCGCCCATCAGGCGCTTCTTGTAGTCCATTTTTTTATCATTTTAGTCATTTAAATTTTCATCATTTTTTTTTTCAGTATCAAACGTTTTTCTTTTGTGTTTGTGTAGCGTCTTATCATCGTTATTTTAGTAGTATATGAGTTTCGAGTGCATGCTGGTTAAGTAGCTTGAGGTTGCCTTTGCGAAAGAAAATGACATTTTGGGGTATTGGAATATGTCAGAACAAAAATAAAAATGGTAAGTATTTTGGTTACTTATAATCCACACGCACAAGACATTAGAAACCCCCCAGGGATAATTCCGCATACGTCAACAAAATCAATTTCCACCATCGGTATACCTATACCAAACAAAGTTTCCAACTTTTAATTATTACCGGGCTTTGAAAAGCGAATAATCGACGATAATTTCCCATGTAAACTGTTTAACATTGGAAATTTCTTTCTGATTGCCCGTAATCACGAATATTATCAAAATTTCAAGAGTCATGTTAAGTAATGGATCACTTCCACCCCCGAATTATGGTCTATTTGGTTTATTGGTTTCGCGGAGGCGATACACCTTGATGCCGTTTTAAGAAATTGCCAATTTTAAAATTATTATTATTATACTGCAACGTCGTTGTAAGTTTTTTTTTCTTTTTCTTAAGTTCCGGAACCGAATTTCTCACGCGATACTCCCTGAAGGCTGAAGTCGTCAAACCACTCGTGTTCAATGTGTCAACACGAATCTAAAAAGAGAAAAAAGCGTCCTAAACAAAGGGATTTTTAAATACTCGAACCGAATAAGTAAAACAAAAAAAATTAATATATGCGCAGCGGATCATCTTTCATCCCGATGTCGCCCCTTTCGGAAGCTGCGTTCCTGAGGGGTGTCGTTGTGAGAACACCCTGTGGATTAAGTGTTTGTTTCAAGCAAAAAAATTAACCCTTAAATTACGGTAGCAAAACCGGTTTGTTCTACGCGTTGTAAATATCTTAGAAAAGGTTTGAGCAGGTTTACACCACACAATGATGCGTCAGGTAGAGAGGGAGCACAAGCTTCCGGCAGAAACGTGGTCACTTTGTCACCAAATAATCTCTCACGCACTGGGGGCTGCGTAAGACAATGGAGTCCTACTCTTTTGTTTAAAAAGGATCTAAGAGATAGAATTATTGTAGGTCACGACAAAAAGTGTTAAAGTATGCAGAAAGGTGGTGCAAAGCATTTTTTTAGACCTGTACCCTTTTGGCTCTTGCTTAACTGTAAACCTGAAGATTTGTTTGGGATAACCGTAAATCGTTGTTGGTGGTCGTCAGGGATATTTAAATAACCCAGGAGCTATATAATTTTCTACTGATTACTGAAAATTTTTTTAAAATAAAGTGCAAATTAGTTCCTCTTCTCAACTAAAACATTCAAAATACTTCTCTTTCTCAGTTATTTCAAGCAAAAATGTATTTGAGGTTTTCTGTTTTATTTATTTTATTAGCCTCTTAAGGGAATTTTTTAAGAATGATTATATATATATTAATAATAATATATAAAATATAATATTATAAATCAACCAGCGAAGGCTTCTATCTCCGAAAGTATTGCACTAATAACGCTTTGGTTTGTGGGAGAAGAAAAAAGACATCAAATAGAGAAAAAAAAAACATTTGGATTCATTCTCATTGGTTTATACGTTCTACAGTTATAGACGGTCACAGTAGGAAATTAAGAAAAAAAAAGACATAATACCACCCTTTGGTCAACTTGAAAAAGCTTTTCATTTCTTTACTGTTTTGATCGGAATAGGAGATTTGCAACCTCCTAAGAGCGTAACTAGGTTTGCTACTCGAACAAAATGTGTCTAAAAAGTGTTTTTTTTTTTTTTGAAAAAATGGCGAAAAAGTCGATTCTAGACGTGCTTAAAAATGGATAACCCAAATCTTCGAAAATATTGCACCAATAGAATTTCCAATGGTTGCAGCTGAAAGAGAACAGCAGCAGGAACAAAAACAGTTGGATTGACTCCAATCGCTACACTCGTTCTAAAGTTACAGAAAGTCAAATTTAGAAATTGAGAAAACAGACGTAAAACCCCGTCGGAGGCCGATTTTTAGGCACTTTTAGGATCGCGTTTTTTGAAATTTTTTAAAAAAACCTCTTTAGAGGTTAAATTCATTTGAATTAAGTTTATTTCGTTCTTAGGGGACTGAAAGCGGGCAATTCCGATCAGAAACATAAAAAAAAAATCCGAAATTTTCCAAAGGATATTACGACTTTTTTTTCAATTCTCAACTTTACCGCCTGTAACTTCAGAACGCCCCGACCGAAAGGAGGAAATCCAACTGTTTTTTCCTTTTCTTGATGTCCTCTTTCACCTCGGGAATATTGTACACCATCGAAAGTGCAATATTTTCGGAGATAGACCCCTTCGGAGGTGCATTTTTAAGCACTTTCAGAATCGCACTTTTTGACCATTAAAAAAAAACGTCTTTAGAAGTTAAATTCATTCGAATTGAGTTTGTTATATTCTTAGGCGATTGCAAGCGTGCAGTTTCGATCAAAAACAGCAAAAAAATATTTCCAAAATTTTTTCGAAAATATCCAAAAAGGGTTAATTAGTACGACTTTTTTCTCAATTCTCAACATTGACGGCCTGTAACTTGAGAACGCCCCGACCGATCGGAGTGAATCCAACTATTTTTTCCTCCTCTTTTGCCTCCCACTATCGAAAGTTTCCTAGGTGGAATATTTCCGGAGATAAACCTCTTCGATGGAATTTTACGTACTACGACTTTTTTCTCAATTCTCAACTTTGACCGCCTGTAACTTGAGAACGCCGCGACCGATCGGAGAAACTCCCACTGCTTTTTCCTCTTCTTGAGGTCCTCTTTCACCTCAGATCATCGGAAATTCCGTATGTGCAATATTTTCGGACATAGACCCCTTCGTATTAGTAATTTTACGTATTACGACTTTTTTCTCAATTCTCAACTTTGACCGCCTGTAACTGAGAACGCCGCAACCGCTCGGAGTGAATCCAACTACTTTTTCCTCTTCTTGATGTCCTCTTTCACCTCCCGCCATAGAAAGTTCCGCAGGTGGACTATTTTCGGAGATAGACCCCTTCGATGGTCGCTTTTTAAGCACTTTTAAAATCGCGTTTTTTCACCATTTTAAAAAGAAACATCTAGAATTTAAATTCATTCTAATTGAGTTTGTTACGTTCCTAGGAGATTGCAAGCGTGCCATTCCGATCAAAAAAGCAAAAAAATGTTTCCGATATTTTTTCGAAAATGTCCAAAGGGGGGGGGGGGTATTACGACTTTTTTCTCAATTCTCAACTTTGAGCGCCTGTAAGTTGAGAACACCTCGATCGATCGGAGTGAATCCTACTGTTTTTTCCTCTTCTTGACTTCCTCTTTCACTTCCCACCAACAAAAATCCCGTACATAAGGGATGTTCATTAGAAAGCGTCATCTAGAAGACTACACATTTTTAATAAAAAAAAAGTAAATGAATGTTTGTTACTTCACCGTTTCTTTTTGATATTTCACTTCCAACTTGATGCCTTTTTTAATTGAACACGCCCTATATATATTTATCTTATTGCGCTTCATATAAATAAAACGTCGTTATACCGGTCTATGACGTTACTATGAAATTACAGACTTCAATTACAGTGGCTCTCGATGTCATCGGCTTAAAAGTCTTGTGACAAGGTTTCATTATTACGTGACAAGTCTATTATAGTAAGGCTGAAATTGATAAATTAGTTTAAAATGGTATAGAATACTGTCTAAGAAAATTGTTTAATTTCTTTTAAAAGGGCTCGTGAAAATACTGTATTTTGTTATGTACATGTTCGAAAAAATGCCAACAATATACCTAAATGTGTGTTTGGATTTTTTTTTGTTTAAAAGTAATTACGTGTTTTTGTGGGCGAAAAACCGTCATCGAAACCGATCATTATTAGTATTAAATATCGAGATATTATTTAACAATATTTAACTGGTATTTTGTGGACATTACGAAGGTGCAGCAATTCCTTCTGTTTCGTTGAAGTTATTTCCTCTGATTTAAATTTTCAATTCTTCTGAAATGTCGTCTCAGTTGAAAATAAGTTAATGATCTTCACCACTGTTGAATCCATAGAATTCCCTGCTTTAACGGTAGAGAAGCCTGTAACTTATTATTAGCCTTTGCGGCGAGAAACGATTTCTTATTAGTCACGGAGACGGTCACCCGGGTAACCGTCCTGCTAAGCCGTGTCAAGGTTTATTAAAACGCCGCGCTTTTAGGATTGTCCTAAAGAATGCACGACTAGTTTAGCTTAACTAGGAAAATGCGTTAAATCTTGTTAAACAAATTGCATGTTTTCCATTTGTACACCTTAACACTCTTTTCTTTCATAATTTTTGACCTGCACTTTCAAGGTTTCAGTTTTTTATTCAGTTTGAAAATGATTAATTATGACAAATAGTTGAGGCATGCATGGAGCCAGTTTTTTCATGGAAATGATGTTCCTGCTAAATTTACCATGGCTTCAGGAGGTCTTCTAGAGCAACTCAAGATCGGTCTCAAAAAACAAAATAAAACACGTAATTTTCATAACTATTCACTTTCTGAAATGAAGAGTAGTTTGTAACTAGATTTTTGTTAAGTTACTTAAAAAAACATTTTTTAACCTTAAAAACACTATTATATTTCGGCTTCACAAATCATATCCGACATTCTCTATACATAAGCCAAAAATTTCTTTTGCCCAAACCTAATCGATTCCTAAACACTATAAGCTGTTAGCTTATATATGGAAACTCGCGCTCTTCCGGAGCTTTTGAGGAATATGGACACGCGTTTATTAATGATGATTCTTTTTGACACCCAACAAAAAAGTGATCGCGATGATTAAAAGTACATTTTGACGCCATGATACAGCGTTAAAATCCGGTTCGCATGAACAAAAAACCACCCCTTATTAGTTTTAAATGAAGGGGTATTTTTTTTTGGCGCGGATTACTAGCAAATTTGGTTACATTGTTCCTTGAACTTCTGGTCTATGAATATTGTTTTTTTCCTCGGCAAAAAATAAAACAAATATTTCGAAAATGACTGTGGGAAATTTTGATTCAGAAAGGTTTAAAAAGATCGTTCTCTCTTGGGAGAGAGAGAGAGAGAGAGAGAGAGGTAAACAGGACCACTGACCAGCTCAACATGGAAACAAAAAAAACAAAGCCCATTCAGCAATGTTCCCTGTGGCTGAGGCATTTTACGTGTCCTCGTACGTTTGCCATGTCGATGAACCGGGAAAAAAGCACTAAAAATGCCTGACCGTTCTTGACCCTCGTCACTTTTTATTTCGGCCACCGAAACTGAGGTGGGAATGTTTACATCGTCAGCATTAAACCCTCAAATGCCCACGCGAGGAATGGACCAAATGGAAAAGTAATCATCGATAAACCAAAATTACTTTTCTATAAAAATAATAACGTCAACTAACGTGAACAGTTTCTGAATCAAAGATCAATGATCATTCCCCCCCCCCCCCCACCAAAAATATGCTCCCACTTTATGTGCAGCACTAGGAGTATTCCCCTTTCAATAAAAAAAATTTGATTTCCTTAAATTAGAAGATTTCTGCTCCCTTCCCCTTCTTTTATTATGTGCCTGTACGGGAAATATTTTTTTTGTCTGTTCATTTATTTTGATTAAAGCGATTTTGGTTAATAATGGCCCTATTTTTGATATTGGTACTCCTACCTAGAGAATAACATGAGCAACAATTCTTTATTTTTCTTTAAAGTTTGTTCATTTATTTTTTAGGCTTTAATTTCAATTTATTTACTATTTCTCGAAAGCTGAACAAAACTAAACTCACCTGATGATTAGTTCTAATTTGTTCACTTATTCAAAGAAAGAAAAATTGTTTATAAATGGCCATTTTTCGATACCGTTGTTCCCATCTAGAGGAAATAAAAATATAAACATTTCTTGGTTCCAAGTGGCTTTTGTCAACTCTTCTATTGTTATAGAAAGGCAGAAAACTCGAATAAGCTTATTGATGAACTTGAGTTGGTTCATTTATTCTTAGTGCGTGGTTTTGAATGTCATAAGTGTTTTTTTTTTCAATTTTTCATTCATTAAAGTTTAATTTTCAAAATCTGAATAAACCAAAACTCACCTCATGATTGGATCTAACTTGTTCACTTATTTAAAATAAGCGAAATTGTTTAAAAATGTCCATTTTCGAAGTCGTTTATCCCATCTAGAGGAAATAAAAATATGAACATTTCTTGATTGCGAGAGGCTTTTGTCAACGATTCTATTGTTATAGTAAGGTAAAAAACTCGAATAAGCTTATTGATGTACTTGAGTTTGTTCATTTATTTTTAGTACGTGGTTTTGAATGTCAAAAGTGTTTTCTTCAATTTTTCATTCATTAAAATTTTATTTTCGAAACCTGTATAAATCTACCTCACCTCATGATTGGTTCTAATTTATTCCCTTATTTAAAATAAGCGAAGTTGTTTAAAAATGTCCATTTTTCGAAGTCGTTGATCCCATCTAGAGGAAATAAAAATATGACCATTTCTTGGTTCCGAAAGGCTTTTGTCAACTTTTCTATTGTTAGAGAAAGTGGAAAAACTGGAATAACCTTATTGGTGAACTTGAGTGTGTTCATTTATTCTTAGTACGTGGTTTTGATTGTCAAAAGTGTTTATTTCAATTTTTCATTCATTAAAATTTCATTTTTAAAACCTGAATAAACTGAAACTCACCTCATAATTGGTTTTAATTTGTTCACTTATTCAAAGAAAGGAAAGTTGTTCAAAAATGGCCATTCTTCGATACCATTGATCCCATCTAGAAGAACTACAAATATGAACATTTCTTGGTTCCGAGAGGCTTTTGTCCACTCTTCTATTGTTAGAGAAAGTGGAAAAACTGGAATAACCTTATTGATGAACTTGAGTGTGTTCATTTATTCTTAGTACGTGGTTTTGATTGTCAAAAGTGTTTATTTCAATTTTTCATTCATTAAAATTTCATTTTTAAAACCTGAATAAACTTAAACTCACCTCATAATTGGTTTTAATTTGTTCACTTATTCAAAAAAAGAAAAGTTGTTCAAAAATGGCCGTTTTTCGATACCGTTGATCCCATCTAAAGGAAATGAAAATATAAACATTTCGTAGTTCCAAGAGGCTTTTGTCAACTCCTCTATTGTTATAGAAAGGGAAAAAACTTGAATAAGCTTATTCATAAACTTGAATTTGTTCATTTATTCTTAGTACATGGCTTTGAATGTCAAACGTGTTTATTTCAATTTTTCGTTCATTAAAGTTTCATTTTCAAAACCTGAAGAAACCTAAACTCAACTCATGATTAGTTCTAATTTGTTCACTTATTCAAAGAAATGAAAGTTGTTCACAAATTGCCATTTTTCGATACCGTTGATCCTATTTAGAGGAATTAAAAATATGAACATTTCGTAGTTCCAAGAGGCTTTTGTCAACTCTTCTATTGTTATAAAGGGAAAAACTCGAATAAGCTTACTGATGAGCTTGAGTTTGTTCATTTATTCTTAGTACGTGGTTTTGAATGTCAAAAGTGTTTGTTTTTTTCAATTTTTCATTTACTAAAGTTTCATTTTCGAAACCTGTATAAACCTACCTCACCTCATGATTGGTTCTAATTTGTTCACTTATTTAAAATAAGCGAAGTTGTTTAAAAATGTCCATTTTTCGAAGTCGTTGATCCCATCTAGAGGAAATAAAAATATGAACATTTCTTGATTGCGAGAGGCTTTTGTCAACCATTCTATTGTTATAGAAAGGTAAAAAACTCGAATAAGCTTATTGATGTACTTGAGTTTGTTCATTTATTTTTAGTACGTGGTTTTGAATGTCAAAAGTGTTTTCTTCAATTTTTCATTCATTAAAATTTTATTTTCGAAACCTGTATAAATCTACCTCACCTCATGATTGGTTCTAATTTGTTCACTTATTTAAAATAAGCGAAGTTGTTTAAAAATGTCCATTTTTCTAAGTCGTTGATCCCATCTAGAGGAAATAAAAATATGACCATTTCTTGGTTCCGAGAGGCTTTTGTCAACTCTTCTATTTTTATAGAAAGGGAAAAAACTCGAATAAGCTTATTGATGTACTTGAGTTTGTTAATTTATTCTTAGTACGTAGTTTTGAATGTAAAAGGTCTTTATTTCAATTTGTTATTCGTTAAAGTTTTATTTTCAAAATCTGAAAAAACCTAAACTCTTCTCATGATTGGTTCTAATTTATTCACTTATTAAAAGAAAGGAAAGTTGTTTAAAAATGGCCATTTTGCGATATCGTTGATCCCATATATTCAAAGAAAGGAAAGTTGTTCAAAAATGGCCATTTTTTGATACACTTGATCCCATCTAGAGAAAATAAAAATATGAATATTTTTTGGTTCCAAGAGGTTTTTGTCAACTTTTCCATTGTTAGAGAAAGTGGAAAAACTGGAATAACCTTATTGGTGAACTTGAGTGTGTTCATTTATTCTTAGTACGTGGTTTTGATTGTCAAAAGTGTTTATTTCAATTTTTCATTCATTAAAATTTCATTTTTAAAACCTGAATAAACTGAAACTCACCTCATAATTGGTTTTAATTTGTTCACTTATTCAAAGAAAGGAAAGTTGTTCAAAAATGGCCATTCTTCGATACCATTGATCCCATCTAGAAGAACTACAAATATGAACATTTCTTGGTTCCGAGAGGCTTTTGTCCACTCTTCTATTGTTAGAGAAAGTGGAAAAACTGGAATAACCTTATTGATGAACTTGAGTGTGTTCATTTATTCTTAGTACGTGGTTTTGATTGTCAAAAGTGTTTATTTCAATTTTTCATTCATTAAAATTTCATTTTTAAAACCTGAATAAACTGAAACTCACCTCATAATTGGTTTTAATTTGTTCACTTATTCAAAAAAAGAAAAGTTGTTCAAAATGGCCGTTTTTCGATACCGTTGAAAGGGAAAAAACTTGAATAAGCTTATTCATAAACTTGAATAAGCTTATTCATAAACTTGAATTTGTTCATTTATTCTTAGTACATGGTTTTGAATGTCAAACGTGTTTATTTCAATTTTTCGTTCATTAAAGTTTTATTTTCAAAACCTGAATAAACCTAAAGTCACCTCATGATTGGTTATATAATTTGTTCACTTATTTATAGAAAGCAAAGTTGTTTAAAAATGGCCATTTTTCGATATCGTTGATCCCATCTAGAGAAAATAAAAATATGAAAATTTCTTGATTCCGAGAGGCTTTTCTATTGTTAGAGAAAGTGGAAAAACTGGAATAACCTTATTGATGAAATTGAGTGTGATCATTTATTCTTAGTAAGTAGTTTTTGAATGCCAAAAGTGCTTTTTCAATTTTTCTTTATTAAAATCTCTCTTCTTTCAAAACCTGTATAAACCTAAACTCATCTCATGATTGGTTCTAATTTGATCACTTATTTAAAAAAAGCGAAGTTGTTTTAAAATGGCAATTTTTCGATATCCATCGAATCTAGAGGAAATAAAAATATTCATAAAAGTATAATTCTCGAAAGCTGAACTGAAAGAAGACGATAATATGATCAAGGCTTTATTCACAAAGCCTTTAGTCCACTTTTGTAAGTGTTAAAAAAAACACCATTTAGCATCATGGTAAAATTCCTATAATGCAACATGATGGATCATAGGCCAGTTTAGGTGTAGCTTACTTTTTTGATCGATTTATAACAAGTTACGTTTGATATTAATATTCACTTATCTCTTTGTTTTCTATAGTTATTATTGTGTCTTCTTTGTCTAGCTTCCCCTGCCCTGTCCTTGTCTATACAACTCACTTCTACAATAAAATTTTGAGTTTCAATAACCAGAAACCAATCACGTTTTTTTCTTCTGCCAGAGGCCTCTATTACAGGTATAGATCCTAATTCTTGCATTAGAAGTTGACGAATCTTTTAAGAACTTTTCCATGATGCATTAACTGCCCAAGGATGTTTCTAAATCAATTCTCTAAAATTCCATGCCATGTGTGTGGAGTTCTGTCCCATTTGGCAGACACCCATAAAACTCGATTATATATCTACGCATGGTTTTTACAAGAAGGGGGTAATAAAATGCCTAGCCATAGATAAACCCGTAATTTATTAAAAGAAAATTTCCCATTGACTTTTATAGACGTTTTTATGGTGATTTTACTGCAGTTTGTTTAAATAAAAATGCCACTTTTTTGCGAAATTTTATTGGTGCGATCGATGTGAACAACCTTATAAAACCTGACCTGGGTTTATTATTATTAATTTACGTCACGTTATACCTACAAAGAAAAATAAAAATGCCCACATTAATAAATCGTGAACACTGGGGTGCTGCGCCCCAATTTTTACCAGACCAATACTTATCGACACCCCAAATTGTGACCCTAACGATAAGGGTGGTCCCTATTCTGAAAAAAAACCTATTGAGCAAGTTCGATTTATACAGTAATAATTTGTATGGACGAAAAAAATGGATGCATCCAGCTATTATCGAATTAGGAAACTGGGGTGCGAAAAGGGTGCAAAATGGCCTAAATTTGATTGCCACCCTTATTCCGCAAGGGTTTCTTTTGCTCGACTTGCTTCGATCCCTTCGACTAAAACGTACACGCACCTCGCAAATGGAAAAAGTTTCAAATAGGCCTCTGCCAGTATTAAAATTTATCGCACAATGATACGCATGATATTGTGTACCATCATGTACCAACGCTATGCAAAATGAACTGGTTCGATATGTTGTAGAAAATTTTAAAGCTGATGGGGTACAAAAAGCAATTTAGTGACCCCTCGGTAGAACGAGCTGTGTGCTATTTCGAAACGGAACGAACCGGAAAGAAGGCCAAACTATGCCGCAGCAAAAAGGCAATAGACTGGGTGAGATAAAAATAATAAAACTGCTGACCTGCACAATATAAAATCTTAGACCGTTCCTGCGAGTCAACGGTCGAGCCAGAGGAATGAGATGCATGAATCGAATACCTACTAAGTCGACTTGAATTATTATTAGTCTTGAATTATAAAATCAACTGCCTTTGCCCACCATCTTCAGCTATCACAGAGCTAATTCCTTGGTCACTACTAACAATAGTGCCATGTTCAAGCCTCGATAGTACCACTTCATCTCTAGTAGAGTTTTCACTCTCCACCCGAGCACGCCGCATGTGGCAAAAAACCGGTTATTGGGCTGGCCCCAACAGGAAAAAATCGGCCTATAGGCTTTCCATACATACATAAGCAGCACTAGCAGGAAAAAAGAATCCCAGAAGAAAAGGAGATTAAATGAAGAGCGGCCATAAAAATTCTGCAGCAGAAGAATGCACGCGAATCACGACGTTAGTTAGCCGAGAGAACCGCTTTGCCATACACATTAGAGAATCTGATTGAAGAGTTATGGGATGAGTTTCGGATGAAGATAGAGTCATTAATTGGTGGCGACCGTATGAAATGATGGCTGTCCAGAAAAAAGAGCTATTTAAGGAAATAGATGATGCTTTTTGGTCAGTTTTGGCTAAATTTAAATGGAAAAGAGTTAAGAGGAAAATAACAAAAAGACTATTCTTTGATTTTTTTTTAATTGATTTCAAAAAGATATTCCACTAACACAATCCAAGAGACAACTTGTATTATAAATTTAAACCCACTAGAGGTCTCTTCTGTTTCATTAAACTTTCAAAACTTCATTATTGGGGCAAATTTCTTTCGAAATAAGTTTGTTTCGTTCTTGGGAGATTGCACACGTCCCATTCCGTTCAAAAACAGGAAAAAAAATTTCTAAAGTTGTTTTTAAATTGGCCAATTGGGTGTGGATGTATTACGAGCCCAACTAGAGTATTCAAACATACTAGTGAAACCCTTGAGTGACCCCTTCATGACCCTTAAATTATTATACATTCAAATGCACTAATTTATTTGGGGTTAAATTCTTAATTTTTCCTAAGATTTACTTGGGCTTCTGTTATTGAAATTCTACTGCATTTGGCTATATTACGTGGGGTTACGGTTTTATTATCTTTTCTGAAAAATGTTGGAGCCCAACTGGAGTATTCAAACATTGGAGAGACTCTGCTGAGTGACCCTTTCACGACGCTTGAATTATTAGACATTCAAATGCACTAATTTATTTGAGGTTAAATTCTTAATTTATCCTAAGATTTAATTGGGCTTCTGTTATTGTAATGTCTACTGCATTTTTACTATATTACGTGGGGTTACGGTTTTATTATCTTTTTTGAAAAATGTTGGAGCCCAACTGGAGTATTCAAACATACGAGAGAGACTTGTGAGTGACCCTTCATGACCCTTAAATTATTATACATTCATATGCACCAATGTATTAGGGGTTAAGTTCTTTATTTTGGGCTTCTGTTGTTGTAATTCTACTGAACTTTTACTATATTATGTGGGGCCACAGTTTTAAAAAATGAAGACCAATTACAGTACTTAGATATGCAAGATAGACCCTTGAGTGTCCCCTTAATGGTCCTTAAATTATTTTACGTTCCAATGCACTAATTTATTTGGTGTTAAATTCTTAATTTTTCCTTATATTTAATTGGACTTCTGTTGTTGTAATTCTACTGCCTTTTGACTATATTACGTGGGGTCACGCTTTTATTATCTCTTCTGAAAAATTTTGGATGCCAACTGGAGTATTTAAACATACGAGAGAGTCCCTTGAGTGACCCTTAAATTATTATACAATTCAAATGCACTAATTTTATTTGGGGTTAAGTTTTTATTCTCCGAAGATTTATTTGGGCTTCTGATATTGTAATTCTACTGCACTTTTACTATATGACGTGGGGTCACGGCTTTAAAATATTGGAACTCAACTGCAGTATTCAGAAATGCAAGATAGACCCTTGATTGACCCTTTTATGATTCTTAAATTATTATACATACAAATGAACTAATTTATGTGGGTTTAAAATATTAATTTTTCCGAAGATTTAATTGGGCTTCTGTTGTTGTGATTCTTCTCTGTAAATCTCTTCTTTACAGCACTTTGATTTTATTACGTGGAGTCACGGTTTTATTATCTTTTCTGAAAAATGGTGTAGCCCAGCTGGAGTATTCAAACATAGAGGAAGACCCTTGAGTAACCCATTCATTGTTAAAATCTTCTGTTTTCCGAAGATTTACTTGGGCTCCTGTTATTGTAATTTTACTGCATTTTGACTATATTACGTGGGGTCACGGTTTTATTATAGTTTATGAAAAGTGTGGGAGTCCAACTGGAGTATTCAAACAGACAAGAGTGACTGTTGAGTGACCCTTTGACGACCTTTGAATTATTAGACATTCAAATGCACTAATTTATTTGGGGTTAAATTCTTAATTTTTCGTAAGATTTAATTGGGCTTCTGTTATTGTAATTCTACTGCATTATTACTATATTACGGAGGGAGTACGGTTTTATTGTCTTTTCTGAAAAATGTTGGAGCCCAACTGGAGTATTCAAACATACGAGAGAGGCCCTTGAGTGACCCCTTCATGATCCTTAAATTATTCATACATAAATTCATACAATACATAAATTCATACAATACATAAATTAATACAAATGCACTAATTTATGTGGGTTTAAGTTCTTCATTTTTCAGAAGATTTAATTGGGCCTCTTTTGTGGTAATTCTACTGCATTTTGACAATATTACGTGGGGTCACAGTTTTATTATCTTTTCTGAAAAATGGTGAAGCCCAGCTGGAGTATTCAAACATAGAGGAAGACCCTTGAGTAACCCATTCATTGTTAAAATCTTCTGTTTTCCGAAGATTTACTTGGGCTTCTGTTATTGTAATTCTACTGTATTTTGACTATATTACGTGGGGTCACGGTTTTATTATATTTTATGAAAAGTGTTGGAGTCCAATTGAAGTATTCAAACAGACAAGAGAGACTGTTGAGTGAGCCTTTGACGACCTTTGAATTATTAGACATTCAAATGCACTAATTTATTTGGGGTTAAATTCTTATTTTTTCGTAACATTTAATTGGGCTTCTGTTATTGTAATTCTACTGCATTATGACTATATTACGGAGGGAGTACGGTTTTATTATCTTTTCTGAGAAATGTTGGAGCCCAACTGGAGTATTCAAATATACGAGAGAGGCCCTTGAGTGACCCCTTCATGATCCTTAAATTATTCATACATAAATTCATACAATTCATACAAATGCACTAATTTATGTGGGTTTAAGTTCTTCATTTTTCAGAAGATTTAATTGGGCCTCTTTTGTGGTAATTCTACTGCATTTTGACAATATTACGTGGGGTCATGGTTTTATTATCTTTTCTGAAAACTGTTGGAGTCCAACTGGAGTATTCAAACACACAAGAGAGACCCTTGAGTGACCTCTCATGGCCCTTAAATTATTATACATACAAATACACTAGTTTATGTTGGTTTAAGTTTTTTATTTTTCCGGAGGTATACTTGGGCTTCTGATATTGTAATTCTACTGCACTTTTACTATATGACTTGGGGTCACGGTTTTAAAATATTGGAACCCAACCGCAGTATTCAAAAATGCAAGATAGACTCTTGATTGACCCTTTTATGATTATTAAATTATTACACATACAAATGAACTCATTTATGTGGGTTTAAATTATTCATTTTTCCGAAGATTTACTTGGGCTTCTGTTATTGTAATTCTACTGAATTTGGACTATATTACGTTGGGCCGCGGTTTTATTATCTTTTATGAAAAATGTTGGAGTCCAACTGGAGTATTCAAACATACGAGAGAGACTGTTGAGTGACCCTTTCACGACCCTTGAATTATTAGACATTCAAATGCACTCATTTATTTGGGGTTAAACCCTAAATATTTCCTAAGATTTAATTGGGCTTCTGTTATTGTAATGTCTACTGCATTTTGACTATATTACGTGGGGTTACGGTTTTACTATCTATTCTGAAAAATGTTGGAGCCCAACTGGAGTATTCAAACATACGAGAGAGGCCCTTGAGTGACCCCTTCATGATCCTTAAATTATTATACATTCAAATGCACTAATTTATGTGGGTTTAAGTTCTTCATTTTTCCTAAGATTTAATTGTGCTTCTGTTATTGTAATTCTACTGCATTTTGACTATATTACGTGGGGCCACGGTTTTATTATCTTTTCTGAAAAATGTTGGAGTCCAACTGCAGTATTCAAACATACGAGAGAGACCCTTGAGTGACCCCTTCATGACCCTTAAATTGTTATACATACAAATGCCCTAATTTATGTGGACCAATTGGAGTGAATGCAACTTTTTTTGGCGTTTTTTTGATGTCCTCTTCCATTAACAGAAACCACTTGGGTGCAATATTTTGGGAGATACCCCCTTGTGTGTTCGATTCTTAGTGTCACTTTTTGAGTCGACTTTCTGGTCATTTTTAAAAGACACACTTTTGGGACTCTTTTTGAATTTAGTTCGTCACGTTATTAGGGAACTGAAGACGTTCCATTCTAATCAAAAACAGGAAAAAGTTCCGAAGTTTTGTTTGAATTGTCCAAAGTGGTGGGTCTATCTCCGAAAATATTGCACCTACCGAACTTCCGATGGTGAAAGAGGACATCAAGAAGAAGAAAATGCAGATGGATTCGCTCCGATCGGTCGGGGCATTCTCAAGTTACAGGCTGTCAAAGTTGAGAATTGAGAAAAAAGTTTAAATCCCCCCCCCCCCCCCCCACGGAATTTCACGTTTGCAATTCCCTAAGAACGTCAACGTCACAAACACAATTGGAATTAATTCCGCTTCCAAAGAAGGTTTTTTTTTTTTAATGGTCAAAAAATGCGATTCTAAAGTGCCTAAAAATCCACCTCCGATGGGGTCTATCTTCGAAAATATTGCACCCCGGTTGTTCGCGTTCTCAAGTTACAGGTTGTAAAGTTGAGAATTGAGAAAAAAGTACCCCCTCCCCTTTTGAATATTTTCGAAAAAATTTAGGAACATTTTTTTTGCTGTTTCTGATCGGAATTGTACGCTTCAATCCCCTAAGAATGAAACAAATTCAATTCGAAGGAATTTAACCTCTAAGGAGGTTTTTTTTTAAATGGTCAAAAAACGCGATTTTAAAAGGACTTAAAAATCGACTTCCGAAGGGGGCTATCCCTGAAAATAAAGCACCTACGGAACTTCCGATGATGGGAGGTGGAAGAAGACATCAAGAAGAGGAACGGACAGTTGGACTCACTCCGATCGGTAGAGGCGTTCTCAAGTTACAGGCATTTTTGTTGGACCGATTCATTAGTAGTCGAATTCAAGATGGCAGCTAGGCGACGGTAGGGACCACTAATTTTGATACCTATTCACTCCGTTCATAGAGAACTTTGAGAATGCAACTAGACAGCGGTCAGATGAGCAAGAATAGAGCCACTATCGTACAAAAGTTTTTAGAGCTTAAAAACCAATTTGAGAATGCATCCGCTGGTCAGAAAAATTTTAACCGCCATTTGGCGGCTGACAAAATTTAGAGAATGCAGAGAGGATTCGAGCTTTTATCCTGCAAAAACTTGTTCTTGTAGCTGGATCAATTCACTTGTAAGCGAATTTGAGACGAATATTAAGAATTTGATATCTAAATGACGTATCGTAGTTCCGTGACCCTAAAGGAGTATTTTTGCGTTGAAGATGCTGTAAGTGCCGAAACGGGTGTCTTTGAAAATGTTATAATATTCTAAATGTTGGCAACAATTTTTCTTGGTTAGATGGTTAATGCTCCTGTTTCATCAAAAAGATATTATGTTAAGTAGACACAATACCAAATTGTATATATACCCATATTGTTGCATTAATTCCACCTTAATATCGAAAGTATAAGAGCTCGAAGGTCTGCGTCTTGTCTTGTATTGCACACCGGCAAAGCTGTATCAAACGTTCCCAATAAATAGGTATTGAAAACGCAATTAAAATTTCTAATATGTCGGATTATATTTAGCAACAGCCATGGAGAGATATGTTCGTTTAAGTGGAAGGTAATTAGCCTTTCTTCCTGTGCAAAATTGATAATCTCGTATAATTACCTGTTTTCTGTGTATATACGCGAACAAACTTTTTCCCAAGGCATTTCATTGGTCGTACCTTATTAGGCGTGACATCGTTATTTCGTTTTAAGAAACCAATTGAAACACTTCACCGTTCGTCGCCAGGAACACAAAGAAAAACCGTTTTTCCCTTTTGCCAACTATTCTTTTTTGCTCTCGTAATTTTTCTCAATTATCAGACACTTCGACAACTTTTTAAGACCAAAGAGTTAAAGAAAATGTTTTCTAACTGAATTACCGCTAAGTGCCTCCATTCTTTTATCTCTTTCAAACCACTTAAAAATAAATTCTTATTTTCTTTTGTGGAAACACGAGTTTTAAAGCGGACGGTGGGAAAGTTTTTCCCGGAGTTTTTCTTTTACCTTTTGAGACCCGATCGGGTGGTTTTTGCTCGGAAGAGTACACTTTAGTGGTAAAACTTGGAGTTGTTTTTGATTCAGTAAACTTCGGTTAGCGTTTCGTTTTTAATTGTATGAAAATTATTGCCAATAATTGAGACAAAAGGGCTTTTCGCTATAGTTGTGGCAATAGAATTTAAAAAGACATGCAATCGTTGCGAATTTTTCCGGTTGCACGGCCATAATATACAGTGGCAATTTTCTTCGAAAAGGCGAAGTTTAAGGAAACGCCGAGACGATAATTTTGTTTTGTAATATAGAAGATATTGACATGCGATATGATGAAATTACATTTCAAACTTATAATTTGAAAATTTTTAGCTAATAACGGCCGTCGATCACGCTATTCTGCTGCCTTTTTCTTTCCCTCGGACGGGAGTTTTTGCCTCGCAGGGCAACATTATTAAAACGCCGCTCAAAATAACGCGAAAAACACGTCGCAGTCGGGCAATTTTTCTGCACACGATGACGATTGCGGTCCCCGACCACACGCAACATTTTTAAAATCCTGCTGCGAGCGGCCTTGACGCAAAAAAAGCTGCAGGCCGTTTTTAGCAGTCGCCGGGATTTTTTCTGGGCCACGGTGTCAAAGACCCCCGAATCTAAACAAACGTGCAAATGGTTCCGTTTACACACTGCTGCCTGCAGACGGACAACACTGACCCGTGATTTTATCAAAAGCGAATGGAGCTGCAACTGGGTCTAATAGCAAATTGGTTGTTGTTGTTAATGATGGGTGGCTCTACCCACCCTGCATGGAAACGTTCACAAGCAAAAATAGATGACATAGTCACAGTAATTTTCTTTTAACATTTCATCAAAGCCAAGATGATTCCTTGTTTTAATGAACACCTTCTATTATTGTAATAGAGTTTCATGTAGAATTCTTCAAACATTATGCTGAACTGGACAAGCTTTTGTTATTTTTTTTTTTGACTTTACGGCTAAATCAAATGGAGACAAAGAAAGTTAGTTCAGATTAGTTCAAGCTAGTTTCATCAACTTGGTGGAAGGTCCAGTTGATCTGTTACATATTGCAGACGCTGCATCGCTTTGTTAGAAACTCGTAACCACAAACCTTATGGGGGCACTTGATGATGTCAAAAATCAATTAAACCGACTTAATTAATGGCTCAGTTTTGGGGATCAACTATAGAAGGTGTGCATTTAAAAACATCACCTAATTGCCTGTGAAATGTGAGAAGAAAAGGATGAACGAACAAAACTATTTATTTTCATTATGTCATCTTTTTCTATTAAGAATACCATAGCCTTCTAAATAACGTTTTCTAATAAACATCCCATACCTGAATTAAAAAAAAATCTAAGATCGCGACACGACATTTTATTAGTTAAGTCAGTTTAATTCAATTATATGACGTTGACCGTTGTGACGTCACCTGGTGCAGCCCTACTGTTTGGAGTTACGAGGGAGCGTCGAAAAAGTGTTGCAGGGTTATCATCGTACGAGCGGAATTTTATAGCATTTTGGCTCGTTAACAAGTCGTGGGAATTAGGATCACTAATTACTGTCACAATTATCAATCAATTTAAGAAAATTATTTATTTATTTAGGCGATAATGTAGCGTCTGCAACCGTCAGAAAACCATCTTTTGCAGACTATATTTTACTTCGGGCTATAGAAGAAATCAAATTCTTTAGTTAACACATCAATATATAACATTAAAATCTCCGTAGAATACTGTGAATCTAAAGCAAGATATTCTTTCAATTTATTCTTTTCTGGAGAGATAACCAAAAAAAGGGATAATTCTCAAAAATTATGATATTCTGAAAAAAATTGAGAATCAACACAAAATGCCCTTTTTTCTCATCTACACAAATCTCAAAATTCAGAGAATGCAAATGGTGAGCAAGAATAGAGCTACTATCGTGCAAAAACTCGTTTTTCTAGCTGCAGGCTTTTTAGAGCTACAGCCGTTTAAAAAAATTACTTATTAAAAAGAATTTGAGAATGCAGCTAGTTAGAGAATAGGGACCAAAAATTTTGACCTGAATAGAGAACGCAGCTAGGCGGTATTCAAAATGTTGTCAGAAACTCGTTTTTGTAGCGGCAAGGTTTTTAGAGCTACAACCATTTGAAATTAAGATGCAAAATGGACTCCCTAAGATCTCTTAACTTTTTCCATCAAAAAACGAATTTGAGAATGCAGCTAGTAAGAGAATATGGCAATTTTCACAGCTCTTTGATGTAGCTCAGGTAATATGAAATAGAGAACGCGGCTAGGCGGTATGCAAAATGAGTAGAAATAGGCCAATTTTTCTACAGAAACTCATTTATGGAGCTGTAAGGTTTTTAGAGCTACAACAATTTGAAATTAAGATGCAGAATGGACTCCCTCCGAGCTCTTAATTTTTTCCACCAAAAAATGAATTTGAGAATGCAGCTGGTAAAATTATAGGGAAATATTGGCAGCTATTTGATCACTTGTAGCTCAGGTAAAACGAAATAGAGAACGCAGCTAGACGGTATTAAAAAGTAGCAGCAATAGAGATATTTTTTCTGGATAAACTCGTTTAGGTAGCTGGAAGGTTTTTAGAGCTTCAACCATTTGAAATTCGAAATAGAACTACTTTTCAGCATAAATTTGTTTTTGTAGTTGTAAGATTTTTAGGGCTCTAACCATTTGAAATTTAGATGCAATATGGACTCCCTACGTCCTCTTACTTTTTTCCATCAAAAAACTAATTTGAGAATGCAGCTAGTAAGAGAATAGGGAAATATTGGCAGCTATTTGATCACTTGTAGCTCAGGTAATACGAAAGAGTGAACGCAGCTAGGCGGTATTCAAAATGAGCAGAAATAGAGCTGCTTTTCTGCCGAAACTCCTTTTGTAGCTGCAAGTTTTTTGGAGCTACACTTATTTGAAATTTAGAATCAAAATGGACTCCCTACAACGTCTTAATTTTTTTCATCAAAAAACTAATTTGAGAATGTAGCTAGTAAGAGAATGGAGAAATTTTGACAGCTAATTATTGACTTGTAGCTTAGGTATACAAAGTAGAGGACGCAGCTAGGCGGTATTCAAAATGAGCAGGAATAGAGCTATTTTTCTACAAAAACTCGTTCTTGTAGCTGCAAGGTTTTTAGAGCTCATTTAAAATTTAGATGCAAAATGGACTCCCTACGACCTCTTAATTTTTTCCATCAAAAAGCTAATTTGTGAATGCAGCTAGTGAGAAAATAGGGAAATATTGACAGCTATTTGATGACTTGTACCTTACGTAAAACCCAAATAGAGAACGCAGCAAGGCGGTATGCAAAATGAGTAGGAATAGAGCTATTTTTCTACAAAAACTCGTTCTTGGAACTGTAAGATCTTTGGAGCTACACTCATTTGAAATTTACATGCAAAATGGACTCCCTACGACCTCTTAATTTTTTTCATCAAAAAACTAATTTGAGAATGTAGCTAGTAAGAGAATGGAGAAATTTTGACAGCAATTGACTTGTAGCTTAGGTATAAAAGTAGGGAACGGAGCTAGGCGGTATTCAAAATGAGCAGAAGTAGAGCTATTTTTCTACAAAAACTCGTTCTTGTAGCTGCAAGGTTTTTGGAGCTACACTCATTTGAAATTTAGATACAAAATGGACTCCCTACAACCTCTTATTTTTTTTTCATCAACAAACTAATTTGAGAATATTGCTAGTAAGAGAATAGGGAAATTTTGACAGCTATTTGATGACTTGTAGCTCAGGTAATACGAAATAGAAAAGCAGCTAGGCGGAATTCAAAATGAGCAGGAACAAGGCTACTTTTCTGCTTAAACTTGTTTTTGTATTTGGACGGTTTTTAGAGCTACAATTATTTGAAATTTGATGCAAAATGGACTCCCTACGACCTCCTACTTTTTTCCATCAAAAAACGAATTTGTGAATGCATCTAGCAAGAAAATAGGAAAATTTTGACAGCTTTTTGATGACTTGCAGCTTACGTAAAACACAAATAGAGAACGCAGCTAGGCGGTATGCAAAATGTGTAGGAATAGAGCTATTTTTCTACAAAAACTCGTTCTTGGAACTGTAACATTTTTGGAGCTACACTCATTTGAAATTTACATGCAAAAATGACTCCCTTCGACCTCTTAATTTTTTCCATCAAAAAACTAATTTGAGAATGCAGCTAGTAGAAGAATAGAGAAATGTTGACAGCTATTTGATGACTTGTAGCTCAGAGAACGCAGCTAGGCGTATTCAAAATGAGCAGAAATAGAGCTGTTTTTCTGCAGAAACTCGTGCTAGTAGCTGCAAGGTTTTTGGAGCTACACTTATTTGAAATTTAGATGCAAAATGGACTCCCTACGACCTCTTAATTTTTTCCATCAAAAAACTCATTTGTGAATGCAGCTAGTGAGAAAATAGGGAAATTTTGACAGCTATTTGATGACTTGTAGCTTACGTAAAACACAAATAGAGAACGCAGCTAGGCGGTATGCAAAATGAGTAGGAATAGAGCTATTTTTCTACAAAAACTTGTTCTTGTAGCTGCAAGGTTTTTGGAGCTATACTCATTTGAAATTTAGATGCAAAATGGACTCCCTACGACCTCTTAATTTTTTCCATCAAAAAACTCATTTGTGAATGCAGCTAGTGAGAAAATAGGGAAATGTTGACAGCTATTTGATGACTTGTAGCTCAGGTAATACGAAATAGAGAACAGGCGGTATTCAAAATGAGCAGAAATAGAGCTATTTTTCTGCAGAAACTCGTTCTTGTAGCTGCAAGGTTTTCTGGAGCTACAACCATTTGAAATTTAGGTGCAAAATGGACTTCTTACGACCTCTTAATTTTTTCCATCAAAAAACTAATTTGAGAATGCAGCTAGTAAGAGAATAGGGAAATGTTGACAGCTATTTTGAACAGCTATTTTTCGGCAGAAACTCGTTTTTGTAGCTGCAGGGTTTTTAGAGCTACAACCATTTGAAATTTAGGTGCAAAATGGACTCCCTACGACCTCTTATTTTTTTTCTTTCATCAAAAAACGAATTTGAGAATGCGGCTAGTAAGAGAATTGGGAAACGGTGACAGCTATTTGATGACTTTTAGGTAATACGAAATAGAGAACGCAAAATGAGCAGCATTAGAGTTATTTTTCTGCAGAAACTCGTTCTTGTAACTGTAAAGTTTTCAGAGCTACAACCATTTGAAATTTAGATGGAAAATAGACTGCCTACTACCTCTTAATTTTTTCTATCAGAAAACTAAGTTGAGAATGCAGCTAGTAAGAAAGTAGGGTAATTCTGACAGCCATTTGACGGCTCGCAGCTCAGGTAAAACGAAATAGAGAACGCAGCTAGGCGGTATTCAAAATGCGCAGAAATATAGCAACTTTTCTGCAGAAACTCGTTTATGTAGCTGGAACGTTTTCAGAGCTACAACCATTTGTAATTTAGATGGAAAATGGACTTCCCACGACCTCTTAATTTTTTCTATCAATAAAGAAATTTGAGAATGCAGCATTAGCTATTCTCTTACTAAGAGAACTTTCTTACTAATGAGAATAGGGATTCAACTAGGAGTTTGGTTGAAATTTTGACATCTAAATGACGTCTCGTAGTTCCGTTAGTTTAAAACTTTGAAAGTGGCAGTCAAAAGAGCAGCAATTCATCTGAAACCTTGCTAGAAACATCCTTAGAGCTGCAGGGTTTCAAGAGCTACACATTCACTTGAAAACAAATTTGAGAATGCAGCTATAGCCAGAGAATAGGGTACAAAAAATTTGGACAGTTATTTGATTAAGGCTCAAGGCTTAGGTAATATAAAATTTAGAGAATACGGCTAGGCAGTTATGAAATGAGCAGCAATAAAGCTTCTATCCTGCAAACGTACTTTCTTATGGCTTCATGGATATTAAAATATCTTTTACAATAAAAGAACTTGAGGCGTTCTAGATCTGTAAGCAAAACTTAGAGAATGCAACTAGGCGGCAGCAGGAAGAGCAGGAATAGAGCTGTATTTGTGCCAAAATGCAATAAAAATTTAGAAACTTCTGTTCTTTGAAATTCAAATGAAGAGGAACTGATGTCAATTTTTGTTGGTGTGTCAATTTTTGTTGGAGTGATTTACTTTTGATTCTTATTTGGCGGCTTCTAGCTTCGCTAGTGGAAATCTTAGAGACTACAGCGCAACAGCAGTTAGAAAAGCAGAAATAGAGCTGTCATTGAGCCGAAATGCAATAGAGGTTTAAAAACTACTACTTTTTAAAAATGAGCTCTTTGAAAAGCGAATAAACAGGAACTGATGTCAATTTTTGCGGGAGTGATTCACTTTTAATTCCTATTTGCCGGCTTGCAGCTTTGCTAGTGGAAAACTTAGAGAATACGGCTGAACGGCAGTCGGAAGAGCAGGAATAGAGCTGTAACTGTGCCAAAACCCAATAGGATGTTAGAAACTACTACTCTTTGAAAATGAGCTCTTTGAAAACCGAATAAATACGCCCTGATGTCAATTTTTGTTGAACCGATTCACTTTTGATTCCTATTTGGCGGCTTGTAGCTTCCTGTAGTCATTTAAAAATGCGCTAAAATATATTTTGAGAAAAAGAGGAAAAAGAGAGTCGAGAATGCAGCTAGGAAGCGAATAGGGTCCACAAATTTGATGTATCGTAGCTCTGATAGAGACAAAATTAGAGAACGCAACTAAGCAGGTATAGAGCAATCGAATAATTGAAATATTTCCTAAGTTCCAAATAGACATTAAAAAGGTAAAACCTAAACAGATTCGAAAGCAAATTGTTTAGTAGTTTTTTCTTCTTCCTAAAAGGTGTTAGTGAGTCTTCTTTTTTTTTGGAGGGAAAAAATCCCCCAGATTGCGATTTTAATCCGCGATTAAGCGGGGTGTTAAAGCAAACAATCGCCGGAGGGCCAAAAAATGAATCTCGCGCCCTTTTATTTGAATAAGGGCAGAAATTAAAAATCATCAGGGTGTGAAAAAATTGGATTTTATTTGAACGGCATTAAATAAAACTTTTGTCGGTCTTAGTTTAAACCTTATTTTAGGCTCTTTGTTACGCTTATTTAGGCCAATTATTAAATTTAGTTTTTCAGGTGTGTGTAGGGCTTTGCTATAATTTTTTTTCATTATTAAAGGTCACACAATGTTGACCTTTATGGTCGCAAAAAATAGGTCATTTTAAGAAAAAAAAAAGCAAATCGCGGATGGCGTCGCAGGTACTTGCGACACTGCCGAGGCGCTTTCGCATAACGAGAAATCCCGTTCAACCTCCGAACAATAAACGAATATTTGCTTACACATCAATCCTCATTTGGTACCCTTGAAAAACCCCCCTCTCGTCTTAAAAAAACGCCTTTTTCAATCGGGGTAAGCCATGAATCAATGCAAGGCCGACTTGATGCAGGCCGGTTGCAAATTCGAATGCAATGCGAGACGCACACATGCACTTTGCCATCGAGTAGTAGGCTTAGTAGGCATCAGCGTGAATTTACGCATCTTTGTTGTTTGTCGTTTTTTTTGCCGTTTTCTTAGAGTTTTTAAAACACGCGTTTTCGGGAAAAACAAAGTCGGACGCCGACGTGTGGTCGTCGTGGGCGACTATGGGATCGGACCGGCGGCGGTTAGTGTGGCGTCCGGGCAAACGTCAGAACTGTCAAATTTCGGTTATGGGAGGTGCTCGAGTAAAAGATGAATAATTTGGTTTGTTGTGGGTGACTTTTTTTGTGGTGGAGTTATCAGTTCCTTTTTGCACAATGATGGACGCCAGCGACCCAACGGTAAGAATCTCACTTTATTTGCCCAAAACAGCAGACGATTTTTACTGCAAAGCTGCAGGTATTTGAAAAGTTCACATTTTGCCTAAAAAAAATTGTTCATTGCTTTAGCTCAGTGAAATTGATTTAAAAATAGCTTGGGGCCACATTCTTATTTTTTTCTTTAAATCTGTGAGGAACCTGGTAAATTAGTACCTACCCAGGCATTGGCTTAATTCGTAAACCCACTGCTGCTCATATATTCGGTATTAAGTACCCCTCGTACTGCCGATAGACTTCTCAAACTGAAATGATCCAAATATGTCTTGTGAAAAATGTTTTTGTTTATAGAAGCTTTTGTTACTTTTTTCTTATCTTTAAAGAAATCTTTTCTCGAAAAAGGACAGTCTTAGAGAATTCACCTTTATCTAGAATAACCCTAGATTTTTTCCTTTCTGTGAATGTTGAAAAATTCTTCTTCGTCTAGAATTTTCTTAGAGAATTGTTCTAACAATGCACGCTACGTTTTCTTCAAACAGAATGGTTTTTTTTTCCTTAAAATAATCCTACATTTTTTCTAGTCATGGTTCTCACATAATTCTTCTTTATCCAAAATAAAATTCTTGTACGTCTAGAATATTTTTAGAAAATTGCTGTTCCCTAACTGTTGTATCTTTAGAAAACTTTTCCTTCAAGGAGAATGGTCTTAGAGAGTCCTCTTTATTTTCTCGCTGTGGTTATTACAAAATTATTCTTCTCTAGAATGTAGTTGCTCCCTAACTGTATTTTTAGAAAACTTTTCTTCACAGAGAATCAAGCAGAGAATAGTCTTAGAGAATTCTCTCTTATCTAGAATAGATTTACACTTTTTCCTCGTTGTGGTTATTACATAATTCCTACTCGTCTAGAAAACTTTTTCTCGCTAACTGTATCTTTAGAGAGATTTTGCTTCACAGAGAATGGTCTTAGAGAATTAAGAATAATCCTGCATTTTTCCTCAGATTATTATGAAACGCTTTGTGTAGAATATACTTTGTGCGTAAATTGTTGCTCTCTAACGGTTTTAGAGAATTATCCTTCATCTCTCAAATAATCCAAAAAATTTTTTCTTACTGTAATTAAAAAATTAATCTTCATCTAGAATGTAGTTACAAAATAGTTGCTCTCTAACTGTATCTTTAAAAAACTTTTTTTTCGCAGTGAATAGTAGAGAATTTTATCTTATCTAGAATAATTTTATATAATATTATTTAAAAACTATTGTTCGCTAACTGTATCTTTAATGAACGTTTCCTTCACAGATAATGGTCTTAGATAATTCTCTTTTATCCAGTATAATCCTGCATTTTTCCTTACATTCTTATAAAATGCTTTTTCTAGAATATTGTTCGTAATTTGTTTCCGCTAATTGTATCTTTAAAAAACTTTTTATTGGCAGAGAATAGTCTTAGAGAATTCTCTCTTTTCTAGAATAATTTTATACTTTTTACTCGTTGTGTTTAATACCAAATTCCTCTTCGTCTAGAAAGGTTTTTCTCACTAAATGTGTTCCTTCACAACTTTTCCTTCACAGAGAATGGTCTTAGAAAATTGTCTATTATCTAGAATAATCCTGCATTTTTCCTCATATTATTGTAAAATGCTTTATATATAATATTATTCGAAAATTGTTCCTCGCTAACTGTATTTTTAGAAAATGTTTCATTCACAAGGAATGGTCTTAGAGAACTCTCCCTCATGTAGAATAATTCTATGGTTTTTCCTTCCTCCTCTATGGTTCTGGTTATTAGAAAATTCCTTTTTGTCTAAAATATTGTTAAAACATTTTTGGTCGGTAACTGTAACTTTAGAAAACTTCCCCTTCACAGAGGACGGTCTGAGAGAATTCTGCTTCATCTCGAATAATCAAAAAAATTCTTCTTATTTCAAAATTAATCTTTGTCTAGAATTCAGTTAGAAAATTGTTGTTATCTAACTGTAACATGAGAATAGTCTTAGAGAATTCTCTCATATCTAGAATAATTTTACTTTTTTTCCTCGTTGTGGTTAATACAAAATTCCTATTCGTCTAGAAAAGTTTTTCTCGCCAACTGTATCTTTAGAGAACGTTTTGTTCACAGAGAATAGTCTTAGAGAATTCTCTCTTATCTAGAATAATTTTACACTTGTTTTCTTAATGTAATTTCAAAATTAATCTTCGTCTAGAATGTAGTTAGAAAATTGTTGCTCTCTACCTGTATCTTTATAAAACTTTTTCTTCACAAAAAATAGTCTTAGAGAATTTTCTCTGATCTAGAATAAATTTACACTTTTTCCTCGTTGTAGTTAATGCAAAAATCCTCTTCGTCTAGAAAAGCTTTTCTCGCTAACTGTATCTTTAGAGAACTTTTCCTTCACAGAGAATAGCCTTAGAAAATTCTCTTTTTCTCGAGAATAATCCTGCATTTTTCCTCACATTATCATAAAATGCTTTGTCTAGAATGTTGTTCGAAAATTGCTCCGCGCTAACTGTATTTTTAGAAAACTTTTCGTTCACAAGGAGTGGTCTTAGAGAATTCTCCCTCATCTAGATTAATTCTATGGTTTTTCCTTATTCTAGTTAATAAAAAATTCTTCTTCGTCTAAAATATTGTTAAAACATTTTTCGTCGTTAACTGTAATTTTAGAAAACTTTCCCTTCACAGAGGGCGGTCTTAGAGAATTCTCCTTCATCTCGAATAATCCAACATTTTTTCCTCTTATTATTTCAAAATAAATCATCGTCTAAAATGTAGTTAGAAAATTGTTGCTCTCTAACCGTATCTTTAGAAAACTTTTTCTTCACAGAGAATAGTCTTAGGGAATTCTCGCTTATCTAGAATAATTTAGCACCACTTTTTCCTCGTTGTGGTTAATATAAAATTTTTCCTTGTCTAGAAAAGTTTCTCGCTAACTGTATCTTTAGAGATTTTTTTTCTTCACAGTCTTAGAAAATTCTCGTTTATCTAGAATAATCCTGCATTTGCTTTGTCTAGAAAAGTTTTTCTCGCAAACTGTATCTTTACAGAATTTTTTCTTCACAGAGAATAGTCTTAGAGAATTCCCTCTTATCTAGAATCATCTTACACTTTTTTTTCGTAATGTAATTTCAAAACTAATCTTTGTCTAGAATATAGTTAGAAAATTGTTGCCCTCTAACTGGATCTTTGGAAAACTTCCTCTTCACAGAGAATAGTCTTAGAGAATTCTCTCTTATCTAAGATAAATTTACACTTTTTCCTCGTTGGTTAATATAAAATTCCTCTTCGTCTAGAAAAGTGTTTCTACCTAACTGTATCTTTAGATAACTTTTCCTTCCCCGAGATAGTCTTAGAAAATTCTCTTTTACAAATAATCGTCTTAGAGAATTCCCCTTCATCTAAAATTATTCTACATTTTTCCTTGTTTTTGTTGTTACAAAATTCTTTTTCGTCTGGAATATTGTTAAAATGTTTTTGGTCGTTAACTCTATTTTTAGAAAACTTTAACTTCACAGAGGACGGTCTTAGAGAGTTCTTCTTCATCTCGAATAATCCAACATTTTTTTCCTTTTATTATTTCAAAATTAATCTTGGTCTAGATTGTAGTTAGAAAATTGATGTTCTCTAACTGTTTCTTTAGAAAACTTTTCCTTCACAGAGAATCGTCTTAGAGAATTCCCTCTTATCTAGCATAATTTTACTTTTTTTCCTCGTTGTGGTTAATACAAAATTCCTATTCGTCTAGAAAAGTTTTTCTCGCTACCTGTATCTTTAGAGAACTTTTACTTCACAGAGAGTAGTCTTAGAGAATTATCTCTTATCTAGAATAGTTTTACACTTTTTTTCTTAATGTAATTTCAAAATTAATCTTCGTATAGAATGTAGTTAGAAAATTGTTGCTTTCTAACTGTATCTTTAGAACACTTTTTCTTCACAGAGAATAGTCTTAGAGAATTGACTCTTATCTAGAATAATTCTACACTTGTTCCTCGTTGTGGTTAATATAAAATTCCTCTTCGTCTAGAAAAGTTTTTCTCTGTAACTGTATCTTTAGAGAACTTTTCTGTCACAGAGAGTAGTCTTAGAAAATTGTCTTTTACAAATAATGGTCTTAGAGAATTCCTTTTTATCTAAAATAATTCTACATTTTTCCTTGTTTTGGTTATTACAAAATTCTTCTTCGTATAGAATATTGCTAAAACATTTTTGGTCGTCAACTGTACTTTTAGAAAACTTCCCCTTCACAGTGGACGGTCTTAGAGAATTCTCCTTCATCTCGCATACTCCAACACTTTTTTCTTCTTGATAGAAATTGTTGAAATGTAGTTAGAAAATTGTTGCTCTCTAACTGTATCTTTAAAAAACTTTTCTTCTCAGAGAATAGTCGTAGAAAATTCTTTCTTATCTAGAATAATTTTAAAATTTTTCCTAGTTGGGGTTAATATGAAATTCCTCTTCGTCCAGAAAACTTTTTCTCGCTAACTGTATCTTTAGATATATTTTTCTTAACAGAGAATGGTCTTGGAACATTCTCTTTAATCTAGAATAATCCTGCATTTTTCCTCACATTATTATAAAATGCTTTGTCTAGAATATTATTGGTAAATTGTTCCTCATTAACTGCATTTTTAGAAAACTTTTCGTTCACAAAGAATGGTCTTAGAGAATTTTTTCTCATCTAGAATAAAATTGTATTCTTTTTCCTTGTTTTGGTTATTACAAAATTCCTCTTCTGTAAATCTAACTGTAATTTTAGAAAACATTCTCTTCACAGTGGACGGTCTTAGAGAATTCTCCTTCATCTCGAATATCCTAAATTTGTTTCTTTATGTTATTTTAAAATTAATCTTCGTCTAGATTGTAGTTAGAAAATTGTTGCTTCCTAACCGTATCTTTAGAAACATTTTCCTTCACAGAGAATAGTCTTAGATAATTCTCTCTTATCTAGAATAATCTTAAATCCTCGTTGTGGTTAGTACTAAATTTTTCTCGGTCTAGAAAAACTTTTTCTCTCTAAGTGTAGTTTTAGAGAATTTTCCTCCACAGAGACTGATCTTAGAAAATACTCGTTTGTCTAGAATATTGCTCGTAAATTGTTCCTAGCTAACTGTATTTTTCGAAAAATTTCATTCACAAGTAATGGTCTTAGAGAATTCTCCATTATCTAGAATAATTCTATTTTTTCCATATTCTGGTTACTACAAAATTCTTCTACGTCTAGAATATTTTTAGAAAATGGTAGCTCTTAGAAATTGTGCCTTTAGAAAACTTTTCCTTCAAAGCGAATATTCTTAGAAATATTTCTTTTATCTAGAATAATTCTACATTTCTTCTTCGCTACGATTTGTACAACATTCTGTTTCGTGTAAGATATCCTTGAGAAATGGTTTCAGAATCTGTTTAATTCTCTTTTATTTCGTTTCTTCAAAAACAAAAGTTTCAATTTTTTTTATTTTTTATTTAAAATTATTCTATATTTTCCCTCTCTGTGGTTTTTACACAGAATACCCTTAGAATCCTACATTTTGTCCCCGCTGTTATTCTTAAACATTTCATCTTGAATATTATTAGAAAATTGACCTTTACTAACCGTATTTTTTGAAAAAATTTTCTTCAAAGAAAATGGTCCTAAGAAATTCTCTTGGAAGTTTCTTAATTTAGAATATTTTTATTTGTGCTTCAATAACTATGTGCTTAAACTCTTTAGTCTTTTCCTTCAAGAAAATGATTTTTTTGTTTTTTTTTTTAACAAAACTTTTCTTAAGCAGATTCTAAAGAAAAATTTTAGCAACATTTCTTGTAATCTTAGTCCACAAAATCTGTACTTTTTAAAAGGGTTTTTCTCCTAAATTAGTATTATTTTTCCTGGAGAAGGACTTACTTCTCCTGAAGAAGGGTACATTTTTGTAGTTTTCGACCAGACAGCTTGTACTGTCTAAAACAAATCCTGCAGATATCCTGAACTAACCGGAACTAACTTATATTAACCTGAAGTAGATTTCTTAAGTTCAAAATTCGCCCGCTCGTTCATATATAAAAAAAAATAAATTGTAGGAGGTGAACAAAAAAAATCTTCAAAAAAACTCTGAAGCTGTTACAAACCTGGAAATTTCAGTGACGGCCCACTAAAACGTTGGTGAATTTGAAGTAAAACTCAGATCACTAATATGACCAACACGTGTCCCATCCTAACACCAGTATACAGGGCAAAATGTCTATTTTCTTCTGATTTTAAAGGTGCTCAAGAAAATATCGCAACTGGTTACGTAAATAGTATTTTTACGTACACCATCCACGCCACTGTTTCCACAATGAATAATCTTTTTCTAAGTCCCTCTGGGCGTGTTCCAATTTTCGCAGTAATATTCCCTGAGACAACAAAAATTTTATATTTTATGTACAACAGTTCTAGTGGTAAATTTTAATAAGCTCGATAATCGAGGAGTTTTAGCACCTACCAACAAAGAATAGCGACTAAGGGGTCGATAAAAAGTGAGCGTGATGGTTGTTTCTAAAGGAAACTGATACGAAGACATTCGGCAAAGAGCTTAAGCTTAAGAAGTGGTTATAAGGTGGTAACGGTTGTTGAAAAATAACATTTTTTTCTGTCCTAGTTGCAAAAACTCCGCAAGAATCACTATTATAAGCACAGTAAAAGCTGTGAATATAGGTAGATTTATTGGTTTAGGTATAATAACAGCAATTTTCGGTTTTTTCTTATGCCCAAGCCGTGGGCTATCCGCAGCTAATCATGCGGTCATATATGAACTAGATCAATGGTTTTTATTTGAGTTTTATTCGAGTGTTTTGTTGATAAAACGTAATGGATTGGAATAAATTCGAAACGAAAAAATCATCAAACAAGTCGTACCAGGACTTAATTAATATGATCGAGGCCTTCGCTGTACGCATTTTTCTATTTATAAGTCGAAAAAAAAACATTGTTAGCTATTAGCAACAATTTTTCACGTGGAAATTTCTTACAGGAACTGTCTGTGTTTTTTTATTTAAACGGCCTATTACTTTTTACGTATGCCAATCGATGATGGACCTTTGATCAACGCAACCTTGAAGCCTGCTATTTTCCTTACCAAAACAACTAAAATTGAAAGTGAGAGGATGCTCTAAATTGCGCTAATAATAAATGATAGTAGAGTTAAGTCAACATGGCTGGATCTAAATCACATTCCATCAGGAACTATTCGACCTTTGGGGTTTCTTGTTATACGCGTGCTACTTCCTGATTCTTTCATGTTTTATTAATAAGGTTTATGATATTTTTACAATACCTTAATAATAATTAAAATAAAAGAGTTTAGAGGTCACAATAAATAAGAAACGTACGTAAAGGTGAGACCACACGTAACGAACCAAAAGTCACTTCCTATTGAAGCAATTGAAGCAGCAAAGTCAACTCTAATTACTCCAATGTTTTCTTAATACTCTCGGTTAGTACAGGTACTCATGCTAATCCCCTCGATTCATCAAATACGAAGCCGCACATCAAACGAGACCGGCCATCCCATCGAAACGGCCCTTCAACTATTTGCTCTTCCTGTATATACAAAGTGGAAACTCCTCTTCAGTATATATTGTATAAATAACTCGATTTGAAAACGTAGATATTGTTTGACTAACACACTTATGTTCTCGTCCACTGCAATACACCATAGATTAAACAAATGGGAAATGTCGAGTAAAAATGGTCAAATGTCAGTTAGTTCTACATCAGCAGGGAGCCGCTACTGCAACACAGTGGTTTGATGGTTCAGGTGTATTTTATTTATTTATTTTTTTATAAAATAGTTTTAAACGTGCTACTAAAATAAGTCCTCAATTAATTTTTTAACTGGACTATTTATTTATAACGCTATGACTTACTACTTTGTGGTGGTTTCTATCAAAAGTAGGTACTAACTACCTTGTAGTTACGTCTATTTTTAAACAATAAACCGGTTTTATGTTATTCCAATTGCGTAATATCAGGGCCGCGACATTAAACATTGCTATTTTGTTGTTCAGTCCAATATTGAAATATTTTGTAGGCTTTCAAAGTCCAGAAGAATAGCTTTCCGTATTTCCCATAATGCATGATTCGGTCTTAATTTCATCATACTTCACTTACCACACGAAAAGCTGGCAAGTCAGTTCATTTGTCAAAACTCAATATACGATAGAGCTTCTCTAGAACCTGCGGATCCTCAATCTTCACTTTGCTCTTGCTGAGGTTCTTGCGCAGGATTTCGTAGTACGAAGGAGGTGCATTCAAATGCTCTGAGGGATTTTTAACCGATTTTGGTTTTATTCCTAACGTGCATTTATCCAAAAATCCAAGTTTGCCTTTTAAAACGCTTTAAATAATTTCAAGCCGATTTTCGGTTTATTCCTAACCTGCATTTGTCAAAAAATGTCAAATTTGCATATTTGACGGCTTTGCGCCATTTTTAACCTATTCTAGCCCCAGTGTTCTTACCTCAACTTCACAAAAATCCCCAAATTTGAATTTTTGGACGCTTTGTAGTAATTTTAACCGATTTTGGTTCTATTCATAACGTGCATTTTTCAAAAAACTGCAAGTTTGCATTTTTAAAAATTTTTACTAATTCCAAGCCGATTTTTTCTATATTCCTAACCTGCATTTGTCAAAAAATTCCAAATTTGCATCTTTAAATGTTTTAAGTAATTTCAAACCGATGTTGGCCGTAACTTTAACCTTAGTTTTTCCGAAATTTTTTAATTTGCATTTTTAAATGCTTTGAGTCATTTTTAACTGATTTTACACACAATCTTATCTCAAATTTTTCCAAATTTGTGTTGTTATAGGCTTTTAATCAGTTTAGCTTTAATCCTAACCTGACTTTCTCAAAAACTACAAATTTTCATTTTTCAGCGTTTTGTGTCATTCAAGTTTGAAAATAGCGAACTCCAAGTCAACAGTCTCAAATTTATTTTCAAGTTCTTTGGCTACATGTTTCGCCTAAAAAGGCATCATCTGGCCGCTAACTAAACACACGTTAAAATTGCTGACGTGTTATTTTGGTTGCGGCCTGATGATGCTTGTTTAGGCAAAACATGTAGCCAAAGAATTAGAAAATAAATTTGAAACTGTTGACTTGGAGTTCGCTATTTTCAAACTTGACTTTCAAAAATTGACTTTTTTTACAGTTTTGTGTCATGTTGCATTTCAAACAAAAATTTAATTTTATAAAAAAAGAAAACAAATTAGGAGTTATTAATCAGTTAAAGCAGTTTTGCCCGATTTTGTCCTAAAATGAAATTTCTCCCAAAAGATCATAAGGCCGCAACCAAAATAAAAGTTAAAATTGTTGTCGCGTTTTTTTTCTTGCTGCCTGATGATGCCTGTTTAGGCGAAACATGTAGCCAAAGAAGTTGAAAATAAATTTGAGACTGTTGACTTGGTTCGCTATTTTCCAGCATGAACTTAGACCAATCTCTTAGAGAAAAAGTGGACTTTTTCTACGGTTTTGTGTCATGTTGAAGTCATCTAGAACTGGTGTTTGAGTTTCACATATTCAATGAAACTCAATGCTCTTACCGAAAATATGATATCCTGAATGTTAAATGCTATGTGCTGAATGCCAGAACTGCCGTTATAGTCCACGTATTCCTATGGATTTCGCTCTTCTTTTTTCCTAGAGCGGGCTCGTTTATTGGTATCTATATGGTTGAAATGTTCACAAGTTAAGTTTGTTATGAGACACTGTCAGTAAAGTACCTTTATATTTTCTTCCCAATTGGCCATAAAAGTTGCTAAAGCAGCTTTTCCTTGAATTCGTCCCTTGTTGGGATTTTTATCCCAAATGGCTCTTTCAGACTCAGCTGATTGCGTGGGCGCCCCTCCTGCGACAGGACAGCCGGGATGTCCCGTTGAATGAGGATGGCGCTCTGCGTGTGACCTCTTCCCACGGCTGTGTCCTTCCGCTGGCCGCAGCAATCTATCTTCCTGCAGGACGCCATCCCCTCCCTCTTAACCCAGATTGGAAGCTCCAGAAATTCATTAAGGGCTGGTACCGGTGTTTTTTTTTCATTATGGCCAGGCCCCTGAAGGCCCTTTCACAGTCCCCTGGTCTACCCATCTCCATTCCACCAGGGCCCTCAGTCTGCAGTGTCCAGGAAGGATTCCTACAAAGTCTCCCAGGCACTGCCGGTTTCCTCCAAGAAGCCACGAGGCCTTGGATCTATCCGGGTTAGGGTAGATTTCCTTGGTCTACATATTCCTGATTGTGTCCAGGTTGTCCTTGTACTCTCCCATGCCCAGTTCTTTTTTTTTAACAAAAGATGCATTTGACAGATTTGACGCAGCAATTTTACATTCAATTTCAATAGATACAGACATAGAACTTTTTGAGTAGAACTTGATGGCGTATCTACGCCGTTTCCAACTGTGATTCAAAAATTAGCAAGTTTAATTCAGAACAAATAAAGTATAATTCAAAATAGTCAAGTACAATTCAGAAACTATCACATTTAATTCAGAATAGTCAATTGTAATTCAAAAACCTTCACTTGTAATTCAGAATAGTCAACTGTAATTCGCAAAGCGTTAGGGTGCCTCATTTTCGAAAGTTTTTGGTTGTACTTCTGTTAATTTTAAGTTAAAAAAATGTGCGTTTCACGCACACATGTACAACCTGGGCCTATTTTTCAAACAAAGATGAGGTTGACAAATTTTACGTAGCCATTTTGCATCCAGTTTCAACAGATGCAAGGTGATTTTGAAAATTCTGAATTTTGGGACCCCACTCGTATCTCTGCCAGCAGTAAAGATAGAGATAAAGTAAAAAAGGGCGATATAGAAAAATTCGGAATAGTCAAGTCTAATTCAGAAAACATCAAACGTAATTCAGAAAGCGTCAATTGTAATTGAGAATGGTCAAGTGTAGTTTGGAAATTCAAGTATAACTCAGAAAACATCATGTCCAGGGTGTCTCATTGTCGAAGGTTTTTGGTTGTATCTCTGTTAATCTTAAAGTTAGAAAGGTAGGGTTCACGCTCACACGCCCAACCTGGGCTTCTTTTTGAAACAGAAGATGACGTTGACAGATTTGACGCAGCCATTTTGCATTCAATTTCAATAGATATAGTGTGATTTTTTAAATTCTGCATTTTGGGACCTTCTTTAGATCTCGGCCAGCAGTAAAGATAGACATAAACTAAATGAAGGGCGATTATAGAACTTTCTAAGTAGAACTTAATAGCGTAACTACACCGTTTTCAACTCTAATTCTCTAGCAAAGTAGAAAGTGTAATTCAAAACAAATCAAGGGTAATTAAGAATAGTAGAGTGTAAATCAGAAACCGTCCCTTGTAGTTCAGATTGGTCAACTGTAAAAACATCAAGTGTAATTCGGAATAGTCAAGTGTAATTCAGAAACCGTCACATGTAATTCAGAATAGTCAATTGTAATTCATAAATTATTAAGTGTAATTTAGAAAAGTCAAGTGTAATTGAGAAACCGTCACTTGTAATTCAGAATAGTGAACTGTAATTCGGAAAGCATCAAGTGTATTTGGGAATAACCAAGTGTAATTCAGAAAACGTCACATGTAATTCAGAATAGTCAATTGTAATTCATAAATTATTAAGTGTAATTTAGAAAAGTCAAGTGTAATTGAGAAACCGTCACTTGTAATTCAGAATAGTGAACTGTAATTCGGAAAGTATCAAGTGTAATTCGGAATAATCAACTGTAATTCAGAAAACAACAAATGTATTTCAGAGAGATTTGACGCAGCTATTTTGCATTCAATTTCAACAGATATAGGGTGAATTTGAAAATTCTGCATTTTGGACCGCCCTCGTATCTCGGTCAGCACTAAAGCCATCGCCTTGTTGGGATGTTGATTCCAAATGGCGGTTTCAGTCTCAGCTGACCGCGTGGGCGCCCCTCCTGCGACAGGACAATTGGGATGTCCCGCTGAATGATGCTGGCGACTTTCTCATACCTGTGTCCTTCCACTGGCCGCAGCGCAATCAATCCTCCTGTAGGACGCCATCGCCTCCCTCTTAACCCCGATTGAAAGCTCCATCAGACTCAGTAAGGCATTGAGTGCTGCTCCCGGTGTTGTTCTGAATGCACCCGTTATGGCTAAGCCCTAAGGCCCTTTTCACAGTCCCCCGGGCTACCCATATCTACTCCACCAGAGCCCTCATTCCTTCCACGAGTCGAATCGTTCCTCTACTGAAGTAGAGTATCCCGTCCCATTTCAGAGTCGGAAGCTCCTCTCGATGAAGAAAAGCGGCTCCAAGTGTCCTATGGCGCAGCCGCTCCCACCTATGCCACACTCTCAGAAAGTGGTACGACAACTCTTCCCCTACCCCACAGTGGATGCAGAGTGGACTGTTAGCCATTGCTAGGAGGTGCATGTGCTTGTTTAGCCTGCAGTGACCAGTAAGGATTCCTATAAGGTCTCCCAGGTACTGCCAGCTTCTCCCAAGAAGCCACAACTCCTTGGATCTATCCGGGTCAGGGAAGATTTTCTTGGTCTGTCTGTGTCCAGTTTGCCCCTGTACCCTCCCACGCCCACTCATTTGTGAGTGTAAGCGACGCACCTTTTACTTACTCCTAGATGTGGCTCTGGGCCAGTAAAGCATGTTTGAGAACCCCGCTTGGCCGATTGCCCCTATGTCCAGGAACCTATCCCAGACTTATCCTTTTTATTTCTGGCAATGACTCTAGAGCATCCCTGCAGTCCTGAACAAGCTTTGAACTCGTTCCGCTCCTGCAGATGGTTCGCCTGACTGTCGGAGTAGATGTAGATGTCCTGCTCTGCTCCCTGTCTGACTTCTGTTCGTGTGGCCACCTCGAGTATTCCAAACACCTCCGCCTGGAAAGCCATCGTGTCGCTTCCCAAGGGGAAGAAATAACTGATTATTCTCAGGTTGCTGAAGCAGCTCTTCTTTGAATTCGTTCCTTGTTGGGATGTTTATCTCAAATGGCTCTTCTAGTCTCAGCTGATCGCATGGGCACCCCTCCTGCGACAGGACAATGAGGCTGAATGAGGCTGGCGATCTGCGTGTGACACATTCCCATAGCTGTGTCCTTCCACTGGCCGCAGCAATCCATCCTCCTACAGGACGCCATCGCCTCCCTCTTAACCCAGATTGGAAGCTCCGGCAGACCCAGTAAGGCGTTGAGTGCTGCTCAAGGTGTTGTTCTGAATGCACCCGTTCTGGCTAGAGGCCCTCCTCAAAGTCCCTTGGGCTACCCATCCCCACTCCATTAGGGCTCTCATTCCCCCACTCTAATGAAGAAGAGTCTCCCGTCCCATTTCAGAGTCGGAAGCTTCTCTCGATGAAGAAAAGCGGCTCCAAGTGTTCTATGGCGCAATCGCGCCCGCCTATGGCACACTCCCAGAAAGTGGTACGACGCCTCTTCCCCTGCCCTACAGTGGGTGCAGAGTGTACTGTCAGCTATTTATAAAAGGTGCATGTGCCTGTTTAGCCTGCAGTGTCCAGTAAGGATTCCTATTAGGTCTTCCCAGCATTGCCGGCTTCTCCCAAGAAGCCACAAGGCCTTGGATCTATCCGGGTTAGGGTAGAGTTCCTTTGTCTCTCTCCATATGACTGTGTCCAGTTTGTTCTTGTACTCTCCCATGCCCACTCATTTAGAGTGTGAGAGACGTACCTTTTACTTACTGCTAGACATGGCTCTGGTCCAGTAAAGCATGTCTGGGAACGTCGCTTGGCCGATTTGGTGCAAGCTCGTTCCCCTCGATGCCCCTATGTCCAGGAACCCATCCCAGAGTAACTCTTTTTGTTTCTGCCAGTGACTAGAGCTTCCCTGCAGTCCTGAATGAGCTTTGAACTCTTTCAGCTCCTGCAGATGGCTCGCAAAGCCGCCTGACTGTCGGAGTAGATGTAAATGTCCTGCTCTGCTCCCTGTCTGACTTTTGTTCGTGTGGCCACCTGGAGTATTGCAAATACCTCGGCCTGAAAAAACGTCATGGGGCTTTTCAAGGGGTCCCCACCCTCTATATGGCCTGCTTTGTATATTCCGGCTCCTGACAACTACGTATTAGGTATTCTTGATCCGTCTGTATGCCATACCTCATTACTCTCAAAAGCTTTCTGAAGCGTCAGCTCTTCCTTGGATTCGTTCTTGTTGGGATGTTTATCCCAAATGGCTATTTTAGTCTCATCTGATCGCGTGGGCGCCCCTCCTGCGACAGGACAATCGTTATGGCTAGGCAGTAGGTTATCCTCGGTTGGATTACCGCAGTGTAGATCAAGTGCAGAACGTGTGGCTTTAGACCCCACTTTCTGCCCACTGCCCGCTGATAGTTACCCCCAGGTACTTAGCCTCAGGCTTTAGTAGCAGAGGTTCACCGTATATCGTGTGTGAGCGGAGTCCTGTGGTTTTCTTTCTTTTCGTGTAGAGCACAAGCTCTGTCTTGCCAGGGTTGACTGACAGTCCCGTCTCGGTACACATTTTTTGGGCTAAATTTTTATTTTTTGTATTACGTCCTCTTGAGAAAGAGGGGTCAGCCATTAAACCTATTTTACCCCGGAAAACTATGACAGGAGTTCTTGCTGAAATTGAGACAAATAGGATGTGGTAAAAGACTTCTAAACTCATTACAAATGATGCAGAATGCAACAAAAAAATGTAAATTGCAGACAGAATATTAAAATGAAATATTTTTTTTTCATTTTGTAATCTCACAAATATAAAAAACAAAAAGAAGAAATGGAGGTTTACTTTCATTGACCAACGGTTTACTTATAGCATTAAGATCCAAATTTTTTGGCGCTGATGATGGCCTTTGTGCCGAAACCGGTCCGCCAATAAAGGATTTTAAAGAAAATTGCACGAAGTATACACTCTCCCACACCTATCTACTTCATAGCATTAAGGACGTTCAAACGGTCTTCCACTTAAGTCATTAGCAAAACCAGCAGGAAACTTAACGCCGAAAATAAGAAGCATTTCCGATAAAAAGGAAGAAAATATTAATCACAGAAAGTCCTTACTGTTTTAAATAGCATAACACGAATAAGTAGGCGTGCTCTGTTCGAATTCCCTTAACAAAACAATTCAGGAAGGGAAAGATTAAGGTCGTTAGAACAGGTGCAGTTTTTGAACTTGCACTAAGTAGGTAAAACTAGAAGATTAGTTAGAGTAAAATAATTTTTGTCACATACAGAGTGGATTGTGGATTAGTAAGAGTAAAATAAATTTTGTCACATACAGAGTGGATTAATACTATTTCTTCAAAAATCAATTGACACAGGTGGGCTCTCAAAGTTTAATCCAAATCATGAGTCGATGTTTTAAATTCGAAAATACAATTTTCTTTAGCAGGAAAATAACGAAATGACTCAAATTTAATTTTGAAGCCACTTTGTGTTCATTAGAAAACGTCATCTAGAAGCCTGTGAATTTTGGATGGAAAAAAATAAAATAGTCAAACCAAATGAATTTTTGTTCTGTTGTCCTTTCCTTTTGACATTTCACAGCCAACTAAATGAAGTTTCCAAATGATCACCCCCTATATACTGAATTTATTCAATGAGAAGCAGTTCACTGCATACCTATTTTGTGACCTTAGCAAAGCCTTTGACTGCGCCTACCAATGTTGATCCGATACCAAAATGATGTATCAATGTTGGTTTAGTCCTGGTGCTGATGTCTCTAATAATTGTTTAATCATATGCGTAACATAGAGATTTTAGACTATAAGTGAGAGATAACTGCAAAAATTAATAATTTTAGGGAAACGTTCACAGAGCTCTTTAACCAAGAAGAATAACTATGAATATAGAAAATATGAATTTTATCAACAAACACTGGAAAAGGTAATTCTTTTTTGAAGAAATTTTCAAATTATCAAAAAAAACGTAGTTTTTGTGGGTGATTTTACGACTTAAAAAAAATTTAAATGAAGAAATCCAAGAATTTTTATGACAAGAAAGCTTTTTCGTAATAGCAGTTTCTGGGAACTAAAAGTGCAAAAATCGTATAGTTTAAAAAAAATAGAATATAGAGATACACCTCCAAGGGAGTGAATTTAGAAAATATAGAATGAGATTATTTTAGAATATTTTATTTTGATTGAAGAACTGCAAAAGTTAACTGTTTACAGAAAATGATAAATTTTAGAAACTGATTAAAAAAAGACTTCTATAAAATAGCAACTGTGTCGACTTACACTCAAAAATAATCAAAAATACCGGTGTTATACTTTCCAAAAATAAATATGAATTTAGAAACGGCAGAAATGACGTCATTTAGACTTCATCATTGGTAGATCATTTTGGTGTTAGATCAACACTGGCAGGCGCAGTCAAAGGCCTTGCTAAGGTCACAAATTATACATGCAGAGTGAATTGATTCTTTAGGGAGTTTCGAACTAACCTGATTCATCATGAAAATGAAACAAAAAATTTAAAAAAAAATCAGGTTTTGGTTCAAAATTCAGTTTCAGTCATTTTGCAATTTTTCTGCGAAAAATAGTTGTATTCTCAAACTCTCGTCGTTTGGATCATTACTATAAAAAACATTTTTAGCTTCTTTTATATTTTTTTTTCAAAAAAGTTAAATAATTCGTACGAATAGTAGCAAACAATGGAGCACAAAGTAAAGAACAACTTGTCGAAATGTAATCTCTAAATATAAAAGAAAAAAAACAAGAAATGGGGGTTTGCTTTCATTGACCAACGGTTTACCGATACTATTAGAGCCGTTCAAACGGTCTTCCACTTAAGACATTAGCTAAACCAGCAGAAAACTTAACGCCGAGAAAAGAAGCATTCCCGATAAAAAGAAAGAAAATATTAATCACAGAAATTCATTACTGTTTTAAATAACATAACACGAATAGGCCTCGTAACAAAATAATTTAGGAAGGGAAAGATTAAGGTCGTTAGAACAGGTGTAGTTTTCGAACTTGCACTAAGTAGGTAAAACTAGAAGATTAGTAAGAGTAAAATAAATTTTGTCACATACAGAGTGGATTAATGATATTTCTTAAAGGATCATTTAACACAGGTGGGCTCTCAAAGTTTAATCCAAATCATGAGTCGATGTTCTAACGCTCTTATTGGTTTCCAGAAAATACAACTGTCTTCCGCAGGAAAATTGCGAAAATACTGTAATTGAATGTTGAAACCGCAATCTGCAACTTTTTAAAAGTTTTGACCTGATTGCTATAGTGATCCATTTCTGAGTCAGTTGCTCATCTGACAGCTCAGGTTGGAAGGAACGTAAAGTCAATTTGAAATACTCAAAGCGAGGAAAATCGGTCGAAAATAGGGAAAATTTCTATAACAGGCAAAAATGATCTTGTGTTCATTAGAAAAAGTCATCTAGAAGGCTCTGAATTTTTGACAGAAAATATTTTGCCCTTTTCTTTGATTCCAACGTACCGACATTGGAACGTTGGAACTTGCTCTATATACTGAATGTATTCAATGAGAAGCACAGTAGCAGAAATGTAGAAAATACACCTCCAAGGGAGTGAATTTAGAAAATATAGAATGAGATTATTTTAGAACATTCTACTTTGATCTACAAAAGTTAACTCTTTAAAGAAAATGATAAATTTTAGAAACTGATTAAAACAAGACTTCTATAAAATAGCAATTGTGTCGACTTAAACTAAAAAATAACCAAAAATAACGGTGTTACATCTTCCAAGAAGAAAAATGAATTTAAATACAGCAGAAATGACGTCATTTAGACTCCATCATTGGTAGACCATTTTGGTATTAGATCAACACTGGTAGGCGCAGTCAAAAGCCTTACTAAGGTCACAAATTATACATGCAGTGAATTGATTCTTTAGGGAGTTTCGAACTAACTTGATTCATCATAAAAATGAAATCAAAAATTAAAAAAAAATAAGGTTTTGGTTCAAAATTCAGTTTCAGTCTTTCTGCAAATTTTCCTGCGAAAAATAGTTGTATTCTCAAACTCTCGTCGTTTGGATCATTACTGTAAAATATATTTTTAGTTTTTATTTTTTTCAAAAACGTTAAATAATTCGTACATAATTCTACCAGCACTCTGAATAATTATTATTATAATAATCATTAATGATTACACAGCACAATAGTAGCGAACAATGGAGCACAAAGTAAAGAACAACTTGTCGAAGTGATAATTCAATAGGCGTTTTAAAACGGGCAAATAGAAATACCCATGCATTATGGGGATATTAAAGTGGACTCCTAAATAGTGGTTGTCTATCATGGCGTAACGGAACATGGGCCTCAAACGTGTGTGATGACTAAACACTTGAGTGCACGACTACGAAAATATTCGGTGTACGTATCAAAGACAACAATACGGTTTGTTTAGAAATTACATTTCTGCAACTGTTAAAAGATAATTGTTAAGTGGACAGCAAACATCGCTGAGGTGTATTTACAGTAATTTATTAAAATTGTGTTTTTTGAGGTAATAAATAAATAAATAATAAAAATGCACTATACGGTTGAGTACAAAAGCCCATTAATCTGCTTATAAACAACAACAGCAAAAAGTGCTGCAACATTCGATTACGAGTGAGACGACTCAATCAAGTGGTACCAGGAAATTTAATAAAGACCGTGTGATTTTCATGATTCATAAATTTTATGCACCTTTTTTCGTTCTTCCAATGTTTGTTTTCGTTAATCCCGTGGTTGCACGGATTTAGCGTTCAGCCTTATTTGTTTATAAACAATCAGGTTTGCTGCACTTCATTAATTTTTTTAATCCTGCTTTCTTGACGAGCCAATTTAGGCCAGTTCTTCGAATTTTGCAGTAGTTGATGAGAAATGCACTATTAAAACCACTATGTGCCACATTCGTCCGACGGCCATACCGGCATTCATGGACATATAAATAAAATATTATGATGATGATGACAGTAAACCGGCCATCTTAATCAACTGGCTCGGGCGTGAGAAAATTCTATGCCCAGTGGCTAAATGTGGAACATCGTTTTTTCAGCCATCTTATCCGGTGTTCACCTATTAAAACGGTTTTTAATCGATATATCTCATTCGCATTACGGTTGCATTATCTGGCTGCAGGAAAAAAAATAAGAAAGCGCAATGGAAATAGCATAACACGTCCGTTCACACACAATGTCTGCATATGAATGACTAATATTTTACAGGTTTCGAAAATAAATAATGAATCGAACGAAAAAGGAATTTCTTGTAGATATGGTGCAAAAAGGAATGGGCCACAATCTAAGAGACAGACAAGTGCTTGAGTAAGAAATGGCTTAGTTATGCGTATACAAAGACAGCGAAATGGCTTTATTAAGGTTTCAAGATAAGACACATTGAAATTGTTTATATCGTTGCGCGAAGATCTAAGTGCAACAGAAAAATTCCTTGTCTGTACGTTCTTTGTCTCTTCTAGTTTCTATTTATTCTAAAATTTTTATATTTTCGAAAGTAGTCGTTAAAAAGGAATTTTTAACCGTGCTAGAGGCGTCAGCTCTAAAAATCGTAGACACTTCTTTTTTAGTGGCAGCATGCCCGGCTCTATAAGGGTGGTGGGTTCCTTTCCCATTGCTGCTAACTTTTTTTTCTAAACTAAAATCAAATCCATATTCTTTAGAAAACCGTAAAACCACATTTTGAACTCGTTACTCGCGAGTAAAAGCCCAAATTTATTTATTAAATCATTACTTTGAAATCAAGTCCAAGAATGCGTCTTTATATTTGGAAAATGGTAAAATTTGTTTTTAACTCGTTACTCGCGAGTAAATGCTTAAATTATTTGATTAAATCATTACTTGGTTTGTATAACACCCAAGCACAGTCGCTGGTCTTAAAATGCATCAGTTATTTGAAATATAGGAAAACTCAATTTTGAACTAGTTACTCGCGAGTCAAAAGCTTGAGCTATTTCATTAAATTATCACTTTGATGATATATGTAAGCAAAGCGGATAGTTTTAAAGCAAAAAATTCGTTGTTTTTAAAAGTAGTAAAACTTGAATTTAAACTTGTTACTCGCGAGTCAAAGCTCGAACTATTTCATTACCTCATTACTTTGATGATATATATAACCAAAGCGGATAGTTTTAAAAAAACAAATTCGTTCTTTTTAAAAGTAGTAAAACTTGATTTTAAACTTGTTACTCGCGAGTCAAAGCTCGAATTAATTTAGTAAATCCATATTTTGTGAATATACTTAAGTAAAACTGGTAGTTGTAGAACAACAAATCCGTATTTTTTTAAATAGAAAGACGGGTAGTTATAGAAAAACAAATCACTATTTTTTTAAATAGAGAAACTCGATTTTAATTTTGTTACTCGCGAGTCAAAGCTCGAACTATTTCAATACATCATCACTTTGATGATGTATATAAGCAAAACGGATAGATTTAAAACAACAAATTCGTATTTTTGAAAAGTAGTAAAACTTGATTTGACACATAGTTTGTGAATATACTTAAGTAAAATGGGTAGTTATAGAACAACAAATCTGTATTTTTTTAAATAGAAAAACTAGATTTTAAACTTGTTACTCGCGAGTCAAAGCTCGAACTATTTCAATACATCATCACTTTGATGATATATATAAGCAAAGCGCCTAGTTTTAAAACAATAAATTCGTATTTTTTAAAAGTAGTAGAACATGATTTTAAACTTGTTACTCGCGAGTCAAAGCTCGAATTAATTCAGTAAATCAATATTTTGTGAATATACTTAAGTAAAACGGGTAGTTGTAGAACAACAAATCCGTATTTTTTTAAATAGAAAAACTAGATTTTAAACTCGTTACTCGCGAGTCAAAGCTCGAATTATTTCATTAAATCATCACTTTGATGATATATATAAGCAAAGCGAATAGTTTTAAAACAAGAAATTTATATTTTTTAAAAGAATTAAAACTTGATTTTAAACTTGTTACCCGCGAGTCACAGCTCGAATTAATTCAGTAAATCAATATTTTATGAATATACTTAAGTAAAACGAGTAGTTATAGAACAACAAATCTGTATTTTTTTAAATCGAAATACTTGATTTTAAACTCGTTACTCGTTACTCGCGAGTCAAAGCTCGAACTGTTTCATTACATCATCACTTTGATGATATATATAAGCAAAGCGGATAGTTTTAAAACAACAAATTCGTATTTTTTAAAAGTATTAGAACATGATTTTAAACTTGTTACTCGCGAGTCAAAGCTCGAATTAATTCAGAAAATCCATATTTTGTGAATATACTTAAGTAAAATGGGTAGTTATAGAACAACAAATCTGTATTTTTTTTAAATAGAGAAACTCGATTTTAAACTCGTTACTCGCGAGTCAAAGCTCGAATTATTTCATTACATCATCATTTTGATGATATTTATAAGCAAAGCGGAGAGTTTTAAAACAACAAATTTATATTTTTTAAAAGTATTAAAACTTGATTTTAAACTTGTTACCCGCGAGTCACAGCTCGAATCAATTCAGTAAATCAATATTTTGTGAATATACTTAAGTAAAACGGGTAGTTGTAGAACAACAAATCCGTATTTTTTAAAATAGAAAAACTAGATTTTAAACTCGTTACTCGCGAGTCAAAGCCCGAATTATTTCATTAAATCATCACTTTGATGATATATATAAGCAAAGCGGATAGTTTTAAAACAACAAATTTATATTTTTTAAAAGTATTAAAACTTGATTTTAAACTTGTTACCCGCGAGTCACAGCTTGAATTAATTCAGTAAATCAATATTTTATGAATATACTTAAGTAAAACGAGTAGTTATAGAACAACAAATCTGTATTTTTTTAAATAGAAATACTCGATTTTAAACTCGTTACTCGCGAGTCAAAGCTCGAACTGTTTCATTACATCATCACTTTGATGATATATATAAGCAAAGCGGATAGTTTTACAACAACAAATTCGTATTTTTTAAAAGTATTAGAACATGATTTTAAACTTGTTACTCGCGAGTCAAAGCTCGAATTAATTCAGAAAATCCATATTTTGAATATACTTAAGTAAAATGGGTAGTTATAGAACAACAAATCTGTATTTTTTTTTAAATAGAGAAACTCGATTTTAAACTCGTTACTCGCGAGTCAAAGCTCGAATTATTTCATTACATCATCATTTTGATGATATTTATAAGCAAAGCGGAGAGTTTTAAAACAACAAGTTCGTTCTTTTTAAAAGTAGTAAAACTTGATTTTAAACTTGTTACTCGCGAGTCAAAGCTCGAATTAATTCAGTAAATCAATATTTTGTGAATATACTTAAGTAAAACGGGTAGTTGTAGAACAACAAATCCCTATATAGTTTTTAAATAGAAAAACTAGATTTTAAACTCGTTACTCTCGAGTCAAAGCTCGAATTATTTCATTAAATCATCGCTTTGATGATATATATAAGCAAAGCGGATAGTTTTAAAACAACAAATTTATATTTTTTAAAAGTATTAAAACTTGATTTTAAACTTGTTACCCGCGAGTCACAGCTCGAATTAATTCAGTAAATCAATATTTTGTGAATATACTTAAGTAAAACGAGTAGTTATAGAACAACAAATCTGTATTTTTGTAAATAGAAATACTCGATTTTACACTTGTTACTCGCGAGTCAAAGCTCGAATTGTTTCATTACATCATCACTTTGATGATATATATAAGCAAAGCGGATAGTTTTAAAACAACAATTTCGTATTTTTTTAAAGTATTAGAACATGATTTTAAACTTGTTACTCGCGAGTCAAAGCTCGAATTAATTCAGTAAATCAATATTTTGTGAATATACTTAAGTAAAACGAGTAGTTATAGAACAACAAATCTGTATTTTTTTTAAATAGAAATACTCGATTTTAAACTCGTTAATCGCGAGTCAAAGCTCGAATTATTTCATTACATCATCATTTTGATGATATTTATAAGCAAAGCGGAGAGTTTTAAAACAACAAGTTCGTTCTTTTTAAAAGTAGTAAAACTTGATTTTAAACTTGTTACTCGCGAGTCAGAGCTCGAATTAATTCAGTAAATCAATATTTTGTGAATATACTTAAGTAAAACGGGTAGTTGTAGAACAACAAATCCGTATTTTTTTAAATAGAAAAACTAGATTTTAAACTTGTTACTCGCGAGTCAAAGCTGGAATTATTTCATTAAATCATCACTTTGATGATATATATAAGCAAAGCGGATAGTTTTAAAACAACAAATTCGTTCTTTTTAAAAGTAGTAAAACTTGATTTTAAACTTGTTACTCGCGAGTCAAAGCTCGAATTAATTCAGTAAATCAATATTTTGTGAATATACTTAAGTAAAACGGGTAGTTGTAGAACAACAAATCCGTATTTTTTTAAATAGAAAAACTAGATTTTGAACTCGTTACTCGCGAGTCAAAGCTGGAATTATTTCATTAAATCATCACTTTGATGATATATATAAGCAAAGCGGATAGTTTTAAAACAACAAGTTCGTTCTTTTTAAAAGTAGTAAAACTTGATTTTAAACTTGTTACTCGCGAGTCAAAGCTCGAATTAATTCAGTAAATCCATATTTTGTGAGTATACTTAAGTAAAATGGGTAGTTATAGAACAACGAATATGTAGCTTTTTTTAAATAGAGAAACTCGATTTTAAACTCGTTACTCGCGAGTCAAAGCTCGAACTATTTCAATACATCATCATTTTAATGATATTTCTAAGCAAAGCGGATAGTTTTAAAACAACAAATTCGTACTTTTAAAAGTAGTAAAACTTTATTTTAAACTTGTTACTCGCGAGTCAAAGCTCGAATTAATTCAGTAAATCAATATTTTGTGAATATACTTAAGTAAAACGGGTAGTTGTAGAACAACAAATCCGTATTTTTTTAAATAGAAATACTCGATTTTAAACTCGTTACTCGCGAGTCAAAGCTCGAACTGTTTCATTACATCATCACTTTGATGATATATATAAGCAAAGCGGATAGTTTTAAAACAACAAATTCGTATTTTTTAAAAGTATTAGAACATGATTTTAAACTTGTTACTCGCGAGTTAAAGCTCGAATTAATTCAGAAAATCCATATTTTGTGAATATACTTAAGTAAAATGGGTAGTTATAGAACAACAAATCTGTATTTTTTTTAAATAGAGAAACTCGATTTTAAACTCGTTACTCGCGAGTCAAATCTCGAATTATTTCATTACATCATCATTTTGATGATATTATAAGCAAAGCGGAGAGTTTTAAAACAACAAGTTCGTTCTTTTTAAAAGTAGTAAAACTTGATTTTAAACTTGCTACTCGCGAATCAAAGCTCAAATTAATTCAGTAAATAAATATTTTGTGAATATACTTAAGTAAAACGAGTAGTTATAGAACAACAAATCTGTATTTTTTTTAAATAGTAATACTCGATTTTAAACTCGTTAATCGCGAGTCAAAGCTCGAATTATTTCATTACATCATCATTTTGATGATATTTATAAGCAAAGCGGAGAGTTTTAAAACAACAAGTTCGTTCTTTTTAAAAGTAGTAAAACTTGATTTTAAACTTGTTACTCGCGAGTCAGAGCTCGAATTAATTCAGTAAATCAATATTTTGTGAATATACTTAAGTAAAACGGGTAGTTGTAGAACAACAAATCCGTATTTTTTTAAATAGAAAAACTAGATTTTAAACTCGTTACTCGCGAGTCAAAACTGGAATTATTTCATTAAATCATCACTTTGATGATATATATAAGCAAAGCGGATAGTTTTAAAACAACAAATTCGTTCTTTTTAAAAGTAGTAAAACTTGATTTTAAACTTGTTACTCGCGAGTCAAAGCTCGAATTAATTCAGTAAATCAATATTTTGTGAATATACTTAAGTAAAACGGGTAGTTGTAGAACAACAAATCCGTATTTTTTTTAATAGAAAAACTAGATTTTAAACTCGTTACTCGCGAGTCAAAGCTCGAATTATTTCATTAAATCATCGCTTTGATGATATATATAAGCAAAGCGGATAGTTTTAAAACAACAAATTTATATTTTTTAAAAGTATTAAAACTTGATTTTAAACTTGTTACCCGCGAGTCACAGCTCGAATTAATTCAGTAAATCAATATTTTGTGAATATACTTAAGTAAAACGAGTAGTTATAGAACAACAAATCTGTATTTTTTTAAATAGAAATACTCGATTTTACACTTGTTACTCGCGAGTCAAAGCTCGAATTGTTTCATTACATCATCACTTTGATGATATATATAAGCAAAGCGGATAGTTTTAAAACAACAAATTCGTATTTTTTTAAAGTATTAGAACATGATTTTAGACTTGTTACTCGCGAGTCAAAGCTCGAATTAATTCAGTAAATCCATATTTTGTGAATATACTTATGTAAAATGGGTAGTTATAGAACAACGAATATGTAGTTTTTTTAAATAGAGAAACTCGATTTTAAACTCGTTACTCGCGAGTCAAAGCTCGAACTATTTCATTACATCATCATTTTAATGATATTTCTGAGCAAAGCGGATAGTTTTAAAACAACAAAATCGTACTTTTAAAAGTAGTAAAACATGATTTTAAACTTGTTACTCGCGAGTCAAAGCTCGAATTAATTCAGTAAATCAATATAATATACTTAAGTAAAACCGGTAGTTGTAGAACAACAAATCCGTATTTTTTTAAATAGAAAAACTCGATTTTAAACTCGTTACTCGCGAGTCAAAACTCGAACTATTTTATTAAATCATCACTTTGATGATATATATAAGCAAAGTGGATAGTTTTAGAACAACAAATTCGTATTTTTTAAAAGTTTTAAAACTCGATTTTAACTCGTTACTCGCGAGTCATAGCTCAAACTATTTAATTAAATTATCACTTTAATGATATATGTAACAAATCCGTATTTTTTAATAGTAAAACTTGATTTTAAACTTAATACACGCGAGTCAAAGATCAAATTAATTCATTAAATCAATATTTTGATTATTTACCTAAGTAAAGCGAATAGTTCTAGAATAAAAAATGTGAATTTTTTAAAATATGAAAACTCGATTTTAAACACATTACTCGCGAGTTAAAATTCGAATTACTTCACTGGATCATCACTTTGATGCAAAGCGGTTAGTTCTAGACTCACAAATCCTTATTATTTAAAAATAGCAAAACTTGATTTAAACTCGTTACTCGCGAGTCGAAACTAGACTTATTTCATTAAATCATTACTTTTATGGTATATTCAAGCAAACCGGGTATATCTAGATTTCAATTTGTAAGTCATTACTCGCGAGTATAAGCTTGAATTATTTTATTAAATCATTACGTTGTAAAAATGTCTAAGCAAAGCGGGGAGTCCTAAAATAACAAATTATGTTTTTTTTTAAACGAGCAAAACTTGATTTCAACTTGTTACTCGCGAATAAAAGTCTGCATTATTTTGCAAAACCATTAATACAATATTCCACAAAGGCAACGACTCTAGCCATAAAACAAATCCATATTATTTAGAAACCAGTAAAGATCTATTTTGATCTCGTAACTCGCGAGTAGAAGTCCATATTATTTGACTAAATCGATTTGAAACTCGCTATTTGCGACTCAAACTTGAATTATTTCATTAAATCATTACTTTGGTATAATTTTTAAGGCCTCCGAATTCCCACTTTTTTTTACTATGGGCATCCGGCGTTCCAATATTCATAAGCTTCGGTGGCATGCAATGAATGTTGTGTTCGACGCCCAGCGCGTCTCACTTTTTTTTTATTAAAAAATTTGTTTTATTACTTTTTACTTTATTATAATTAAATAATTTTTATTATTTTGTACGTTAAGTATTTTTTTTTATTCTTAAAAACATAATCTCATATTTTTAAATGCCGAATTTATATGTACATTTTGAAACTTGTTTTGTGGCACTCATAAGAGTGTTTTAAGGCGATAACGATGCTGAACCGCATTTCCTATTCAAATGTAGAAAGAAAAGCAATTCAAAAACGACAAAAAGACAGAGAACTGCGTCATCGGATTAGAATAGTCGACACTTCTTTTTACCGGTCAATCTTCACGGTCTAACGGCATCTTAAGTTCTTGAAGACTCAATCAAACACATAGCTTGCCGGACTATAAAAATAATTGCGTAAAAACCAAATTCTATTTCGCAGTGTTAGTTACTATTATCTTTCGCGATTGATCTTGTACAGAACATTGTACAGGTGGTTTTTTATGGCTTGACCACAGAGCGAGAGCTGCGTGTGTGGGGTGTGCCCCGGTACCACGTACAATGCTCGACCAGAAGAAGTGACGCAGGCCATTGCCCGAGAGTCAAATCAAACATCCTTCTTCCGCGTGTAAATGATGAGCAGTGTAACGTTTGGGTACCACCGAGTGCACTAAAAGGCGGCAATTTTAATATAGAAAAACAACTAAAAGTAGAAGTACCTACCTAATTTATCTCGAAGTATAACGGAATTATTATGCGTTTGGTCGCCTCTGTGGTGCCGAGGTACTTCGTTAGGCCTTATACGGAGGTTTTCGATAAAAGGTGAAGTTTTGCTTTTCTTGTTGAAGTTTGACTTAGTTAGTTGAGTTAACACCATTACAACATTAAAAATTCTCTGTAAAATAACACTGAGAAGGTACTTTTGTTTTTTTTTTGTAGATTCTAAAAGACCAACCTCCTCGCTTAGTGCGGTTTTAATTTTGGTCACACTGTAAAAATTTGAGAAAACAAATTCAGCAGACCCCTGTCAGCCTCAGAAATAAATATTCTAGTTTCTACCCGGAAATTTTTTTACTCAGAATCTTTCTTCAAATAAAATTAAAACTTAGTCTTGACAGGTTTAAATGCAGTTTTAAAGCCTTAAGAAATTTTTTTCTGAGTATTAGAAAACAAATGCAGCAGACTGGCCTGATTTTCTGGAATTAAAAGAATCAGATCAGTTTTTATCCAGAAGTTTTCTTACTCAGAAACTTTCTTCTTCATCTAAAATGAAAATTCAGTCAACGAGTTCAAATAAATTTTGAAGTCAGAAGACATTTTCTGAGTGTAGAAAAGCAGATGCAGCAGGCTCGACTCAGCTTCAGAGATAATGATTTATGTTTTGTTCCAGAAGTTTCCTTCCTCAGAAACTTTCTTCTACAAGTAAAAATGAGAATTCAGTCAACTGGTTCAATCAAAATTTTGAAGCTAGAAGACTCTTTTTGAGTCCGAAAAAACAAAAAGAGTAGACTTCTGTCAGCTTCAGAAATAAATATTTTTGTTTCTACCCGGATTTTTTTTTTACTCAGAATCTTTCTTCAAATAACATTGAACCTTTATCCAACAATTCTTGACAGGTTCAAATGACATTTTAAAGTCAGAAGACATTTTCTGAGTATGAAAACACAAATGCACCGGACTCGGCGTGATCTTCTAGAATAAAAAAAATCAGTTTTTATCCAGCAGTTCTCTTACTCAGAAACTTTCTTCTTCAAGTAAAAGAAAATTCAGTCAACGAGTTCAAATAAATTTTGAAGTCAGAAGACATTTTCTGAGTGTAGAAAAGCAGATGCAGCAGGCTCGTCTCAGCTTCAGAAATAATGATTCATGTTTTGGACCAGAAGTTTTCTTCCTCAGAAACTTTCTTCTAGAAGTAAAAATTAAAGTTCAGTCAACTGATTTAAACAAAATTTTGAAGCTAGAAGACTCTTTTTGAATCTGAAAAACAAATACAGTAGACTCCTGTCAACTTCAGAAATAAATATTCTAGTTTCTACCCAGAAATTTTTTTGCTCAGAATCTTTCTTCAAGTAAAATTGAAATTTAGTCAACAGTTCTTGACAGGTTTAAATGAGATTTTAAAGCCTTAAGACACTTTCTGATTCTGAAAAAACAAATTCAGCAGACTCTCCTGATCTTCTGGAATAAAAAAAATCAGTTTTTATCCAGAAGTTTTCTTACTCAGAAACTTTCTTCTTCAACTAAAAGAAAATTCAGTCAACGAGTTCAAATAAATTTTGAAGTCAGAAGACATTTTCTGAGTATAGAAAAACAGATGCAGCAGGCTCGTCTCAGCTTCAGAAATAATGATTTATGTTTTGGTCCAGAAGTTTTCTTCCTCAGAAACTTTCTTCTAGAAGTAAAAATTTAAGTTCATTCAACTAGTTCAAACAAATTTTTGAAGCTAGAAGACTCTTTTTCAGTCTGAAAAAACAAATACAGTAGACTCCTATCAGCTTCAGAAATAAATATTCTAGTTTCTACCCAGAAATTTTTTTGCTCAGAATCTTTCTTCAAATAAAATTTAAATTTAGTCAACAGTTCTTGACAGGTTTAAATGAGATTTTAAAGCCTTAACACTCTTTCTGATTCTGAAAAAACAAATTCAGCAGACTCGCCTGACCTTCTGGAATAAAAAGAAATTAGTTTATATCCAGAAGTTTTCTTACATAAAAACTTACTTCTTCAAATAAAATGAAAATTCAGTCAACGAGTTCAAATAAAATTTTGAAGCCAGAAGACATTTTCTGAGTGTAAAACCGATGCACCAGACTCGTCTCAACTTCAGAAATAATAACTTATGATTTTGTCAAGAAGTTTTCTTCTTCAGAAACTTTCTTCTACAAGTAACAATAAAAGTTCAGTCAACTGATCCAAACAAAATTTTTAAGCTAGAAGACCCTTTTGGAGTCTGAAAAAACAAATACACCAGACTCCTGTCAGCTTCAAAAATAAATATTCTAGTTTCTACCCGGAAATTATTTTGCACGGCACATCTTTCTTCAAATAAAATTGAAATTTAGTGAACAGTTCTTGACATATTCAAATGAAATTTTAAAGCCAGAAGACATTTTTCGAGTATAAGATTTTCTTCAAGAATAAAAAGAAATCAGTTTTTATCCAGAAGTTTTCTTACTCAGAAACTTTCTTCTTCAACTAAGATGATCATTCAGTCAACTGGTTCAAACAAAATCTTGAACCTAGAAGACTGAAATTTTGTCAACAATTCTTGACAGGTTCAAATAAACTTTTAAAGCGAGAAGACATTTTCTGAGTCTGAAAAAACAAATGCAGCAGGCTCGCCTGATCTTCTAGAATAAAAAGAAATCAGTTTTTATCCAGAAGTCTTCTTACTCAGAAGTCTTACTCAACGAGTTTAAATAAAATTTTGAAGTTAGAAGACCCTTTTTGAGTCTGAAAAAAACAAATTCAGCAGACTCCTGTCAGCTTCAGAAATAAATATTCTAGTTTCTATCCGGATTTTTTTTACTCAGAATGTATCTTCAAGTAAAATTGAAAGTTAGTCAACAGTTCTTGACAGGTGCAAATAAAATTTTGAAGCCAGAAGACATTTTCTGAGTGTGGAAAAACAGATGCAGCAGACTCGCCTCAGCTTCAGAAATAATGATTTATGATTTGGTCCAGAAGTTTTCTTCCTCAGAAACCTACAAGTAAAAACTAAAGTTCAGTCAACTGATTCAAACAAAATTTTGAAGCTAGAAGACCCTTTTTGAGTCTAAAAAAACACATGTATCAAGTATGCACCCTTTTTAAAAAAAAAGGAATCAATAAATCTAATAAATATGCGATGTATAAATTTTATTAAGTATGAGATGTAGGTCAACGAACGACATATTACTGCACCATCTGTTGAATATTCACAAACCCATTAAAAATGCACCATTCTAAAAGTAAATGAGTCATTTTTTCCTCATTTTTTTTATCGCCTAAGGCATTTATTTAGATTGCCAACAATGCTCCTTTGTCGTAGGTCAGGAACCTTTTATCAAGTCATTCCAATGCCGTTTTTATTTTCACAATAAACATTACGATGTTTTTAATAATCTTTATTTACGCCTCAGGGAAGGACTTTTTTATAATTAAAGTGCGTAGGTTGACTTACACGGTGAGGCCGGACGAAACACCCGACCCAAACCAACGTGATTTTCTTCCAACCTGTATTATTAGCACGCAATCATAATAAGGTTCTACCAAGTGCATTGTATACTTGACACTTGACATTTAAAAACGCAATATAATTATCGAAACGAGAAAAACTTGGAATTATTCAACAACTATAAGAGTGTTGCGCAGAAAATAACTTGTGCTATTTTAAAATATAATTATGCTTCTCGGGTTCAATGACTATAAGCACAAGGTGCGCCATTTTGTAGGTGTTGGGACTATGGAACACGACCTGAAAATCTCGATTGTACGATTTACTGATTCATCGATCATTTGAGACAATGTTAAAGAGATTGCGAAGATAGATTGTGGGTGAGACCAATTTTCCTATGGACTCTCGCTCTCGCATGGAGAATCACTTCATTCCTTCACTTTTTTTTAACCTTCCTCCAACTAAGCTAAACCTCATTGATATTTTTATCGCGCTGCTGATGCAAATGTGCATCGCACTCTTTTCCTTGAGATGTTATAATTTTATTATGCACTTTTTATTCAACGGAGTGTTTTGTCGCCTCGGCTTTTTATACACAAGGCCATTCCGCGTCGGGTGACTGTACTGCCTCACTTAAGCCGGTCTCGGTACATACATACATACACATACGCATTTTGTGTACTTTTTTCAGTTTATTTTCGAGACTCGCATTTTTCAATAACGTTGCTATTCAAGGCGTTCGAACGCATTCGGCCCACTTAACAGATGGCAGTAACTTTAAAGCTTTTAATCAAACAAACAAAATTTTGATTTATCTTGGCCTTTCCTTCAGACAAAAAAAAATGGAACTCTTGTTTATGGAAGAAAAAAGAAGAAAACATAAAAAAGGAAAAAAAAACAGTTGGATTCACTCTGATAGGTCCATTTGTTCTAAAGCAATAGGCGGTCAAAATATGAAATCGCTAGAAAAGGAGTCTCCACTCTTGGATCAATTTGAAAAAAAAAACAATTTTTTTTCTGAAGATGCCGTTTGTGGTATCTGAAAGACGATCTCAAGCGAAAGAAAAAACCGTTGGATTCATTCCAATTGGTCCATTATTTCTCGAGTTACGGAGGTCCTTTGTTGGAAGTCGCTAAAAAAATAATGAATAACCCACCTTTGATAAACTTGAACAAAATTTACAATTTTTTATGTGGTTTTTCAAATCAATGAGAAGATTTTTATCCTTTTTGAAGGTAGCAAACCTATCTTGAGTGAAAGTTATACCTTAAGTTAGTTTTTCAGCGCTGTGTTTAAAGCAGATTTTCAAAAATCAACCGTCAAAGGAATCTATCGAAAAAATTACTACACCAATTGGTGTGTCGTTTTCGATATTTGAAAGAGGAAAAGAAAAAACTGCTAGAGTCACTCCAATAGGTCTATTATTTCTCAAGTTATAGAGATTTAAATTTGGAAGTCAAGGTGAAGAAATTTTTCCTTTTTTTGTGCTGTTTTACCTCTGAATGAAACAATTTCAATCCTCTGTGACCACAGAAAACCGAATTTGAGTAAAAGTTGGACCATAAGTTCTTCTTTTTTAACGATTTGTGCTTGAAGCTGATTTCTAAAGGGCCCAAAAATCGACCATCGAAAAATCTCTTCAAAACTACCAATCAATAGGAATCAATAGGAATGTTGTTTGCGGTATCTGAAAGAGGATTACAAAAACAAAAAAAAAAGTTTGCATTCACTCCAATCGATCTATTATTTCTCAAGCGATAGAAGTTCAAAGTTGAAAAATTGCTAAAAAAGAAGGAATACCCCCCCCCCCCCGCAAACTCAAAAAATAATTATTTAAAGAAAATTTTATTTCTTTTCTGCTGTTTTTAATCTGAATGAGTCGATTTCAATTCTCTCTGAACGTAGCAACTCGAATTTGAGTAAAAGTTGTACCATAAGTTATTCTTAATTAACAGAGGACAAAAAATTGAGTTAAAAAAATTACAAAGGAAGATTGGAATGACACATTTTAATTACATGAAAATGATTAAGAAATAAATATTGGCACAAAAATGAAACATCGATGCAAAAGTCATCCCAAAAAAAAACAGAGCAAAAATATTAAGGGAATTTTACAAAAACTATTTTTTTCCAAAAGAACTCCAAAATTTGGATTTTAACTTGCTTTGAGTCATTTTTAAGCGATTTTTTGCGTTTACTAAACTTTTTGTTTTATTTTTTTTTGTAGATCTGAATTAGACTTTTCATTGAATTTTCATTTTTTCAAGTACTTTTTTCAATAAGTAAATAAAATTGTCATGTACATTGTTTGATTTGCCATGAGACGCTTTCGGCAAACGAGACATTTTTTCAACTTGGTGCTTTGTAGTTTTTGACTTATTTCTTCCTTCATATTGTCCTTTTATCTTTTGTATGTTTTCATTCTCAATCTTTGACACGTTTACTGAATTTTCTGTTCTTTGATTTTGTTTTTTTTTTTGATAGATTAAAAACGAGTAAAAAATTGTTATGTAAATTCTTTGATTTGATCAAAAAACAAAACTCATTTAGCTCATTTTTGACAACTCTAGCCCAAAATTCGAAGTTTTTTAAATGCCTCCACCTTCCTCTTTTGGCAGATTTCTTGGCAGGTTCACTGAATTTTCTGTTCTTTGATTTAATTTTTTGTTATAGAGTAAAATTAGACTTTTCATTATGTTTTCATTTTTGCAAGGTTTTTCTGACGAGTAAAAAACTTCTGTAAAAATTCTTTGGTTTGTACTTCTAAATGTGTCTCTACCTTCCTCCCTCTTTTAGCAGATTTGTCAACTCTGAGCTTTTGTAGTCTTTAATTTTTTTGTTATGTTTTATTGTTCTTTTATTTTTTACATTTTTCTATTATTTTTTTGTTATGTTTACTGAATTTTCTGTTTTATTTATTTTACACATAAATTAGACTTTTCATTGAGTTTTCATTCTTTCAAAGTATTTTTTCCCTAAAATTGAACTCTCCCAACGAGTAAAAACATTATCATGTATTTTCTTTAATTTGCAATAAGGCACTTTTAGCACAAAACGAAGTTCTTTTCGAAGTTTTTAAACAACTTTTGTTCAAAAGTAGAAGTCTTTTAAACGTGCCTCTCTCTATCTCTTTTGGTAGATTTCTCAACTCGGTGCTTTTGTATTTTTTAACTTATTTCTTCCTTCATATTGTCCTTTTATTCTTTATATTTTTCCATTCTAATACTTTGTCAGGATTTCATGTAAGAAAAGAAATTTCTATGTGACTTCTTTGATTTGCAATGAGGCAATTTTAGCCCAAAACGAAGTTCTTTTTAGAAGTTTTTAAACAACTTTGGCTCAAAAGTAGAAATATTTTATTACCATGTTTAACAACTTACCTCGTTTAATAGATTTCTCAACTCGGTGCTTTTGTAGTTTTTAACTTATTTCTTCCTTCATATTGCCCTTTTATCCTTTATATTTTTCCATTCTAATTCTTTGTCAGAGTTTTCTGTTCTTTAATTTTATTTTTTTTGTATATATTAAATTTAGGCTTTTCATTATGTTTTCATTTTTGCAAGGTGTTTTTGACAATTTTCCCGACGAGTAAAGAAATTTCTACGTAAATTCTTTGATTTGTACTGCGACAATTTCGGCAAAAAACGAAACTCATTTAGCTCATTTTTGGAAGTTTTTAGACAACTTTAGCCCAAAATTAGAAATATTTTAAATGTCCGCTACCTTCCTCTTTTGGCAGAGTTCTCAACTCGGAGATTTTGCAGTTTTTAATTTATTTGTTATTTTTGTTGTGCTTTCATTTTTCACATTTTTCTATTTTTATTTTTGCTATGTTTATTGAATTTTCTGTTTCATTTTCTTTTGTAGACACAAATTAGACTTTTCATTTTTCCAAGGTATTTTGACCTAAAATTGAACTTTTCCAAGGAGTAAAAAAAATTTTCCTGTAAATTTTCTGATTTGCCATGAGATGGTTTTGGCACAAAACGAGACATTTTAAGCAAAGTTTTTAGACAACTTTTGCCCAAAAGTAGGAATATTTTAAACTTTCGTCTATCTAGCTCTATTGGTAGATTTCTCAACTCGGTGCTTTTGTAGTTTTGAACTTACTTTTTCCTTCATATTGTCCTCTTATCTTTATATTTTACCATTCTAATTCTTTGTCAGGTTCACTGAATTTTCTGTTCTTTAATTTTATTTTTTTTATAGATTAAAATTAGGCTTTTTTAATTATGTTTTCATTTTTGCAAGGTTTTTTTTGACAACTTACCCAACGAGTAAAAAAATTTCTGTGAAAATTCTTTCATTTGTACTGCGACAATTTCGGCAAAAAACGAAACTTATTTAGCTCATGTTTGAAAGTTTTTTGACAACTCGTTCCCAAAATTAGAAATATTTTAAATGTGCCTCTACCTTCCTCCCTCTTTTAGCAGATTTTTCAACTCTGAGCTTTTGTAGTTTTTAATTTATTTGTTATTTTTTATTGTCTTTTTATTTTTCAAATTTTTCTATTTTTATTTTTTGTTATGTTTACTGAATTTTCTGTTTTATTTTTTTTACACATAAGTTAGACTTTTCATTGAGTTTTCATTCTTTCAAGGTATTTTTTCCCTAAAATTGAACTCTCCCAACGAATAAAAACATTATCATGTAATTTCTTTAATTTGCAATAAGGCACTTTTAGCACAAAACGAAGTTCTTTTAGAAGTTTTTAAACAACGTTTGTCCAAAAGTAGAAGTATTTTAAACGTGCCTCTCTCTATCTCTTTTGGTAGATTTCTCAACTCGGTGCTTTTGTATTTTTTAACTTATTTCTTCCTTCATATTGTCCTTATTCTTTATATTTTTCCATTCTAATACTTTGTCAGGTTCACTAAATTTTCTGTTCTTTAATTTTATTTTTTTTAAAGATTAGTGTGCCTCTACCTTCCTTCCTCTTTTAGCAGATTTTTCAACTCTGAGCTTTTGTAGTTTTTAATTTATTCGTTATTTTTTATTGTCTTTCTATTTTTCAAATGTTTCTATTTTTATTTTTTTGTTATGTTTACTGAATGTTTTGTTTTATTTTGTTTACACATAAATTAGACTTTTCATTGAGTTTTCATTTTTTCAAGGTATTTTTCCCCTAAAATTGAACTTTTCCAACGAGTAAAAACATTATCATGTGATTTGCAAAAGGCAATTTTAGCACAAAACGAACTTCTTTTAGAAGTTTTTAAACATCTTTTGTCCAAAAGTAGAAGTATTTTAAACGTGCCTTTCTCTATCTCTTTTGGTGGACTTTTCAACCCGGTGCTTTTGTAATTTTTAACTTATTTCTTCCTTCATATTGTCCTTTTATCCTTTATATTTTTCCATTCTAATTCCTTATCAGGATTTCTATGTAAGAAAAGAAATATCTATGTGAATTCGTTGATTTGCAATGAGGCAATTTTAGCTCAAAGCGAAGTTTTTTTTATAAGTTTTTAAACAGCTTTTGTCCAAAAGTAGAAATATTTTAAACCTGCCTTACCTACCTTGTTTAATAGATTTCTCAACTCGGTGCTTTTGTAGTTTTTAACTTATTTCTTCCTTCATATTGCCCTTTTATCCTTTATATTTTTCCATTCTAATTCTTTGTCAGAATTACTGAATTTTCTGTTCTTTAATTATATTTTTTTTATATATTCAAATTAGGCTTTTTATTATGTTTTCATTTTTGCAAGGTTTTTTCGACAATTTTCCCAAGGAGTAAAGAAATTTCTATGTAAATTCTTTGATTTGTACTGCGACAATTTCGCCAAAAATCGAAACTTATTTAGCTCATTTTTGAAAGTTTTTAGACAACTCGAGCCCAAAATTAGAGATATTTTAAATGTGCATCTACCTTCCTCTTTTGACAGATTTCTCAACTCGGAGGTTTTGAAGTTTTTAATTTATTTGTTATTTTTCATTGTGCTTTTATTTTTCACACTTTCCTATTTTTATTTTTTTGTTATGTTTACTGAATTGTCTGTTTTTTTTTTGTAGACCTAAATTAGAATTTTCATTGAGTTCTCATTCTTTCAAGGTATTTTTGACATAAAATTGAACTCTTGCAACGAGTAAAAAAGTTATCATTTAAATTTTTTGATTTGCAATGGGGCAGTTTTAGAAGAATAGAAGAAAGAAAAATAGAAATATTTTAAACGTGCCTCTATCTATCTCTTTTGGTACTTGGTTAGTAATTCGCAACTCGGTGCTTTTGTAGTTTTTAACTTATTTTTTCCTTCATATTGTCTTTTTATCTTTATATTTTACCATTCTAATTCTTTGTCAGGTTCACTGAATCTTGGTCAGATTAAAATTAAGCTTTTTATTATGATTTCATGAAAGTTTTTAGACAACTCTAGCCTAAAATTAGAAATATTTTAAATGTGGCTTTACCTCTTTTGATTAGAATTTTAAAATTGATTTAAAATTTGATTAGAATCTTAAAATTGAACTTTTGAAACAAGTAAAAAGATTGTCATGTAAATTGTTTGATTTTCAATGAGGCAATTTTAGCTTAGGCTCTTTTAGAAGTTTTTAAACAACTTTGACCTAAAAGTAGAAATATTTTAAACGGGCCTTTGTCTACTTTTTTTGGTAGATTTCTCAACTCGATGCTCTTGTAGTTTTTAACTTATTTTTTCCTTCATATTGTCGTTTTATTCTTAATATTTTACGATTCTCATTTTTTGTCAGGTTTACAGAACTTTCAGTTCTTCAATTTTATTTTTTTTTATTAAAATTAGGCTTTTCCTTATGTTTTAATTTTTGCAAGGTTTTTTAACTTGAAATTGAACTTTTTCAACCAAGTAAAGAATGGTCATGTAAATTCTTTGATTTGCAATGAGACAATTTGACACACAAAACAGTTTTTAATATTTTTACACAACTTTTGCCCAAAATTAGAAATATTTTACACGTGCTTCCACCTGCCCCTTTTAGTAGATTTCTCAAATCGGTGCTTTCATAGTTTTTAATTTGTTTTTTCTTTCTGTCTTATTAGCCTTTTATCCTTTATATTTTTCAATTCTCATTATTTGCCATGTTTACTGAATTTTCTGTTCTTTTATTTTAGTTTTTTATTGGTCTAAATTAGAGTTTTCGTTCTTTCAAAGTTTTTTATCGTGAAATTAACCTTTAAAATTATTACAAAAATTTTTACGGAAAATTGTTTATTTGCTATGAAACAATTTTGACACAAAACTGTATTTTTTATCGATTAATGATTTCTGCTTTTATACATTTTTTTTTTCACACAATTTTGAATATAATAAAATAGTAATACTACAAGGAGGCAAAATCGATGTTTATTGGCAGAGTTTTTGTTGTCCATAAAGCTCTTTTTATCAAATTTTTTAAAGTTCTTGGATGTCTATTAACTAATTTTGAACATATTTTTTCTGAAATTATCTGAGAATCAGATTTTTAAAATTTTTTTTGTTTAAATTATTTATTTCTGTATTGTTCTTTTACTGTTCTTATTTATTGTTACTATCAGCTTTTATGCCTTATAAAATTAAAAATAACACTAAATCTAATTCATAAAGGTAGATAGTAAATTAGCAACATTTTTTAGTTAGTGTTTACAGTATAGGCAGTTTAAAAGGAATTTTACCATCGTTTTATAAACTTCAAGAAACAAAAATTTAACTGCTGTTTTTTTTATACATTTTACAATTTTTTCGGCATTCAACAGAAAATTACCTGGCAACACTGGTTTAACATTAATCTCAAGAAAATTAGCAAAAGTTGACTCTATGGAGTCTAGTTGTTACTAGAGTTTCTGCAATGAGAGTGCAGCCATAGCGATATGTCGGCCATCTTTTTTCAAAATTGGCACTTATCGGTTCGCCCACAGCATCAATATATTTTTTTTGCAAAAAAAAACGATGAAATGTAAGTATTACTTTCGTACCAATATGCGAACGCTTTAATTCAAGACATGAGAATTGTTCAAGAATTTACACAAATTCAATTACAAATTTCCCCCAATTCCGTCGTTTAGAATCCAGAAAATATTTGAATATCCCGCCAGTTTTGCGTGTGACGTAAACTTCGGACACGTTCAGGAGACGGATATCCATATCCGAAGTCTACGAATAGGCACCAAGAATTTTAGCGTTTTCGGGTAGGGGTTCGGGGCGCTCTGAGATTATTCCCTTCTTTTGTTTTTTCGCACATATGTGAGATAACAATAGATAAACGAAAATATACATGTAATAAACAATTCTGAAAAAAAAACATGACAAGGGCACTTTATATTTTCCCTCGATAGATACATCCCAATCATTATTCCCAACCAGCAAACTAAACAATACCACATTAGTTCTGTCTCATACTGTACTGTGGGCAACAGCCACAATAATAATAATAAATAATATATCACTCCCATCGAAAGGAACACTTAATGCAATTTGACAGCCCTGCCCATCTACATCTGGGCATAGCTCGGTCTCTCTCGCCTTTACGCGTTCTTCCGACGTTGCGTCCCTGTCAAGGTAGGTTAGATTTGATCGATAGTCTATCGCGAATAAAAATCGATAATCTGAAATTCAAATGCAGATTACACGAGAGAGAAAAACAAAATAAACAGCGATATATCATGGTGTGCTGTGCTAGAACTATGTCCGAGTTGCTCGTGGTGGAAGAACGCCTTTTTTGCCATCAGTGGCGGTACCATTCGAAACACTTAAAATAATCTACGGTACTTTTCATTTCGAACAGGTACCTACGAGGACAAATGATGAAGTTTTTTGTAGTGGCTAATGACATAATTGCCGGTGTAAATTGCTTTATCGACGGTTCTAATTAAGTCAGGCGACATTATCGTCCATCCTTCCATGAAAGCGAAAGTGGTGTCAGTTAGCGTTAACACCTAATTTTTTTTTCTATAGAACAACCGGGTTAAGTACTTTCCATTTAGTTGTTTGCGTATTTTTTTAGACCAATAAATTAGCGGTGCGCCGGGCCGCCACTGGCGAATCCCACCAGATCTCGCGAGTGCATTAGAAAGAGAGGGAGACGCCCGATGCAAAAGAGAGTGCCCCCCCGGATTTTTTATTTTATTTTTATTTATTTTAAACTCGGAGCCTTTTTCAAAGTATATTAACCCGAGACGGGCCAGGCGCACAATCGACTTAAGTCACATTCAGGCGGCTTTGTTTTTCAGCTGGGCGACTGTAAAACCATAACCTATCTCTACTTTGAAAATGTTGTTTGCAGGCTTAAAAATAGCATTTAATCTCGCGCTGGAGTCGTGTTGCGTAAAAAATAATAAGAAAACGACAACAATGACTGATGCATTGTTGTTCTACTTTTTGTCGAATAGGGGTGCCTGATGGTACCTACCTAATAAGCCTGAAATTGGTCCATCTCTTCGGCATTTTAATCGGAAAAATTGCCAATTTCCCGACTAATTAAAATCGAATAGCATAGAAAAACCGTTACCTATGCAGTAGTTTATACTGGAAGCAGCATAACTCTTCGATGCTTTCTGCGAAACGTTTTAAACTCGAAAGAGAAAAAAATTGCAAAAAATGCACAACTCCGGCTACGTTCTTGAAGAAATTTTAATATTTTTATAATTGGTTCTCAGAAAACCGACTATATGAGATTTTATAATATTATGTGCGTACCTTCGGTATATCGGCTTCTAGTAGTATGATTATGCTTCCTTTTTTAGCAGAGCGGTCTTAAGTGGGTTTCTTCGAAGGAATTTGTCTTCTACTCGTATAATTAATCATTTTTTCCTTTGCTGCTCGCTGAAAAAAGCCTATTCCTTAATTATTTCTTCTCGTTAGTGTTCAGGTTTGCTCGAGTTCTGCTTTAGGCATAGAAATAATTTGAAACAGTTGTTGAGTACGTGTCAGTTGTGTTCTTTAACAATAAGTATTTAATTTTAAAGTTAGATTTATCCTTGTGAATATTACATAATGGAATAGTTTTGGAAAGGTCTAGTCTTAAAACAGTTAACTTTTCTGCTTCCATTTTTTATATTAAAAATACACACGTTTCCTACAGAGCTATCAAATGACAACTGAGAACGATTCTGAGGCTTTTTACTTATATACCAATTAGCCACGCCTCCTCCCACCTTATTGGCTGATGCGCAGACGACCATTTCCGTACGCACGACTCTAGCCCCTGACCACCAAATATTGTAGTGCTGTTCGTTTGCCTTCCAGACTTAACATTCCTTTTCCCATGTTTAACTTCAACGTTGTACTGCGGTTTGCCCATTTGACTTCCAAATTCACAGGCTCACTTCAAGAAAAAGTAAATAAATAATGTTACTTTTAGATACTTTAAATACAAAAACCTTGCAAAGGAAGGAAGAAGTTTTACAAAGTGAATAATATAAATTTGTATGAAAAATTAAAAGACGTTGCTAAAGCTGATCATCTAAATACTTTTGCGTCAGCACAGTTCTGATCTATCTGATTTTGTCCTGAAGATACTGCAATAAGTGGCGAAACGTCGACAAGTTCATAACTGATGTTAAACAACCCATAACCCAAAAATCTCAACTGATTTTTAATCTTCAACAGAGAAGGTTAAATATGAATGCACCAACCTATACCATTTTTTACTCTAAAAGTTAAGTCAAGTGCTGCAAAATATTCACCTCATTTAAACATTCAAGCTTTCCAAGTGTTTAGCGTCCCAATAGCAATGGTATGAAGGTGGATTAGCGTCCCCACCCTGTTAATCCACCTTCATATTCAAGCTTTCGCTCGTTAGTAACGGGTTAGTTTACTCTCGAGCTTTACTAAATTTGATTTATATCTAGCGTCCTTGCTTCTATATAACATACGTTTATGGTATAGACAAATACTGCGAGCAATTACTCGTGAGTGCCGAGTTAAAAAACGAGGCTTATTATATGAAATGTGAATTTCACTCTTTTAAAAGAGTACGGATTTGTTATTCTGGAAGTACCCTCTTTGATTTGGTATATCATCAAAGTGGATGATTTAATGATATAATCCCAGTTTTGACTCGCGAGTAACGATTTTAAAATCGACTTCTAAAATTTTTTAAATGTTTGTTCTTTTTTTACCAATGAGTAACGAGTTTAAAATCGAGTTTTACTGTATTAAAAAAAAATATAGAATTGCCATTTTAAAACTACCCGCTTTGCTTAGATATATAATCAAAGTGATGATTTAATGTCATAATTTGAGATTTAATAAAAAAATTCAAGCATCTACTAGCGAGTAACGAGTTTAAAATCGAGCATTATTATTATCCTAACATACAGATGGATTTTAGAATTAGCAACAGTAAGTATGAAAGTAACAATTTAGTCAAATGATTCAAGTCTTCACTTGCGAGTAATGAGTTCAAATAACTCAAGTCTTCACTCGCGAGTAATGAGTTTTAAATCGAGTTTTTTCTCGCGAGTAACGAGTTTAAATTAGAGGTTCATCATTTTAAAAAATTAAGGATTTGTTCTAAGACCGATCTTGAAGCTTCTACTCGCGAGTAAGCAGTTTAAAATCGAGCTCTACTATTTTTGACAAATGCGAATTTCTTTTTCTAGAATTACCCGCTTTTCTTAGATATACCATCAAAGTATAACTTAATGTAATAATATGATCTTTGACTCGCGAGGGACTAGTTTAAAACCCAGTTTTGCTAGTTTTGCTATTTTCCAAATATACAGATGCATTTTAGGACTAGCGACTATGCTTTCGTATCACAATAAATTAATGATTTAGTCAAATAATTCGAACTTTTACTCCCGAGTAACAAATATAAAATCAAGTTTTACTATTAAGAAAAAATACTGATTTGTTGTTTTAAGACTATCTTTTTCGATTAGGTATATCATAAAGGTGGGGTTTTAACGAAATAATTCGAGCTTTAACTTGCGAGTGACGAGTTTAAAATCGAGATTTACCATTAGAAGAAAATAGATTTGTTATTTTAGGATTTTTGACGCCCTGTAGTTAGGTATTTCATCAAAGTTAGTGAAATAATTTAAGCATCTACTCGCGAGTATCGAGTTTAAAATCGAATAATATTATTATTTTCTTGACATACAGATGGATTTTACAATTAGCGACAGTAAATATGAAAGTAATGATTTAGTCAAATAACTTAAGGTTCACTCGCGAGTCATGAGTTTTAAATCAAGCTTTTACTCGCTGGTAGCCAGTTTAAATTAGAGGTCTAAAAAAATAAGGACTTGTTCTAAGACCGATTTTGGATCTTCTATTCGCGAGTAACGAGTTTAAAATCAAGTTTTACTATTAAGAAAAAATACTGATTTGTTCCTTTAGGACTACCCTTTTTGATTAGGTATATCACGAAAATGAGTTTTTAATGGAATAATTCAAGCTTTTACTCGCGAGTAACAAAATTAAAATCAAGTTTGAGTATTGAAAAAAAAATACTGATTTGTTATTTTAAGACTATCTTCTTCGATTAGCTATATCATAAAGGTGGGCTTTTAACGAAAAAATTCGAGCTTTAACTCGCGAGTGACGAGTTTAAAATCGAGATTTACCATTAGAAAGAAATAGATTTGTTATTTTAGGATTTTTGACCCGCTGTACTTAGGTATTTCATCAAAGTTATGATGTAGTGAAATAATTTAAGCATCTACTCGCGAGTATCGAGTTTAAAATAGATTATTTTTTTTTTCCTGTCATACAGATGGATTTTACAATTAGCGACAATAAATATGAAAGTAATGATTTAGTCAAATAACTCAAGTCTTCACTCGCGAATAATAAGTTTTAAATCTAGTTTTTACTCGCGAGTAATGACTTTATATTAGAGTTTTACCATTTAAAAAAAAATAAGGTATTGGTTCTAGGACCGATTTTGGAGCTTCTACTCGCGAGTAACTAGTTTAAAATCGAGCTTTACTATTTTTGAAAAATATGTATTTGTTCTAGAACTACCCGTTTTGTAGTCAAAGTATGATTTAGTGTAATAATCCGAGCTTTGACACGCGAGGAACTAGTTTAAAACCAAATTTTACTGTTTTTCAAATATACAGATGCCTTTTAGGACTAGCGACTATGCTTCTGTATAGCAATAAATTAATGATTTAGTCAAATAATTCAAACTTCTACTCGCGAGTCACAAATTTTAAATCAGGTTTAAATAATTAGGAAAAAATACTTTCCTTTGACTACCCTTTTTGATTAGGTATATCATAAAAATGAATTTTTAGTGAAATAATTCGAGCTTTTACTCGCAAGTAACAAATTTAAAATCAAGTTTTATTATTAAAAAAAAATACTGATTTGTTATTTTAGGACTATCTTCTTTGATTAGGTATATCAAAAGTAGGGTATTAATAAAATATTTCGAGCTTTAACTCGCGAGTGACGGCTTTAAAATCGAAATTTACCAATTAAAAAATACAGATTTGTTATTTTAGGACTTTTGACCCGCTCTGATTAGGTATTTCATCAAAGTTATGATTTAATGAAATAATTCAAGCATCCATGCGCGAGTAACATACAGATGCATTTTAGGACTGGCGACTATGCTTTTGTATAACAATAAATTAATGATTTAATCAAATAATTCGAACTTTTACTCGCGAGTAACAAATATAAAATCAAGTTTTACTATTAAGAAAAAATACTGATTTGTTATTTTAAGACTATCTTCTTCGATTAGGTATATCGTAAAGGTGGGGTTTTAACGAAATAATTCGAGCTTTAACTCGCGAGTGACGAGTTTAAAATCGAGATTTACCATTAGAAAAAAATAGATTTGTTATTTTAGGATTTTTGACCCGCTGTACTTAGGTATTTACACAGTAAATATGAAAGTAATGATTTAGTCAAATAACTCAAGGTTCACTCGCGAGTCATGAGTTTTAAATCAAGTTTTTACTCGGTGGTAGCCAGTTTAAATTAGAGGTATAAAAAAATTAGGACTTGTTCTAAGACCGATTTTGGATCTTCTACTCGCGAGTAACGAGTTTAAAATCAAGTTTTACTATTAAGAAAAAATACTGATTTGTTCCTTTAGGACTACCCTTTTTGATTAGGTATATCACGAAAATGAGTTTTTAATGGAATAATTCAAGCTTTTACTCGCGAGTAACAAAATTAAAATCAAGTTTGAGTATTGAAAAAAAATACTGATTGGTTATTTTACGACTATCTTCTTCGATTAGGTATATCATAAAGGTGGGGTTTTAACGAAATAATTCGAGCTTTAACACGCGAGTGAAGAGTTTAAAACCGAGATTTACCATTAGAAAAAAATAGATTTGTTATTTTAGGATTTTTGACCCGCTGTACTTAAGTATTTCATCAAAGTTATGATTTAATGAAATAATTCAAGCATCTACTCGCGAGTAACGAGTTTAAAATGGAATATTATTATTTTCCTAGCAAACAGATGGATTTTAGAATTAGCAACAGTAAATATGAAAGTAATGATTTAGTCATATAACTCAAGTTTTCACTCCCGAGTAATGAGTTTTAAATCAAGTTTTACTCGCGAGTAACGACTTTATATTAGAGTTTTACCATTTTAAGAAAAAATAAGGTATTGGTTCTAGGACCGATTTTGGAGCTTCTACTCGCGAGTAACTAGTTCAAAAGCGAGCTTTACTATTTTTAAAAAATACGAATTTGTTGTTCTAGAACTACCCATTTTGTAGTCAAAGAATGATTTAGTGTAATAATTTGAGCTTTGACACGCGAGGAACTAGTTTAAAACCAAATTTTACTGTTTTTCAAATATACAGATGCATTTTAGGACTAGCGACTATGCTTCTGTATAACAATAAATTTATGATTTAGTCAAATAATTCAAACTTCTACTCGCGAGTCACAAATTTAAAATCAGGTTTTACTATTAAGAAAAAATACTGATTTGTTCCTTTGACTACCCTTTTTGATTAGGTATATCATAAAAATGTGTTTCTAGTGAAATAATTCGAGCTTTTACTCGCGAGTAACAAATTTAAATTTTATTATAAAAAAAAATACTGATTTGTTATTTTATGACTATCTTCTTTGATTAGGTATATCTAGAGTAGGGTATTAATAAAATAGTTCGAGCTTTAACTCGCGAGTGACGACTTTAAAATTGAAATTTACAAATTAAAAAATACAGATTGGTTATTTTAGGACTTTTGACCCGCTCTGATTAGGTATTTCATCAAAGTTATGATTTAATGAAATAATTCAAGCATCCATGCGCGAGTAACATACAGATGCATTTTAGGACTGGCGACTATGCTTTCGTATAACAATAAATTAATGATTTAGTCAAATAATTAGAACTTTTACTCGCGAGTGACGAGTTTAAAATCAAGTTTTACTATTAAGAAAAAATACTGATTTGTTATTTTAAGACTATCTTCTTCGATTAGGTATATCATAAACGTGGGGTGTTAACGAAATAATTCGAGCTTTAACTCGCGAGTGACGAGTTTAAAATCGAGATTTACCATTAGATAAAAATAGATTTGTTATTTTAGGATTTTTGACCCCCTGTACTTAGGTATTTCATCAAAGTTATGATTTAATGAAATAATTCAGGCATCTACTGTTATTAACGAGTTTACAATGGAATATTATTTTTTTCCTAGCAAACAGATGGATTTTAGAATTAGCAACAGTAAATATGAAAGTAATGATTTAGTCATATACCTCAAGTTTTCACTCCCGAGTAATGAGTTTTTAATCAAGTTTTACTCGCGAGTAACGACTTTATATTAGAGTTTTACCATTTTAAAAAAAAATAAGGTGTTGGTTCTAGGACCGATTTTGGAGCTTCTACTCGCGAGTAACTAGTTTAAAATCAAGTTTTACTATTTTTGAAAAATACGAATTTGTTGTTCTAGAACTACCCATTTTGTAGTCAAAGTATGATTTAGTGTAATAATTTGAGCTTTGATACGCGAGGAACTAGTTTAAAACCAAATTTTACTGTTTTTCAAATATACAGATGCCTTTTAGGACTAGCGACTATGCTTCTGTATAACAATAAATTAATGATTTTGTCAAATAATTCAAACTTCTACTCGCGAGTCACAAATTTTAAATCAGGTTTTACTATTAAGAAAAAATACTGATTGGTTCCTTTGACTACCATTTTTGATTAGGTATATCATAAAAATGAGTTTTTAGTGAAATAATTCGAGCTTTTACTCGCGAGTAACAAATTTAAAATCAAGTTTTATTATTAAAAAAAAAATACTGATTTGTTATTTTAGGACTATCTTCTGTGATTAGGTATATCAAAAGTAGGGTATTAATAAAATAATTCGAGCTTTAACTCGCGAGTGACGACTTTAAAATCGAAATTTACCAATTAAAAAATACAGATTTGTTATTTTAGGACTTTTGACCCGCTCTGATTAGGTATTTCATCAAATTTATGATTTAATGAAATAATTCAAGCATCTATGCGCGAGTAACTAGTTTAAAATCGAATAATATTATGTTCTTAACATACAGATAGATTTTTAAATTAAAAATTACCTACCGTATACATGAAAGTTATGATTTATTCACCTGTCTCAAGCCTCACTCGCGAGTAATGAGTTTTAAATCGAGTTTTTACTCGCGAGTAACGAGTTTAAATTAAAGCTTCATCATTTAAAAAAAAATTTGTTCTAAGATCGATTTTGGAGCTTCAACTCGCGAATAACGAGTTTAAAATCGAACTGACATACAGATGAATTTTAGAGTTAGCAACAGTAAATATGAAAGTAATGATTTAGTCAAATAACTCAAATCTTCACTCGCGAGTAATGAGTTTTAAATCGAGTTTTTACTCGAAAGTAACGAGTTTAAATTAGAACTTCATCATTTTAAAAAGTAAGGATTTTTTCCAAGATGGATTTTGCTTCTGTATCAAATGTATTTATCAAAATGATGAGCTAATCAATTCATTTGAACTTTTACTCGCGAGTCTCGAGACCAAAATCTAGATTTACTATTTTCTAAATAGTATGAAATTGATATATAACTAGCGTTGTTGCTTTTGTGTAACATGGCATAATAATATATTACTACCCTACTTTTGATATACCTAATCAAAGAAGATAGTCCTAAAATAACAAATCAGTATTTTTTTTAATAATCAAATTTAAATTTGTTACTCGCGAGTAAAAGCTCGAATTATTTCACTAAAAACTCATTTTTATGATATACCTAATCAAAAAGGGTAGTCAAAGGAACCAATCAGTATTTTTTCTTAATAGTAAAACCTGATTTAAAATTTGTGACTCGCGAGTAGAAGTTTGAATTATTTGACTAAATCATTAATTTATTGTTTGCAACATAAAGCAAGCTTTTATTTGCGAGTTACGAGTTAAAATCGAGTTTAAGTATTTAATAAAAATACGGGTTTTAAGACTACCCGAATTTGCTTGGGCATCTCATGAAAGTAATGATTTAGTGAAATAGTTTAAAATTCTACTCGCGAGTAACGAGTTAAAAATCGAATATTATTGTTTTCCAAGCGTACAGATGCATTTTTTAATTATCAAATATGAGCCTGTATAATATCAAAGAAATGAATAAGTCAAATAATTCAGGTTGTTGTTCGCGAGCAACAAGTTTTAAATTGAGTTTCTACTCGTGAGTAACGAGTTGAAATTGGAGTTTTAATATTATTTTAGAATTGAGAAATTATTATTGTAAGAGTACCGGTATTGCTTCGGTATATTATCAAAGTGATGAATTAATCAATTCAGTAGAGCTTCTACTCGCGAGTAACGAATTTAAAATCGGGCTTTAATTAAAAAAAAATACGGATTTGTTGTTTTAAGACTACCGGCTTTTCTTTGGTATATTATAAGAATGATAATTTAATCTATTCCGAGGATCAACTCGCGAGTGTAAAGCTCGAGTTTTACTATTGTACAAATAAACAGGTATTATATTAAAGTAGTGATTTAGCCAATATAGTTTGCTCGAGAGCAACGAGTTTAAAATCGAGCTCTACCGTCTTTTCTTTGGTATATTATCAAAGTGATAATTTAAACTACTCGCGAGTAACGAGATTAAACTGGAGTTTTACTATTTTAAAAGGACGAATTTGTTATTCTAGACTACAGGCTTTGCTTCGGTATATCATTAAAGTGATGATTTACTTAAATAGTTCGAGGTTCTACTTGCGAGTAACGAGTTTTACTATTTTTTGATATTAACCCCTAGTTACAAATAAAACACTAAAGTATTGTTAACTACTAATACACAACTAATACAACAAGTTTCAACTTTATCACCCAGTAGCAGCCAAACCCAATTTCGGAACTACTTAAGCTAAATCTTATCAAACAGATAGTCCAAAAATATATATACTTTATTATATGGATTAGGAGGTTGATCCAGTCGAATCCCGACCTTGCCTTTGTAGTTTCTGAAGATAAAGACCAGTCCTAAAATAGTACACAATACCTTTTGTGTGTTATTCCAAAAAGGTTTAAGAAGTTTCAAGACTTTGCTATAAAACCCTTTTATAGCCAATTAACAAGACCTTCAGATTTCTCAAAATAACCGTTGTAGCTAACAAGTTTTATACATGGTTTTTTTCTTTTATTTATTTATTATCCAAAGTGTTCTCCAGGCTTTGAAGCCGTGGTGCAATAGAATTTCTGCTGACGTTTCGTCTACAGCTGCGTAGAGGCGATGAGGCAATGGGCGAAGTGATCTCCCTGACGTTGAGTGATTCGACTGTGATGAGCTCCGTGGTAATTATTCCCCCGCCGTCGCGATTGTATGTTACATACTTCAAGATACTAAGTACGCCGAAACCCGGCGCCACCGCTACCCCCACCCCAGTCCCTCCACTGCAGCGCGACGACGGGGAATAAATACCACGTAGCTCACCACAATCGAATTAGTCAACGACGGGAAGCACGGGAGATCACTTCGCCCATTACCTCATAGCCTTTGATAATGTCTGCCGCAGCTATAGACGAAATGTTAGGGACAAATTCCATTGAACACGGCTTCAAAGCCCGGAAAACACTTGATGGTATTTTGACCGGTCGTCTTATTTATTTATTATTTAAAAAGTGGGTTTTTTTGCAGTTTTTGTTGCCTGCTTGATAAGTCGTATTAAATCTCAGGAAGAGTTTCCTCGTTTATTTCTAGAAATCCTTATCGCTTGTCATAGCTTTACCTTTTTTTAAATGTTTTGTTTCATTTCCTATTCAATTTAGATTTTTTAAACAAACCATTGGAGATATAGTTAACTTGCTTAAGCAAGTCTTAAATGCAATTTGAGAAATCAGGCGGAAACCTGACCTTTGATTAACAAATCGTGTTTTCGATGTCGTTCTAGGACAGTCTTCTCCTAAAACACGATAACTAAGGTCAGGATCATTCCAAACTCCGATTTGTGCACATTATTGGGAAAGTTCATTCATGTTTACAAGTGGTGATCAAGATAAATCCGGAATTTGTGCGAAACGGTTGGCCAAAATTTTGTATACTTTATAAGACTTTATTCCTGTGTCATTGCGGTTTTTAATCAAATTAGTGTGCAAATGTTTTTGTTGCTATGGTGCACTCGTTATTTTTAATTCGATATCGGAATAAGGACGGCGGGTTTTAAGAAACAAAATGGTCGCAGGTCAACTGCACAGTCTGATTTTTGATTGGCACCCGAACCAATAGAACAATCTTCTTTTATCTGTTTGATGGCCTAAAAGTCGAGTTCCATATATTAAAACGCAATTTTTATTATCTTTATGTAAATAAACTCGAAATTTTCTTATTGGCGCTGATAAAAATTTTATCAATTTTAAAAATAGAACCGAATTTATTCTGCATGGCGACAAATTATGGTTCTTCTTCTTTAAGTGGTTCTCGAGTGTGTGACAGCCATGGGAAAATCGGGGTTTTATTTGCTTATTATGATCGCTGACTAAACAGTACAGTTAGACCAAACGATTGAATAAATCCCGAACATGGCAAAAAACAGTATAATACACCATAAAAATCACCTTTAATTGCATTTTTCCAATTGCTCCCTTTCAAGTCTTATAAAGCCTCATTAAAATACCTAAAGGAACTTTTTTGCGTTCGCGTAGAAATTTATATAGGCAATAACAAGCACCCGACAAGATTTGCTGGCATACGCGTTTTTCTATCTCCTTCTCTCTTCACGTTCGTGTTTTCCCACGCTACAGACAAAGACGCACCATCGGGCTACTACAACGTATGTCACTGAACAGCGTTAATATGACGATTTCTATTCTATGGAACGAATTAAGCTTGTACAATTAGTACATTCTTAATTTCTTTCTGTTTTCGCTATATTTATGTCTTTATTTGCCTCGACGGCGTCAGTTTTACCGCGAGAAAATGGATTTGAGTGCACTTTACTTAACGACAATTGTAAATATGATGAAACTAAATCAGGGCGTCGCGCAGGCCACCGATAAAATGTAATAGTAATAGTTTATTTTGGTCTATTTCTCAATTAAATTTAACTATTTGTGTTTTCGTTGTGATATGGCCGTAATGAGGAACATGTTGAGCCGCATAAGCAGCACTATGGTCAGTATCAGCACAAGACAAAAACAACATGCACTTTACGAAAACTGTTTATCGGCGCCTCGTTTGAGTTTGCTACGACTATCGTGGTTTTTTGCATGACTTTAAGGATAATATGGTCAATAATTTATTTTTATAGTGTCATTTACTTGTCTACTGGCAGATAAAAAAAACTCTTCCTTACCAAACTTACGTGAAAAATATTAAAATTTTAGAAAAAAAGAACTGACTAAAGAAAACCATGATTGAGGAGACTCAAAAAAAAAAATATGTAACACCTTAACTTTCGTCATTTCAAGAAAATGTCGAAAAACTTTTTTGATAGAAATGGTAGATTTGCAATCCCCTAAAAACGTTTTTTTAAAAAAAATGGCAAAAGATTCGATTCTAAAATTGGCCACCGAAGGAGCCAACTACTTCCAAAAATATTGAACCTACGGAATTTTTGTTGGTGGAAGGTGAAACAGGACATGAAGAAGAGCAAAAAACAGTTATATTCACTCCTATCGGTACACTTGTTAAAAACCACTTGGTAAAAATTGAGAAAAAAAGACGTAAAATAACGACCCCCTCCCCTTTAGTGATTTTCAAGAAAATTTCAGGATATTTTTTCTTGCTGTTCTTGATCTGATGGGCATCTTTGCAATCCCCTTAGATCGTAACAGACTTAATTCGGATGAAACTAACCCCCAAAGTAGTTTTTTAAAATTGGCAAAAAACCTACACTCTAAAGGTGAGAAAAATTGACCACCAAATGGGTCTATCTCCGAAAATATTGAACCAAAGACAGGTCTGTTGGTGACAGGTGAAGAGACGTCAAGAAGAGCAAAAAACTGTTAGATTCACTTTAATCGCTCAACTCGTTCAAAAGTTACACGCGGTTAAACTTTAAAAATTTAATTTAGGCCCTAATACTAACCTGCTTTTTTCACGTCCATCACCAATATTAGATTTTTAAACACTGAAGTCATTTTTACCCGGTTTTGGCTTTAATCCTAATCAGAGTTTCTCCAAACACTTCAAATTTCTATTTTGACACGTCTTTGTCAACCAAACAAATTTTATTTGCATTTTTAAACGTTTTTTTCATTGAAACTCATTTTTAACCAATTTTGGCCCTAATTCTGACGTGAATTTTACCAAACAAATTTTATTTGCATTTTTAAACTTTTTTTGTCCTGATTATGAAATTGTTGAAACAATGAAAATTGAATTTAGGCCCTGATACTGCTTTTTTTTCACATCCATCTCCAAATTGACATTTGTAGACACTGAAGTCATTTTTAACCGGTTTTGGCGCTAATCAGAATCTGAATTTGTCCAAAAACTTCAAATTTTTATAAAAATGCCACATTTGCGTTTCTAAACTCTTTAAATCATTTTTTACGTTCTAATGCTAACATCCTTTTTTCTATAGTCTCCAAATTTGTTTTTTTAGACAGTGAAACTCATTTTTAACCAATTTTGGCCCCAAATCTGACCTGAATTTTACCAAATTTTATTTGCATTTTTAAACTTTTTTTGTCCTGATTAAGAATTTGTTGAAACAATGAACATTGAATTTAAGCCCTGATACTGCTTTTTTTCACATCCATCTCCAAATTTACATTTTTAGACACTGAAGTCATTTTTAATCGGTTTTGACCCTAATCAGAATCTGAATTTGTCCAAAAACTTCAAACTTTTATAAAAATGTCACATTTGCATTTCTAAACTCTTTAAATCATTTTTTACCTATTTTCGACCTAATGCTAACATCCTTTTTTCCACAATCTATAAATCTGCTTTTTTAGACAGTGAAAGTCATTTTTAACCAATTTTGGCCCTAATTCTGACCTGTATTTTACCAAAAAAAATTATTTGCATTTTTAAACGTTTTTTCTCTTTTTAAGAATTTTTAAGAATTTTTTCTCTTCTAATTAAGAATTTATTGAAAAAATTGAAAATTGAATTTAGGACCTGATACGGTTTTTTTTACATCCATATCTAAATTTGCATTTTTTTGACACTGAAGTCATTTTTAACCAGTTTTCGCCTTAATCCTAATCTGAATTTGTCCAAAAACTTTCAATTTTTATAAAATTTTTTTCCACAATATCCAAATTTGCTTTTTTAGACAGTGTAAGTCATTTTTAACCACTTCTGACTTGAATTTAACCAAACACATGTATTCCATCACCAAACATATGCATGTTTAAACGCTGTTTATCCCGATTAAGAAATTGTTGAAAACATTGAAAATTCAATATAGGCCCTGATACTGCTTTTTTTATCACATCCATCTCCAAATTTACATGTTTAGACACGGAAGTCATTTTTAACCGGTTTTGGCCTTAATCCTAATCTGAATTTGTCCAAAAGCTTAAAATTTTTATAAAAATGCCACATTTGCATTTCTAAACTCTTTAAAATCATTTTTTACCTATTTTCGACCTAATGCTAAAATCCTTTTTTCCACGATCTCCAAATTTGCTTTTGTAGACAGTGTAAGTCATTTTGAACCAATTCTGGCCCTAATTCTGACCAAAATTTTTCCAAACAAATTTTATTTGCACTTTTTTTGTCCTGATTAAAACATTGTTGAAACAACGAAAATTGGATTTAGGCCCTAATACTGTTTTTTTTCACATCCATCTCCAAATTTACATTTTTAGACACTGAAGTCATTTTTAACCAGTTTTGGCCCTAATCCTAATCTGAATTAGCCCAAAAACTTAAAATTTTTTATAAAAATTAAACATTTGCATTTCTAAACTCTTTTAATATTTTTTTACCTATTTTCGTTCTAATTCTAACCTTTGTTTTTCCACAATCTCCAAATTTTTTTTACAATTGAAAGTCATTTTTAGCCATTTCTGGCCCTAATACTAACCTGAATTTATCCAAAAATGAATTTGTTCAAATTTGTATTTTGACACGCTTTGAAACATTTTCATTGATTTTTGGCCTGAATTTCTGAATCTAACTTCGTCGAAAAAAATCCAAATTTTTATTTTCAGCCGTTTTTAGTAAAATTTCAGCTGTTTTGGCCCAAAAGTTATTTGTACCAAAAAAAACAGCAAATTGTATAATTTTTAATCTATTTTAGCCCCAATTTCTTAAGTTTATATTCACAGCTTTGGTTCAGGTTTAACCGCTTTTGATCTTAATCTTAACCTGAATTTGCCTATAAACATTTTATCTGCATTTTTGACGATTTGAGTAATTTTTCACCGATTTTGGCCTTAATCTTAGTTTGACTTCTTTAAAAAAAAACTTTAAAATTGTTATTTTTATATAAAATGTGTTACTTTTAAAAAGTTTTAGTCATAACTCTAACCTAAATTTTTGCAAAGACTTCAAATTTGAGTTTTTAGAAGCTCTGTGTAATTTTTAAACCACTTTTGATCTTAATCCTAACCTGAATTTGCCCAGAAACTTGTAATCTGCATTTTTGACGATTTGAAGTAATTGTTATCTGATTTTGGCCTTGATGGCTATAATTTTAACTTTTCCAAAGCCACCAAGTTTGTATATTTACATGCTTAGTGTCATTTTTTACCGATTTTGGCCTTAATCTTAGTTTGTTTTTTTCAAATACTTTAAAATTGCCATTTTTAGATAAAATGAGTTTCTTTTAAACAGTTTTAGTCCTAATTCTAACCTACATTTCTCCAAAGACTTCAAATTTCAATTTTTAGACGCTCTGTATAATTTTTTAACCACTTACCCTTACCCCTAACCTGAATTTGTCCACAAACGTTTAATCTGCATTTTTGACGTTTTGAGTCATTTTTAACTGATTTTGGGCATAATCTTAATTTTAACTTTTCCAAAGTCTCTAAGTTTGTACATTTACATGTTTTGAGTAATTTTTTGCCGTATTTGCGTGTGTTTTCTTCAAAAAACTTTCAAATTGCCATTTTTAGATAAAATGGGATACTTTTAAACAGTTTTAGTTCTAATTCTAACCTAAATTTCTACAAAGATTTCAAATTTGCATTTTTAGACGCTCTGTGTAATGTTTTAGCCACTTTTGACTTTAATTCGAATCTAAATTTGCCCAGAAACATTTAATCTGAATTTTTGACGATTTGAATAATTTTTAACTGATTTTTTATTTATTTAAATAGTTTTTTTAATTTTTTTACTTTTAAACAATTATTGATATTAGATTTTAGAAATTATAATTAGATTACTTTTAAACAGTTTTTGTACTAATTCTAACTTAAATTTCTCTAATTATTTCAAATTTGAATTTTTAGACGCTCTGTGTAATTTTTTAACCACTTTTGACCTTAATTCTAACCTGAATTTGCCCAGAAACATTTAATATTCATTTTTGACGATTTGAATAGTTTTTAAATGATTTTAGCCATAATCATAATTTTAACTTTTCCAAAGTCTCCAAGTTTGTACATTTACACGCTTTAAGTCATTTATGGCCGATTTTTGGTGTTAATCTTTGACTGGATTTTTTCCAATTTTTTGGATTTGAAATTTGTATTTTTAGACGCTCTGTGTAATTTTCTAACTATTTTTAACTTTAAATCTAATCTAGTTTTATTCCTAATTCTAATCTAAATTTCTCCAAAGACTTCAAATTTTAATTTTTAGAGGCTCTGTGTAATTTTTTAACGACTTTTGACCTTAGTCCTAACCTGATTTTTCCCAGAAACTTTAAATCTGCATTTTTGACGATTTGAGGAATTTTTAAATATTTTTGGCCATAATATTAATTTTCACTTGTCAAAAACTTCCAAGTTTTTAAAACTACACGCTTTGAGTCATTTTTCACCGATTTTGCCTTTATCTTAGTTTAGTTTTTTTCAAAAAACTTTCAAATTTCCATTTTTAGATAAAATGGGTTACTCTTAAACCGTTTTAGTCCTAATTCTAACCTAAATTTCTCCAAAGACTTCAAATTTGAATTTTTAGATGCCGTGTGTAATTCTTTAAACACTTTTGACCTGAAATTCCCACCCTGACTTTGCTCAGAAACATTTAATTTGCATTTTTGATGATTTGAGTAATTTTTAAGTGTTTTTGGCCATAATATTAATTTTAACTTTTCAAAAACTTCCACGTTTTTACATTTACACGCTTTGAGTACTTTTTCACCGATTTTGCCTCAATCTTAGTTTTGACTTTATTCCTAACCTGAATTTGCCCAGAAACATTTAATGTGCCTCTTTGACGATTTGAGTAATGTTTAACTGATTTTGGCCACAATCTTAATTTTAACTTTTTCCAAGTTTGCATATTTACAAGCTTTGAGTTATTTTCACCATTTTTTACCTTAATCTTAGTTTAGCTTTTTCAAAAAACTTAAAAATTGCCATTTTTAAATAAAATGGGTTTCCTTTAAACAATTTCAGTCCAAGTTATATTAAGTCCAAGTATATTTCTCAAAAGACTTCAAATTTGCATTTTCAAGCGCTCTGTGTAATTTTTTAACCATTTTTAACTTTAAATCTAATCTAAATTCGCTCAGAATCTTTTAATCTACATTTTTGACGCTTTGAGTAAATTTTTACTTAACTTGGGTTTTTTCAAATCTTCCACATTTATAATTTTACACCCATTGAGTAATGTATCACCAATTTGGGCTTAATCCTACTCCGACTTTTTCAAAAAACTTCGAAGTTGCCATTTTTAGACAAAATGTGCTATTTAAAAAAAAATAACTTAAATTTCTTCAGAGACTACAAATTGCACTTTTAGACGTTTTTTGTGATTTTTAATAGATTTCGGCGATACTTTTAATTTGAATTTTTCTATACCTTTCAAATATGTATTTTTGCACATTTTGCGTCATTTTTTCCCATATTGACCTTAATCCTAGCGTCCTTTTCTCCAGAAATATTAAATTTTGCTTTTTAGATGAGGTTAGTCACGTTCAATCCATTTTAGTCATAATTCTAACTTGAATTTCCCCATAAAGTTTTAGACGCTTTTTGTAATTTTTTAGCCAATTTTGACTCTTCTTCTGACAACTTCTAATTTGCTTTTTTTTAATGAGAAAAGTAAGTTCTAAATTGCATTGTCTTGCCTTGTGGCAACACTAACTGGTAATATCTAAAAAAATAATACAAGTAACTAATTTTTGTAATTAGTTGTTTAAATTGATTTTAATAATAATTTTAATATCGTTTTAAACTTTTTCTAATCAACAAATCTATTATGACTATTTTTTTTAAATCACTCTTAATCGAATCGAATGTGGAGTATTTTGAATTTTGATCAATCTGTTTAAGAAAATATATTGATTAAGATCATAACTAGAAATAATCCATAATCGATCAATAGAATGAACATTCGAATATTCGTTTATGAGCGATTTTAAAAATTTGCTCATATTAGATTAATCGGAAGATTAATTCGATTCAATTATTTCCATGCCCATCACTAGTTTCTATGGCTATTCGACACATCTATCGAGCTAATCTGGAGAGCCCCTCCTGTTTGACAGTTTTACCCCCCCCCCCCTCTTTATAGCGGTGGGAACCTTTGAACAGATGACGACCTGTGACGTCTCGGTGACGTCATGAGGTCTTACGTCAAATTAATGCAAAACACTTGTCACTGTCATTATTTTTATTATTTCTTATTTTCAATCCAATCGAATATCGAACTTATATCCATCTAGAGCGCTAGCTCTTAGCTGACCTAGCTGAAAGGTTTTCTAAAACTTAACTTATAACCTACAAAAACCAAACACACTCGACAATCAATATCAGGTCCGGCTTTAAGTTGATATGGCGCTTGTGTGCTGACGTCAAAATTACGTCAGAAGTCTCTTTGAAGCGACGAACTTCCGGCCGAAAAGGGGGACCATTTTTAGGAAAATATTGGCTCTGTCCACATCTACTAGGTCATTGGACACAACTAATTTCAATATTGAATGAATTTAGTACCAAAACATATTCAAGTTGTTTTTTAGGAACCACCAACTAAACTCCGCTTAAATTTGCTGCAGTTAGGGCGGTCTCCTAATGAGTGGCAGTGAACAAAGCCGAGCAGCAGCGATTGCTCCAAAGACACCCATGCAATACCGAAACTGCATTTCAATGCTTAAATATGCATTTTATCAATAGTTTGATTTGAATTGACCCAAATTCGATATTACAACTAATTATTTAAATACCACTTGAGCGAATAAATAATCATTTTATGTGAACCGGCGCGGATTAGGCGAAGTCGAAAACCAACTTAGTCACACATAAGTATCAATTTTGCGTAAAGCTGAACGAAATAAAAGCAAGAATTATTTATATTATATCCCGTCAATTATTAAAATTATAAATATCTTAGGATATTTTATTAATTGTTAGTGTTTTGTCGGTTGTGGTTGTTTTCGGGTCGTCGGTGATGCCGGGATCGGAAGTGATAGTTGCGTAACTACTTCTTGCAGCAGTTCTTCGCATATAGTGATGGTGTTTGTGCCAGTACATCACAAGTGGATATGCTCTTATCTCCGTCAGTAGGCCAGATTAACATGTCACATTAACAATCGAGCTTATAAGTTGTTCGCTTCCTCTATAATTTCACTTAAGTTCACGTTTTTTTCCTTATAAACACAGAGATTATCTCTGGCGAGTACCTCGGTTCCGCTGCCTTTTCATTCATCATAGCGAAATGTAAAAATATACAATTCAGCTTTTTTACTCTAATAATGGTAGTTCATTTACTTAACAAGCATCCTTTTACCTACATACTCTGCATTCGTTAATTCATAATTTTCCTTGTCAAAAGGGGAAAACGATCGATGGGCCGGCTCAGACCCAAACGATTACAGTTATTTTATTCGATACGAGAATTAAATCCATAATTGGTTTGTGTCTACTATCTGTGTCCTCTTCTAACCAGTTATTTCTTTATGCCACAAATTAGGTTTTCTCTCTCTCTCTCTCTCTCTCTTTATCTTTGCAGATATAGATACAAGAACAGATATTGAGGCTGAGAATCGCTGTATGTCACATAGGGAGTCTGATTCAAATCTAAGTGCTCACCACTGACACCTCCAGAAAGGGAATCAGTTAAAAAATTAGGAAACAACTTGGGTATTTGAATACGTCCACCCGACTTAACTTTCTCTTTTTTCGGGATATTTAAGGGCCGATTTCATGTCGGCTTCTTGATTGGCATTCGAATGCGCATTTTTTTCGGAACCGATCCGGCCCTGCAAGTCTCACCCTTCCGGACGTCCCAACGGTGAGCATTGCAAAAGTGTCCTCTCTGTGTAATTGCAAAATGTAAAACAATTAGTGACATATAGTCCAATCGAATTTAAAGAAAAACGTGTGGAAAGTAGTGATGGGAATAATCGATACATTTCTATAATCGAATTAATCGATTTTTTGTTAAAATCGTCATTCAGAGAAACACACTTATAATCGATTGTTCGAATGATCGATCGATTAGCCAAATTGATTATTTCAAGTTATGGACATTGGACAGCACCAGACAGTGCCAAGAGAACGTTACACCTTGTCTCGAGTCTTGTCTTGTCTCGCTCATGCGCCAAGCATTTGTCAACTCTAAAAATGCAAATTAAAAGTTTTCGGAAAAATTCTGTTTAGGACTGGTGTTAAAAATAATTAAAAAATTACTCAAAGCGTCTAAAAATGTATAAGACTGAAGGCTGTCACAGCCGGTCAAAATGCAATCTAAAGCGTTTTCCGGGCTTTGAAATCGTGGTCCAATGGAATGTCTTCCTGACATTTCGTCTACAGCTGCGGCAGACATTATGAGAGGCGATAAGGCAATAACTGAAATTATGTAAAAATTAAAAATTTATATTTAGAGATTCTGGGGACTAAAAATCGATTAAAAATAAATAATATCGTCAAAAAATGTACAATTTAATGTTTTTTTTTTACTAAATCACGATAGGATTAAGGCCAAAATCAATAAAAAATTACTAAAAGCGTCTGAAAATGTAAATTAAAAGTTTCTGGAAAAATTCAGGTTAGGATTAGGGCCACAAGTGGTTAAAAATTTACCCAAAGCGTCTAAAAGTGCCAATTTGGAGAAACTCGGATTAAAATTAGGAAAAAAGTCGCTCAAGAAATGACCCACTTCATCTAAAAATGACAATTTTCAGGTTTTTTTGACTAAAATTAACGTTAAAGCGGTGAAAATTAATTCAAAGAGTGTGAAAATGCTAATTAAGTATTTCTCTACAAATTCAGGTTAGGATTAGGGTCAAAATGGATTAAAACATGACACAGGGTGTCTAAAAATGCAAATTTGTGTCTTTGGGGAAATTCATGTTAGGATGAGAATCAAAAGTAGTGAAAAATGTACAGAAAGCTTCTAAAAGTGCAAACTTGGAGTCTTGGGAGAAACTCATGTTAGAATTAGGACTAAAATCGATTAGAAATGACCCATTTCTTCTGAATAAAATTTTCTAAAGAATTTCACTCTACAATTAAGGTAAAGATTGACGAAAACAAATCAAAGTTTGAAAAAATACAAGTTAAAAGTTTCTGGAAAAATTCAGGTTAGGATTAGGGCCAAAAGTGGGTAAAAATTTAAGTGCGTCTAAAAGTGCCAATTTGGAGAAACTCGGATTAAAATTAGGAAAAAAGTCGATCAAAAAATGACCCACTTGATCCAAAAATTACAATTTTTATGTTTTTTTGGCTAAAATTAAGGTTAAAGCAGTGAAAATGAGTCAAAGGGTGTAAAAATGCTAATTAAGGGTTTGTCTACAAATTCAGGTTAGTATTGAGGTCAAAATGGGTTAAAACATGACAGAGGATGTCTAAAAATGCAAATTTGTGTCTTTGGGGAAATTCATGTTAGGATGAGAATCAAAAGTAGTGAAAAATTTACAGAAAGCGTCTAAAATGGCAAACTTGGGGTCGTGTTAGAAATTCATGTTAAAATTAGGACCAAAATCGATTAAAAATAACCTATTTCTTCTGAATAAATTGTTCTAGAGAATTTCATTCTATACAATTAAGGTAAAAATCGGCGAAAACAATTCAAAGTTTAAAAAAATACAAGTTAAAAGTTTCTGGAAAAAATCAGGTTAGGGTTAGGGCCAAAAGTGATTAAAAATTTACACAAAGCGTCTAAAAGTGCCAATTTGGTGAAACTCAGATTAACACTAAGACTAAAGTTGATCAAAAGTGACCCACTTCATCTAAAAACTGACGATTTTGATATTTTTTGACTAGAATTAAGGTTAAAGCGGTGAAAAATGACTCAAAGAGTGTAAAAATGCTAATTAAGTGGTTCTCGACAAATTCAGGTTAGGATTAGGGTCAAAATTAGTTAAAACATGACACAGAGTGTTTAAAAATGCAAATTTGCGTCTTTCGGAAAATTCATGTTATGATGAGAATCAAAAGTAGTGAAAAATTTACAGAAAGCGTCTAAAAGCGCAAACTTGGAGTCTTAGGAAAAATTCGCGTTAGAATTAGGACTAAAATCGATTAAAAATGACCCATTTCTTCTGAATAAATTGTTCTAAAGAATTTCATTCTACAATTAAGGTAAAAAGTGGAGAAAACAAATCAAAGTTTGAAAAAATACAAGTTAAAAGTTTGTGGAAAAATTCAGGTTAGGATTAGGGCCAAAAGTGGCTAAAAATGTACATACAATTTGGAGAAACTCAGATCAAAATTAGGAAAAAATCGATCAAAACATGACCCACTTCATCTAAAAATGACAATCTTTATGTTTTTTTGGCTAAAATTAAGGTTAAAGTAGTGAAAAATGACTCACAGAGTATAAATATGCTAATTAAGAGTTTTTCTACAATTTCAGATTAGGATTAGGGTCAGAATGGGTTAAAACATGACGGAGGATGTTTAAAAATGCAAATTTGTGTCTTTGGGGAAATTCAAGTTAGGATGAGAATCAAAAGTAGCGAAAAATATACAGAAAGCGTCTAAAAGTGCAAACTTGGAGTCTTAGGAAAAATTCACGTTAGAATTAGGACTAAAGTTCGATTAAAAATGACCCATTTCTTCTGAATAAATTGTTCTAAAGAATTTCATTCTACAATTAAGGTAAAAAGTGGAGAAAACAAATCAAAGTTTGAAAAAATACAAGTTAAAAGTTTGTGGAAAAGTTCAGGTTAGGATTACGGCCGAAAGTGGTTAAAAATTTACACAAAACGTCTAAAAGTGCCAACTTGGAGAAACTCAGATTAAAATTAGGAAAAAAGTCGATCAAAACATGATTCACTTTATTTAAAAATGACAGTATTTATGTTTTTTGGCTAAAATTAACGTTAAAGCAGTGAAAAATGACTCAAAGAGTGTAAAAATGCTAATTAAGGGTTTTCCTACAAATTCAAGTTAGGATTAGGGTCAAAATGGGTTAAAACATGACACAGGATGTCTAAAAATTCAAACTTGTCTCTTGTGGGGAAGTTCAAGTTACGATTAGAACTAAAAGTAGTACAGAAAGCGTCTAAAAGTGCAAACTTGGAGTCTTAGGAGAAATTCATATTAGAATTAGGGCTAAAATCGATTAAAAATGACCCATTTCTTCTTAATAAATTTTTCTAAAAAATGTAATATGAAATTAAGGCAAAATTTGGTGAAAACAAATCAAAGTCTGCAAACAATGCAAATTAAAAGTTTTTTTGGGAAAATCAGGTTAGGATATATTTAGAAGTTTCTGGAACTTAAAATCAACTAAAAATACCTCACCTCATCAAAAAAAAAAACACAAAATTTGCTATTTTTTGAAAATCAACAATCAACAACACAATTTTGAAAAAAACAATCCGAACAATGGATTAAGGTAAAAATTAGCGAAAATGTTTCAATTGTGTAAAAATACAAATTTGAAGGATTTATAGAAATTCAAATTAAGGTTACAGCCAAAGTCGCTTAAATATTAGTTAAAACGTTTGAAATTGCAAATTAAAAGTTTCCGGAAAAATTCAAGTTAGGATTAGAACCAAAAATGATTAAAAATGTACACAAATCGTCTAAAAGTGCAAAGTTTAGGAGAAATACAGGTCAGAATTAGGACTAAAGTCGATTAAAAATTACCCATTTCTTGAAAGAATATTTTTTTAATTTTCATTAAAATTAAGGTCAAAATCGGTGAAAAATGACTCAAAGTGTGTAATAATGCAAATTTTGAGTTTTTGGACAAGTTTAGTTTAAGTTTTTAAGTTCAGCTAAAAATGTAAATTTAGAATCTTTGGAGAAGTTCAGGAGAGGATTAGGGCCAAAAAGTATTTAGTAGTTATTTGCACCAATTGTTCAAAAGGTTAAATTTAGAGACTATTTTTCTTTGTCTTTTGAGAAATTCGGGATAGAATTAGGACTAAAGTATAGGTAAAAAAATTACTCATTTCTTCTAAGAATTACAATTTTAATGTTTTTTTTTTTCTAAAATTAAAGTAAAAATTGGTAAAAATGACTCAAAGAGTAAAAAAATGCATATTAAAGTTTCTGGACAAATTCAGGTTCAATCTAGGATTAAAACGGGTTAAAACCTGACACACATTGTCTAAAAATGCAAAGTTGTGATTTATGGAAAAGTTCAGGTTAGGATTAGAGCCAAAAGTGATTAAAAATTTACACAAAGCGTCTAAAAGTGCAAATTTGGAATTTTTGGAGAAATTCAATTTGGAACTAAGACTAAAGTTATTCAACCATTTCTTCTAAAAATTACAGTTTTAACGTTTTTTGGCTAAAATTAAAATAGAATTAGATGAAAAATAACTCAGAGTGTGCAAAAATGCAATTTTAGAGCTTCGGGAAAAATTCAGACTAAGATTAGGGTCAAAATCACTAAAATTAAGATTAAAGCGGTCAAAAAAAACTCAGAGTAAATAAAAATGCAAATTACGTGCTTCTGGTTAAGATTAGTACCAAAATGAATTAAAACATGACTCAAGATGTCTGAAATTGCAAATTTTGAGCCTTTGGAAAAATTTTAGTTAGGATTGTGGGCAAAAGTGCTTGAAAATTTACGCAAAACGTCTAAAAGTGCAAATTTGGAGTCATTGGAGAAACTTAAGGTAGAATTGGCACTGAATTAAATTAAAAATTACCCATTTCACCTCAAAAGGCACTTTTTATGTTTTTTTTTGCTAAAATTTCTGGACATATTCAAGTTAGAATTAGGTTCAAAATGGGTTAAAACATGACACAGCGTGTCTATAAATGAAAATTTGGAATCCTTGGGGAAGTTCAGACTAGGAGTAGAACCAAAAGTAGTTAAAAATTTACAAAGCGTCTAAAAGTGCAAAAATTTTGAAGTCTTGAGATAAAGTTATGTTAGAATTAGGACTAAAGTCTATTAAAAATTACATATTTCTTTTAAAAATGAAAATTTTAATGCTTTTTTGGCTAAAATTAAGATTGTGGAAATTCGTGAAAAAAATATGTATTAAGGAATGGAAATTTGGAGTCTTTAGAGAAGTTCAGATTAGGATTAAGGCCAAAAGTGGTTAGAAATTTACACAAAGCGTCTAAAAGTGCAAATTTGGAGTCTTTTGAGAAATTTAGGTTAGAATTAGGTCGGTATTAGGGCCAAAATGGCTAACAAATCACTCAGGGCGTTTAAAAATGCAACTCTGGAAGTTTAATGAAAATACAAGTTAGAACTAAGGGCGGAATCGATTCAAAATGAGTCAAAATCTAAAAATGCAATTTTTTAGTTTTTGGGGTAATTCAATTCTAGGACAAAATAGGCAAAACTGCGGGCTAAATTACTAAAATCTTCTAGTTAATTTGTTCTGGTAAAATCACATTTTTAGACTGAAATAAATGAAATTTTGCTAAAAACTCATTAAACTTAAAATTTTGTGTTTCGCGTCTAAAAAAAACAAATATTTATGTTTTTGGAGAATTTGAATTTTAGGACAAACTCAGCCATTATGATTAACGTTTTTCATTTTTTTTTGTGAAAACAAATTTTTTGACCAAAATATGTGAAAGTTGACTAAAAATACCTCAAAATGAAAATTAGGTGTTTTTTCGAGAAAGTTAGATTCAGAAAATAAAACCAAAAATCGTTAAAAATTGTTCAAAACGTATAAAATTACAAAATTGAAGCTTTTAAAAACTCAGGTTACTACTAACGCCAAATCGGTTAAAAAGTGACCCAAAACGGCAAACTTCAAATTGTTGGATGAAGTGCAGGTTACAATTAGGTCTAAAATTAATCAAAAATAAACCATATGGAAATTATGAAGTTTTTGTAGCAGAAATTCAACTTTAGGTCAAAGTCAATTAAAATTGTTTTTTTTATTACATTTTTGGACAAACAAATTGGCCTAAAACGCTTCAGATTTAGAACTAAAATCGTCCACCTCATCTAAAGATGCGATTTTTTGTGTTTTTATTTTGTGATAGTCTTATAATGAAGGCGAAAGTCGGTAAAAAAATTACTTAATGCGTCTAAAATTGCCTCTATTTGAAATTTTTGGAGAAACTTAGGTTAAAATTAGGGCTGAAATCGGTTAAAAATGAGCCACATTCTCGAAATGCAATTTTTGATGTTAGTCAATTTTTAAACAAAATTGAGTTATCTACTCCAAAACCGAGCGCAAAACTGACTGAAAATGATTGAAAATGTCTCAAAGTAAAAATACAGATGTAACCCACTTTGTTTAGAAATCTCAGTTTTGATGTTTTTTGAAAAACTGACTAAAACAAATAAATATTTTTACTTAAAATTCTTCAAAGTATAAATTTGTTATTTAAAAAAAATCAAGTTCAGATAATGTTGAAAATCAGCAAATTCAGGTTCAGATAATGTCCAAATCCTTTAAAAAGAAGTCAAACTGTACATTCGAAAGTTTCTCGAAAAAATAAAAGTAATAATTAGTAGGTACTAAACATCGGTTAAAAATGACCCAAATTGTCTCAGAATTCAATCATTTTTGGACTAAAAAATAGATTTTGCTCAAAACCCATTAAAATGCAAAGAAAAATTATTTTGCCTTTAAAATTGCAAATTTGAAGCTTCTTGAGAAATTCAAGCAAGAGTTCAGGCTCAAAACTCTTTGAAAATTACTCAAATCGTTGAAAAAGTGAATATTTTGAGTTTGTGGAAAAATGCCGGCTAGAATCAGGGCCAAAATAGATTAAAATTTGCAAAATTCAAAACATGTCTTGTCTTGGTTTATCAAAACACGAAGGCTCGTCTATTGGTTTTCCAGGTTTCAGGGGGGGAGGAGTTTGTCTGTTGTGACATGAAGGGGGGGAGGGGGGGGAGGGTTATGGAAAAATGCCAGGCCACATGGGATTGAAGTTTGCTATTCAAAACATGTTTTGTCTTGGTTTATCAAAACGCAAAGGCTCGTCTACTGATTTTCCAGGTTTCACCAAGATAGAACCAATCGCGCAATCTTGTAAGGGTTGAGGGGGGGGGGAGGGGAGTTTGTCGGTTGAGACATGGGGTGTTTGTGAAAAAATGCATGTTAGAATCAAGCCAAAATCAATTGAAGTTTGCACTTCAAAACATGTCTTGTCTTGCTTTTTCAGATTTCACCAAGTTAAAACCAATCGCGCAATCTTGTAAGAGTCGGGGAGGGGGAAGGGGGAGTTTGTCAGTTGAGATATGGGAAGTTTGTAAAAAAATGCAGGTTAGAATCAGGGCAAAAATCGATTGAAATTTGCAATTCAAAACATGTCTCGTCTTGGTTTATCAAAACACAAAAGCTCGTCTATTGGTTTTCCAGGTTTCACCAAGATAGAACCAATCGCGCAATCTTATAAGGGTCGGGAGGGGGGAAAGTTTGACAGTTGAGACATGGGGGGGGGCTGTGGAAAAATGCAACTTACAATCAGGACCAAAATCGATTAAAATTTGCAATTCAAAACATGTCTTCTCTTGATTTATCAAGACAAAGACTCGTCTATTGGTTTCCAGGTCTGACTAAGACAGAACCATTCGCCCTATCTTTGAAGAGTTGGAGGGGGGGGGGAAACATCTTCTCTTGTAATGCCTGGTTAAGTTTGTAGTAATTTATATGGGCCCTTTTTGACTGTTCTGTTGCTGGTATGGCATCGGGTCCTGGGGTTTTTTTCTTCCTGAGTTTTCCGCCCTCTGTTTTTCATAACTCTCTGTATTGGCTTAGAGACATTTGGGCAGGCTGATGGTTCCCTTGTTTCTTGGAAATAGGAGATTTAAACATAAGTTTCCATAACCATATTACTGTAACTCGATAAGGGTCAGACTCCTCCTCTAGGACTACTTGCCACTTCCATGTTAATTTTCAGTGATTTTACTACCTATAAGTTCATCATCGATTTTTGGTTCCTTGAGTGTAGTTCCTGCTGTCGTTAATAAATGTAATGCTTATTAGTATAAACTTTTTAGAACCGAAATCGATTATTAGCAATAAAACCAGTTTTACGCAAAACTTGAGCCTTGAAATGACTAACATAAACTTACAGGATCCCCATAAAATAAACAAAAGCGAAACAACCAAACTGGACATGGTACCACTACTTCTACCTATAAACTGGGAGTGTAATTAAAAGTACCCATAATATAATTCCATTAAAATGCATCTAAACCGTACCACTTATTTCGTGTGACACACTTTTGCTGGCTAGTTTTAGAAAAAAAAAAATCTACGTTCACCACGCCAGTACTAACAACCATTACGAGATTTTATAATTTCGCAGGCACTTGTTGTTATCGTTTTTTCGATCGGGCTCGAAATTGTTAATGGAACTTGAATCTGGCCTGCTGGGAGGCTGAAACGGCAGAAAATAAGCGCTAGAGACTTTTTTCAATAAAAACTGTTATGTATTCCGTTTACGCGGTACCACCTGCACCTGTGCACAGTACTGGGTGCAGCAACAAAAGTACTGTGTCCACAGCTACGTCAGTGATCAGCACCAATCCGAATTCAAACGCTGTGACTACGCCCACGTGGTCGAACAGTGGACCCATGGGCCACCATCCGCCTGGTTTGCCCTACACCAGCTTCGATCCAGGGCCTAGCACATCGGGGGTGTACGGGGGGCAAGCGGGGGTTTTTCCTTTCCACGCCTATCCGGGAATGCACATGCCTTTTGACTATCAGCAGGTATTTCTTGTTGTTTATGAGGTTTTAGTTAAGATGTGAAATAATAGGATATTATTCAACGAGCATGTAATTATGGCGGTTATTCACGAAGATGAAAGCGAGTGGCGTAACTCAAATAAGTGAGTAATAGCTATAAAACTACTAAAGAACTCTAATTAATTGGTTTTGGTAAATGTAAATTTTTGAACTGAAATAAATGAAATTTTGCTCAAAACATTAAAGTTATTAAAATTAAATAAAAAAAAAAATATGTATTTAGCGTTGAAAATGCAAATTTTGGTGTTTTTGGAGAATTTTAATTTTAGGACAAACTCAGGCAAATGTGATACAAGTGATTTTTTGTTTTTTTTTTGTAAGAATTAATTTTTTGGAATAATTTGATTAATTGAACCCGTGATTAATAAATTACTACTCACGGGTGAGAAATAGATATTATTTTTTGCTAAAAACTAGTAAATAATAGCCACATTATTAAACAGACGTAGAAAAAAATGTTTTAAACCCCTTTTTAATGTTCTAGCTGCAGTCTCGACAGGATCTTTCCGACCCATTTAAAATTTATGTTTCCCTTAACTCGACTTCGTTACCCCACTTTTTTCAAATCTTATGCTCAATAAACACTGACAACTCGACTTAAAATTATAATTTACATCTACCCCTTTCGTTTGCGCGTCCCAAGAGATAAAAAAGACATTATGGAGAGCGAAAAAAGCAATATTTAAGAGTTACAGGGCAGATTTATCACGCGGATGGACGTTTTAAATGCAGCGATTCTTTGGTCTGCCTCGCTAATGACCTGAGGGCGAACGGTTTTTTTTTGAAATTATTTAACATGGTTTGTGTGGTATGATTGTAATACTTAATAATGAATCGAGACGGTATTATACCCAGGTGTACGGACTGACCTGGCCGGCACCCACTCCACCGCATACGGTATAATACATCCACATGGTTGGGTCAATTAAATTTACTTCCTGGTACGGATGGTAAAAATGCGCACCCAGAGAAGCAGAAAGGTACCTTCGAACGAGTTGCCAGACCTAGAGGGCTTTAAATTGGTCACTTAAATAGCACTGGACAGTAGACTGGTGTCTATTTTTTTTGCAAGGTTGAAGGTAGGCTGCAAAGAAAAGGGTTGTTTAGGGTACTCTTAGGGCCGTATAGAAAGAAAAGAGAGAGGAACTCTAGGATTTCGGGCCTCGTTGTCAAAAATTAATCCTAAAGCCGCTTTGTCGAGACATGACGTTGAATTTTAACGCATCGAGGGTGGTTAAATCAGGCAGAAGGACGGGCACGCGTCCTCAAATCAAGCATAACTTTCTATTAGCCATTCACTTATTATTGACATCGACCTAAGCCATAGAATTTTTCATTCAACTAGTTCTTTACTTGTTGTCAAGACAACTTTGTTAAAAAGTGTTTATAAAAAAAAACAAAATTCTATCTGAAAGAAGACAACAAGAAAAAGTAGGAACTGATGACGTCACTCGAATCAGCCTATTATTTATCAAGTTATAGAGGTTCAAACTTGGAAATGGCTAAAAAACGACACTCCCCTTCTTGGTCAAATTAATTTTCTTTTATCTGAATAATCTCTGAACGCAACAAACAGAATTTGAGTGAAAGTTGTAACATAAGTCGACCAGCACTGGTGCGGCGTGTTAGCAGTTGCAGCACCGAAGTGGCGTCCGAACTCGGATTACTGAAGACGCCTTGACGAGCTTGCCTTTCTCAAGCTCTCATTTTCCAATAGGGGATTTCTGTGCACAACTTTGACTTTACCTCTGTGTCTGGTACTACCGGAGGTTTTGGAACCCTCTTAAGTGGCCCAGTACTTATTCAGAGCCCGAAACTAGTCCCATAGATGGCTTCAAGAACGAGGTATCACCCTACTCGTCAGTTTATGATCTAAACCACGCGAAATAAGAGAAGCAAGTCTCGGGAGTTACGTCAATGATGTTATAAAATCAGACACAAATGTGAGCTTTGATGGGGAAGCGCCGGTACCACTTGAACCCCTAAGGTTGGAAGTGGAGTACCATTCGAAATTATTGACGTTTTTTAGGCGCAAACACTAACCACAGTAATTCCTGGGGGCCTGTTCTCTCAGGTTAGTTCAGTTATCCGTTATCCACCATTATGTACCAAAAAAAAACTACAAGGTGTTCATTAAAAAAAGGTCATATGGCCGTACCACTGCTGAAAGGTGAATTTTTGGCAGAAAGCCTTCTAAATAACGTTCAAATTAAACTAAACTAGAACTGGAACAACTCAAAGTTAATGGCCTTTGGTTTTTCATAGTTTTCTTTTGACATTTCACAACCCACTGTATGACTTTTAAATAAACTCTCCCTATATGCCTCACTTAAGCAATCCCGAGCGGACTGACTACTGAGTTGGGAAAAAGATTGTTCTTAAACAAGCATGGTGACTTAGTAAACCTTGATACGGCTTGACAGCGCGGTTACCAGGGCGACTGTCTGTGTGGCCAATAGGAAATCACCTCTCGGCGCAAAGGCTAATAATAAGTTGCAGGCTTACAATTATCCCTGTTAAAAGAAAGAAATAAAATGTAGTATCTGAAATAAGACAACAAGAAAAAGAAAAAAACGTTGACGTCACTCCAATCGGTCTATTATTTCCGAAGTTATAGAGGTTCAAAGTTGGAAATGACTAAAAAACGACAGTTCCCCTTCTTGGTCAACTTAATTTTTTTTTTCTGAATTCTCTCTGGACGCAACAAGCAGAATTTGAGTGAAAATTGTATCATAAGTCGACCAGCACTGGTGCGGCGTATTAGCAGTTGCAAGACCGAAGTGTCGTCCGATCTAGATTTACTGAAGATGCCTCTACGAGCTTGCCTTCCTCAAGTTTCATTTTCCAATAGAGATTTTTTTTGTTCAAGCGCTGGTACCACTTGAACCCTTACGGTTGTAAGTGGAGTACCATTCGAAATTATTGACGTTTTTTAGGCGAAAACACTGACCACAGTAATTCCTGGGGTCCTGTTGACTCAGATTAGTTCAGTTATCTCTATTGGAAAATGAAAGCTTGAGGAAGGCAAGCGCGTCAAGGCGTCTTCAGCAAACCGAGTTCGGACGCCACTTCGGTCTTGCGGCTGCTAATACGCCGGACCAGTGCTGGTCCACTTATGGTATAACTTTCATTCAAATTATCTTTGTTGCGTTCAGAGAGAATTTATTAAAAAATATGAAATTGACCAAGAAGGGGGGAGTCATTTTTTAGGCATTTTCAACTTTGAACCTCTATAACTTGAGAAATAATATACAGATTGGGGTGACGTCAACGTTTTTTTTTTCTTTTTCTTGTTGTCTTTTTTCAGAAACCGCAAAAAAAAATATTATTTTGCATTTGTTTTTTTTATTTTTGGGTTTTTTGTACTTTTATGAACACTTTTATACCAAAAGAAAATATACAAGATGTTCATTAAAAAAAGTCATTTGAAAGACTATGAATTTTTGTCGGAAACCCTTTTAGATGACGTTCAAATTAAATTAAACTAGAACTGGAACAACTCAAAGTAAATGGACTTTTGTTTTTTCATCCTCTTCTTTTGACATTTCTCAACCAACTGTATGACCTTTTTAAACGAACTCTCCCTATATGCGTCACTTAATCAATCACGAGCGGACTGAGTACTGAGTTGGGAAAAAGATTGGTCTTAAACAAGCACGGTGGCTTAGTAAACCTTGATACGGCTTGACAGCACGGTGACCAGGGCGACCGCCTGTGTGGCCAATAAGAAATCACCTCTCGGCGCAAAAGCTAATAATAAGTTGCAGGCTTACAATTATCTCTGTTAAAAAGAATTAAAAAAAATTGTGTTATCTGAAAGAAGACAACAAGAAAACAAAACGTTGACCTCACTACAATCCGTCAATTATTTTAAGTTATAGAGGTTCAAAGTTGGAAATGACTAAAAAACGACAGTTCCCCCTTCTTGGTCAACTTAATTTTCTTTTATCTGAATTCTCTCTGGACGCAACAAACAAAATTTGAGTGAAAATTTTACCATAAGTCGACCAGCACTGGTGCGGCGTATTAGCAGTTGCAAAACCGAAGTGGCGTCCGAACTCGGTTTACTGAAGACGCCTCTACGAGCTTGCCTTCCTCAAGCTTTCATTCTCCAATAGAGAATTTCTGTGCACCACTTTGACTTTACCTCTGTGTCTGGTACTACCGGAGGTTATTGGACGCCCTAGTGGACAGCCCATTTTGTCCATTTGAAACCCTTTCAAGTGGCGTTGTACCAAACGAACAGAATATTCATGTATTGTGTTCAACAGAACTACCGCTTTGATCCACGGAACTTCTATCACAATGGGGAGTACTTTGACCGGCGCAGTACTTGCTCAGAGTCCGAAATTAGTCCCATAAAGGGCTTCAAGAACGAGGTACCACCCTACTCGTCAGTTTACGACCTAAACCACGCGAAACAAAAGAAGCAAGTCTCGGGATTTACGTCAATGATGTTATAAGATCAGACTCAAATGTGAGCTTTAACAGGGCAGCGTCGGTACCACTTGAACCCTTAAGGTTGGAAGTGGAGTACTATTCGAAATTATTGACGTTTTTTAGGGGCAAACACTAACCACAGTAATTCCTGGGGGCTGTTAACTCAGGTTAGTTCAGTTATCTCTATTTTAAAATGAACGCTAGAGGAAGGCAAGCGCGTCAAGGCGTCTTCAGTAAACCGAGTTCGGACGCCACTTCGGTTCTGCAACTGCTAATACGCCGGACCAGTGCTGGTCGACTTATGGTACAACTTTCACTCAAATTCTGTTTGTTGCGTTCAGAGAGAATTTAAATAAAAAAAATTAAAATGACCAAGAAGGTCGTATCGTCTTTTAGCCGTTTTCAACTTTGAACCTCTATAACTCGAGAAATAATAGACCGATAGGAGTGACGTCAACGGTTTTTTTCTTTTTCTTGTCTTTTTTCACAAACCGCAAAAAAAAATAAATTTTTTTTATTTTATTTTTTTTTTATTTTTATGAAGAAAAAGTGTTTTATCTGACACCAGACAACAAGAAAAAAACAAAAATGTTGACGTGACTCCAATCGGTCTATTATTTCTCAAGTTATAGAGGTTCAAAGTTGTTCAAAGTTTTTTTTTTTCAGAAACCGCAAAAAATATATATATATTTTTTTTATTTTTTTTTTTTATTTTTATATACCAAAAAAATACAAGGTGTCATTTGGAAGGCTATGACCTTTTGGCAGAGAAAATATATAGCCTTCTGGATGACGTTCAAATTAAAATAAACTAGAACTGGAACAAATCAAAGTAAATGGACTTTTGTTTTTTCATCCTTTTCTTTTAATATTTCACAACCAACTGTATGACTTTTTTAAATGAACTCTCCCTATATGCCTCACTTAAGCAATCATGAGCGGACTGACTACTGAATTGGGAAAACGTGCTAAGAGTGATACACTAGTGGATTAGTCTTGAACAAGCACGGTGACTTAGTAAGCCTTGATACGGGTTGACAGCGCGGTTACCAGGGCGATTGTCTGTGTGGCCAATAGGAAATCACCTCTCGGCGCAAAGGCTAATAATAAGTTGCAGGCTTACCATTATCCCCTCAATACCCGGTCGCCAGAACAACAGATCGTGTGTCTTTTGAAGATTTTCGTTACCTCTAAAAAAAACGACGCAAAGAGTTAAAGCAATTGGAATATTGTTAAATGGCAATTAAGTGTAAAAGTATGAAAATTGATGATAAAAAACTATTTGGTTTCGTTTTCAGCAATTTTTTAACACGTTTTAAAACGCTTAATTAAAACAAAATTTTAAAAAATTTACTTACAAAGGCAAAAACAGAATTATTAAGAATTTTCCTCCTGGTCCATCTTAGTCCGCTTTACAATCATAATCTGACTTAATAAGCATCAGACTCTTTTCTGCAATTCGCAGACCTGCTCGTATTAATCTCGGCAAGAGGTTCGGAGGCAAGGAATTAAATATTTATCCAAAACAGTGTAATATCCAGCTGAAATTAAAACCCTTTAAGAACGAACGTTTAAGCGATTAAAAATAAAAGTATTTACGTTTCTTTAACAGGTTACATCTCGAAATGAGCCTTCTTGTACTTGTTTCTACCTGATGGCCAGCTATTCCTAAACGTTTTTCCTTCCCAGTCAGAGGTGGAGAAATTTTACTAAAAACAAAAAAAACACAGAAAGGATCTAATTGTTTTACGAGCTTTTACAAAGGTAAAATTGCCAACGTTTCGACCTTTATTGAGGTTCTCCTCCAATAAACGAAAAAAAAATAAACATCCAGCAGCCGTACTGGTGCTCGTAGTTTCGTATGGGCATTGCATTTTTTTTTTTTTTTTGATATTGTGGAATGTTATTGCAGACAAACCTCGTTTATTGAAAGAGCCCAGACGAATACCTCAATAAAAGCCAAAACGTCCTACATCCGCTATCCACCTCTTTCAATTTCTACATTCTATATTTCTAATCATCGAAGATCTTAGTTATGCTGTCACGCTTTGGGCTAAAAAAACCGTAACTATGAGGTAAGATTTTTTATTTAACTAAACAGCCACGCCACTGACTTGTCCCCTTTTAATCACAGTTGAATTTCTGCGCTTACCGGTGCTCGTCTTAATTCGTCATTATTTTACTTTTAATATTTCATTAGAAATTAAACGGTCTTTTTTTCACCTCCAAGACGTCAGTTTTCGAACCTGTGCCCGAGCAAAATTAAAACTTGGAAATCTAAGTTTTAATTAATGACTCCAATTCGAGTGGTGGCTCGTTAATTGTGCGCCTAATGAACGATGCGGGATCGTCCCTTGAAGGTTCGCACTACTCGGAGTACTCGATACGCGATTTTCTCTTGGGGGTTCACACTATTCGGAGTACTCGATGCGCGATTATCCCTTGGGGGTTCACACTCCTCGGAGTACCACACGCAGCAAAACTTACCACACGACACTACAACCCGACCAGGGTGGCACCAGCACTGACCTTAAGCGTTTTCAGATCTTCATGCACAAGTCGGCCATGCAGATGCACGCCAGGGACCTGGGAGGTCGTTCCGAGGTCAAGCCGCACCAGTGCCAGCAGTGTCTCAAGTCGTTCAGCTCGAACCATCAGCTGGTGCAACACATTCGTGTCCATACGGGCGAGAAACCTTACAAATGTTCCTATTGCGACAGGAGGTTCAAGCAACTGAGCCACGTCCAACAACACACCAGACTGCATACTGGTAAGTTATGTAAGTTTTATATGCTTCGAAAAAAGGGTTTCATAAACGTATTAGATAAAGATTTTACAACCGCTTGTATTTGTATATAAATGGATAAGGGGCCCTACAATCGCTAAGCTTTGTGAGCCCAACAATTGCTAAGCCTTATGAGCCCAACAATCGCTAAGCTTTGGAGTACCTAATTAAGAACGCGTTTCCAAATATTTTAGTAATTTTGCCACAACCGTGGCTTCTTCTTTACTTCCCAAAACAGGTCAATAGTGTGTGTACCTTATTTATAATCAAAATTACATTTTTTTTTTCAATAAAAGTATATCTGAAAAACTGTTTTCGCAACTTTTGCTGAACGATAGTGGGCGTGACAGTGAAAAAATTACAGGGAAACTAGTCTGCCAAAGAGAGATGGATATAATCGATTTCAAAAAAAAATCCGACGTAGTTGGGATTGAGAAGAGAATTTTGTTAAATAGGGTAGTTAATAGCTTTTGGAGTTTAGGTTTGTTGTAGTTCAGGTTTGTTCAGTTTTGTGCAGGTTTCTTTAGGTTGGTTCAGGTTTGTTTAGATCAGTTCAGGTAAGTGTATTTGGTCCGGTGTAGGGGCTTTGTTGTTTTTCAGTCGTCTGATAGCTAATATTGACAATTTTACTCCAGTATCGTCTTCGAAAATGCTTTAAATCTAGTAAGGGGTTGTTAAGACAGCATTTAGATCGCACTATTGAGAGAGAAAAAAAAGGAACTTTTGATCAATTGAAAATTCCTAAATCAGTAGAAACAAAATTAAGAGAAACCTCACCAGAACCGAACTAACCGAAATCTGATCCTTCGTTATAGCATTGTAATAGGATTATATCTCTCTCTCTTTCTCTCACGCAAAGCATTAACCCTAGTTCTGGCAACAAGGATAGCGTGATTGACCTGCAGAGATTCAATTGTAAACATCGTTTATGACGATTTTGGTAAAATTGCAATTCGGGGTTGCCAGATTTGAGTATACAGAATTTCTTTTTAACCATATTAATTTTTTTAGGAGAATTTCTTTTGAGATTTTTTGTTATGATTGTCAAAATCGAAATGTCATTCCGACGCCTTCAGCGCCCTTATTCTATAGAAAAGAGTGAAAGTGAAAGTGAAAATTTGGCAACCTTGATTGGTTAAAAAATTCTGTTAACGAATTCCATTGGCCAGCAATTCTCACTTTCACTTTCACTCTTTCGTATAGAATAAGCGTCCTCGACGCTTATTTTTAAGGAAGGAGTGAAAGTGAAAGTAAGAATTTTGACAATCTTGATTGGTCAAAAAATTCTATTGACGAATTCCATTGGCCAGCGATTCTCACTTTCACTTTCACTCGTTCCTTAAAAATGAGCGCCCTGGACGCTTATTATATAGGAAAGGGTGAAAGTGAAAGTGAGAATTGCTGGCCAATGGAATTCGTCAATAGAATTTTTTGACCAATCAAGGTTGTCAAAATGTTCACTTTCACTCTTTCCTATAGAATAAGCGTCCTGGGCGGCCAAAATAGTTTGCACCTTTAACAAGGAAAAAGAGTGGATGGCGCACGCAGTGTTGTCCGGCTGTTGATGAAACGCCATTTTTTTGGTTCAAAATGAATAATTGTGGTGTGTTTTTTTGCAATCAACTTTATTAAACTCGAACGCACCATGCGCTTTTTGAAAATAGGGTCGGTTTGATGAAATATGTGTGAGGCAGGGAACTGACCAGTGGCGGACGAAAGTCGAAAGTGGAATTTTTACGATACACAAACTTGTCTTTCAATATTTCTTGTTCTGATTGTCAAAATCGAAATGACATTCAGACGTCTTCAGGGCGGCTATAATAGTTTGCACCTTTGACAAGGAAAAGAGTGGACGGCGCACGCGGTGTTGTCCGTCTGTTAATGAGACGCCATTTTTTTAGTTCAAAACGAATTAATTCGTTGGTGGTGTGTTTTTTTGCAATCAACTGCGCTTTGTAAGACTTTATTAAACCCAAATGCATTCTGCTTTTCGAAAATGTCGACGGATTGATGGAATGTGTGGGGGGGGGGCTGAACAGTGGCGTACCCAAATCAAAATTTCCAATTTTTTGGCCAGAATGATGCTCGTTCATGGCGGCCATAATAGTTGACAACGAAAAAGAGTAAACAGAGCGCGCAGTGTTGTCCGCCTGTTGATGAGACGCCATTTTTCTAGTTCAAAACGAATAATTCCTTGGTGGTGTCCTTTTTGCAAGACTGCATTAATCTCGAATCGAACTTTGCTTTCCGAAAATATAGTAGGTTTGATGGAATGTGTGTGGAGGAGGGAGCAGTGGCGCATCAAAGGCGAAATTGGGATTATAACGATACACAAACTTGTCTTCTAATATTTTTTGTTCTGATTGTCAAAATCGAAATGTCATTCCGACGCCTTGTGGGCGGCCATAATTGTTTGCACCTTTGACAAGGAAAAAGAGTGGACGGCGCACGCAGTGTTGTCCGTCTGTTCATGGGACGCCATTTTTTTGGTTCAAAACGAATAATTTCTCAGTGATGTGTTTTTTTGCATCAATTTCATTTTGTAAGACTTTATTAAACCCGAACGCACTCTGCTTTCGAAAAATATGGTCGGTTTGATGGAATGTGTGTGGGGGAGGGAGCTGACCAGTGGCATACCAAAGCCGAAATTGGGATTATAACGACACATAAATTTGTCTTTTAATATTTTTTGTTCTGACTGTCAATATCGAAATGTCATTCCGACCCCTTCAGGGCGGCCATAATAGTTTGCACATTTGACGAGGATTTTTACGATTTACAAACTTGTCTTCTAATATTTTTTGTTCGGATTGTCAAAATCAAAATGACATTCCGACGCCCTCTAGGCGGGTATAATAGTTTGCACCTTTGACAAGGAATAGGAGTGGACGGCGCACGCAGTGTTGTCCGTCTATTGACGCCATTTTTTTGGTTCAAAACGAATAATTCCTTTGTGGTGTGTTTTTTGCAATTAACTTTATTAAACTCGAACGCACTCTGCGCGTTTCGAAAATAGGGTTGGTTTGATGGAATGCGTGTAGGGGAGGAATCTGACCAGTGGCGTACCGTAGTCGAAACTGGAATTTGAACGATACGCAAACTTGTCTTTTAATATTTTTTGTTCCGATTGTCAAAATCGAAATGTCATTCCGACGCCTTCAGGGCTGCCATAATAGCTTGCACCATTGACAAGGAAAAAGAGTGGACGGCCCACATGTCTGTTGAGGAGATGCCATTTTTCTGGTTCGAAACGAATAATTTCTTAGTGGTGTGTTTTTTGCAATCAATTGCGTTTTGTAAGACTATTAAACCCGAATGCATTCTGCTTTTCGAAAATGTGGACTGCTTGATGGAATGTGTGTGGAGGGGGCTGAAGAGTGGCGTACCCAAATCAAAATTTGGAATTTTTTGGCCATAATGATTTTCGTTCATGGCGGCCATAATAGTTAACAATGAAAAAGACTAAACAGAGCGCGCAATGTTGTCCGTCTGTTGATGAAACGCCATTTTTTTGGTTCAAAACGAACAATTCCTTGCTGGTGCGCTTTTTGCAAGACTGTATTAAACTCGAGCTCACTCTGCTTTCCGAAAATATGGTCGGTTTGATGGAATGTGTGTGGGAGAGGGTGCTGATCAGTGGCGTACCAAAGTCGAAATTGGGATTATAACGATACACATTTGCTTGTCTTTTAATATTTTTTGTTCTGATTGTCAAAATCGAAATGTCATTCCTTCGCCTTCGGAGCGGTCGCAATAGTTTGCACCTTTGGCAAGGAAAAGAGTGGAAGACTTTGTTAAACCCGATTGCATTCTGCTTTTCAAAAATATGAAATGTGTGGGGGGACTGAACAGTGGCGTACTTAAATCAAAATTTGCAATTTTTTGGCCATAATAATTCTCGTTCATGGCGGCCATAATAGATGACAACAAAAAAGAGTACACAGACGCCTTCAGGGCGGCCATAATAGTTTGCACCTTTGACAAGAAAAAAGAGTGGACGGCGCACGCAGTGTTCTCCGTCTGTTGATGATAAGCCATTTTTTTGGTTCAAAACAAATAATTCCGTTGTGCGTTTTTTGCAATCAACTGGTTTGATGGAATGTGTGGGGAGGGGAAGGGCTGAAATTGTCATTCTTTGGCCATAATGATCTCGTTCATGACGGCCATAATAGTTGACCATGAAAAAGAGTAAACAGAGCGCGCAGTGTTGTCCGTCTGTGGCTGAGACACCATTTTTTTGGTTCAAAACGAATAATTTCTTAGCGGTGGGTTTTTTGTAATCAATTGTGTTCTCTAAGACTTTATTAAACCCGATTGCATTCTGCTTTTCGAAAATATCAATATCAAGGTCCTTGCTTTGAATTTGAATTTGTGACAAATTTTCAAACAATTTTAAATTTTAAATTGCCACTTTGAGGGCTGTTTGTGTCGAACCCATATATCCATTTCTATCCCAGCGGATACCATAGAATGCTAGAAACCACTTTTTCACTGAGAATTTGCAAAATAGCCCAAATTGTATTAATTGTATTAACCCAAAACGAAAGATGCAATTTTTTCCAAATTTTATAAAAGCCGAATGGTTCCGATTCGGTAGGGAGGTATTCGGAACTGCTCGAGATTTTGGGTCCTCCCACCGTTTTTTCAATTGACAACTGAAATTTTTTCAAATGTAAAAATCAACTTTAAAGGTTTAAACCAAGGAAAATCGGTTGAAAACTCGGAAAAAACTGTGGCAGATGAAAATATGAAAATTTTTAGGGAGAGTATGAGCTAAATTCAGGTCCTCGAAAACGTTTTCGCAAAGGGAAATTTCCGTGTCGAGATTCATGTCAAAGCACGTTTTGAAATTCCGATTTACTTAGATCAAAGACCTTTTTATATGTAGTTGCTTACATAATAATTTTATATTAGTATGTAACCAACAAAATGGCCGTCGTGACGACAAAAGTAATTAAACACTGATATATTTGAATCGGTTAAGGTTAGAGAGTTGAAATTGTATATGTAGTTTACTTACCGGATTGGCTACAAACCGGAATGCGACGTTTCAAAAGTTCGTCCGCTATACACCACCATCAGGCCTTTACATGTATGTTTCCCATAAGAAAACCGTTGGCCAATGCTTTTTATATATATAATTTCATATTTAAGGTACTATTGATGGTACAGAGTTCAAATTTGGAACGCAGGTACCTATAACCATGATAACTCCTTTCCATAATTACAAACAATAATATAAATGGAAACCTTGATATGGGTACCCGTGGTACCATTTTATGAATTCTAACAATTTTTACCTTTGTTCGAACGTTGTTAGATTTGCGACTGTGAAATAAAATGTCTCGACGTTTCGACAATTTATCTATTTTTAGGCATCATCAGTTCTTTTTTTTTATAATTTTGAAGTAGTTTAGAGTACATAAAAAGAGCGTTTGGGTATTTTTTAAGCAATGTCCAGCTCTCCGCGCTTGGTCTGGCACCAAAAAAAACAAAAAAAAAATTTGAAATCCCAGAAGGAGAATATTAAGTAAATAATTTGTTCCCATTTATATCCTCTCTATTACCGTAAGCTGCGTAATCGAATTACAACAAATTATCATTTTTAGTTCCTTAGAGCTTCCTACATTTGCTTGGTGGTCTAGCGACGCCGAGGACCGGTTTCGAGCTCATTACCTCTCGTTAGTTCGGCTCAGCTTGAGTAACAACCTTCTAGAAAATAAAAAAATAGTTTTATCGAATAACAAAAAAACTGGTTTTTGTATTTAGTAATATTTTTAGTATTAAATGAATTTTGATCACATTTAGAGCTCATTAAAAAATAACCTACACTTAATAGTATTCTATTATATTCCATTTTATAATGTATTAACTAATTTGATCCCAACTACTCATTTATTTGAATTCTGCACTCAAACACAAAGCTGTTAAATTTTTGAGGATAACATTGCGCCTACTCAATTTGAGGTAATGTAATATATGCATGACGGATTTAATAATGCAAATTTATTTGCGAAATATCACAATACCTCGTTAATTGGTGGGTAGTAGAGGACCGTAAATTTCGAACGCAATTTTGTCCTTTCACATTATAACATTTTGTATCGACATGTATTAGCGGCATGATCTCCCCCCCCCCCCTCCCTCCCCAACAAATAAAAATAAGACCTCCCGCGTTCCCTTCGATAAATTTTATTAAAAGGGATTGAAGGAAGCAGGAAAAAGAGTAAAAATTCCATGCAGCAAAACGAACCGTATAAAGTTGGATTACGAGCCCCACTGTCATATAAATAAAACTGTCGAAAAAAAATCGCAATATGTGCCAACAATACATATTACTAAAAAAAATAAAAACGCGTTGTAAAGGACTTTTTAATCTCTTTTTCCCGTTGCGTATTTGCCTTGTATCGAAAACACAATATTAAATTTAACAAGGGGTGGCAAATTGATTCCACCGAAAAAAAAACTGAACGAGCAAAAAAAACCGCCCCCAGTTCGTGTTTGGTTTTCGCCCGATGTGCTTTGTGCCCTTTTTTAATCGTTTGAATCGTTTTAGAATGATGAAAATTAAATACTTCCTTTCGGGCAATTAGAAGTGGACGCGACTAGGGGAGGGAGGGGGGTTGCATTTGTCACTTTTTTTGTAGTTTTTTCTCTAATGGGGCCAAGTTCCAAGCTACACCATGCGGGGGGTAAACGAGGGGCGATTTAACCTCAACCGCAAATGCATATGCGTACAGGAACAAATCACAGATCGGCTAACGACGCTTTATCGAACCACAGAGTAGGCCATTTGTACGTCATTACAATATATTGTTAAAATTTATTGTAAATTACCGATTGGGCATGGGATCGATAAGTACATGCGAATGCGTTTCTGGATCCCGGTTGTTCCCATTGCGATATCCAGCTAGCGGCCACCGAGACTAAACGAGCACTTTCATTAGACGATTTACGACCTTTTTTAATAAAATTTATTGGAAATAGACTAGAAAACAGAAAAAGTTGTTGCAATTATATCGAATTTATTATGTCGTTTTACCTACAGTAAGAAAAATGAGATCGTGTTACATTGGAAAAAGCACTTCGGTTCAAAATCTGCATACTCTTGTTACGGAAGGTGGTCAAGAGCCGAGGCCCGCCGGGCTGAATTCACGTCTCAGTTACGCTACCTTAGGCTCATTTACATGTAAACGAGCTTTTTTTTATTTTTCGAGTAATTTTAGGACATTTTTCAGTTCAAAGATTTTAGGTATAAAAGGCACGGGCCGTTGCGGTCAGTTAGGCTGATCGAGGGTGAGTGATTGATAAGAACAAAGCATGTATTATTGATGAATTTTAATTGCATTTATTTGTGAAGGCAGCAAATAGTGTACCAATTCAAATTAGTCGCTATAGAAACCCCGGGTTTGCAACATTACTGACGCAAATAGGCAGTCTTGTTACAACAATTAATCAACGTCTAAACCTGACTCAAAAAGCATTTTTTTGTTTACCTGTGGATATGGGGTCTTACTAGATAAATGTGAATTTCCAAATTTCCCAAATTTCTAGTCATTCATCGTTTTTTATCGAATCTTCTTTTTGATTCTAAATCATAACTCGTTTCTAATATCCAAACTCGTTTTGGCTTCTGACGTTGAGTGATTCGACTGTATTGAGCTCTGTGGTATTTATTCCCCCGCCGGCGCCGTTGCGCTGCAGTAGAGGGACTGGAGTGAGGGTACTGGTGGAGTTTTCAAGGGCGCCGAACTTGAGAAACGACTTATTTTAGAAATAGCTAATTATAAATTTTGAAATTTGATTTAAAAATCTTCTAGGTAATAGCAATTTTGCAGAGATTACCTCAAAAATACCAAATCTGTAAGAAAATTCAGAAATAACAAATTTTTAAGAAAAATCAAAAATAACAATTTTTTAATAAAAATAAAAAAAAAACAATTTTTTAAGAAAGTTTCAAAGTACCGGTGATACCATGCAAGCAGAATTATGATTTTAGAAACTGCAAAAACGACGTATTTTAGACATCACAAATTATTTATTTTTATTTTTTATTTTAAACAAACCTTTGGAGCCACGAAACACTCTCGTGGCTTTAAACTTTCTACAAAAGAACCTTCTGAGTCTCAGTTGGACTTAAATTAAAAAAAAAAACACACGTTTTTCAGAAAATTTAAAAATGTTTTAAGAAAGTACAAAAATTGTTTAAGAATATTCAAAAATACCGGTGATACGTGATACTTTGCAAGAAGAATTCTAAATTTAGAAATTGCAGAAAGAAATTATTCTAGTAATTACAAATTATACATTTTGAAATTTGATTTAAGCAGGATATAGCAGTTTGTAAACTTAAACTCAAAATTTTTTTTTTTAAGGAAATTGAAATTTATTTTTTCTCAATTCTCAATTTTGACCGCCTGTAACTTGAGAACGCCACGACCTATCGGAGTGAATCCAAATGTTTTTTACTTTTCTTGATGTCCTCTTTCACCTCCCACCTCTTCGGAATTTCCATAGGCGCAATATTTTCGGTGATATACCCCTTGGGAGATCAACTTTTAAGCACTTTTAGAATGGCGTTTTTTGACCATTTTTAAAAAAAACCTTTTTAAAGTATAAATTCATTCAAATTGAGATTGTTACCTTCTTAAGGGATTGCAAGGGTGCCATTTCGATCAAAAACAGCAAAAAAATTATCGGAACTTTTTCCAAAAATTCTCAAAAATGAGGTATTACAACTTTTCTCTCAATTCTCAACTTTGGCCGCCTGTACCTTGAGTACGCCTCGACCGATCCGAGTGAATCCAACTGTTTTATTCTCTTCTTGATGTCCTCTCCCCCCCCCCCCCCCCCCCACCATCGGAAGTTCCGTAGATGCAATATTTTCGGAGATAAACCCATTCGGAGGTCGATTTTCAAGCACTTTTAGAATCGCGTTTCTTGACAATTTTAAAAAACCTCTTTGGAGGTTAAATTTATTCGAATTGAGTTTGTTACTTTCTTAGGGACTTAATTGAGGAACTGAACGTGAAAGTGAGAAACTAAACTAAGAGATGGAAGTTTCGTAGAGCAAAAAAGTACCCATAAGAATGTGCAATTTATTTTTAAATAACGATTCTTTATGAATTCAGAAAAAAACAAAAACTATTTTCGTAAATGTCGGTTTTGTCTAATAAAATTCGGAGGATTCTGGAAAGTTTTGAAAATCTTAAAATATCCTTGAAGTGGCTGAAATAGGTAAATCACATTAAAAAAAGCCTTTTTAGAGGTTAAGTTAATTCGAATTGAGTTTTTTACCTTCTTAGGGGATTGCAGGCGTACCATTCCGATCGAAAAGCATTATGCTCTTTTTCTCAATTCTCAAATCTGACCCCTATAACTTGAGAACGTGTCAATCGATTGGAGTCCTTTTTCACCTCCCACCATCAAAAGTTCCGCAGGTATCAAAAACAGCAAAAAAATGTTTCCGAAATTTTTCCGAAAATTCTCAAAAATTGAGGTATTAAAACTTTTCTTTCAATTCTCAACTTTGACCGCCTGTACTTGAGAACGCCTTGACCAATCGGAGTGAATCCAACTATTTTATTCCCTTCTTGATCTCCTCTTTGACCCCCCACCATCGGAAGTTCCGTAGATGCAATATTTTCGGAGATAAACCCTTTCGGAAGTCGATTTTTAAGCACTTTTAGAATCGCGTTTCTTGAGCATTTTAAAAAAACCTCTTTGGAGGTTAAATTCATGGGAATTGAGTTTGTTACTTTCTTACGGGATTGCAGGCGGGTCATTCCGATCAAAAACAGCAAAAAAAATTTTGTTCAAAAATGTCCAAAGAAGGGTCCAAAAAATGTCCAAAGTATTACGACTTTTTTCTCAATTCTCAATTTTGACCGCTTGTAACTTGAGAACGCCTCAACCGATTGAATTGAGTCCAAGTGTTTTTTTATCTCTCCTTGATGTCCTCTTTCACCTCCCGCCATCGGAAGTTCCGTAGGTGCAATATTTTCGGAGATAGACGCCCTGGAAAGTCAATTTTTAAACACTTTTAGAATGTCGTTTTTTGACCATTTTTAAAAAAAACCTTTTTAGAGTATAAGTTCATTCGAATTGAGTTTGTTACCTTCTTAAGGGCTTGCAAGGGTGTCATTTCCATCAAAAACAGCAAAAAAATTTCTCCCAAATTTTTCCGAAAATTCTCAAAAATTGAGGTACTACAACTTTTCTTTCAATTCTCAACTTTGACCGCCTGTACTATGAGAACGCCTCGACCAATCGAAGTGAGTCCAACTGTTTTATTCCCTTCTTGATGTCCTCTTTCACCCCCCACCATCGGAAGTTCCGTAGATGCAACATTTTCGGAGATAAACCCTTTCGGAAGTCGATTTTTACGCACTTTTAGAATCGCGTTTCTTGACCATTTAAAAAAAACTTCTTTAGAGGTTAAATTCTTTCGAATTGAGTTTGTTATTTTCTTACGGAATTGCAGGCGTGCCATTCCGATCAAAAGCAGCAAAAATTTTTTTTCAAAAATGTCTAAAGAGGGTAGAGTGTATTACGACTTTTTTCTCAATTCTCAATTTTGACCGCCTGTAACTTGAGAACGCCTCAACCGATTGAAATGAGTCCAAGTGCTTTTTTTCTCTCTTTGCTGTCCTCTTTCACCTCCCGCCATCGGAAGTTCCGTAGGTGCAATATTTTCGGAGATAGACGCCTTCGAAGGTCAATTTTTAAGCACTTTTAGGATGGCGTTTTTTGACCATTTTTAAAAAACCTGTTTAGAGTATAAATTCATTCGAATTGAGTTTGTATCAAAAACAGCAAAAAAATTTCTCCAAAATTTTTCCGAAAATTCTCAAAAATTGAGGTATTACAACTTTTCTTTCAATTCTCAACTTTGACCGCCTGTACCTTGAGAACGCCTCGACCAATCGGAGTGAATCTAACTGTTTTGTTCCCTTCTTGATGTCCTCTTTCACCCCCCACCATTGGAAGTTCCGTAGATGCAACATTTTCGGAGATAAACCCTTTCGGAAGTCGATTTTTAAGCACTTTTAGAATCGCGTTTCTTGACTATTTAAAAAAAACTTCTTTGGAGGTTAAATTCATTCGAATTGAGTTTGTTACTTTCTTACGGGATTTCAGGCGTGCCATTCCGATCAAAAGCAACAAAAAAAAGTTTTTCAAAAATGTCCAAAGAGGGGGGAGTGTATTATGACTTTTTTCTCAATTCTCAATTTTGACCGCCTGTAACTTGAGAACGCTTCAACCGATTGAAATGAGTCCAAGAATTTTTTTCTCTCCTTGATGTCCTCTTACACCTCCCGCCGGAAGTTCCGTAGGTGCAATATTTTCGGAGATAAACGCCTTCGAAGGTCAATTTTTAAGCACTTTTAGAACCGCGTTTTTTGACCATTTTAAAAAAACCTTTTAGGAGGTTAAATTCATTCGAATTAAGTTTGTTACTTTTTTGAGGGATTGTAAGGGTACCATTCCGACCAAAAACATAAAAAAAAAGTTTCCGACATTTTTTCGAATATGTTCAAAGGGGGGGGAGGGGGTAATACGACTTTTTCTCAATTCTCAACTTTGACCGCCTGTAACTTGAGAACGCTTCGATCGATCGTTGGTGCTTGTTTGTGATAAGAACTATAAAGTGGAATAGTGTATGTCATTATTCACTTTATAGTAAAGATAGCCACAAAGTTAAGTATTCCCGATTTTTTTTCACTCAAAAGATGCATTTTACATTCAGTCACTTTCTTAAGGGTTAAAACAAAAATAAAGCTTTTCTTAAACAATGCAAAGATTGTTTAAGAAAAATTCCTTAAAAACTGTTTGCTTTGATGACGCGATTTAATATCCAGCGGGTTGGGATTCACAATCCGGTATAAAAAATCCAGGACCGTATTAAAAAAAAATTAAATTAATCAAAGTTATATGGAAATTAAACGTCAAATCTTTAATTTGAAAATACCACTATAAAGAGGACAAAAAGTGGTTATGAAGCAGTGTCAGTTATTATTAATTTTCTCCTTGAGTTAAGGCCAAAAAAATTATTTTTTTAAATTTCGATTTTTCGCGGATAATTTTAAAACCAATAGGAATTTTCGAAATATGAAAAAGTAATTTTTGTAGACCTCTAAGTGCGCAACATTACCCTAATTCAACCTTCTTCGTTTCTCTTCAAATAACTGATATCCCCTCGAAAAATGGTCACCTTGTATACTATTCTGTGTCCACAATTCCCTGCAAACAAAGCAAGGTTTAGCGCGTTCTAGGTTATTCGGCCATTATCTACCTATTTGTTAAGCTGCAAGAGTAGGAAAACAGTATGACTCCAGGCCGCCGGTGCGACTTGGCATCCGGCAAGCGTAAGTTAAGTGGAACTCACCACAATTCCACGATTTCGCCACCTGATTAATCCGTGGAAGTACCACCCTTTCGGGTGGTTTCCCTTTTGGCACTAAAACCCCTATTTGCTTGTTTTTTTTTTAAATTTTGACTGGCATCCATTTTTATCATTGTTGCACAAGGTGGCTACTTTTTAGCAATAGTGTACGTTCTTTCATTGCTTTAGTTCTTTTTCAAGCCTTTTTACCAATTATTGTTGTCGCTATTAGTAATGGCCGCATTTTGTTGTGTAAGAAAAAATTTTTAATTATTAGCCACTAAAAAGCCCGAAATTTAATATCGCATTTTGCAATAATAATGTGCATTTGTATTCTTTGACTGCCCGTTTGGATGGTGCAGAACGCATTTATTTATCTCGCACATTACGCACGTGTTTGTTTTTAATATCCCCTGCACTCCCCAACCCACCCCACCCCCTTTCGGGAGGTAATTTATAGACTCCCCCCTTTGTGCCACCCCCCTTTGTGCGGGACTCGGACCGTTCCAATAAAATCTATATATTTGAAATAGAATTTGCAGTTGTTGTACTCTGACCATGCATTGAGCTTTTACTCTACGTCAGCTGTATGGACCGGGGGGTGTATAATAATATGTAGTAGGGGCTGAAAAGTTTCCTTTTGAAGTTGTTAGACAAAAACTCTAAATTAATGAATACTAGAATTCGATTTTCTTTCGTTAAGGGTGGCGCTTCTTTTGGATTTCCTAACTATAAATCACGTTTCGTATTGTTTCAGTTTTTGCCCTGGAACAATGGGGGGGCCATTGTATGGCATAACCTCGTTTTTTTTCCAAAATTTATTAGTGATTTAATTAAAAACCTATTAGTAGGAACAATCGCAATTTCTCTATTAATATGAGTAATTTTTTTCCTGTTGACCTATATTAGGCTAAAAAAGTGAAATCAATAGTGGTCCAGTCCAGTGGCATCAGGGGTGGAAACGTGGGGTATAATCTCCACAATGCCTATTTTAATTGCATTTCTTTTAAAGCAATATTAAGTTAGAGGGCGAAAAAACAGAGCCCTTACAACCCTTTCGAGATTTTTTGCTCCCCTCGATGAATAATATCAGGATTTTTTCTGTCGGCGGACCTTCTGCCCATTAAGGGCCTGAAAACGAAAACCACTCACAAGCCCACCACTTTCTTCTATTAAACACTCTCTACAGCGAAGTACTATAAAGAAATAGTATTTTTTGATACAAACTCTGGTTTTCTTTCTTACTCTCTCTCTTTCACGATTGTCTTTGAGATGTTAGAGAGAGGCGAGATGCAGAAACAACGATTGGGTCCCTTAACGGCGAAAAACACTTGAGTATTCCGAAAGGCGAGCGACAGCCGTTATCGAAAATCAAGATAGATGAAAAACTGCGGCAAAAATTACAAAAACCATTAGTTTTACGATACTGTGATGTAATATTTTAAAATTAAGTCGAAACTTTTCACGTAGGCTTGGCCGCGGTGTTGAATTTTAACAGTTCATTATTATTGCCAAAGGGTTATGTGGCTTATTTAAAATGTGGTGGCCGATTTGAACAGGCCCATTTTTTATACATATACAGGGTGATTCACTGTCGATGGTGGGTTAGAAGTTTATGGAGAACGGGACTTTCTGAAAATTTGCAGAGCCATCTTCGGCAAAATAGGCGAAAATAATTCAATGTTTAAACATAAGTATATATTTAAAATGTGACGGTTTACGTATAGGAATATGATCATTATAAAACTTCATCTAGCAGGCTATGAAATTTTGACAGAAAAGGATGACATAATCAAAATAAATTGACTTTTGTTTCTCCATCCTTTCCTTTTGACATTTCACATTCAAGTTTTATAATAAACACCCCGTACATCATTTTAAAGGAAATTTAGTTGTGTTTCATAGTATTTGCTAACATATAGGGTGTTCTACTTAAAAAACCCCAATTTAGGCGGATTTAGTATCTCACCGTAAATACATTAAATTTGAGCTACCCTGTTCAAGGTGGGACCACTTTTCCTACATGGGGCAAATTCAGGTATATTTCCGAAACAAACTCCAAAATTTAATTTTTATGCGTTTTAAATCGCGCAGTGTCCTACTCCTTTTAGATTTCTTTGGGACTTTTGTTCAACAAACTGATAAAAGCAAACGCACAACTGAAAAGATTCATTTTGACGACTTTTGAAATCAACCTCCGAAAATATTGCATCTGCGGCACTGAAAGGTGAAAGAGGACATCAAGAAGAGAATAAAACAGTTGGATTCACTCCAATCCGTTGAGGCGTTCTCAAGTTACACGCGGTCAAAGTTGATAATTGAAAAATCGAAATCCTCCCCTTTGGACATTTTAGAAAAAAATTCAAAAATATTTTTTTGCTGTTTTTGATCGGAATGGCACGCCTGCAATCCCCTAAGAATATAACAAATTCAATTCGAATGAATTTAACATCTAAAGAGGTTGTTTTAAAAATGGTCAAAAGCGAGATTCTAAAAGTGCTTAGAAATCGATATCAGAAGGGGTCTATCTCCGAAAATATTGTACCTACAGAACTTCCGATGGTGTTACGTAGGTGCAAAATGTTTAGTAAGTGACAGCGGAAATTAACCGCTGACTAGACCACGTGGAAAAATTAAATAACTTACAGGGTGTGCTATTTAATTTATCAGAGTTGCTACTACTTTTTATACAGCCGGTAACGTCGCATTGCTGAAAATATTCTAGGTCTATACAGCACGACATATTACCTACATCTGCAAATTATCAGAAAAATTGTATGTCCCGTTCTCCAGAAGCGTCTAAACTACCATCGACCGTGTATCACCCTGTATATGAAAATATGTTTACTTGGCACCAAGTTTATTTGTCACAAGCCCAAAAAGGCAAAAAGCTCTCGAGAAACAAGTTAGATTCTGCTATATCTCGAAAACGATGACAGTTATAATTTAAGTTTGTCTAGAAATGGATTCTAGAAAAAAGGGCCTTAGGGAAGTAAAAAGCATTTAGTATCGGGGTTCCGAGTTATAGCTATCGCCTACGAGTTTTCCTTCTTGAGGTCCCCCCGTAGACTTATAAAGCAGTATGCGCCAATTTTAGTTTCTTGAGAATAAAGCCTAGAAAACGCATACAAATCGATTACCTAAACGAAGCGGTCTATTTGCCAAAATATTGCACCTACGGAACTTGGTGGGAGGTGAAAGAGGACATCAAGAAAAGAAAAAAACATTTGGATTCACTCGAATCGGTTGAGGAGTTCTCAAGTTACAGGCGGTCAAAGTTGAAAATTGAGAAAAAAAATCGCATTTAGACATTTTCGAAAAAACTTCAGAATATTTTTTTGTTACTTTTGATCGGAATGGCACGCCTGCAATCCCCTAATAGGATAACAAACTAAATTCGAATGAATTTAACCTCTAAAGAGGTTTTTTTAAAATGGTCAAGAAACGCGATTCTAAAAATCGACCTTCGAAGGGGTCTATCTCCGAAAATATTGCACCTGCGGAACTTTTGATGGTGGGAGGTGAAAAAGGACTCCAATCGGTTGACACGTTCTCAAGTTATAGGCGGTCAGATTTGAGAATTGAGAAAAAAAGCATAATACACCCCCCCTTTAGATATTTTCGAAAAAACTTCGGCAAAATTTGTTTTGCTGTTTTTGATCGGAATGGCACGCCTGCAATCCCCTAAGAAGGTAAAAAACTCAATTCGAATTAATTTAACCTCTAAAAAGGTTTTTTTTTAATGTGATTTACCTATTTCAGCCACTTCAAGGATATTTTAACATTTTTCAAAACTTTCCAGAATCCTCTGAATTTTATTAGACAAAACCGACATTTACGAAAATAGTTTTTGTTTTTTTCTGAATTCATAAAGAATCGTTATTTAAAAATAAATTGCACATTCTTATGGGTACTTTTTTGCTCTACGAAACTTCCATCTCTTAGTTTAGTTTCTCACTGTCACGTTCAGTTCCTCAATTAAGTCCTTCAAATTATGCATCAGCCCAGTTAAGCCATTTTAGTCTTGCAACTTAATCCTTTAATTTGACACTAATTTGACCTAATTTAGTATTCTTTGCATTTTCTCAAAGGAATTTATTAATTATAACAATAGTAAAACTTTTTTCGTTCAGGTTTAGTTTTAATATATACTTTAGTTCTAAATAACATTATTCAATGAAATTTCCTACTTCAATTGAGATTTCATCTCATAAAATTTAGATTCTCACTTTCAGTTCCTAAATCATGCATCAGCTTCTCACTTTAACCGTTTTAATCCTGTAACTTATCCTTTAATATGTGTTTTTCAATTTTATTTTTTCTTTTGAATTTTTCAGAAAAGTTTAACAGTTATAGTTCATTTAGTTTACCAAGTTCACTTTCAAGTAGTTCCATTTCCAGTCAATTTTCTTAGTTAGGCGTCCTTCTTTAAGTTCAACAGTTTTTCTCATTAAGTTTAGATTATCTTTTTCACTTTCACTGCCTTGATTCAGTTTTTCAAATATAGATACAACAGCTTCTCAGTTTAACAATTTTAGTTCCGTAATTCAATCCTTTAAAATAAGTTTTTTCAATTTTACTTTTTTTTATTTTTCAAACAAATTTAGCAGTTATAAGTTATTGCCTCAGCTTTCAGGTTTAGTTTTAACTAGTTCTATTTCCATTCTCACTCTCTTAGTTAGGTTTCCTTCCTCAAGTTGAACATTTTTTTGTCATTAAGTTTAGATTATCTCCCTCACCTTCACTTCTGTAATTAAGTTTCTCAAAAATAGACTCATCGCTTTTTAGTTTAACAATTTTGATCTTATAATTTAATCCTTTCATATAATTTTTTTCAGTTTTTTTTTTAAATTTTTCAAACAAATTTAGCAGTTATAAGTTACTGCCTCAGCTTTCAGGTTTAGTTTATCAAGTTCAATTTCAAGGAGTTCTATTTCCATTCTCACTCTCTTAGTTAAGGTTCCTTTTTTAAGCTCAACACTTTTTCTTATTAAGTTTAAATTTTCTCTTTCACCTTCACTTTCTTAATTAAGTTTCTCAAATATAGATACATTAGTTTTTCACTTTAACAAATTTAGTCCTGTGTTTAATTTTTTATATAAGTTTTTTAGTTTTACTTTTTCTATTTAGTTTTTCAAACAAATTTAGCGGTTATAAGTTATACTGCCTCAGCCTTCTGGTTTAGTTTATCAAGTTTAGTTTCAAGTAGTTCTATTTTAGTCCTGTATTTTAATCCTTTAATATAAATTTCTTCAGTTTTATTTTTATCCAAACAAATTTGGCAGTTATATGTTACTGCCTCAGGGTTCAGGTTTAGTTTATCAAGTTTATTTTCAAGTAGTTTTATTTCCATTTTCATTTTCTTAATTAGGTTTCCTTCTTCAAGTTGAACGTTTCTTTTCATTAAGTTTAGATTTTCTCTTTCACTTTCACTTTCTTAATTAAGTTTCTTACATATCTATCAGCTTCTCAGTTTAAACATTTTGATCCTGTAATTTAATCTTTTAATTCGAGTTTTTTCAGTTTTACTTTCTTAATTTTCAAAAAAATTTAGCAGTTATAAGTTACTGCCTCAGCTTTCAGGTTTAGTCTATCATGTTTAGTTTCAAGTAGTTCTATTTCCATTTTCACTTCTTTAATTAGGTTTTCTTTTTAAAGTTAACCTTTTCTTCTCATTAGGTTTAGATTTTCTCTTTCACTTTACTTCCTTAATTAAGTTTCTCAAACATACATACATCAGCCTCTCTCAGTTTAACAATTTTTATCGTGTAATTTAATCCTTTAATTTGAGTTTTTTCAGTTTTACCTTTTTATTTTTCAAAGAAATTCAGCAGTTATAAGTTCCTGCCTCAGCTTTCACGTTTAGTATATCAAGTTTAGTTTCAAGTAGTTCTACTTCCATTTTCACTTTTTTAATTAGGTTTCCTTCTTCAAGTTGAGCGTTTCTTCTCATTAAGTTTAGATTTTCTCTTTCACTTTACTTCCTTAATTAAGTTTCTCAAACATAGATACATCAGCCTCTCTCAGTTTAACAATTTTTATCGTGTAATTTAATCCTTTAATTTGAGTTTTTTCAGTTTTACCTTTTTATTTTTCAAAGAAATTCAGCAGTTATAAGTTACTGCCTCAGCTTTCAGGTTTAGTTTATCAAGTTTAGTTTCAAGTAGTTCTACTTCCATTCTCACTTACTTAATTAGTATTCCTTCATCAAGTAGAGCGTTTCTTCTCATTAAGTTTGGATTTTCTCTTTCACTTAATCACTCTCTTAATTAAGTTTTTCAAATATAGGTACATCAGCTTCTCAGTTTAACAATTTTAGTCCTGTGTTTTAATCTTTTAGTTATAATTGTTTTCGTTTTACTTTTTCCTTTTAGTTTTTCAAACAAATTGAGAAGATGTAGGTTACTGGGTCAGCCTCCAGCTTTAATTTATCAAGTTTAGTTTCAAGCAGTTCAACTTCCATTCTCACTTCCTTAGGTTACCTTCTTCATGTTGAACATTTTTTCTCATTAAGTTTAGATTATCTCTTCCACTTAATCACTCCATTAATTAAGTTTTTCAAATATAGATACATCAGCTTCTGAGTTTAGCAATTTTAGTCCTGTATTTTAATCCTTTAATATAAGTTTTTTAGTTTTACTTTGTCTTTTTAGTTTCTCAAACAAATTTAGCAGTTATAAGTTGCTGCTTCAGACTTCAGGTTTACTTTACCAAGTTTCGTTTCAAGTAGTTCTATTTCTATTAGCACTTTCTTAGTTAGGTTTTCTTCTTCAAGTTGAGCATTTTTTCTCATTAAGTTTAGGTTGTCTTTTTCACCTTTACTTCCTTAATTAAGTTTCTCAATGTAGATATACTAGCTTCTCAGTTTAACAATTTTAGTCCTGTGTTTTAATCTTTTAGTTATACTTCTTTTCGTTATACTTTTTCCTTTTAGTTTTTCAAACAAATTGAGAAAATGTAGGTTACTGGGTCAGCCTCCAGCTTTAATTTATCGAGTTTAGTTTCAAGCAATTCAATTTCCATTCTCACTTCCTTGGGTTATCTTCTTCATGTTGAACATTTTTTCTCATTAAGTTTAGATTATCTCTTTCACTTTTACTTCCTTAATTAGAAATATAGATACATCGCGTCACAGTTTAACAATTTTGATCCTGTAATTTAATCTTTTAATATAAGTTTTTTCAGTTTGACTTTTTTTTTTATTGTTCAAATTTAGCAGTTATTATTTACTGCCTCAGCTTTCAGGTTAAGTTTATCAAATTTAGTTTCAAGTAGTTCTATTTCTATTAACAATTTCTTAGTTAGGTTTTCTTCTTCGAGTTGAGCCTTTGTTCTCATTAAGTTTAGAATCTGTCTTTCACCTTCACTTCCTTAATTAAGTTTCTCAAATCTAGATACACTAGCTTCTCAATTTAACAATTTTAGTGCTATGATTTAATCTTTTAGTTATAAGTTATAAGTATAAATTTAGCTAGTACTAGAAACTGAAAATTCTATTTTCACCTTGTTAATTAAGTTTGCTTCTATATGTTGAGATTTTTTTCCCAATAAGTTTAGATTCTCTTTTTCACTTTCGGTTTCTCGTATGAAGTTTCTCAAATATAGATTCATCAGCTTCTCAGTTTAACAATTTTGATCCTGTAATTTAATCCTTTAATATAAGTTTTTTCGGTTTCAATTTTTTTAATTTTTGAAATAAATAGTATACTGACTCAGCTTTCAGGTTTAGTTTATCAAGTCGTTATTGAGAAGTCAGAAAACAAAAGGAAAAATATTGAGGAATTAAATAAAAAAACTGAAAACGAAGGATAAGAGGGAAAAGAGTAAAACGTAATAAGTTAAAAATGATAAAGAGAAAATATAGAGCTATGATGAAAAAAAGAGCCAAAGTGAGGAAAATATTAGGAACGCACAAGTGAGAAGAAACTATGCATAAGTAGAGGATTTCAAATAACAAAAAAAAAATTGAATATTTGCAAACGCAGGATTATTAGTAAAGGAATTAAGATCAGAACAGAGGATTCAAGAAGATTTTTCAAGAAATATAAAAACTAAGAAAAATTAGTCCTCTCAACAAGAGGTATTAGGAGCAGAAATAAAAATGTAAGCCGACGTTTCGACTTTTTTTATGCTTTTCTTATGGCTAAAAATGGAAAAGATACGACTCTTCTGTATATTGCCAGCTACTTCAGTAGTTCTTGATTGTGATAAAAATCGAATGTATCGTTTTGATGAGCTTCTGGCAACAACCAACATAATGTCAACCGAGTGCATTTTGAAAGCAGCCCTACCTGAAAAGTTCATTACAGAAGTCTCAATATAACTGTTAAAAAAATAAAAAGTGCTGACAAATGACTATTAAAACGTATCATACCTACATAACGGTACCTCGAAAGTTATTAGGGCAATTGGACACGCCAACCGACTTCCAACTTTAATGACAATGACTCTTCTTCTTTCGCCCCCTCGCAGACCGCCATTTACATTTCTCTTCCCCGGAAAAAAATCAATTTCAATGGTTTTTTTTTCTTTGGATCGCGCTTAATAACGTGATGACCCCTTTCTATGCGGGCAGATGTTTCGGGAACTCCTCTGTTTAAAATAGGGGGTTAAGTTTCAAGATCAATAGTTACGTTGACCATATGCATACATTATTAACAAAAAAAAAACACCTATTTTCAAATAGCCGTGAACTCTGCTGGGTATTCTTTTTGTCTGTTTGATTCATCGGTTTCATGAGGGTCGGTTCTAGGTCACAGATTATGGGTACCTATGTGGGCTTACGCACAAACCGAGGGAAGAGTTTAATTTTCTAAAGAGACCGTGTGCGTCATCGACCACGAAGTTTATTAAGCACTCCACATGTGAGCATATCAATTTGGTAAATAATACCCTTAACGCAATGCGAGACCTTTTTCTTAAATAAGCAATTACTGAAAACTCCCAAAGGCCCAACTTCCTGTACCCCTTTTTTATAATACCTTAATTATACACTGGATGTCCGACTTTTAAATAACTTTTAACAGAAAACAATTGAACCTCACCCACATGGTCGCGTCGCAGTACATCAGCTTTCACTTGTTTTTTTTTCTGCCTTCGATTTGTTTTTGTTTTTTACATGGGCACCGACATATGCTCGATGGGACTTCTTCGCGGCGGTTAACGCGTTAACCCCTTATGCCGCGTCTACAAGATGTGCTCGAGGAAAAACGAAGAACAAATCTTAGTCAAATACTTCCTTTTGGTATTTTTTTAAGTCGATTTTCTAGCCTCCGAAGGTGACGTATTTAAATATTTGTTCACGTGTGACATTTGCACGTGTTTTTTTCGTCAAGTGTCAAGTTGCCATTAAAGCTGCAACAGGCCAGAAAGAGTTTAGAAGCGAAATATTTAATTCAATTAATGTAATCCAATTAATTTTTATTTAGGGAGATATTTTAAAGAACTGCTTTCTCGGTTTCCAGTTTCTGGTTTTAACTGACAAAACTTTTCTTGAATTTGGAAAAATCTTTGAATTTGGTTCAAGGCAAAATACGTTTTGTTTTAACACAAAATAGTACACAGAGAAGAAATGCGAATGGAAATAGAACTACTTGAAACTGAACTTGTTAAACTAAACCTGAAAACTGAGGCAGTAACTTATAACTGTTAAATTTGTTTGACAAATTTAAAAAAAGTAAAACTGAAATGACTCATATTAAATGATTAAATTACGCAACTAGAAATGTGAAACTGAGAAGCTGATGTATCTATATTTGAGAAACTTAATTAAGGAAGTGAAAGTGAAAGAGAGAATCTAAACTTAATAAGAAGAAAAGCTCAACTTAAAGAAAGAAGGCTAACTAGGAAAATGAGAATGGAAATAGAACTACTTGAAACTGAACTTGATAAACTAAACCTGAAAGCTGAGGCAGTAACTTATAAATGTTAAATTTGTGTGAAAATTAAAAAAAAAATAAAACTGAAAAGACTTGTATTAAAAGATTAAATTACGGAATTAAAATTGTTAAACTGTGAAGCTGATGTATCTATATTTGGAAAACTTAATTAAGGAATTGCAAGTGAAAGGAGACTCTTAGCTTAATGAGAGAAGAAATGCTCAACTTGAAGAAAGAAGGCTAACTAGGAAAATGAAAATGGAAATAAAACTACTTGAAACTGAACTTGAGCAAGTAAACCTGAAAGCTGAGGCAGTAACTTATAAATGTTAAATTTGTGTGAAAATTAAAAAAAAATAAACCTGAAAAGACTTGTATTAAAGGATTAAATTACGGAATTAAAATTGTTAAACTGTGAAGCTGATGTATCTATATTTGAGAAACTTAATTAAGGAATTGCAAGTGAAAGGAGACTCTTAGCTTAATGAGAGAAGAAATGCTCAACTTGAAGAAAGAAGGCTAACTAGGAAAATGAGAATGGAAATAGAACTACTTGAAACTGAACTTGAGAAACTAAACCTGAAAGCTGAGGCAGTAACTTATAAATGTTAAATTTGTGTGAAAATTAAAAAAAAATAGAACTGAAAAGAATTGTTAAACTGTGAAGCTGATGTATCTATATTTGAGAAACTTAATTAAGGAAGTGAAAGTGAAAGAGAGAATCTAAACTTAATAAGAAGAAAAGCTCAACTTAACGAAAGAAGGCTAACTAGGAAAATGAAAATGGAAATAAAACTACTTGAAACTGAACTTGAGAAACTAAACCTGAAAGCTGAGGCAGTAACTTAAAAATGTTAAATTTGTGTGAAAATTAAAAAAAAAATAAACCTGAAAAGACTTGTATTAAAGGATTAAATTACGGAATTAAAATTGTTAAACTGTGAAGCTGATGTATCTATATTTGAGAAACTTAATTAAGGAATTGCAAGTGAAAGGAGACCCTTAGCTTAATGAGAGAAGAAATGCTCAACTTGAAGAAAGAAGGCTAACTAGGAAAATGAGAATGGAAATAGAACTACTTGAAACTGAACTTGAGAAACTAAACCTGAAAGCTGAGGCAGTAACTTATAAATGTTAAATTTGTGTGAAAATTAAAAAAAAATAAAACTGAAAAGACTTGTATTAAAAGATTAAATTACGGAATTAAAATTGCTAAACTGTGAAGCTGATGTATCTATATTTGGAAAACTTAATTAAGGAATTGCAAGTGAAAGGAGACTCTTAGCTTAATGAGAGAAGAAATGCTCAACTTGAAGAAAGAAGGCTAACTAGGAAAATGAAAATGGAAATAAAACTACTTGAAACTGAACTTGAGCAACTAAACCTGAAAGCTGAGGCAGTAACTTATAAATGTTAAATTTGTGTGAAAATTAAAAAAAAATAAACCTGAAAAGACTTGTATTAAAGGATTAAATTACGGAATTAAAATTGTTAAACTGTGAAGCTGATGTATCTATATTTGAGAAACTTAATTAAGGAATTGCAAGTGAAAGGAGACTCTTAGCTTAATGAGAGAAGAAATGCTCAACTTGAAGAAAGAAGGCTAACTAGGAAAATGAGAATGGAAATAGAACTACTTGAAACTGAACTTGAGAAACTAAACCTGAAAGCTGAGGCAGTAACTTATAAATGTTAAATTTGTGTGAAAATTAAAAAAAAATAGAACTGAAAAGAATTGTTAAACTGTGAAGCTGATGTATCTATATTTGAGAAACTTAATTAAGGAAGTGAAAGTGAAAGAGAGAATCTAAACTTAATAAGAAGAAAAGCTCAACTTAAAGAAAGAAGGCTAACTAGGAAAATGAAAATGGAAATAAAACTACTTGAAACTGAACTTGAGAAACTAAACCTGAAAGCTGAGGCAGTAACTTAAAAATGTTAAATTTGTGTGAAAATTAAAAAAAAAATAAACCTGAAAAGACTTGTATTAAAGGATTAAATTACGGAATTAAAATTGTTAAACTGTGAAGCTGATGTATCTATATTTGAGAAACTTAATTAAGGAATTGCAAGTGAAAGGAGACCCTTAGCTTAATGAGAGAAGAAATGCTCAACTTGAAGAAAGAAGGCTAACTAGGAAAATGAGAATGGAAATAGAACTACTTGAAACTGAACTTGAGAAACTAAACCTGAAAGCTGAGGCAGTAACTTATAAATGTTAAATTTGTGTGAAAATTAAAAAAAAATAAAACTGAAAAGACTTGTATTAAAAGATTAAATTACGGAATTAAAATTGTTAAACTGTGAAGCTGATGTATCTATATTTGGAAAACTTAATTAAGGAATTGCAAGTGAAAGGAGACTCTTAGCTTAATGAGAGAAGAAATGCTCAACTTGAAGAAAGAAGGCTAACTAGGAAAATGAAAATGGAAATAAAACTACTTGAAACTGAACTTGAGCAACTAAACCTGAAAGCTGAGGCAGTAACTTATAAATGTTAAATTTGTGTGAAAATTAAAAAAAAATAAACCTGAAAAGACTTGTATTAAAGGATTAAATTACGGAATTAAAATTGTTAAACTGTGAAGCTGATGTATCTATATTTGAGAAACTTAATTAAGGAATTGCAAGTGAAAGGAGACTCTTAGCTTAATGAGAGAAGAAATGCTCAACTTGAAGAAAGAAGGCTAACTAGGAAAATGAGAATGGAAATAGAACTACTTGAAACTGAACTTGAGAAACTAAACCTGAAAGCTGAGGCAGTAACTTATAAATGTTAAATTTGTGTGAAAATTAAAAAAAAATAGAACTGAAAAGAATTGTTAAACTGTGAAGCTGATGTATCTATATTTGGAAAACTTAATTAAGGAATTGCAAGTGAAAGGAGACTCTTAGCTTAATGAGAGAAGAAATGCTCAACTTGAAGAAAGAAGGCTAACTAGGAAAATGAAAATGGAAATAAAACTACTTGAAACTGAACTTGAGCAACTAAACCTGAAAGCTGAGGCAGTAACTTATAAATGTTAAATTTGTGTGAAAATTAAAAAAAAATAAACCTGAAAAGACTTGTATTAAAGGATTAAATTACGGAATTAAAATTGTTAAACTGTGAAGCTGATGTATCTATATTTGAGAAACTTAATTAAGGAATTGCAAGTGAAAGGAGACTCTTAGCTTAATGAGAGAAGAAATGCTCAACTTGAAGAAAGAAGGCTAACTAGGAAAATGAGAATGGAAATAGAACTACTTGAAACTGAACTTGAGAAACTAAACCTGAAAGCTGAGGCAGTAACTTATAAATGTTAAATTTGTGTGAAAATTAAAAAAAAATAGAACTGAAAAGAATTGTTAAACTGTGAAGCTGATGTATCTATATTTGAGAAACTTAATTAAGGAAGTGAAAGTGAAAGAGAGAATCTAAACTTAATAAGAAGAAAAGCTCAACTTAAAGAAAGAAGGCTAACTAGGAAAATGAAAATGGAAATAAAACTACTTGAAACTGAACTTGAGAAACTAAACCTGAAAGCTGAGGCAGTAACTTAAAAATGTTAAATTTGTGTGAAAATTAAAAAAAAAATAAACCTGAAAAGACTTGTATTAAAGGATTAAATTACGGAATTAAAATTGTTAAACTGTGAAGCTGATGTATCTATATTTGAGAAACTTAATTAAGGAATTGCAAGTGAAAGGAGACTCTTAGCTTAATGAGAGAAGAAATGCTCAACTTGAAGAAAGAAGGCTAACTAGGAAAATGAGAATGGAAATAGAACTACTTGAAACTGAACTTGATAAACTAAACCTGAAAGCTGAGGCAGTAACTTATAACTGTTAAATTTGTTTGAAAATTTAAAAAAATAATAAAACTGAAAAGACATATTAAAGGATTAAATTATGGAACTAAAATTGTTAGACTGTGAAGCTGATATATCTATAGTTGAGAAATTTAATTAAGGAAGTGAAAGAGAGAATCTAAATTTAATGAGAAAAAATGTTCAATTTGAAAAAGGAAACCTAACTAAAGAAGTGAGAATTGAAATAAAACTACTTGAAACTAAACTTGATAAACTAAACCTGAAAGCTGAGGAAGTAACTTTTAACTCTTAATTTGTTTGGAAAATTTCAAAAAAGTAAAACTGAAAAGACTTATATTAAAGGATTTAAATTCGGAACTAAAATTGTGAAACTGAGAAGTTGATGTATCTACATTTGAGAAACTTAATTAAAGGAGTGAAAGTGAAAGAGAGAATCTAAACTTAATGAGAAGAAATGCTCAACTTGAAGAAGTATACCTAATCAAGAAAGTGAGAATGGCAATAAAACTGCTTGAAATTAAACTTGATAAACTAAACCTGAAAGCTAAGACAGTAACTTCTAAATGTAAAATTAATTTGAAAATTAAAAAAAAAGCTGAAAATTATAGAACTAAAATTGTTAAACTGTGAAGCTGATGCACCTATATTTGAGAAACTTAATTAAGGAAGTGAAAGTGAAAGAGATAATCTAAACTTAATAAGAAAAAATGCTCAAATTGAAGAAAGAAGGCTAACTAGGAAAATGAGAATGAAAATAGAACTACTTGAAACTAAACTTGATAAACTAAACCTGAAAGCTGAGGCAGTAACTTAAAACTGTTAAATTTGTTTGAAAAATTAAAAAAAAGGTAAAACTGAAAAGACTTACATTAAAGGATTAAATTACGGAACTAAAATTGTGACACTGAGAGCTGATGTATCTATATTTGAGAAACTTAATTAAGGAAGTGAAAGTGAAAGAGAGAATCTAAACTTAATAAGAAGAAATGCTCATTGAAGAAAGAAGGTTAACTAGGAAAATGAGATTGCAAATAGAACTACTTGAAACTGAACTTGATAATCTAAACCTGAAAGCTGAAAGGATTAAATTACGGAACTAAAATTGTTAAACTGAGAAGCTGATGTATCTATATTTGACAAACTTAATTAAGGAAGGGAAAGTGAAATAGAGAATCTAAACTTAATAAGAAGAAATGCTCAGATTGAAGAAAGAAGGCTAACTAGGAAAAGGAGAATGAAAATAGAACTACTTGAAACTGAACTTGATAAACTAAACCTGAAAGCTGAGGCAGTAACTTATAACTGTTAAATTTGTTTGAAAAGTTAAAAAAAGAAGTAAAACTGAAGAGACTTACATTAAAGGATTAAATTACGGAATTAAAATTGTTAAACTGTGAAGCTGATGTATCTATATTTGAGAAACTTAATTAAGGAAGTGAAAGTGAAAGAGAGAATCTAAACTTAATAAGAAGAAAAGCTCAACTTAACGAAAGAAGGCTAACTAGGAAAATGAAAATGGAAATAAAACTACTTGAAACTGAACTTGAGAAACTAAACCTGAAAGCTGAGGCAGTAACTTAAAAATGTTAAATTTGTGTGAAAATTAAAAAAAAAATAAACCTGAAAAGACTTGTATTAAAGGATTAAATTACGGAATTAAAATTGTTAAACTGTGAAGCTGATGTATCTATATTTGAGAAACTTAATTAAGGAATTGCAAGTGAAAGGAGACCCTTAGCTTAATGAGAGAAGAAATGCTCAACTTGAAGAAAGAAGGCTAACTAGGAAAATGAGAATGGAAATAGAACTACTTGAAACTGAACTTGAGAAACTAAACCTGAAAGCTGAGGCAGTAACTTATAAATGTTAAATTTGTGTGAAAATTAAAAAAAAATAAAACTGAAAAGACTTGTATTAAAAGATTAAATTACGGAATTAAAATTGTTAAACTGTGAAGCTGATGTATCTATATTTGGAAAACTTAATTAAGGAATTGCAAGTGAAAGGAGACTCTTAGCTTAATGAGAGAAGAAATGCTCAACTTGAAGAAAGAAGGCTAACTAGGAAAATGAAAATGGAAATAAAACTACTTGAAACTGAACTTGAGCAACTAAACCTGAAAGCTGAGGCAGTAACTTATAAATGTTAAATTTGTGTGAAAATTAAAAAAAAATAAACCTGAAAAGACTTGTATTAAAGGATTAAATTACGGAATTAAAATTGTTAAACTGTGAAGCTGATGTATCTATATTTGAGAAACTTAATTAAGGAATTGCAAGTGAAAGGAGACTCTTAGCTTAATGAGAGAAGAAATGCTCAACTTGAAGAAAGAAGGCTAACTAGGAAAATGAGAATGGAAATAGAACTACTTGAAACTGAACTTGAGAAACTAAACCTGAAAGCTGAGGCAGTAACTTATAAATGTTAAATTTGTGTGAAAATTAAAAAAAAATAGAACTGAAAAGAATTGTTAAACTGTGAAGCTGATGTATCTATATTTGAGAAACTTAATTATGGAAGTGAAAGTGAAAGAGAGAATCTAAACTTAATAAGAAGAAAAGCTCAACTTAAAGAAAGAAGGCTAACTAGGAAAATGAAAATGGAAATAAATCTACTTGAAACTGAACTTGAGAAACTAAACCTGAAAGCTGAGGCAGTAACTTAAAAATGTTAAATTTGTGTGAAAATTAAAAAAAAAATAAACCTGAAAAGACTTGTATTAAAGGATTAAATTACGGAATTAAAATTGTTAAACTGTGAAGCTGATGTATCTATATTTGAGAAACTTAATTAAGGAATTGCAAGTGAAAGGAGACTCTTAGCTTAATGAGAGAAGAAATGCTCAACTTGAAGAAAGAAGGCTAACTAGGAAAATGAGAATGGAAATAGAACTACTTGAAACTGAACTTGATAAACTAAACCTGAAAGCTGAGGCAGTAACTTATAACTGTTAAATTTGTTTGAAAATTTAAAAAAATAATAAAACTGAAAAGACATATTAAAGGATTAAATTATGGAACTAAAATTGTTAGACTGTGAAGCTGATATATCTATAGTTGAGAAATTTAATTAAGGAAGTGAAAGAGAGAATCTAAATTTAATGAGAAAAAATGTTCAATTTGAAAAAGGAAACCTAACTAAAGAAGTGAGAATTGAAATAAAACTACTTGAAACTAAACTTGATAAACTAAACCTGAAAGCTGAGGAAGTAACTTTTAACTCTTAATTTGTTTGGAAAATTTCAAAAAAGTAAAACTGAAAAGACTTATATTAAAGGATTTAAATTCGGAACTAAAATTGTGAAACTGAGAAGTTGATGTATCTACATTTGAGAAACTTAATTAAAGGAGTGAAAGTGAAAGAGAGAATCTAAACTTAATGAGAAGAAATGCTCAACTTGAAGAAGTATACCTAATCAAGAAAGTGAGAATGGCAATAAAACTGCTTGAAATTAAACTTGATAAACTAAACCTGAAAGCTAAGACAGTAACTTCTAAATGTAAAATTAATTTGAAAATTAAAAAAAAAGCTGAAAATTATAGAACTAAAATTGTTAAACTGTGAAGCTGATGCACCTATATTTGAGAAACTTAATTAAGGAAGTGAAAGTGAAAGAGATAATCTAAACTTAATAAGAAAAAATGCTCAAATTGAAGAAAGAAGGCTAACTAGGAAAATGAGAATGAAAATAGAACTACTTGAAACTAAACTTGATAAACTAAACCTGAAAGCTGAGGCAGTAACTTAAAACTGTTAAATTTGTTTGAAAAATTAAAAAAAAGGTAAAACTGAAAAGACTTACATTAAAGGATTAAATTACGGAACTAAAATTGTGACACTGAGAGCTGATGTATCTATATTTGAGAAACTTAATTAAGGAAGTGAAAGTGAAAGAGAGAATCTAAACTTAATAAGAAGAAATGCTCATTGAAGAAAGAAGGTTAACTAGGAAAATGAGATTGCAAATAGAACTACTTGAAACTGAACTTGATAATCTAAACCTGAAAGCTGAAAGGATTAAATTACGGAACTAAAATTGTTAAACTGAGAAGCTGATGTATCTATATTTGACAAACTTAATTAAGGAAGGGAAAGTGAAATAGAGAATCTAAACTTAATAAGAAGAAATGCTCAGATTGAAGAAAGAAGGCTAACTAGGAAAAGGAGAATGAAAATAGAACTACTTGAAACTGAACTTGATAAACTAAACCTGAAAGCTGAGGCAGTAACTTATAACTGTTAAATTTGTTTGAAAAGTTAAAAAAAGAAGTAAAACTGAAGAGACTTACATTAAAGGATTAAATTACGGAACTAAAATTGTGACACTGAGAGCTGATGTATCTATATTTGAGAAAATTAAGGAAGTGAAAGTGAAAGAGAGAATCTAAACTTAATAAGAAGAAATGCTCATTGAAGAAAGAAGGTTAACTAGGAAAATAAGAATGCAAATAGAACTACTTGAAACTGAACTTGATAATCTAAACCTGAAAGTTGAAAGGATTAAATAACGGAACTAAAATTGTTAAACTGAGAAGCTGATGTATCTATATTTGACAAACTTAATTAAGGAAGTGAAAGTGAAATAGAGAATCTAAACTTATGAAGAAGAAATGCTCAACTTGAAAAGGAAAATGCGAATGGAAATATAACTACTTAAAACTGAACTTGCTAAACTAAACCTGAAATCTGAGGCAGTATCTTATAACTGTTAAATTTGTTTGGAAAATTTACAAAAAGAAAAACTGAAAAGACTTACATTACAGGATCAAAATTGTTGAAGTGAGAAGCTATATTTGAGAAACTTAATTTTAAGAAAGTTAAGTTAATAAAAAACGTAATGAGAAGAAACGCTCAACTTGAAGAAGGAAACCTAACTAAAAAAGCAAGAATGAAAATAGGACTACTTGAATAAATAATTCTATTTTAAAGCTTCATTACGTAATTGTATCGTCTTTCAAGTTAAGATTTTCACTTTCACCTTCAGTTCCTCATTTAAGTTTCTCAGTTTGCATCGGTTTCTGTTAGTTAAATCATTTTACTCCTGCAACTTAATTCTTTAACATGAGTGTCTTTTAATGTTTGTAGTTTTAAATTCTTTAATTTTCCCAAGACTTTAGTAAATTTAGTTTTTCATGTTGATGCTTTAGTTCATAAAGTTCAGTTTCTCATTTCCACTTTCACTTTCTGAATTAAACTTCTCTAAAAATCTGCAGCATCTTCTCAATTAAACAATTTTAGTTCTGTAATTAGTTTATAGACACTGTATTTATTGGGAAGCCTAACCTTAACTAATCCCCGAAATGGGAAAACTTTGCGTGTTTCCACACAAAGCTGAGCCGATTTTTTGCCTTTCCATCATTTCCAGGTTTCACTCGAGTATGAGTGCCTACTGCGATGGGTGCTCATACTTCACCTGATGAAGCCAATACGCAGAAACACATGATTATTAAAAACCGTAACTTGTGCATAATCTGATGCTATTGGGCAACAGTTAATTTTTTTTTCTCTCGGTTTTAATAAAGGCTTTTTGACCTCTCTTTTTTTTCAATTAAATTATCCCCGTTTCGTTGAAATATTTTTTTTTAAAAAGATCTTTGGCCCTTTGGCACATCGTCATGTCAGGACGGATCATAAAACGCGAAATCTAATAAAAATGCCGGAAATCGGACGAGGATCGATAACCAATCACCCGAAATTTATCTTTTTAATAAAGATCTGATTCTTATAATGCCCCCGGGTCGGTCTCGGGCCAAATTAAAAATCTGCAGGCATTAAATCGGGCGGAACGAGGCGAACTTTTTGCCGATTAACATTCTTTCTTGACTTGACGCGTATTTTTAATAAAGAAAGTTTTCCAAGTCCAAGTCGGCGACGACATCCACGGTTCCTACCTAAAATAATGGCTTTTTTCTCTCTCGAAATGATGAACTTTGAAGTGGACGAAACGTCGATGCATGGATCGTCCAAACACTAACAACCCCTCGGGGTTGACTTTTGCACCCTCGTGATGTGTGTACGTGCTCTAAAACTATATATACTCGTATATAGGCGCCTCGCCAGAGCCCCTCCCTTCGCATATATACATACAGGCCGTAACGCATCGCCACCCCCCCCCCGCAGACCCCGCGGGGGGTGGATGGGCGGCTGATGCACCCGCACTGCAATTGCACTGTGTATGTGTGTGTGTCGGCTATCGGCCGCCATTTTGAAACTGCGAATTATTGCGTAAAAATAACGCGGAATGTATTTGGTATTGATCGCAGAGGATCGGGGGGGCGAAAGGGGGGCGGCAGTGTGTGTGCCAATAGCGGAATGTTTGTTCCACTGTTTCGAATTTATTATTAACATTTCGGGCTGTTTTGTTAAATTAAATTCCTGCACGCGTGAATATAAATTATTTTTTTGGTTTAGCGAATTTCAATGTGGCTAAAGGGCAGTCGAGTGAAATATCCAAAATGCATTGCGGATTTGCTGCACAAACTTTCGGAGTGGAAAATTAAAAAAAAACTAACCGGCTGCGCTCAAAAATAGAGCCATTTGCATGAGCACACATAACATAACTCACGCGAAGAAGAAGAGGCCGCATTTGATATGCGTACGTATTTATTCCGTTCAACCCTTCCGCCGTAGCCCTGCGTTGGAAAAAGGAAACGAATAAATTCTTTTCAGCCAAGAAAGTTCTCTTCCTTCGCGTTTTATGCTAATTTTCCCGTTTCGAAATTCACAGAAATAAATTTTGTTTTGTTTGGGGCATGAAGGCATACACTTTTGTATAGTTGAGCGTATGTAAAACACGTGATCACGCCTGCGTTCCTGCCGTCGTTGCTACAGCAACGGAGAGATTGTTTTTTGCTACTTTGCTGTGAATTATTGTTGTGTGCTGCCCTAGTTGGGCTTATATGAAGGCAAAAAAAAATTTAGCATATCCAACAGTCTTAGCAGGAAAGTATATCAGAGCTATGTTTATGAGTGTCAAACAGCAAATAAATGAGAACACACTTAGACATATCAGACTTTTTTCAAGTACAACCTTAACACAATATCCTAGAAATCAAATAATATCAGAACATAATCATAAAGACGTTGAAATGTGAAGAATAAAGTAACAAAAGGAGTAAGAACCAAAATTCGTCTTTTTTAGATAGAACCATAAAAAGGTGTTAAGTGACTGTATTAATGTTCTTATAAAGGCTCTATGTGCCAATGCTCACGTGTTTGCCAAAAACGCGTTGTTTCAACTGTAAAAATTCATTAAGAGGTAAGCCTGCAACTTATTATTAGCCTTTACGTAGAGAAGCGAATTCTTATTGGTCACTGATACGGTCACCTTGGCAACCGTGCTGTCAAGCCGTATCAAGGCTTATTAACTCGCCGTGCTTCTAGGGTTGTGCTATAGAATGAACGACTACCTTAGTCGTTCAAGTCCTGCTGAGAAAGGTCCTTGGCTAAATTCTGACAGAGATTGACATGACAAATGATTACATTAACATTATAAATGGTCGAGAAATGAGCAATAAAATAGAAAAGAAAGATATTTATAAAAAAAGAAAAGTAATCGCCAAAAGAGCCTAAGGTCCTACAGATTAATGTCTTGGAAACTTACCAAAAGGGTGATTTTTATCGAAACCAGGTCGTACCTTTCTATTTTTCTCTTTTTGACCTGGATTTTCAAGGTTTTCAGTTTTCACTTTGTACATAATAAATTATGACAGATGATTTATTGGAATGCACAAATAAAACTACATAGATCAGTAAGATCGAGAAATTCTACAAAGGCGAGAGATATGAATTAACAGAAAAACTTAAGCAAAAGTTAGAAATAAAAAACTAATTGAAAATAAGTAATGTTTTCGAAGGAAGAAGCTAAGGTGACAACTTATCTAACGACCAAAATTACGCCTAAAGCCACAAAAACATTGGTAAAAAAACAAAATTAACTAAATCATTGAAAAAATTGTGAACTAAATAAAAAAAAGATTAAAAACTAGACTTTTAAAGAAAAAAAACTTGTAGAAGAATAAGTTCAGACACATCCATGGTGGCTTCGCAATTGATATAAGTGTTTATATTACTAATTACAGAACTAAAATTGTTTTACTGAGAAACGAATGGATAATTGAGAAACCTAATTCCATCACTGAACGTGAAAGTGACATATATCTAATTGAGGTACCGAAATTGAAAGACCTAAACAAAAATTGAACACTCATATTAAGGAATGACATTATAGGATTAAAATTGTTTTACTGAGAAACAATGGATAGGTACCTGAGAAACTTAATTCAATCACTGAACGTGAAAGTGACATAAACTTGATTGAGAAACAGATAGTGAAAGGACATAAACAAAAATTGAACTTTCATATTAAAGAATGAAATTTCAGGATAAAAATTGTTTTAATAAGAAACGAATGGATACCTGAGAAACTTAATTCACTCACTGAACCTGAAAGTGACATAAACCTGATTGAGAAACTGAAAGTGAAAGAACATAAACAAAAATTGAACACCCATATTAAAGAAATAAAACTACAGGACTAAATTTGTTTAAATGAGAAGCTGCCGCATATTTGAGAAGTTTAATTCAGAAACTGGGAAATTTAATGGGGAAAGTGAGAAACTAAAACTTACAAGGCAAAACCTGAATTTGAACGAGGAAAGTAAAAGTGAAAACTAAAGACAGAAATGGCAGACACTCATATTAAAGAATGAAATTACAGGATTAAAATTGTTTTACTGAGAAGCGAATGGACAACTGAGAAACTTAATTCACTTACTGAAAGTGAAAGAATATAAACAAAAAATGAGCATTCATATTAAAGAATGAAATTACAGGATTAAAGTTGTTACTGAGAAAAGAATGGATAATTGAGAAACTTAATTGAGGCACTGAACGTGAAAGTGACATAAAGCTGATTGAGAAACTGAAAGTGAAAGGACATAAACAAAAATTTAACACTCATATTAAAGAATGAAATTACAGGACTAAAACTGTTTTACTGAGAAACTAATGGATACTTGAGAAACTTAATTCAATCACTGAACGTGAAACTGACATAAAACCGATTAAAAAACTGAACTGAAAGGCCATAAACAAAAATTGAACAGTCATATTATAGTATTATATTACAGGATTAAAACTGTTTTACTGAGAAACAAATGGACATTTGAGAAACTTAATTCAATCACTGAACGTGAAACTGACATAAAACCGATTGAAAAAGTGAAAGGCCATAAACAAAAATTGAACACTCATACTAAAAATTAAATTACAGGATTAAAACTATTTTACTGAGAAACGAGTGGATATTTGAGAAATTTAATTCAATCACTGAACCTGACAGTGACATAAAATTCAATGAAAAACTGAAATTAAAAGGCCATAAACAAAAATTGAACACTCATACTAAAACTGTTTTACTGAGACACGAATGGATACTTGAGAAACTTAACTCCAATCACTGAACGTAAAACTGACATAAAACCGATTAAAAAATTGACAGTGAAAGGCCATAAACAAAAATTTCATAACACTCATATTAAGGAATTATATTACAGGAAAACATACATTAAGGCATACATTAAAACTGTTTTACTGAGAAACGAATTGATATTTGAGAAATTTAATTCAATCACTGAACCTGACAGTGACATAAAATTCAATGAAAAACTGAAATTAAAAGGCCTTAAACAAAAATTGAACACTCATACTAAAGAATTAAATTACAGCATTAATACTGTTTTACTGAGAAACGAATGGATACTTGAGAAACTTAATTCAATCACTGAACGTGAAACTTAATTGAGAAACTGAATTATCCTCAACTAACATGAAAAAGAGAAATTAAACTTTGTAAGACAAACCCTCAATTAGAAGGAAGAAACTTAATTAAGTAATCCAAAGTAAAAGTGAAAAACTAAAGACAAAATTGAGCATTTATAGTAAAGAATTAAATTACAGGATTAAAACTGTTTTACTGAGAAACGAATGGACATTTGAGAAATTTAATTCAATCACTGAACCTGACAGTGACATAAAATTCAATGAAAAACTGAAATTAAAAGGCCATAAACAAAAATTGAACACTCATACTAAAACTGTTTTACTGAGACACAAATGGATACTTGAGAAACTTAATTCCAATCACTGAACGTGAAACTGACATAAAACCGATTAAAAAATTGACAGTGAAAGGCCATAAACAAAAATTGAACAGTCATATTAAAGGATTATATTACAGGATTAAAACTGTTTACTGAGAAACGAATGGACATGGAAATTTAATTCAATCACTGAGCCTGGCAGTGACATAAAATTCAATGAAAAACTGAAATTAAAAGGCCATAAACAAAAATTGAACACTCATACTAAAACTGTTTTACTGAGACACAAATGGATACTTGAGAAACTTAATTCCAATCACTGAACGTGAAACTGACATAAAACCGATTAAAAAATTGACAGTGAAAGGCCATAAACAAAAATTGAACACTCATATTAAGGAATTATATTACAGGATTAAAACTGTTTTACTGAGAAACGAATTGATATTTGAGAAATATAATTCAATTACTGAACCTGACAGTGACATAAAATTCAATGAAAAACTGAAATTAAAAGGCCTTAAACAAAAATTGACCACTCATACTAAAGAATTAAATTACAGCATTAATACTGTTTTACTGAGAAACGAATGGATACTTGAGAAACTTAATTCAATCACTGAAAGTGAAACTTAATTGAGAAATTGAATTATCCTCAACTAACATGAAAAAGAGGAATTAAACTTTGTAAGACAAAACCTCAATTAGAAGGAAGAAACTTAATTAAGTAATGCAAAGTAAAAGTGAAAAACTAAAGACAAAATTGAGCGTTTATAGTAAAGAATTAAATTACAGGATTAAAACTGTTTTACTGAGCAACGAATTGATATTTGAGAAACTTAATTCAATCACTGAACCTGACAGTGACATGAAATTGAATGAAAAACTGAAATTAAAAGGCCATAAACAAAAATTGAAGACTCATACTAAAGAATTAAATTACAGAATTAAAACTGTTTTACTGAGACACAAATGGATACTTGAGAAACTTAATTCAACCACTGAACGTGAAACTGACATAAAACCGATTGAAAAACTGAAATTAAAAGGCCATAAACAAAAATTGAACACTCATACTAAAGAATTATATTACAGCATTAATACTGTTTTACTGAGAAACGAATGGATATTTGAGAAACTTAATTCAATCACTGAACGTGAAGCTACATAAAACCGATTAAAAAATTAAGTTACAGGATTAAAACTGTTTTACTAAGAAACGAATGAAAACGAAAAGATATGGTAACGGAGAAGCTGATGTATAGTAAAAAAATTAATTGATAAACAGGATGAGAAAGTGAGAAACTAAACTTTGAGGAAAAAACTAAACTTAACTAAGTAGTTAGTTAAGGTACTACTAACTAAGCTGCTTCAGGTTTTTGAAATTAACAACGTTTCGACTTTTGTTTGGTCAAGTCTTTTTTAGTTTTATTTATTTTTTGCCAAGTGTCTACTAGTTTTCATTGTGCTATTCGTATATTTATGTTTTAGCCTTAGGTAAACCTCAATAAAAGTCAAAACGTTGGCAATTTGAAAAAAAGCGAAGTACCTCTTTCCATTAGAATTATTTAAAACTAAACTTTATAACTGCTAAATTTGTTTAACAAAATTGAAATGTAAAAGTAAAACTGAAATCCTAAATGCAAATAGAGACAGTTATGATTTACAAAATCAAATTGTGGGACTAAAATGATTTAACTAAGAAGCTGATGTGTGAAAGAAACTTAATATGTAGTTTCTAAAAAATTAAAAATCTGAAGATATTTAGTTGCTCATTTTTAGGTTCAGTTTCTAAGTTATTTTAATAAATCTGAACGAGGAAACTTAATGTAATAAAATTATTTAAAACTTAACTTGGAAAAGGAGAGTTTAACTTGTAACTGATTAATCAGTTTGAGAGCCTGAAAAAAAAAGAAAAAGTAAGAAACTAAAGACAAAATGAGTTGCTCATATCAATGAATTGAACGATTTAACTGAAACGCTGCTGCATATTTTAAAAACTTAATTGAGAAACTGAATTATCCTCAACTAATATGAAAAAGAGAAATAAAACTTTGTAAGACAAAACCTCAATTAGAAGGAAGAAACTTAATTAAGTAATGCAAAGTAAAAGTGAAAAACTAAAGACAAAATTGAGCAATTATAGTAAAGAATTAGATTACAGGAATAAATTTGTTCAATTGAGAAGCTAAAATTGTTTAAGTGAGAAAGTGAAGCATATTTGAGAAACCTAATTGAGGAACTAAACAAGAAACTAATGAACTTTACGCGTTAAAGGCATTCATTAACAGATTAAATCATTGGGCTGGCTTAACTGAGAAGCTGGTGCATATTTAAAAACAAATGAGAAACTGAGTTAACCTGAGAGAGAGAGGGGGGAGGGGAGAGAGAGAGAGAGAAACTAAACTCTATGAGACAAAATCTGAACTAAGAGAAATCATAGGAAAAGTGAAAAACTGCAAAGACCAAAATAGGCACTCATATTAAAGAATGAAGTTACAGGACTAAAATTGTTTAACTGAGAAACTAATAACGCATACTTGAGAAACATACTTGAGATCCTGAAGTTTTCATGTGAGAAACTAAACTTTACAAGAAAAATAAGAGGAAACTAATGAGAAACTAAATATTGGAAGTAAAAATAAAATAAAATAAAATGGGAAAAGCTAAAAACAAATTTAGACACAAAATCTTCTTCACTAGCATTTAAAACTCAAAATAACTAATTTTGTTGTTCTATGTCTATTAATTCAGGATGGATGGTTAGTTCAGGTTCGGGCAGCAGGTTACTTCGGGTTAGTTCCCAATACGAGAATCACTGAAACCCCTAAAAAACTTTTTCTTAGCGTTTCTAGTGTTGAAGCCATTTATAGCTTTGTAGATGTTCCCAAAATTAAAGAAAGTCCCTTTTACCAGCCTGCTTTATCGATCTAAAAAAAAATCAAGCATATCAGACAGCTGATGTTCCGATAGGAAACGTCCATTCTTCAATTGAAGTTAAAAAAAATGGACCCCTTTGTGCACGCGGAGGATACCTACCATATGGTAACAAGAATAATTGTTCCTTATTTCGTAAAGGTACACCTTTACTCGTGTTTTAATGTCGAAGTTAATCTTTTGGAGCAGTGGCGTAGCAAAGAAGGAGCACCTCTGTTAGTTGCTCTGCAAGCGTCCTTCGTACGCCTTAGTTTTTTGGTCGTCCAACCACCCACCAACTAATTACAACCACATTACACCTGTCCGACCACGGGCTTATCGAAAACCTGAATAAATTCGATTTTTAATCCGCCCTTATCTTTGTTTAATTCGTCGCTATCTTAACTCTTCCTGAAGAACGACAGGACAGGTGGTCCTATTCTCACGTCTGCCTCCGAGCCCAAGGCGGTCATTATCAACGCAAATCGAAATTTTTATGATTTAAACACGTATAATTTGACTAATTTTTTTCTTCCAGGCGAACGTCCCTATAAGTGCCATTTACCCGAGTGCGGTCGGGCCTTCATCCAGCTTTCCAATCTTCAGCAGCATCTTCGCAACCACGACGCACAGGTCGAGAGGGCGAAGAACCGGCCCTTCCACTGCAACATCTGCGGAAAAGGCTTTGCCACTGAGTCCAGCCTGCGCACTCACACGTCCAAAGTAAGCCATGTACGTATGACACTTGGTTATTTTTTGGTTTTTTAAACTAAAGGGTTGCTAACAGGGCCCTTGAGGCGGTCTGTGATTTTGTTTGCAGGTTTTGGTTCAGTTGGTACTTTTGGTTGCCCATTGGTGGGCGCCCAAAAGTACCTTATAGCTGAGTGTTTCGAAAATTTCGTCATTATTTGACTGAAGTTTTTGCAACCCTCCTAACCTCACTTTTTTTCAGTATCGTTACCATTGATTTATACACTGTGGCTTGTTATTGTCTGTTTATTTTCGTTTTTAATTTAATTTTTGTTTTCTTTTTCAGTTTAGTTTTTTCGTAGTTACGATCGATGTACACTGTTCTAAATAACGTTTAAAAGGGGTATTTGGTATATATTCACATGTAAACATAATATGTGTGTGTTAACAAGTGTTGAAACGGTGTTTTGTATCGTCGTATCTAATCGCAACATCACATCTGCTGCGTGTATATTTTTTCGGTAAAAGTGGGTGGAATAATGGTTTTAATATTATACGTTCCCCTTAGATTTCGTTGTGGAGATAAGATCTATGAGAGAGTGCAATAATTAGAGCGATTATGGCGTAGTGTTTCAACACAGGTGGGGCAGCAGTTGGCAAAAATGTAATAGAGAAATTTCGTAATGGAAGGTCTCTGATACTAAATATTGATGAGAATTGTTGCCAGTATAACTCATTTACTTATTTTTGTCATTGCTGAAATCTTGGCGTTGAAAATGTTAGATTTCCGACGCCTATTTGATGTCAATAATAAGTGAATGGTTTATACTTTTATCGCTTGTATCACCTATTATCACCTATAATGGAAATGTATATCTGGTTGCCTATGTAGGACATCTAAGGATTTCGAAAATTACCAGGTGAAAAGCAGAAGTAATGTCGCGGCAGTAATTCAGTTTACTACATGTTTGATTGACCTGGAAACTTCTTATCGGGGTGTAGAAGAGCGATTGACAATCGCTACTAATTGGTAAACCCTCTTTTCGAAAATCACTCATAATATTTGCAAAACGCAACTCTCAGGAGATATTTTCAATCATCCCTCGTAAAGTCAGAGCGCGCATGATGTCAACTGACGTCAGGCAGTGGGTGAAAATGCCAAGAGCACGGGTCAATATGAAGATTAATAGATGTTCAAGTGGATTGGGCCTTTTTTGGCATTTTTGCCCTTTGTAATTATCTTTTGAATTTTATTGTTATGCTACGAATTGGCCCGAAATATGTTACAAATTGGCTGAAATGTTCCATAGGCAGCTTCTTAGCCAAAGAGGTAACATCGAGGCTTTAAAGGTACAAAATTGCAATTACTATGAGGGATGTACAGGGTCGCCATCGAGAGATGACCCTGTACCTTATATCGAAAACTGTAAGAATTATGGGAAAAATTCAAATACAAGAGTTTTAAACATTTAAGTTACTTTTGCCCACGGTTTTGCCTGATTTAGTCCTAAAATTGTGTTTCTCTCTGAATGGTTTATAGTTTCATCATTTCGTCAGAGTTAAAAGACCAGTTATCACCTATAATGGAAATGTATATCTGGTTGCCTACGTAGGACATCTAAAGATATAGAAAATTACCGGGTGAAATCCAGAAGTAATGTCCCGCAGTAATTCAGTTTACCGTATTCAGTAAACTGTATTCGCAGTAATTCAGTTTGATGGACCTGGAAAATTCTTCGCGATATGTCGAAGAGCGATTGACAATCGCTACTAATTGGTAAACCTCGACAATCACTCGTAATAAGTACAAAACGCAACTGTCAAGAGATAATTTCAATCATCCCTCGTAAAGGCAGAGCGCGCATGAAGTCAACTGACGTCAGAGGTGGGTGAAAATGCCTATAGCAGGGGCAAAAAGAAGATTAATAAATATTGAAGTGGATTGGGCGTTTTTTCGCATTTTCGCCCATTGCAATTATCATTTACAATTGATTGATATGTTACAAATTGGGCCGAAATGTGTTACAAATTGGCTGGAATGTACCATAGGCACCTTTTTAGCCATACGAACAAAAGTGGTAACAACGATGCTTTAAAGGTACAAAATTGCAGGTACCATGGAGGATGTACAAGGTGACCATCAAGAGATGACCCTGTACCTTATCTCGAGAACTGTAAGAACTATGGGAAAAAATCAAATATTTAAGTTAGTTTTGCCCTCGGTTTTTTCCTGATTTGGTCCTAAAATTGTGTTTCTCTCTGAATGGTATATACTTTCATCATTTGGTCAGAGTTAAAAGACCTGTTATCACCTACAATGGAAATGTATATCTGGTTGCCTACCTAGGACATCTAAAGATATAGAAAATTACCAGGTGTTTTAATACTAAAATTACCATCATTAACAATTTAAAATAAGAAAGTTGGTAGAGACGTAACCTGAACTAACCTGTATATATAATAACAAAATAAATAAAAACTGTTTACTAATTTATGAAACTTTTATATGAGAATTTCCCTCATAAAGCTTACAGTTTTCGAGATAAGGTACGGGGTCACCTCTCCACCGCCACTTTGTACTGCTACTACAGTATGCTAAAGGAAAACTTAAAACAGTTGCTTTAAATAGTGATAAAGAAGATGACACATGGAAAATGGAAAATCAATTGAATGATTTATCCTTTTAAATCAACTTCAAGCTTTAATCTTTAGATGCTCACCCAACATCATTGAAACAACTGGTACGTAATAAAATATTATGGGGCAACACGTAATGATATAAAAATCGATCGATAATATAATAATAACAATTACCTGTACTAGCCGATTTACAACAATGATAATTTACATTATTTAAATAAAAAAAAACATGGTTATGGTGACGTAAGAACCACATTCGATCCTGTGTACACAGGCGGAATATCGTTGAGATAGGTTAGGAAGGTTGCAATAAAACACCAAGTGAATGAACTTGGTTATTATTTTTATTCGACGGCCTTGCAACGTGCTTATCTCACTTTAACACGTTTAAATGGTGGTTTTACGTCAACTTCCACATTTATAGCAATGACAAGTCTTCGGTTGTTATTTGAGTCTTGGGTCTTGGAACTCCGCTAAATCGACCCCCTCACAGACATTCGTCTTATCTTATCTAGTAAAGAAAAACTTTTTCTAGTTGCCACCATAAATTGAGCAAATAACACAAAACAAATGTAGACGATTAGGCTTTTTTCGTGCAATGCCGTCTCTCTGTCTTCCGAAATGTAAATCAGCGAAAAGGGGGCTTTTGGGACAGGGTCGTATTCGGCCCTATTTAGTATTCTTGAACGTTCATCGCAGAATTTATTTCGGTGGTACCCATAATTAGAACTATCACCTCACTGATGGTGATCCTTTCGGCTGAGGGGTTCTTCAGTATGTGCACTTATTGTCAGAATTCACAATTACCAGAAAAGCTGCATGTAAAGGGGTGCACTTACGTCTGCATAAGGCCCTTTACAGTGGCCTTTGTTCACTGGCCATAATGTTAATTATAGGTATAATCTCCCCCCTCCCTCCCCAGCTTTAATATAGAGGTTTCTGAAAATCAGCCAAAAAGTCAAATTTTATAATTTTCCATTTGCACACTGTAGCCTCCCGTAGTATCTGACCAGAATCAAGCTTTTTGCTCTTCAAGCAAACGCTTTCAATTTATGCTTGAGTTTATGCAAAGTTTATAGTCAATTTCATAACTATACTGACATTTTTGTAAGTCAAAACAGTAACAAAAGCTCATACATTTTTGCACTCAAAGTAATGGATTTTCCAACACCAGGGAGCAACTTAGTGGTTTCTTTTGGTGTTAATGCGATGTCCAGGGATGAGTTGGTTAAGTTGGTGAGTTGATATGACACATTAATTTCTAAAAAACATGGATTATAGTCACACAGTAGATATTCAGCTTAGCTTCAGGATTTTTCTAATACCTATAATGGCAAATTCTTGTAACAGAAATATTACTTAGCCATGGGAAGTTGTCCGTCTCTTTTTGGTTAAGTTTAAAAATATCTTGGCATTTTTTTCTGCTTTTTGATCAAATTGTGACGATTTCAATCTCCTGTGAGTATAACAAACTTACGAGTTGGTATTAGTCTCTAAGTAAATGTTTTAAAAATGGAAAAAATGTCGATCTAGAAGTGCCCAAAAATCAAACACCAAACAGGTGGTCTATCACCCAAACTGCTAAATTTAGGGGACTTTCTTTTTTGGTTGGAAGGGGACATCAAAAAGAACAAAAAACCGTTGGATTCACTACAATCGGCCCAACTCGTTCTAAAGTTACAGGCGGTCAAAGTTGAAAATTGATAAAAAAGACGTAATAATTTTTGGTCATTTTGGTAATAACAGAATAATAGAATAAGGAAAAAATATTTTTCTTTGAGGCTTTTTCGGAATATCAACATCAACGGAGATCAGGGTCTCAACGTTTTATCTAAAAAAATAAAATTAATAATTAAAATCGAAAACAGCATGTTAGGTTTATAGGGCTTTCAAACCGTTCTGAAAACCTAAATTTGTAGATCAAAATCGTGCCTTGCGGCCTTTAAGAGCTTATATCTCGATTTGATGAAGATTCACCGGATAATCTATAAAGAGAGCTCAGAAAGTAGATGAATAATGCTATAAGCTGAGCCAATCAACGAGTGTTTATCTATAACAGTAAATTAGCACGAGTTGCCCAAAAGTAAGGTACAAATTTTGCACTTTTTTCGATTTTTGACCTCAATGACCTCTTTGTACAACGTATTAACATGTATATTGAAAAGTTTTACCGTTTCGAAGATAAACGGAAAAAATGTGAAATTTTCAAAAATGTTATGGGGGTATCAAAATTTTCGTCCAAAACCAATCTTCACAGATTTTTTTTTTAAATAACCTCATTTGATAAAGGGGATAAAAATATGTAACAAAAGTGCAAAACTAGAATTTTTGGTAGCTCCCTTCCACTTTAAAATGGCGCATATATAGCGTATTTTTCCCACTATTACCTTACAGTTTTTTTCGGGACGTCCTATACTAGTTAAAAACGCCCTAATTTTTACAAAACTGCTCTAATCACTAAATAAAACCGATTACTATAGATTTTTCGGGGTAAAAACGAAAACAGCTTGTTAAGCGTATGGGGCTCTCAAACCGCTCCAAAAATCTAAATTTGAACATCAAAATCGTGCATTGCGGCTTTTAACAGCTCATATCTCGTTTCGATGACGATTTATCGGAAAATCTATAAGAAGAGCTAAGAAAGTAGAAGAATAAAGTTACGCGCCGAGCTATCTACGAATCTCTACCTATAACAGGAACTAAGCACGGGTGGCCCAAAAAATGAGGTTCAAATTTTGAACTTTTTGCTAATTTTCTCGAAAGCCATTAAAGACAGCTTCGTTCTACTTGCTCTGTCTGGTAGTCCTCAATACCCTCTTTATTTCGTATTAACATGTATATTGAAACATTTTACCGTTTCCAAGATAAAGAGAAAAATGGGAAATTTTCAAAAATGTCTGGCCGGTAGGTGGTCATCAAAATTTTCGGCCGAAATCAATCTTCACATATTTTGTTTAAAATAGCCTCATTTGGTAAAGGGGGTAAAAATATGTAAAAAAAGTGCAAAACTAGAATTTTTGGTAGCTCCCTTCCACTTCAAAATGGTGCATATAAAACATAATTTTTCCAGTATTATCTTACGATTTTTTGGGACACCCTATACTATTTAAAACCGAAATCGACGCCCTAATTATTACAAAACTGCTCTAATCACTAAATAAAACCGATTACTATAGATTTTTCGGGGTAAAATCGAAAACAGCATGTTAAGCGTATGGGGCTCTCAAACCGTTCCAAAAACCTAAATTTGAAGATCAAAATCGTGCATTGCGGCTTTTAACAGCTCATATCTCGTTTCGATGACAATTTATCGGAAAATCTATAAGAAGAGCTAAGAAAGTAGAAGAATAAAGTTACGCGCCGAGCTAATCTACGAATCTCTACCTATAACAGGAACTAAGCACGGGTGGCCCAAAAAATGAGGTTCAAATTTTGCACTTTTTTCGAATTTTCTCGAAAGCCATTAAAGACAGCTTCGTTCTACTTGCTCTGTCTGGTAGTCCTCAATACCCTCTTTATTTCGTATTAACATGTATATTGAAAAATTTTACCGTTTCCAAAATAAAGAGAAAAATGGGAAATTTTCAAAAATGTCTGGCCGGTAGGTGGTCATCAAAATTTTCGGCCGAAATCAATCTTCACATATTTTGTTTAAAATAGCCTCATTTGGTAAAGGGGATAAAAATATGTAAAAAAAGTGCAAAACTAGAATTTTTGGTAGCTCCCTTCCACTTCAAAATGGCGCATATAAAACGTAATTTTTCCAGTATTATCTTACGGTTTTTTGGGACACCTTATACTATTTAAAACCGAAATCGACGCCCTAATTTTTACAAAATTGCTCTAATCACTAAATAAAACCGATTACTATAGATTTTTCAGGGTAAAAGCGAAAACAGCATGTTAAGCGTATGGGGTCTCAAACCGTTCCAAAAACCTAAATTTGAAGATCAAAATCGTGCATTGCGGCTTTTAACAGCTCATATCTCGTTTCGATGATGATTTATCGGAAAATCTATAAGAAGAGCTAAGAAAGTATAAGAATAAAGTTACGCGCCGAGCCAATCTACGAATCTCTACCTATAACAGGAACTGAGCACGGGTGGCCCAAAAAATGAGGTTCAAATTTTGCACTTTTTTCGAATTTTCTCGAAAGCCATTAAAGACAGCTTCGTTCTACTTGCTCTGTCTGGTAGTCCTCAATACCCTCTTTATTTCGTATTAACATGTATATTTGAAACATTTTACCGTTTCCAAGATAAAGAGAAAAATGGGAAATTTTCAAAAATGTCTGGCCGGTAGGTGGTCATCAAAATTTTCGGCCTAAATCAATTTTCACTTATTTTGTTTAAAATAGCCTCGTTTGGTAAAGGGGATAAAAATATGTAAAAAAAAGTGCAAAACTAGAATTTTTGGTAGCTCCCTTCCACTTCAAAATGGCGCATATAAAACGTAATTTTTCCAGTATTATCTTACGGTTTTTTTGGACACCCTATACTATTTAAAACCGAAATCGACGCCCTAACTTTTACAAAACTGCTTTAATCAATAAATAAAACCGATTACTATAGATTTTTCGGGGTAAAATCGAAAACAGCATGTTAAGCGTATGGGGCTCTCAAACCGTTCCAAAAACCTAAATTTGAAGATCAAAATCGTGCATTGCGGCTTTTAACAGCTCATATAGATATTCGATGACGATTTATCGGAAAATCTATAAGAAGAGCTAAGAAAGTAGAAGAATAAAGTTACGCGCCGAGCTAATCTACGAATCTCTACCTATAACAGGAACTAAGCACGGGTGGCCCAAAAAATGAGGTTCAAATTTTGAACTTTTTGCTAATTTTCTCGAAAGCCATTAAAGACAGCTTCGTTCTACTTGCTCTGTCTGGTAGTCCTCAATACCCTCTTTATTTCGTATTAACATGTATATTGAAACATTTTATCGTTTCCAAGATAAAGAGAAAAATGGGAAATTTTCAAAAATGTCTGGCCGGTAGGTGGTCATCAAGTTTTTTTTTTGGCGTCCTATACTATTTAAAACCTAAATCGATGCACTATTTTTTACAAAACTGCTCTAATCAACAAATAAAACCGATCACTATAGATTTTTGTGGGTAAGATCGAAAACTAGATGTTAAGCGTGTGGAGCTCTCAAACCCTCCTAAAAACCTAAATTTGTAGATCAAAATCGTGCGTATAGGCTTTTAGTAGCTTATATCTCGGTTTGATGACGATTTACCGGAAAATCTATAAGAAAAGCTAAGAAAGTAGAAGAAAGTCGTGTATCAGAAGTCTGATATAGAAATAAACTATGAATTTAGCACTTTTTTTTAGTTTTCTTGAAGCTTTGTCTAATTTCTGTCTTTGATAGTCAGATCGTTTTCAAGATACAGACAAAAAAAACTGAAAATTTCAAAAAAATCTATAAAGGTTAATTATATAATTTATTAATATTAGTTAATTAATAAATAATAGATTCAACTAAAATCTATTTTCTTAGATTTTGATAAAAATTACATCAGATCGTAAAGAATATGAAATATTGCCATAAAAATTTAAATCTGAAATTTTTGCTAATTTCCTTTCCCTTCAAGCCTTAAGACGCCAGTTTTCCACTCTTATCAACATTGTAAAATTCAGGTCTACATATCTCGATAACCAAATATGTCCAAAATATACAACAGACTATTTCTGAGTCCTTATTGTTTTATCTCATCTGCTTTATTAAATTGGCCTAATTTTCAGACAATTTAAAAAATTTTAAGATTTTCACACATTTCTCAATTTTTTTTAATTTAACTATTCCTGTTTTGATTTATCACATGTTGTTTATACTTATGAAAATAATTTAGAACTAAAATGTCAGGATTCTAGCTTTTGCAGATCCAGAAAATATAATTCTGTCTATTTTTGGGACACCGTATAGTATAAAACAGAAATCAAGGCACTATTTATCGTAGCGCTACTAGAACTAACAAAAAAAAATCGATTGTTATAGAATTATGTGCCTACCTGAACTAACCTAAACAGATATTTGAACTGAACCAAACTAACCTGCCTTGAACTAGCCTAAGCTAATGCCGCTGACTGACTGAGTTTGTATCGCGGTTTACCTGAACTGACCTAAACTAACCTGATCTGGCCTGACCTGACCTGAACTAACCTGGCCTGACCTGAACTGACCTGACCTGACCTGACCTGATCTGACTTGACCAAATTAACCTACAAAGATAACTGAACTGACCTGACTCAACATGATTTATGTGCAATAATCAACAGGACATTTGACCTGCCTTGAACTAGCCTAAGCTAATGCCGCTGGCTGACTGAGTTTGTATCGCGGTTTACCTGAACTGACCTAAACTAACCTGATCTGGCCTGACCTGACCTGAACTAACCTGGCCTGACCTGAACTGACCTGACCTGAACTGACCTGACCTGACCTGATCTGACCTGATCTGACCTGATCTGACCTGATCTGACCTGACCAAATTAACCTACAAAGATAACTGAACTGACCTGACTTAACATGATTTATGTGCAATAATCAACAGGACCTGTAGATACTCTTCAATTAGTAGTTGTCATGCGTTCATTAAAAAAAACTCAAGAAGGCCATGGAATTGGAAGAATAGGTCTGAGACCAAGTTATTGAGTCCAAATTGTCATACAATGTTTTGATTTTAGTTTTTTTCATGAAATTATATCAGACATGAGTTTTAATTCCATGGCTTTCTACGAGGTTTATTTATAAACACCTTTTGTTTACGTAATTACAAATTGGAATTAGATACATTACAAACAACAGAAAACTAGACAACGTTCTAAGGGATTGCTCGTGACCAATCTGAAGTTCAGGACGATTGGTTAAATTTCGAGAAAATTGAATTTTTTTGGAAGATTTTGATTTCGTACCTCGTTGTGTACATTATAGATTCAGCTCAAGGTGGTAAACAAGAGTCTGCTGCCTGCGCAAGTAGATTTATAATGTACTGACTATATATAACACTCTCGGTGAGGCTTATTCCACATCCGAACCTGACCTAAGAAATCCCCTGAAAACTTCGTAATTACCCAAAAACCACCAAGTGATGGCCACAAATCATCACGATCATTTTTCAACCCCTTTCAGCTATATTTTAACTAACGGAAGAGTTTTCGCACAAGAGAATTCACATAAGAAATTTCAAATTTTATTGATTTTTGATAGAAGTTTTTCTTAAAGAAAAAAACGAAACAATCGATCAGTATTAGCTGTTTGTTAAGGCCTAAAATAAAAACTTCTTTGGGAATAATAAAACAAATTGTGTGCCTCTCGCGGTTACCAAAACTCTTCCGTTGATAATCCGTAACCACCAAAACGTAAAGAAAAGGGTAGGAAAAAAGGGGCTGAAAAGAAATCATCGGATTGCCTCCGCGAGACCCGGTTGGCATCAGGTGCGACTTTAATCGAAAAATCTCGTCGTAATCCTTTAATTATTTTCTTAAATATTCAAAAGTTTCTGGAAGAAGATCCGAACCCCGTTTCCCAGTTTTACGGGAATTACTTCTTTGCCGGGCATCTGTTTCGGGTCACCCCCGGTGAAGTTTTTTTTAGGTGTCAATAATACCAACTTTCAAAGATATTATTTATTGCTTTTGACAATAGCTGTTGTCTTCAAAACCATAACAAATTGTTCCATTTCTACCTTTGGCTCGTTATTATTTTATTGTTGTTGCCACAAAGGTGCCGTAACATAGATCCTTCTCACGAACATATCCAATTACTTAAAGTCCAAAATTCATAAAACAATTGAATCGACGCAATAAATTAATATGAAAGATGGCGCCGATTACGGACAAAACTTTAGAAAAAGATGCGTGTATTTCGAACATTAAAAATCACTAGCGTGCCACGGGCCATTTTGTTTCCGCTTTATTCTACTTTTATTATAGTTCTCTACTTGTAAAATCCCTTTTGCGGATCAGTTTTTGTCTTGAATTCGAACAGGTCCGGCTTAAAATAATATTTTCTTTGAAACGGTCTAGAAGTATGTTATTTGGTTTCCCGGTACAGGTTCTCAAAAAAAGTACATAGAGATCCTGGGCGGTAAAAGAAATTTTTGCTGTCATGGCGACGCTATAAACGATTCTCATTCTTCAAAAATATTTCAGCACTAGATGGCACCCGATAGACCACTCTGAGAGTATCGCTTACGGTCTTATTGAAAAAACAAAGGATGGAAGTATTTCAGAGCTGTCACCCTAGAATACTATTAATCGAAAAGGCCTAAGTTCTCGCTTTGTCTATCAATTGTATAGGGTGAGGTTGACTTTTCATATTTGATGTCTGACAGTCCTGAACTAGAGTTGTAATCAAGAACCTAGCAGATATGGACAGAGACAACAAATGCCGATATTTCCCTAAAAATGGCGCCCCTTTTTGGCCGGAAGTCCGTAGCTTCAAAGGTTCTCCTAACGATATGTTGTCAGATCATGTCATACAAGCGTCATAGCAACTTAAATCCGGACCGGATATTGATCGATTGTAGAAGTACGTTATTTGGTTTCCCGGTACAAGTTCTTAAAGTGCGCTTTCTAATTCTCAGACCAAAAAAAGTACAAAGAGACCAAACGAGACAAAACGACCAAAAAAAAGTACAAAAAGTGTATCTAGTGCTGAAATATTTTTGAAGAATCAGAATCGTTCTTTAAAAATTTTTCAGCACTAGATGGCACCCGATAAACCGCTCTGAGAGTATCGCTTACAATCTCATTGAAAAAACAAAGGATGGAAGTATTTCACAGCTGTCACCCTACAACACTATTAATCGAAAACGCCTAAGTTCTCGCTTCGTCTATCAAATGTCTGGTTAGGGTCAGCTTGACTTCATTTTTGACGTCTGACATTCCTGAACTAGAGTTTGTAATCAATGACCTAGCACATATGAGCAGAGTCAACAAATGCCGATATTTCCCTAAAAGTGGCCCCCTTTTTGGCCAGAAGTCCGTAGCTTCAAAGGTTCCCCTGACGATATGTTGTCAGAGCACGTCATACAAGCGTCATAGCAACTTAAAGCCAGACCGGATATTCATTGTGTCGATATCGATTGATTGTAGAAGTACGTTATATGGTTTCCAGGTACAAGTTCTTAAAGTGCGCTTTCTAATTCTCAGACCAAAAAAAAGTACAAAGAGACCAAACGAGACAAAACGACCAAAAAAAGTACAAAAAGTACATCTAGTGCTGAAATATTTTTGAAGAATGAGAATCGTTCTTCAGAAATATTTCAGCACTAGATGGCACCCGATAGACCGCTCTGAGAGTATCGCTTACGGTCTTATTGAAAAAACAAAGGATGGAAGTATTTCACCCTAGAACACGATTAATCGAAAAGGCCTAAGTTCTCGCTTCGTCTATCAATTGTATAGGGTGAGGTTGACTTTTCATATTTGATGTCTGACAGTCCTGAACTAGAGTTGTAATCAAGAACCTAGCAGATATGGACAGAGACAACAAATGCCGATATTTCCCTACAAATGGAGCCCCTTTTTGGCCGGAAGTCCGTAGCTTCAAAGGTTCTCCTAACGATATGTTGTCAGATCATGTCATACAAGCGTCTCATCTCATTGAAAAAACAAAGGATGGAAGTATTTCACAGCTGTCACCCTACAACACTATTAATCGAAAACGCCTAAGTTCTCGCTTCGTCTATCAAAGGTCTGGACGCTTATTCTATAGGAAAGAGTGAAAGCGAAAGTGAGAATTTTGACAACCTTGATTGGTCAAAAAATTCCGTTGACGAATTCCATTGGCCAGCAATTCTTACTTTCACGTTCACTCTTTCCTATAGAATAAGCGTCCTGGTTAGGGTGAGCTTGACTTTTCATTTTTGACGTTTGACAGTCCTGAACTAGAGTTGTAATCAATGACCTAGCAGATATGGACAGAGCCAACAAACGGAAATCCGTAGCTTCTTCAAAGGTACCCCTGACGATATGTCGTCAGCGTACGTCATACAAGCGTCACAGCAACTTAAAGGTGGACCTGATATTGATTGTGTCGATTGTTTTTGGTTTTTGTTGGGTTGGAACTTAAGTTTTAGAGAACCTCTGAAGTAGGTCACCTAAAAGGTAGGAGCCCTAGGGCTCTAGCTGGGAGATGGATATAAATTCGATATTCGATTGGATTTGAACTAATAATTGAGAAAAATAATGACAGTGACAACTGTTTTGCAATAATTTGACGTAGGTCATGACGTCACCGAGACTTCACTTTCTCCGGTGTTGTGGTCATCAATTCAAAGGTTTCCACTTCTAAGGGGGGGGGGGGCAAAACTTTAAAACCAAAGGGGGCCTCCAGATTAGCTTGATGGTTGTATAGGCTGTATATAAAAAAAACTCATAGCAAGCCATGGAATTAAAACTCTTGTCTCAGATAAGTTCATAAGAAATGAAAATCGGAACATTTAAAGTCATCTCAGACCTACTGTTCCAATTCCATGGCCTTCTTGAGGTATTTTTTTAAATAAACGCACGGTAATATACAGGGAGGTCTTTTTAATACTTCAGACAACGAAATATCTCGAGAACTAGTAAATTTTTGTTTCAACGTGGTCCTGTATTGTACAGGCGGGTCTGTATGACAAATACAGGGTGGCCTACACGGTCTGGAAAACTAGTAGGGTAAGACATTTGTTGCAATTTTGGCTTATACTGTACAGAAGAGCCTAGTATAGGCAAACATTTTTACGTATATATGGCGGCCCAAAAATGTGTGACGTCATATAATGTAATATTCTTAAATAGAACATCTCAATTTTTTACTAGATTTTGATACGTAGCCTGCATTGAACCCTTCGTGAATCGTTGTCTGCAGTAGTTTAAGAGAAATTAATTGATAAACTGAAAGTATCTTAAACAAGGTATCACGTATTCACAAGTTTGATATCTCGTTAGCTGGATTTCGACGTTGTTTGTCAATCTTGAGCAAAAATGAGATGAGTAGAAAAAAAATTAACATGCTATGGCTACTAAAACCCTAAATGGAAAATACAGGGTATTCCAACAACTGCCGACAATGATGTCAAACTTTAAGGTCCAGTTAGAGCTCTAAGATGTACCAGAACCTAGTAAAAAATACAGGATTTGAAAATATCATATTATATGACGTCACACTTTTCTGGTCCACCATATAAACGTAAATATTAGTTAGTTAGTTTTCCAGACTCTATAAGCCACCCTGTATTCGTCTCTTTTCTTTCTTTGGTTATATGCGATCTTCTTTGTCGTAATTAGCTCTTTGTGAAGTCGTTGGCTGTTAAGAAACAACAAGCTCGGACATACGTAACCTGCCTTCAGTGACGTAACAACTGGGTGGCCCAAACAAGCAAAACATCATTTTTCTGATTTAAAAAAAAAAGAAACTAAAGTCTTATAACTAAACTTTTCTTTTTCAATCAAAAATAAACCAGAAGTCCGAAAACAGTTCATTTAAAGTAATTTTCAACGAAAAGTTTTGCTAAAGTGGCTGTGGTGTCCATATCAGACAAACAAGCCAATACCTAAAAAATCTAATTCACGAATCAATAAATTCAAAAAAAGTGTATTTATCTTTTAAGAAATCTTTAGTGCATTCGTTTTGTTGATACATTTGTTAGGTTGTTAGTTTTTTCTGTTTTTTTTTCAGGCATTTTACCGGATTTTAATTAATTAAGTAAGAAAAATTAAAAAAATAAGAAAAGTTAACACCAAATGCCACAAAAAACCAACTCCTTCTTTCAAACCACCAACTTAAAGCAGCAATCAATCGACAAAAAATTAAAATTTACTAAACACGTACGAAATACTAGAGTGGAAATTATTAAAAGGACAAAGACTTTCGATCCCTGACATACAAAAACAAAGGAATTAGCACAAAAGCGGCTATAAAAATATACAAATCCATTTGCAGACCACTGTTAGACTATGGACACGTGCTAAGAGCAAATGCGTCAGAGAAAACTAAACAATACACACAAACAACAGAACAAATCGCATTAAGAATGATAACCAAGATAAGACACCCCGAAAACCCGCTGCACAATCCTTCCAACCAACTACTCTACGAACGCACACACATGACAAAAATAAGTGAAAGACTGATACAACTTCAGACTAAATGGAAAAACAACCCACACAATATGACTCTACTGAACCCACTTTGCTTAACAAGACAAAATAGACAGTCCCGCTTCGTTTTCCCTACAACCACCCTAATGGAACATTTCCAAACGTAGAAAGGCCAAGCTCAGAAATGAGTCGCTTATCTTCCTTTCCCTAAGTTTGTAATCACTTTTGCAAAAATATAGGTAACTTAATTCTGGTTAAGACAACACAAGATAAGGAAAACACTTATTTTTTCCTTTTAGTCTGTAATAAACTAGAAATTTAAAACGACTTTGTTTAAATCGATATAATACACAAACATTTTGCTAAGATTCCAGTGAAATCTACTTCAGACAAGCTAGTCAATACCTAAAAAAATCCAATTAAAGGACCAATAAATTGAAAAACGGTTTGGTTTTTTATGTGTTGTATTTTAGTTTTTTTTTTTTTTTTAAATTAATTCCAGATATTTAATAAAATTTTCTGCTTTGTGCCATTATTGATTTTTCAGGCATTTTACCGGATTTTTGACTTTATAAAATACGATTTTTGTTTTGAAAATAATTTAAAACTGCGTCTGTCAATCTGAACAAAAAAAATCAAAATAGTCATTTATACTTCGTTTAATTATAAAAACGAATTTAATTATAAAAACTAATAACAAAATAACAAGTTTTGTTATACTATTCAGTACATTTTCTTGCTTTAAATGGCTGAAGTACCAGAATTTGTGATAAAATTTCATTCACCAGCAAACAAGACTTTGATCACTTTATTTAAAACATTATTTTTGTTTCTTGATTATTCATGCTTTCTACAAGATTTTAATCACTTTATTTAAAAAGCAAACTTAATCCGAGTTTAAAATAAAGTTGAATTTCAAAAAGTGTTCGTTCAAAGCGATGTAATCATTATTCAGACCACTGTTCTGTCAAGTGGAGAAGACGCCCGCTAGATGGCGCCCTATGGCACACGTTAGTCACAGTGGTGGCCAATGTAAAGTTTTGCGGACAAACACTGTTTTCACAAAGGAAATTGACGAAAATAATAAAATAAAAAAAGTAATATTTCTTGTAAAATCTGCTTGGCATATGCTGGCGCTTTTTTAAATTGAAGTCTATTTATGGCACATTCAGTTTAGGTCAATTAACTGACCAAGAAGTTATTCAAGGTCATTTTCCCACATATACATTGACTTATTTAAGCAACACGGCACATATATTCTAATAGTAAGATTGAATGTTAGATTGAGGTACCAGAGGCATAGCTTTGGTATCTGAAGAAGTCAATGGTGAAAACTGAAGGGATCTTCACTAGGTAAAGAATTTAAGGTGATAACTTTGGCGGTGAGTGTTAAAAAACATTTTTTATTGAACATCTGGTGTAATTTTTTGAACACCCTCAGTCATAAAAGTATATATGACTCGATCAAGACCACTTATCTGTTCGGGATTTCAAAGAAAAAGTCGCACATTTAATAACGAAGAAGAAAGATGACCAGCTCGAGGTTACAATCGACTGAATTTTGTGCCTTTAGAGGAAGGAGTCCTTAAACTAACAGTACCCCAAGCCAACAAGAAATTGCCCCCTGAGGGTACCCTGTCTGTGATCTGAAATGAAAGTCTTGCATTTGAAACTACCGAGCTTTTAGAGTCTTCTGTAGAAAAACAGTTTTGCACCAAAAATACTATACAAGGTGTGTTCAAAGTTGTGGACACCTCGCGCCATCTATCCACTTACAAAATTAGCTCACACAAACGTAATCAGCTCTCATAAGTCTTCAGTGACGTGTGAGTAGCCCAAACAAGCGCTTTCTGATTTACAAAAAATAAGTTGTTCATTTGTCTTTTATACCTATAGCACGTTCTTCTGCGTAAGAAAAAAACGTTTCCGCTACACGATTATAACTGTCAATGGAAACTCTTATAGGTATCGTAGTCGATATAACAATTAAAAAGGAGAAATTAGTCCTCAGGTAACGAATACACTTTTTGTCCTGAAAACTTTCATAATCTGGCCACTGTTCTGCCATTATTATAAGTGAAGAAGGCGCCCGCTAGATGGCGACGTATGGCACATGTTAGCCACAGTGGTGGCAAATGTCTAGTCTTGCGGACAAACACAGTTTTGACATATAAAGTTTCACATAAAAGTATATAAGACTCGATCGAGACCACTTATTACAAATTCACTTATTTTTGTCATCTAGTTACCGTTGAAACCTTCATTTTTTTATACCCATCTCCTTTTAGCACATGTTGAGAAGATAGGATAAAAATGTCAGTCACATTTCCAACGCCTACTTGACGACAATAATAAGTGAATGGCTTATATGTGTGCAGGATTTCAAAGAAAAATTCGCACACTTAATAACTAAAAAAAGTATGACCAGCTCGAGGTTAGGTACATCGACTGCATTTTGTGCCCTTAGAGGAAGGAGTCCTTAAACTAACAGTTACCCCAAGCCAACAAGAAATTGCCCCCTGTATAAGATCTGGATTGAAAGTCTTACATTTGAAGCTTCCGAGCCCTTACAGAGAGAGAAATAGAGAGGAGTGAAAGAAAGAGAGTTTTCTTTAGAAGAAAAATTTTACTATACCGGGTGAGTGTTGAAAATTGAATGCACCGCGCGCCATCTGTCCATGTACGAAATCAGCTCTCAAACAAATGTAACCAGCTTCTATAGGTCTTCAGTGGGTGGCCGAAACATGCACGAATATTACTTTTCTGATATGCATTGAGAAATTGGCGACGACTGTGATGTTTTGGGCTTGAAACTTTAAAATTATATTACAATCTACATTGAATTAAAACCTATTAATTCAGAAAAAGCGCCACATTAATTACTAATAGGCAAAACTTATGTTTTGTGTCGCATGGAAACTCTTCAAGTTTCTCCAACATATCCGGCGATTAGTTGGAGACGGATCGTGGCTCCGCCCGCCGAATTTTTTTATTTGTAATTTTTTCACGCAAGCGGATTTTTCACTCCACCCACTTCCTGAAAAAAGGAAAAAAAGAGGGAAAAAACGTGGAGATGTGAGCGCGGCGATCACGCGAGCAAAGGAGACCGAGAACACGCGATAACAAAGGACGGCATCGGTGTGGATGTGCGTGTGCACGGCAAAACGTGTCTCGTTTAGACCAAATGAGGGTAAAAATGTATTATTAAGAATATTTTTTCTGTTTGGGACAAAACTAAAGAGCTAACGGTCTAGTGAGCAGAAAGGCGGTTAAACGAAACTTTTACGGGTGGAATAATTGTTGCTTTTTGCAGTGCGAAGTGAAAGTTTCGATGCAACATTAAAACCCGCGTCTGCATTATCTCGGCAAACAAAGAGATATGAGGTCAACAAATGTATGACAAATACAAACCATTACTTAAGGCATCCAGCAAACAAATTGGTTGGTGTATAAGCACGCGGTCGCTCGACCCTGGATGGAGCCTTGAGAGGCAATTTTTCCATTTTTTTAATAACAGTATCTTTTAATGAAACAATAAAGCGCCAGTTTATGAGTCAGTGGCATCGCATCAGCTGAGGATATATTGCACATATAGTAACAATGTTCTTCCTGTTGTTTAACAAAAAAAATCGCTTCAAATCCGCAAAATCAGCTGCTCTTCTTCTCACAGTTTAATAGCTGAGCGATGGGAATACAAAAAAGCGAAGTAATTGGAAAGAAAACCCTTTTTGATTGCAACCCACGGACGCCCTTTCTTCCAGCCGGTCGTCGTTTTTTCAAACGTACAATTAGGAAAAATATAGCCTGGAAAATATCAAAAATGGGAAAATGTATACTTAATAAAACATCGGGCCTCTTGAGACTAATGATTGCAAAAGGACTGGATGTTTTTCTAGATGAATATTTAATGGGCAGATGTTCTTTGTTCTATATCCCTTTCAGTAATAGGAGCATAGAATTAAATTGCCACATTTTATTATTCGTGGAAAACAGTCTCAACGGTTGTCTGGGATGTTATTTTGTCTTGCACAATTATTATTATTTATATACACATACTCCCAACGAACTATTAGAACTTAGAGAAGTGGAGCGAACTTGTAAAGAGAAAAATCTTTTAAAAGGTGTGTATTCCTTCGCCATCTTATCAAGAAAAAATATTTTAATGCTTTAAAGCGGTTCAGGAGATTAGGTCGTATCTAATAATAAACCACATAAAAAAACCTTAGTTTTTGCCAAGATCAAGGTCAGATTTTTCGAAATCTTAAGAACTCGTAGAAACATGGACAAACAATTATTAGACCTTAGAACTAGGTACTAGTTTATTAATATAAAGTGGAACAAACCTGTGAGGAGAAAAGTGTTTAAAGGGTGTCTATTCCTTCGCCATTCGATCAAGAAAAAGTATTGTAGTGCTTTAAAACAGATCGTACCTATTGATAAATATATACATTTTCCAAAATTAAGATCAAACTTCTTGAAAGCTTAAGAACTCGCAAAACACGGTCATGTCAATTGTCTCGCTCATATATTGTCGACAGACTATTAGAAGAAAACTTATTTTAGTGCCTTAAGATGGTTCAGGAGATTAGATCTAGGAAAACACAAATTGTTGTTCAGTGCAACTTCCATAATTAGGACACTCGCTAGACTGGACGCAGCATTCAGTAATCCGGACCTTGCTTTTTTCGGACATTTTGAAATTTTAGCCCCTGTAATCGGGACACAGGTGCCTGCGAAGGTGCCCGTCTTTCACCACAATGAAAGAAAAGATCTATCCGTCTCTCTTTTAAACGCTGTCTTCTCCATAAGTCTTTCTCTATCCTACTCATTATTACTTAAAAACGGTTTCGAAAACTTTTTGCTTGCGAGATATTTCACTGTAACTTTTGGCTTGTTCAAAAGAGCTCAAAGCAACTAACCAGAACTAATCTAAATTAACTAGAAACAACCTGATCTAACAATTAGGGCGGCCCTTAAGGGGCCCGCCTTTCGCCCCAATGAGAAAAAAATCTATCTGTCTCTCCTTTAAACGCTGTCTTCTCCATAAGTCTTTCTCTATCCCACTCATTATTAATTAAAAACGGTTTCGAAAACATTTTTTTCTACTGCCTGGAAAATGACCAAATGCACACAACTAACTACCGTCGAAAATCGCATATTGCAAACAGTAGATACAACCTGTTGTAACAAGTAAGGCGGGCCCTTAGAAAAGATCTATCCGTCTCTCTTTTAAACGCTGCCTTCTCCATAAGTCTTTCTCTATCCAACTCATTACTTAAAAACGCTTTCGAAAACGTTTTTTTCTAATTTTGACATATAAAGTGGCACTTTTCAATACTGATGACAGTAACGTAACGTCCTACTTTTCGTAACTAGTTACGAAAAGTAAAATATTTCGTAACTAGTGATGAAAAGTTCGTGTAACCACCAGTTGCAGGTTTCGGTTGTGGCTCACCGTTGCTACAGTTTTACGGTATTAAGTAGATACAAAGTGGTTTAAAAGTAAATATTGAAGTTTAATAATAATAACTCTCTCTATAAGTAGATATTTGTAGTCAAAATTAGAAAAAATTTTGTATGAAACACGTGACGAAAAGCCTTTTTTGTGTACCTCATTCATATTGCCGAAACTCGCTGCGCTCGTCCCGCAAACATTCATTCGTTACACAAAATCGGACTTTTCGTAACTAGTTACATAAATAGCTATTTTCTTTCGAGATATTTCACTGTAATTTTTGGCTTTTTTAAAAGAGCTCAAAGCAACTAACCAGAACTAATCTAAATTAACTAGAAACAACCTGATCTAACCATTAGGGCGGCCCCTGAGAGGCCCGCCTTTCGCCCCAATGAAAAAAAAATCTGTCTCTCTTTTAAACGCTGTCTTCTCCATAAGTCTTTCTCTATCCCACTCATTATTAATTAAAAACGGTTTCGAAAACTTTTTTTTTGTATTGCCTGGAAAATTACCAAATGCGCACTACTAACTACCGTTGAAAATCGCGTATTGCAAACAGTAGATACAACCTGATCTAACAAGTAAGGCGTGCCCTTAGAAAAGATCTATCCGTCTCTCTTTTAAACGCTGTCTTCTCCATAAGTCTTTCTCTATCCAACTCATTACTTAAAAACGGTTTCGAAAACGTTTTTTTCTTGCGAAACTGTTATTTTTGGCTTTTTTCAAAAGAGGTCAAAGCAACTAACCTGAACTAACCTAAATTAACTAGATACAACCTGATCTAACAAGTAAAGCGGCCCCTAAGGGGCCGGACTTTCGCACCAGTGAAAAAAAATCTACCTGTCTCTCTTTTAAACGCTGTCTTCTCCATAAGTCTTTCTCTATCCCACTCATTATGAATTAAAAACGGTTTCGAAACCTTGTTTTTCTATTGCCTGGAAAATGACCAAATGCGCAATACTAACTACCGTTGAAAATCGCATATTGCAAACAGTAGATACAACCTGATCTAACAAGTAAGGCGTGCCCTTAGAAAAGATCTATCCGTCTCTCTTTTAAACGCTGTCTTCTCCATAAGTCTTTCTCTATCCAACTCATTACTTAAAAACGGTTTCGAAAACGTTTTTTTCTTGCGAGACTGTTATTTTTGGCTTTTTTCAAAAGAGGTCAAAGCAACTAACCTGAACTAACCTAAATTAACTAGATACAACCTGATCTAACAAGTAAACCGGCCCCTAAGGGGCCGGCCTTTCGCACCAGTGAAAAAAAATCTACCTGTCTCTCTTTTAAACGCTGTCTTCTCCATAAGTCTTTCTCTATCCCACTCATTAGGAATTAAAAACGGTTTCGAAACCTTGTTTTTCTATTGCCTGGAAAATGACCAAATGCGCAATACTAACTACCGTTGAAAATCGCATATTGCAAACAGTAGATATATACAACCTGTTCTAACAAGTAAGGCGTGTCCTTAGAAAAGATCTATCCGTCTCTCTTTTAAACGCTGTCTTCTCCATAAGTCTTTCTCTATCCAACTCATTACTTAAAAACGGTTTCGAAAACTTCTTTTTCTTTCGAGATATTTCACTGTAATTTTTGGCTTTTTCAAAAGAGCTCAAAGCAACTAACCTGAACTAACCTCAATTCACTAGAAACAACCTGTTCTAACAAGAAAGGCGGGGGGGGGGAGACTTCTCGCCCCAATGAAAAAATTTTTCTACGACTGCCTAGAAAATCAACAAATGCGCATTACTATCTAACGTTGAAAATCGCATATTTCAAATGCCCTACGTAAAGTGCACATTGCGCACCCCCCCGTACAGAAGCGTGTGCAAAGTCCACTTTGCACACGCTTCTCAATATGTTGCACACGCCTTGCGTATATTTTATAATACGAATGCTCATTTATGAAGCAAAATCGCAGTCGTACGAAAAACACTCTCCACACTCTTGTGACGTTGTATCACTCGCCTACGGCTCGTGTTCAAACCGTCACACTCGTGTCAAAAGGGCAATTTTCGACACTAGTTGCACAATAGACTATTTTCTACGACTTCCTCGAAAATTAACAAATGCGCACTACTAACTACCGTTGAAAATCGCATATCGTAAAGAGCGTGCGCAAAATGCACTTCGCGCACGCTCCCTACAGAGGCGTGTGGAAAGTCCACTTTGCACACGCTTCCGATTGTTTTGCACACGCCTTGCGTATATTTTATATCTGAAAATCACTCCTCACACTCGTGTGACGTTGTATCACTCGCCCACGGGTGGTGTCCAAGCGGTCACACTCGTATGAAAAGTGCAATTTTCGACACTAGTTGCACAATATACTATGAAACAGCTGAAATTGGAACAAACTCGCGAAGAGATAAATGTTTGTGGGCTTCATAGTGAACTTGTGAAGAGATTAGTGTTTAAAAGGCGTCTATTCTCTAGGCCATTTGATCAAGAAAACGAACAGAGCCCTGAAACCTTAAGTAATTTTAATTCTTAAAGATGCATGTTTTTTTTTGTTAAAACTAGTATCAAAACTATCCATTTTTTGAGGGACACTCGTTAACTAAAATGAGAAACAAATCATAATTCTATCCCGATTTCTACGATCTTTAAAAACCCAGCTGAACGTTTACAACTAGGTACTGGATTTAAACCTGATACGGTCCTGTTCTTTGCTAAGAACACGTAGCACAGAGCCGTAATAGGAGAAGTTTGATATAAAAAGTGACGAAAACACTGCAAAATATTTTTAAATAAATTGAAAAAAAAGCATTTTTTGTTGACTGACTTAGTTTAGCTAATTTTGATTCTTAAAAATGTGTCTGTTTTATTAAAACTGAAATGACAATTAAGTTATCTAAGAAAACAAATCATTTCCCAAAATCCTTGAAAACCCAGCTGTAAAGGAGTGCCATCTGTTTTGAACTTAAAAACTTCTACTACGATCCTGTTTTTGTGATCTTTGTGTAACCTCCAACTTATTTCCTTTAATTTAGAAACATTAAAAAACCCTTCGTTACTTGACTTAAATAAACTCGTGAAGCAAAAAGGTTTAAATGGTGCCTATACTTTCGCCATTCAATCAAGAAAAGTAATTTTAGTGCTCTAAAACAATTAAATCTAAAACAGACTCGCGGAGAAAGAAGTGTTTTAGGGTCAAGTCGCTATTCCATTTTATCTAGAAAAAGTATTTTAGGGCTTTAAAACCGTTTAGGAATTTAGATATTCCAAAACAAAAAAATTTACAATTAGTATCTAATAAAAACCCGCCGAACTGAAATGATTTTTGGGCGTCACACAGCAAATGAAAAAAGATTTTTAGCATTATTATCAATACTAAATTAATAAAAATCACTTTAACAGATAAATATGATGACGCGCATGTCATTTAACAGAAGAACTCCGAATTCGAAAACATCTCATTGAAAACAATAGTGGCACAACTCAAAAAACGTGGTTTTGGAAAAATTAATAATTAAGATTTGGGTTATAAATAGGACATTGTTTCGACTTGAAAATGAATTTTGTATAATACGATCATAGAAGGAAATAATTTTGTGCCAGTTTTGTTCTAAGGTAGAGCTTGGAATTTCTAGTTCAGACATTTTGGTATCTAGAATTTCAACTTTTTTCAGTTGTGCCACTGTTGCATTCAGTTAGCGATATGCGATTTCGACTTAAGCCGAGTTCGGTAATTCCATCCGAGTGCTCCGGACACAGACCATCTCCTAAAATCTTAACAAACTAGAGTGAGATAGACTGATATCCCGAGCGCTCGGGATGTAATTACCGAACTCAACTTAATAACGGTTTCGGGTGGTGCTCTCGAGCGCTCCGAGAGTATTTCTATCCTTTGTTTTTTCAATAAGAATGTAAAGGTGGCAATACACTCAGATCGGTCTATCTGGTGTCATTTAGTGTTCAAATAATTTTAGTGAATGAAAATCGTTTATAAGCGCCACCAAGACAGTAGCGGTGACTTTTTACTTTGCTTTTACTGCCTAGGACTTTTTTGCTACTTTTTTGGTATCAGGATTAGAAAGCCCACTTTAGGTGTGCGTATGGAGAAAACAAATGACGTACTTTTAGTCCGCTTGAAAACAAGGTATTAAAAACCGTTCAGGAGATTAGATCTAAGAAAGCAGTCTCTAATAAAAACTCACAGAATTGGAATATTTTTTGGCCGTCACACCTCAAATTAAAAAAGATGCAGATCCTCCCTATTTTCACGCCGTATAATTAAAAGCTTATTTCTTTCTGCGTCAGGCGGAAAATATGCCTCGTTAATAAAAAATGCGCAAGCAAATCTGTTAAAGAATACAGGTAATTACTTCAGCTGAGTTACCCAGTGACGTGCAAACCCAGCACAAGCTGCTCATTAAAGTATATACCTCAACATAACTTTCCGAGATTTAAGCCAAAACTGATAGTCACTTAGTATTATATTTTTGTTTAAAGACCTCAAGAAAAATACAAGCTATAAATTTAGAAGGGCATTAGGCCACTTCTTCGGCTATACGCCCCTGGAGGTCATTATCTTTTACCTCCGTCCTTATTATCTCATTTTATTGCAACGCTAAACTCTATGTTAATTAGAAAAACATAACCCCAGCTGGTTTAAAAGTTGCAAAAACTCAATTTCAAAGCTCACGTACGACGACGACGATACAAAACATCCGTTTCTCATCAGCACTTTTCAATCATAGAACACCCAACAATCCAAACTTAGATCCTCGATAATTAACGCGAGCTTTTGTCAACAGTGTATTGGTCGTTTGCAGCAACATGCGGCTTTGATTGGAGGACCGAATGCCACGTCGTGTCCTCTATGTCACAAGGTGTTCCTCGGTGGAGAGGCTCTGATGGAGCACATGAAGCATACCCATAAAGATCCTAATGCTTCTGGTGTAGCCAGTAAGTATTTTGCAGGTTTAGTTGGTTGGTTCGGCATGACAATAAATGCTTTTGGTAGAGCAACTAACGCATGCACCTTAATAGTTATGGTGAAGCTCTGATCGCGTAGATTTAAGTTTCTGGCGGTGCTTGATGGAGTAGTAAAAATTCCTTATTTTTTTCGGGATTCAGGGAGCATCAAACAAAAATGCTTTCAAGCGCTCAATAGCTCCCCAATGAAAAAACCCTTTTGTATTTTTTAAGTGCTCTCTAGACGCGGCCCGATTTATAATAAATCACCCCCGGATTAACTTTCTTTTTAGTTATTCTTTCGGATGATTCTCTTTCATATTTTTAGGCCACGTCGATTCCTCTGGCTGAGTGCATTCCGTAAACAACCTATACAGGGTCTTGGCAAGATAACTTTTTTGCATGCAGCATGTTAAGCACGATTTTTTTAGTTTATTTTGCTTTGTACGCGGTCCCTCTTCCCCCCCTCCCCCCTGCTCTAGAAGCGTATTTATTTTTGCTTGATACAAACCGTCAAAAATAAATTGATATTTATTTATTTTTGATCAGGCTTTGTTTTTTATAATATCGATATAATTTGGTCGTTTAGGGATTGTAGCGACTGCCCTTGCACATTGTAAGTTTAATCATATCAGCCAAGGATGCTGAAACGCAGATTTTCCCTAAATTATTTGTGTAGGGGATGAGAAGTCATTATATCGATATACAGGGTGCAAACAGAAATGGTATTCAAGAGTGAATTTGTGAACTGCAATAGGTACTTGAATGTACTCCAGAAGTATTAGTAAAAGATGTTTAAAGGATGTCTATTTCTTCGCCAAAATATCAAAATAGGGCATTTTACTGTTTTAAAATCATTCAACAACTCATACGAAGTAACGAGCCATATGAAAGATCTTAGCTTTGACCCCCATCAAAATTGAACTTTTTGAAACCTTAAAAATCTCGCAGAACGTGGTTAATTTTAATGTTTCAGACCATATATTGCCGACAAACTATTAGAAATCAGAGCTATTGAAAGAATAACTGCTCCTTCCTACGTATAACGTTCAACAAATCCTACCAAATGACGAATAAAATGAAGAGCCTTAACTTTTGCCAACATCAAAATCGAACTTTTTGAAACCTGAAAAACTCGCAGAACGTAGTTATTTTAATATCTCAGCCCATATATATTGTCGACAAACTATTAAAACTCCGAGCTTTGGGAAGGAAAGAAGGAAAGCTATTGCTTCGCCATCTTATTAAGAAAAGGTAAACAAGGCAAACTTCAGAAGAAAACCGCCTAACCTTTTGCTTTAATTAACCTTAACTTTTTGTCTTAATGATTGCAAATAAATCCGATACAGTAAAAACGGGTGGTGTAACTCAGATAAGACTAAATTATTGTCGTCTCAAAGGGGCACCGTCCGTATCAAAATTAATTTTTTGCTTCCATGTACTCAGAAAGTCACAAAAACCAAAATTCACATTGGCTCTCAGAATGGTAGAGATAATTTTTCCCCTTTGGGTTCCTAAAGGTTTTTGACATTGAAACGCAAAATAAAGAATAGTGGCAAAAACTAGGAATGTGACACTTGTGATTTTCAGTAGTAGAGTTAGTATTGTTGCGAACTCTGCTTCAATAATTCCAGTGTAGCGATTTAAGACGAAAACGCTATTTACTTATCCCACAGATACACACAAGTACAATTCGACTTCTAAATAACTCATTACTTAACATTTTATAGCCTTTTATTATCGTTTGGTACTTTAGCTTACCTATAGCTCGATTAAATAAGACTGCTCCTAACGGCGGCGCTATTTGCCTTTTATACAACGTCCTAAAAATACAGAAAAGCCTGGAATATTCTTAGAAGAAAAATAATTGATACGAGACACATAAAAAAAGTTCGTAAATAACTGCGCTCTAAATAAACAAAGCAATAAATCACTCGTGACAATCCATGCCGCAGCGTCCGGGTAGGCCGCGAGACGCGAAGGTCCAACCTCCTTTGTCGCTCCACCTCCCAGCGTTCGCTCATCGTAACAGTATTTTGCATATATACGCTGTTCACCACCTATTGACCACATACCATGTTTGCACCCTGATCGAGGTACTTTTGTAGGTGATAGAGTATATTATTAATAACTGTATTCTGACTAACCAAATAACGAGTAACCTGTAATATTTATTAACTGCTTCTTGATCAAGGTTCCTGGGGTGCTTTGCTTTATCTTTTTTTCTTTCTGTTGTTGACGCCATCGATCCTTATTTAGCAAAGAGAAGGACGGCGAACCATCCTTGTCCCGTTTGCGGCAAACACTATGTTAACGAAGGTTCGCTAAGAAAACACTTGGCCTGCCATCCGGAAACGTCACAACTGTCGAGCTCGCTCAGAATGTGGCCTTGCTCGGTGTGCCAGGCGGTTTTCACACACGAATCAGGTACTTACTGCTCAGCTCATCGAGATGGAAGGACCAAGAGAATCCCACCTCGAATTTGACGGAGACTATTTTTTATTGAATTGCAAAACTCACATGCACATGGCCTTGCGTCAGATTTGGTGTACAAACTCCCTGTCCTTCCATATTAATATTCCCAAAAATTTAGGGAAAATGTCTGTTTTCTTTAAAATAAAGATCTTCATAAGTTTCAGTCCACATATGTGTAAGGGCGTTATATAGAAAACCACCAAGCAACCCCAGTCGACGTGTTTCGTTTATTTTAATTCACTAGGCCGTTTAGATCTTTTTTGACACTTTCTATCACCTTTTTGATGTCGTGATTTTGTACATTTTTTTTTTATTGGAAAGTTTTTGCAAAAATTGTAGTGCATGATGACGAAGTTAAACCATTTTCCATTTCAGTTGTGTTTGATACACATATGTGGACTAAACTCAATATACAGGGTCGAATTTCCGCAACTAAAAACCGTTCGACTCTGTATATATGTTGTCAAAACGGTGACATTCGAGAGACATTATTTGACCACACTAAGAAACTCACTGGTACAAAGTGTCTCCTCTCTCGAATGGCTCCCAAAAGTTTCCATTTGTGTACCTTTGACTAATGCCGCATTCTTACGCGAACCCGAAGGATTGCTCACCCACATGGAACACATGCGCATGGACCCGAAACATCAGTTCGCCGCGCAGTACGTTTTGTCCAGAGCAGCTGCGGAGAGACGGGAGCGGGAGACGTTGCTGGCTGCGGTGTCAGCTTCGGCGCAGGGCAGCAGTCTGCTCGGATTGGCTGGAATGGGACCAAGTATGTATCCGATTAAACACATAACGTATTCCCAGTTTTTGTACTCACCAAAAGCACCTGTGCGTTAGTGCGTCTACTGTTCCACTCCTCCCACCAATGACTTGCAGTTTTAATCCTTAAGTCGACTCCATGTAGACATGCCTTTTCTACCAACCAGTCAGTATCACTTTCCTTCCTCACGAGAAGCAAATTTCCTAAAAGCTCCTTCATTATTAAACGCGTGACCATTTCCTCAAGGCACTTCTGTTGTTCACATACAAGGGTTTTTTCAACACGCAACTTAGTGTTTTACATGTTAAACTTTTAATGGTTTTTGTTTACTCTCTTCGTAACCCGCAGAACATGGTTTTTTTCAATGTCTCAGCGCATAAATGGTCGACAAACTGTTAAAACTCAGAGCCATGTACTATTTTACTGATTAAAAGTGAAGAAAACCTGTAAAGAGAAAAGTTTTTAAAGGATATATATTCGTTCGCCATTATATCAAGAAAAAGCATTTCAGTGTTATTAAAACCTATAAACTACCTTGAAAATTATAATTTTTACGAAACTGAGTTTTTGGCTCATGCCCTCATGTGAATTGGGCCACTCGCTACGTTCATGGGCTCAAACGACACCTTCGGTAGTGATGGCCTACATTATATGCATGTTGGATATTATACTATTAAAGGATAAATTTTCCTTCGCCATCCTATCAAGAAAAAGTGGACAAGGCAAAAATCGTAAGGAAACTCCCTAACCATTTTGCCCTTAAATGATTGCAGTCCATTGCCCTACGTTTGACGCCAAAAGCAGTAGAAATAATTTTTCCCCATTGGGTTACTGAGGGTTCTTGACATTGAAAGGCAAAACTGGCCAAAAGTAGGAATATGGTGCTTTGTGATTTTCAGTAGGATATGGCCTGGTGTTACAGCGTGCAAAGTCATAAAAGTCTAAAATATTTGAAAAAATACCAAAAAATTATTTCTTTTCCAACATTTCCAAGAAGATCGTGAAGAGGATGATGAAATCAATTATTACAAAATGCAAAATAGTGAGTCATCCCCAGCAGCAAGCTGACGTCACAGTTGTGTCATTAAAAGGTTTTTTTTTTAATTTAAGACAGCACCTTACTGAAAAGTGACGTTAATTATTCGTCAACATTGCTAACATATTTAAAACGTCGAGTAAATGTCGTAACAATAAGGATATTTTTTGGTCGTTGTATGTTAACTGTTGGTGATTATTGCTGACTTGTATTAAACGTGAATTAACTGTCGTAATAAAAACGACATTATTTGGTCATTGTGTGTTACTGTGTGTTACTGCTAATGTGCACAATAAGCGACAAAAATGCAAATAAAACAATTAAAAAAAAATTAAACCGAGAAAGGAACATTTCTTGCACTTTAGAAATTTTATTTGTGATATTTGAATTCAAGAATTATTTATACCTATTTATTTGAATATGTCGTGCCTGCGTATATTATCAACCAATTCCTTTCCAAAGAAATACCTAAACTTTCTTGTTGAAGAACTGATGAATAGAAGTGACTAAAAAGAAAGTTGTCAAAAAAGTTAAAAAAAATAAATAAAAATGCGATAAAGTTATAAAAAAAGACAGATGGAGGCACAAATATAAAATATTTACAGGGTGTTTCAAAAAGGTGCTGACAAACTTTGCAGGGTTATAGAAGACAGTATATAGTCATCCAACTTTTGCTTAGATGGCTCTATCTACAAACGCACCGTTTTTTGAGATACCATCAGGGTGCCTTCAATCAAAACGTCACTACCAGTTATGCAGGTAAAAAACAAATTTTAAACAGTAGAATTATTAATAAATACCTAAGCTTATGCGATAATAACTAAAAATTATAAGAAATAATGTTTGCTGTTTTACCCGTGTTTTTCAGCATAAAACACCATTGAATTCAAAAACGGCGCACAATGGCCCTTTTGATTAAGAATACCTTTTTTGTAAAAAAAAATATTTGCCTTTCTCAATATGCTTCCAAATTGCATATCCTTTTTCCAGTGGCGTAGACGTTAGAGGCAAAACAATTCCAGCCGACTTCTAAATTTACACCACTGGCACATAAAAATTGCGCTTTTTAACACTAATAAAGTATCTCCAAGCAATGGTAAAACGTGTACACAATTTCAATGATCTATGTAAATTTGTTCCTGATATATAATCTATAGACCCTAAAAAAAGATTTCTTTGAGACCCCCTGTATCTCAAAGACGGTGCATTTGCGGCTAAGGGTTTATAAGCAAAAAATTAGATGACTTGGCGTCTTCTATAGTCCCCTAAAGTTTGTCAACATCTTTTTGAAACACCCTGTATAATTTTGGGACAATCTTATAGATTTTTAAAAACATACTAAAATATTTTTCTTTTTTAGACCAAAATTTTCTCAATGAAAATCGGAATTGAAAAATTTTAATTTTTAGTTCAAAGCTACCTCAAAAGAAGGAAAACGCAAAGAAAAGTCCAATTTTATAACTGATCATCAATAAAAAAAAATGTGATAGACTAACCTGAACTAACCTGAACTAACCAAATATAGAAGGGACAATACCTGTGATACAAAAAAAGTACGTAAAAAAAAACTTGTAATAAAGAAATAAAAAGATGATAAAGAGGAAACATCTCAAACAAAGGTTATAGTTGAGGAGGTTTTCAAGACATTAGAATATGCTCCTGAACAAATCTTTAAGCAAATACAAGAGACTGTTGTTATTGAGGAAGGTGTTCCTCTGAAAATAAGTAAAAAACTATTTCTAAAGAAGAAAAAATACGTCAAAGAAAAACGAGCGTAAGTTGTTACAGCAGAGGAGCCTGAAAAAGGTAAAAAAAACAGTTTTCTAACACGAAATACCGATTAAACACATTATGAAGAAAAGCGTAATTTGACTGTAGAATTAAAGAGAAGAAGGGTGACAAAGAGGAAATTATTAAAAATAAGAAGGGTGGCAAAAAGGAAAAAACTGAAGTTGTCACTTTAAAAGAAGAAGAAGAAGGCTAAAACCTCAAACCACGGTCAGTCTGGAAGAGAGTCCAATTTCATCAAATCTTTACCTCTTTGCATCATTTCTACATGGGGGTAAAACTGTATAAAAAAAAACTTGAAAAATCATTAATCGTTAGTCGTAAGAAAACGCAGTTTTTTGCCAAAATTTCTCAAAGGAGTTCAATTAGCATTATAATTGTTTACTCGTTGGAAAAGTTAATTTTTAGGTAAAAAAAAACTCGAAATCACAATGATAAGTCTAATTTAGGAACATAAAAAATGAAGGATAAAAAAACTCAACGCAACATGGCAAAGGATAATAATAGAAAAATGTGAAGAATAAAAAGTAATTGGAAAGAAAAAATAAATCAAAAACTACAAAAAGCGCCGATTGCAAAAAACTGGGAAAATTAGAAAATTGTAAAAAAACAAATCCAAATGAAATAGGTAGAGGCACAAAAACATTTCCAATTTTGAATCAAAATTAAAAGTAATTAAAAAAATTAAAGTAATTTGAGCGAAACTTGAACGAAACGATGAAACAGGAATACTAAAAAAATATGAAAATAAAAAAACAATACGAAAAAAACTTGAAAAAAACGCATGGGCAAACATAGAAGAGCCAATACCTGTAGTAGAAAAAGAAACCCTTAAAAAAAAGTAGTAAAAAAAAATAGTAATAAAGAAATAGAAAGGCGATAAAGAGAAAAAAAATGATGAAACGGTTACTATAAAGGAAAAATAAAAAAGCCTCAAACAAGGGTTACAGTTGAAGAGGTTTTCAAGACATGAGAATATGCTCCTGAACATGTCTTTAAACAAATACAAGAGACCATTGTTATTGAGGAACGTGTTGATGAAAGCTTGGGTAGTGCTTTATAAAAAAAAAAAGTACATCAAAGAAAAACGAGCGGAGGAACCTGAAAAAAAGCCACTCACTACTAGTTATTGTTGAAAAAAAATCTGAAAAAAAATAATTTTTTGAATACGAAATACCAAAGAAACAGATTGTGAAGAGGAGCGTGATTATTGAAAAGAAGAAGGGTGATAAAGAGGAAATAACCCGAAATTGTGTTACTATTGAGGAGGACGGGAAGTTTTCAGGAACTACTGTGACTGTCAAAAAAAACTGAAAAAAAAACCGAAAAAATTATGAAAATTTTTCAAGTAAAGTGGAAGTATACATAGTGTTCGACGTTTTCTAACCTCTGGTTCTGTATTGTTATATTTGCCTGTTCTTGGCTCATTATTTTAGCTTTGTCATAGTTCATTTTAAGGGCTACTCAAAACTGCTAAATATGTCGCATACAATAAGACGTGAATACTGAATATAACGTTAGGTGTTCCCTAAATAATCGTTATTAAGTGAATATAACGTTATGTATTCCGTGAATATAACGTCGTGAGTCACGTGAATATAACATCGGGCTTATAACGTCAGTTGTCCGAGACATTCGACCGTCTTTTTAACGTCAATTTAACATCAGTGCGACACGTCACCCATTTGACAAACTGCCGTATTAAAGACGAGAAATTCACGTCAGCATGCTACTTGGGTAAGAAAATCAAATTTAGCACCACCAAAATCGGATATTAGCTGATTAAGGTAAACAAAACCATTGATAAAAACTTGAAAAGTTAAGCAAAAAGTGAAGGCAAAGTTAGTGAATCTAAATCTATCAACCCCTAAACCATCAAGTGGTTTCACAAGGGTAAACAACATAATGCAGAACTGGAAGAATTGATCCTGCAGACATAGAGAGAGAGAGAGAGAGAGAGACAATGGTAAACCATAAAATCACTCGAAAAATTGTTAGGATTTAAGTGTTGTTGTAGCTGTGGTGTCCAAACAGTTTAGAGGATACCGATTCCTTCGCCAATATATTAAGAAAAGGCATTTGAGTGATTTAAAACCTGTGAAGAGAAGAGTCTCTAAAGGACACAATTTACTTCGCCAGTATATCAAGAAAAGGACATTTCGGTACTTCAAAACGTGGCAAATTATTTGGATTATATGATTCATAATTTGATGTCTCGATAGCAATAGTCGAATAATTAATTATTATGCCATAATCGAATTAATTCGCTACGCCAATTTTTATACTTGAAGTACCATGTTTTGATCCATTAAAATGAAGCTTAATTTACAGGTTCTCACCGAATTTTCAACAAACTAATTAGCTCAATGTAGTTACCAGCCCACATATCCAGTTTTATTGCGCGTCTAATGCAAAATAAGTAATTTTTTCACAGAAACCTTTTTTTTAAGTATTTTTACACATAATCAGAAACAAAAGCCTGCTGCTTTGACAAACCGCAATTAAACATTAGATAACTCGGTCAAGCCATGCGCATCTATAGAGCGTGTATATAGGGTTGCGAAACCCATGGGGCTGTGTATAATACGTTTACGTTATAAGTTCGTGACGGTACGCCACGCCATCTTCGAATTGCGCTGGTAAAAATGGGAAATACAACGTTTTACGCACAAACGATAATTTTTTAATTTTCTTCTCTGCAAACAGAACAATATTTCACTAAAAACCGTAGGTGTGAGAAAATAGTGGACGTTATTTTAAACATCTCCTACTGGTCGAAAACTAATGGTTCTCCTCTCTGTAATGATACGTCCCCATGTGCGGATATGGCGTATATTGCGAATCCACAGTATTGCCGCAGTGCACACTGCATCCATCGTTTTTTGATATATGGATCGTTCTACGCGGACCTCAAATGGCAAATGTCAAAGATTTCGATATAGTAACTGTCGTTGTTTTCCACAATTTATCCAACAACTTATGTCACTTTAATGAGAATGCAGAAATTTGGCAACATTGAACAAGAAACTTCAATTTCAACCAATCAGACCACAGCGCGAAAGTCGCAATATACGCCATATCCGCACATGGGGACGTACGATTAACTGAAATGTAATCACATACCTCCGATTTATTTCGGTTAAAATCACATACTTCCATAACATACAGGACATTGCCTAACTTTTACATTGCTGGCCTTGGACTGCAAAAGGAGAGGATAGAAACGCAATACCTCGTATATTGCAATTTCTGCACATGCCGAGAAATGAGCGCCCTTTTGAAATTGGCACAGTTAGACCCTCGTGCAGTAGATTCATGTACTCTCCACGAATCACGAACTAGGCCGAAAGCACTTGGTCCGTGCAAGTACGTCATTACGTACCGGACATTCCTTAGTGACCTTGAGGCCTAAAAAACCGCGGAGGGGGGAGGGGCGACCCGGATCCGATTCATTGGAATGTTGCCAAATCTCGAGACGTACTTGGTTAGAATCACATACCTCCGTACCGAATATTTTTCCGTCACACGCATTAACGTCGAGTAACCGGAGTAACTCGTGAAAGTATCGGCAACATTGGATGTCACGAATCACGAACCAAGTGCTTTCGGTTTAGTTCGTTATTCGTTGACAGTGCATGAATCTAACTGCACGTCGGCCTAACTCAAGTACGTCAATACGTACAGGACGTTCCTTAGTGACCTTGGTGCCACAAAATACGAGGACTCGAATCCGATTCACTATGCGCGTGTGCGTGCATACTTTGGCATCAAGGTCACTAAGGAATGTCTTGTACGTTAATGACGTTCTTGTTTAAAATCCAATACACGATTTAATGAAAACCTATTCCTTCGCCATCATATCAAGAAAAATCGCTTCAGCGCTTTACCACAGTATAAGGAATAATACATTATTATATATTGTAAGGTAATTTTGGGGGGTTCTTTCTTTGAAGGATTACTACGAGGATTTTGCGTTATTTTAATTACCTAAAAGAAGTGTCTCGGGAGCCACCCTCTATGGGTTTTATGTGGTAGAGGGGCCACCGAAGAAATGCCTAACGGGTAAGCTTTTAAACAGTGGAGAATGAATCCCAGGATATCTTGTTTTATTCTTAGAGGTGAAAGTCGCACAACACGCATTCAGTCCACCAACAGATTCAACGATTTAGTAATCAAGATCGATTATTTATTATCACAATATTTCCAACTAGACAGATAAGAAACGCTTGAACTTTATAATAAATCTACAGAAAGTCTAATTCGGAAAGAGAAGGGTATGGGTGAGGAAATCGGAGGAGAATATGGATAATAACGGTATGGAATGGGGCCCTACTATCAAATGGCTAAATTACTAATTTGTAATACTCGAATAATCCCTAAATGCTTCCCGAATTTTAGAGTTCCGACGGTGTGAGTTTGAGGAGCCCTACTAATGCCAGGCACCTGTGTAATGTTTGTATGTGGGGCCCTACTAGTGCCAGGCACCTGTATAGTGAATGTCTTAGGAGCCCTACTACTGCCAGGCACCTGTGTAAAATTTGTATGTGTGTGTGGGGCCCTACTACTGCCAGACACCCGTATAGTGAATGTTTTAGGAGCCCTACTACTGCCAGACTCCCGTGTAGTGGTTGTGTGTGTGGGGCCCTACTACTGCCAGGCACCCGTGTAATGAATGGTTGAGGAGTCCTACTAATGCCAGACTCCCGTGTAGTGGTTGTATGTGTGTATTTTGATTAAACGGTATTCCTTACTTTTAACTCTTTAGGGAGCTCTTTATCCTTTGGCTGCTAGCAATGGAATGCCTTCCGGCTGGCATGCTCCCGTCTTTTATATCCGTTCAACAAGCCTACTGCCTAATTTCTAGGAACTGGTGTATTATAGGATAAAGTTGCCAAACTATTTAATCCAACTAGACAGGTTTAGCATTTGACAAATGACTGAAATTTAAAACTGACAACATTGAAATACTGAATAACCAAAAACTATTAACCTTCTAATCTGAATTTGACACCAAATAGGTTACATGTAAACTGAGCCGCCGTCACAAACATTTCCTTATTAAAACCATTCCTCGGCCTCCTCTTAAAGATAAATTTAGTAACTTCGTTACAATATATAATGTATTATTCCTTATACATTATATATTATACATACACATATTCCTTATACATATATATACATTATTATATATATAATGTATTATTCCTTATACTGTGGCTTTACTTTCAAGATTCGCTCATACATAATTTTCTCCTAATGCTTAATTCTCCTTTAGAGGCTTTGAAGGATAGCTATTCCTTCACCATCATATCAAGAAAAACATTTCTGTGCTTTAAACGCGTTCACGAGATTATCTTATACAGGATTTTCTTCTAAAGCTTATTTTTCCATTACAGCAGGCGGTTCCCCGATGTGCGCCTCACCCAGCGCTCACAGCGACAGCTCTTCAGGAAATGGACGACTATCTTCGGCAGGGTCGGAGGCAGGGGGATTAAACAACAATAACAACAACTGCAATACAAAATTAGGTGATATCTTACGAAGTGAGTTATACCTTTTCACTAGAAAGTCTTTTTTGGGACTAATGGGTTTTGCATTTCTTTTTCAGGCAACAATGGGCTCCATCAACAGTACAACATGGAAGACCAGCTGCAGGCGAATCGAATGGCCGTGATAGCGAGCATGGTGGGCCAAGGCGGCGTCCCTCCGGGTTTAGGATCCGATCCCGCTGCCAACATTGCAAACATCGCCAATTTGGCTATGCGACTAGGAGTTACTCAGGTAAAACTTTCTATCGGCATGCAATCTATGAATATCCAGCAGCAATGCTGTGTGTTTTTTGTTTAGGCTAACCAAGTGAACAATGCTTCCAATCCTTCCACGCCACCCATCACCAACGAAGCCCTTTCTTCGTCCCTGTCAATGAATGCAATGAATGCGATGCGAGCTTCTATGGACATGCGCATGGATGCAATGCGAAACTCGGTAAGTAACTTTTTTTTGGTTTTTGTGATATTATGATATAACTTTGCTTCTAACATAAGGTTATGGACATGTCGCAAGCCTCTCAACAGTCAGCAGCATCTCAGCAATCGGTCGCCGCGCAGGAGGCGCTGCGCATGCAGGAGGCAGTCCTTCGATCTCAGGCCGAGGCAGCTCTGAGGCTCGCCATGACTCAGGGCCTCTCCCAATTGAACCAGCATCAGCAGGATAACAACCACAGTCCGCTACGTCACAACGGTACGTCTCGACCCACCTGTAAAATTTTATATAATTTGATTTATCTTGTTTTTTTAGATAAACACATTCAGCCTTTCTGGCAATAAGGGGGCTCTGTTTAGTTTTTCTGTAAGTTTATTTTATGTTTTGGGGTTTTGGGATTTCTTTGTTATTCATTTGAGTTCTCACAGGTGTTATCTTAACCCATAAAAGTAACTTCTGTTGGCCAATTACACAATGATATTTTTTAAGATGGAGCTACTAGAAACCTTGATATCTTGTCTAGGTCACTATCAAGGCCACCAGGCTCAGTCCTCACAGCAGTTGAGCCCCGATCTCACCGAAGCCTTGAGACTGCAGGAACAGAGGCTCGAACAGGCGTTGAGACTGCACGGCAGCGATCCGCGGGCGCTTGGCTTCTCGTTGGGCGGCGCCGGCAACCTGCAGAACTTGCAGCAAAACTTGCAAAACACTCTGCAGCAGCAGCAACAACAACAGCAGCAGCAACAGCAACAACAGCAACAGCAGCAGCCGCAACCGCAACAACAGCAACAGAACCAAGGTCAGCAAAATAATTCGAATCAGCCATGAGAATTTAGTTATTACTGAACACGCAACTTGAGCGGATAGTAGTCGTTTTTTGAGTTAATAGAATCAGGTTTTAGTTAGAGGTTGTGGATGTTGTAGATTGGGAAGGGTGACTGTAGTCATGAAGACTACAAAAAAAGTCTAAAATTGAGAGTCTGAAACTTTTATTGAGTGAAACTGCCTATGTCTTAGGCATTTGCTTTTTGATTGAAATTTAAATTATATAACAAATAAGCCGGATCCGTAAAATTTGGCCAAATTGGAAGCAGGAAAGCGAAAAATAATTTTTACATCTGACTTGAGTTTTTCGATAGAAATTATTATCAACTGAGACATAAAAGTGGTTGACAGGTGATATAAAATATTTTTTAACGAACTTTCGACGTTTCGATTATCTATTATAATCTTCTTCAAAAACAAAAGCTCTACTATGGCTTGTAATTAGAGTGTCTTTCTTTCAAAAAAGAGCAGATTATCTTTTTTTTAATTAAAATTACGTCACAATTGTCGAATGTGGCACTTGGTACTTACATTTGACAGTTTTTCTTTAAATTTGAAAATTCAAACATCCCCATAACATTGAGTAAATGTGTCAAAATTAGGAAATTTTGGGGTCAAAAATATTTTTAATATGTCTGAAAGGCCGAATCAAATTTTAAGATTTAGAAATAACTTTTGTAAGTAGAGAAAATGAATTTATTCCTGAACCTGAACTAGCCCGATGTCAGCAAGACGCTTGCAAGTCAATGTCGACAATTGGCCGACAGTTTATCGACTTACATTGTTGTCGACAAAACGAAAATATATTCCTGAACCTGAACTAACTCTATGTAGGCAAGATGTACAGTTCAGTTGAAGTTTAACTGCCAGACATGAATCTTGCCACTGCTGGCAAGGAGCTACTTTCATGATGCCGACATTTGCAAGTCAATATCGACAATCGGCCGACAGTTTACCGACTTACGTTGCTTGCTGGAATATTTGGAATTAAAGCAATTAAAGGAATTTTGAAGAACTTTTCAAAATATGCCACATTTTTTACAATTTTACTCAATATCTTCACTGAAGCATCGTCACAGGTGTTATCTTATCCCATAAAAGTAGCTTCTGTTGGCCAAACTCTATCTGCTTCAGTTTCTAAATAGTTTTAAATCGCTTAGAAAATTAAAATATAAATTTCTGAACCTGAACTAACCTGAGGTCCGCTCCTGAGGTTCAGTTGAAGTTTAATTGGCAGACTTGAATCTTGCCACTGCTGGCAAGGAGCTACTTTGATGACAGTCACACAAAACAGATAGACACGAATAGTTTTGGAATGGAGAACTAAGAGGATAATTCTGGATTAGAGACCAATGGCTGCAGATGTGGTGACAACAGATGGACATAAATAATTCTGGAATGGAGACCAATCTACAGATGTGATGACAATGAGCACAAATAATTCTAGAATAGAGACCAATGGATAAAGATATGTTGACAACAGATAGACAAAAATAATTCTGGAGTAAAGACCAATGGCTAAAAATATGACGCGAGTAATTCTGGAATGGAGAAAGCAATGGCAACAGATATAATGACAACAAATTGATACGAATAATTCTGAAATGGAGACCAAGGGCTACAGATTTGATGACAATTGACACGAATAATTCTGGGATGGAGACTAATAGCTACAGATTTCATGATAACAAATTGTCAAAAATAATTCTGGAATGGAGACCAAGGGGGGCTGGAGTATTTCGGATCTTTTAAAAAAATAATAGTGAAAAAAGAAGATCTGAAGAACAATTTCAAAACGTGACTAGTTTTTTCGATTTTTACTCAAAATCTCAATGAAGTTAAAGTAAAGTGAATGAAGCAATTGAAAGTCTTGGGAAGTTAGTTTTTCCAGTTTTCCACTTTTTGCAGACATTGTCGAGATTATACTCTTTAATTATAGACTTTTTTATACAAAGCTTCACTTAAAGAAAATCATTCCAAAGTGCAACAATCCACAGTTTTAAATTCAAATTTTTAACTCTCTCTCTCAAAAAAAAAAAGAATAAATGTGCCAAAAGTATTATTAACCATCGATAACTAGATTTTTCTGTTCGAAATTGGTGTAAAGTTGGTGTTCAGTATACAAAACAATGCCTAAGGCATTAGAAAGAAATATATTTATATATATCTACACACTTTACAAGTGTCCAACTACAAAATAAAACTCAGTTTAAGGATGTATAGATTATAAGTGTTGAAATTTACATATTGAACCGACAGCTGCTGTTACGTCCCTACTTGTAATAGCGGTTTCCGGTTTATACAGATTACTTACTTAAGTTGTAAATGTACATATTATATAATAATTGTTTTAGATTATATTTAGAATATATGTATGAATGAATAATAATTATTACTAGAGAATTTGATATGAAAACGCGTTCAATTGAAGCTCATTTGAATCGAACGAAACTTGCATCAAAACTAATAATTTTAAGGTAAAAATTGATTTTTTATTTTCTGTGATTTTTTTTTAATTAACTTCGTGGCCGGAGATTGTACGTTTAGCAATAATGATCACTTTTAACTTTCGTTTTGCAATTATTGTACTGTGATTTTTAAATATATTTGAAACTTTGGGGAGCGTTAAATGTTATAAATTGACGAACTGAGCCATTTTAAATTAATATTACTTTATTATTAGTGTAATTAAAATTGTAGCGGGCTCCCCATTAACAATATTTTTCTTAGTTTAAAAAGTACAAAACGTTGAGAGTGAATGAGAGGTGCGAGTGGTGAATAACAATATTTTTTCAACGAAGAAAAGCTGATTCCTAGACCCAACCGTACTTAAAAAATTAATTAACTAATTGGCATCAACAAAAACAATTGTTTCGTTTTGATGTATAGAATGTGGTTTTATCGTTTTTTCGTGTACATATCTCTCCGTATACTACAGTAAGAAGCCTTTTTTGTACATATGCCCCCTCATACAAAACGCGACCCCCTAATGAACATTCTCAAAAGTCCCTTTTTTGGTTTTTGCTCCAAAATTTAACTTAACTTTTGGCAACGCTTCAACAGGGGTCGCTCAATAGCCATTTTATAGTCAATAGTTGTTAAAAAATACTTACAATAGCTATATGCAACCTTAAGGTTGACCATAATTTCCCATAAAAGTGACATATAGTATTTTACACAAACAGACACTTGCACGTGTAAAATAACTAAGCGAGCGCGCGTAAAAATCATTTTCACACTTTTTTGGTTCAGTCATTTCAAAAGTTTTCTTGGTTGAGATATTACAAACTGGCGAGGCTACTAATCCCGCAAAAAGTATCGTTTTAGACAATAAAAGCTGACTGACTCCTCAAAAAGTAATTTTATGGCAGATTTTCCACATGGTTCCATCAGAACCACGTGTAGATGAATTTGTCAATTTTTACGCTCCATACCCGATGGCGACGTTGCCACGTTGAAGAAATCCGCACATCCTGCCGGTTTCTTGGCGCATTTGGCAACACTTGGCGGGGTACTTTTGAAACAATCTCTTAACACAGTAAAACAATACTTAAGGGAAAGTTTCCATTAGTAGAACCTGCCCTCACTCACACTTTCACACACCAATGTGACACCACAAACGACATCAGTTAAAATACATACACAAAACAATACAATAGCCCGGTTGCACAAAGTGCTTCATATTTTTTGCCCGTTATCTAACTATTTAAGAAGTCTTAAGTAGTTACCACAGTAAAAAAAATTCCATAGCCCAAAATCAGAGACCTACTCCTTGGGGCTTTCTTTTTTGGGACGCTCTGTATGTCCTTATATACGGAGCTACGTCCAGGAAGCGGCCCTTTAAGTTGGGGGATAAAATGCCCGCAAAAACTCCCCCCAAGTAACGGAGTAGGTTTTTGAGACCATATTATTTTTTGATTACCTTGTAGGGGGCCTCGGGAGTATCTTCTTTCAGTTGAAGCAGCTGGTTTTTGCACCCCCTGTATATATCATTCAATCAATGCATTTTAAATTTTACCAACTATACTCACGGCGCAAAAAAAACGAAAAGCAATTAAATTCTACAGGGTGGACGAAAAAAACAAGTTCGCTTCACCCGAAGCCCTTTACCGATTTTTTAAGTGTATTTTACAAAATATCACGACTAAAATGCCCGATAACGTCGTATATTTATTGTAAAATTACATGTAAAACGAAATTTTGATTTGCAATAGCCCACAATTTACAAAGTGTGTCGTCTCAATAACGACACTCGTTTTTCAATTTTCTCACCGATCTTTGGTTCGGATGTTCGGTTCGCTGTTTTTTGGACGGGTCTTGCCGCGCGATTTCCTCGTTGGGGCCCAAAAAAAATTGCTAAATGTGACGTAGATGTTTCGTAACGATTCATAAGCAACTTGTAGACATGCCAATGATGTTTGTTCCCCTACCCTATCCACCCTTTTTTCCTAAAAAGTGCACGCAGAATACCTAGTAGGTACTATTGATTTAGTATATTACTATATCAAAATGGGTGCTTTGAGAGTGTCAAAAGTCTAATCTCAAAAGTTTCTCTATAAAGAGTAGACAGTAGAAAAAGGACAGTAGAAAAATATACTGATATATTAACTTGACTGTAAACGCACTAAAAGTCTAAATTTCTTCCCTAGTAATTGTCCTTTCGATGTTCATAAAACGTTGTCAAATGACCCTTCTGTCAAAATGTCGGCACTCGAAAATCATATAAGAAACTTAATGACCCTTATCAATAGGTTTTGAAATAATTCAAATTTAGTTCTTTGCTTTCAGAAAAATGTGTAAAAAATTAGTAAATAACAGCTTTTTAAACTCTCTATTTAATACCGTATTCTGAGTTAGAAGACTAAAATATATTTTGTGTTTGACGAGTTTGCGCTTTTCTATACTCGTGAGTAATATTTGCAAGTTTACGAGTAAGGTAAAATTCTCGTTTTGAATATATAAGAAACGTAACCACACAATTATTGACAGTCACGTCTTCAAAAAAATGGCAAAGAAAGCTCGAGTGTAAATGCTGGAACTCGCGAGTTAGTGAGTAAAAAAAGAATTTAAAATTTCGCATTTTATGATCTACTTCTTTGCGCTGTGAAAAGTTAAAGATATTTTGTTTTAGATGAGTTCGCACTTTTCTAAACTCGTGAGTAAAATCTCCAAGTTTCCGAGTGAGATTAAATTCGCGCGTTGAATTCATATAAGAAACTTAACCGCACAATTAGTGACAGTCACGTCTTCAAAAACATTTCAAGACAACTCGCGAGTAAAATGCTAGAACTCGCGAGTTAGTGAGTAAGAAAAGCATTTCAAGGTTTGTATTATTTAGGGTTAGAAAACTACAGATATTTGTGTTCAATGAGTTCACACTATTTTAAACTCATGAGTAACATTTCCAAGTTTGTGAGTGAGTTAAAACTCGTGTTGAAAATCTTATAAGAAACTTAACCACACAGTTAATGACAGTCACGTCTTCAGAAAAACGTTAAAAAAAAAGCTTTCCAGTAAATACTAGAACTCGCGAGTTAATGAGTAAAAAAGAATCTCAAAATTTGCATTATTTAATACACTTTCTTGCTTGTCAGATGATTAAAGGTATTTTGTGTTCCACGAGTTCGCATTTTCTACACTCGTGAGTAAAATTTTCACGTTTGCAAATGAGATAAAATTCGCGTGTTAAAAATCATATAATAGACTTAACCACAAAATTATTGACAGTCACGTTTTCAGAAAAATGCTCCCGAGCAAGTGACAAAACTCGCGAGTTACCGAGTAAAAAAAATAAAGTTTGCATTATTTACTACACTTTGTTGCAGGTTAAAAAATTAAAGATATTTTGTGCCCGATGAGTTCGCTCTTTTCTGAACTCGTGAGTAAAGTTCCCAATTTGCGAGTCAGGCAGAAATGGCGAGTTGAAAATCAGATAAGAAACTTAACTACACAATTATTGACAGTCACGTCTTTAGAAAATTGCTAAAAAAGCTCGCAAGCCAGTGATATAACTCGCGAGTTACCGAGTAAAAAAGAATCAATAGATAATTTGGGTTCGACGAGTTTGCTCATTGCTAAACTCGTGAGCAAAATTCCAAGTTGATGAATGAGATAAAATTCGCATGTTAAAAATCTTATATGAAATCTAGTCACGTTTTAAGAAAAATGCGAACAAAAAAACTCGCGAGCTAGTGATAACTCGCGAGTGAAAAAAAAAACACAATTTGCATTATTTAATACACTTTCTTGCGGGTTAAAAAAATTAAAGATATTTTGTGTTCGACGAGATTGCTTTTTTCTAAACTCGTGAGTAAAATTCCAAAATTGTGAGATAAAATTCTGGTGTTTAAAATCTTATAAAAAACCTAATGATCCCTATTGAGTTTTTAAAATAAACAAATTTAATTATTTTGTTACAGAAAAATTTTTAAAAAAGTTCGCGAGTGATATCTAGAACTCGCGAGTATTTAATATACTTTCTTTCCGGTTAAAACACTAAAAATATTTTGTGCTCGGCGAGTTTGCACTGTTCAAAACTCGTGAGTAAAATTTCCAAGTTCGTGAGTGACACAAAATTCGCATGTTGAGAATCACATAAGAAACTTAATGATCCCGATTGATACTTATAAAATGTACAAATTTTGTTATTTTGTTACAGAAAAATCCTTAAAAAAAGCTCGCGATTGACAGCTGGAACTCGCGGTTCGCTCTTTTCTAAACTCGTGAGTAAAGTTCCAAATTTGCGAGTCAGGCAGAAATGGCGAGTTGAAGATAATATAAGAAACTTAACCACACAATTATTGACAGTCACGTCTTTAGAAAAATGCTTAAAAAGCTCGCAACCCAATGATATAACTCACGAGTTACCGAGTAAAAAAAATCAAAATTTGTATTATTTAATGCACTTTCTTGCGGCTTAAAAAAATTACAGATATTTTGTGTTCGACGAGTTTGCTTTTTTCTAAACTCGTGAGTAAAATTCCAAGTTTGTGGGTGAGATAAAATCCGCGTGTTTAAAATCTTATAAGAAACTCGCGGTGATGATCCCAATTGATACTTTTAAAATGTACAAATTTTGTTATTTTGTTACAGAAAAATTCTTAAAAAAGCTCGCGATTGACAGCTGGAACTCGCGAGTTAGGGAGTAAAAAAAAGTTTAAAATTTTCAATAATTAATATACTTTTATCGGGCAAAAGACTGATGATATTTTCTCATGAGTAAAATTTCCAAGTTTGTGAGTGAGACAAAATTCGCGTGTTAAAAATCATGTAAGAAACCTAATAACCCCAATTAATACTTTTTAAAATTAACAAATTTAGTTATTTTATTTCTAAAAATTCTTTAAAAAAAGCTCGCGAGTGATAGTTGGACTTTAGAGTGAGTGAATAAAAAATAATTTCAATTTTTCAATATTTGATATACTTTCTTTCAGTTTAAAAGACTAAAGATATTTTGTGCTCGACGAGTTCGCAACTGTTCTAAACTCATGAGTAAAATTTCCAAGTTTGTGAGTGAGACAAAATTCGCGTGTTAAAAATCATATAAGAAACTTAATAACCCATTTAATAGTTTTTCAAATGAACAAATTTAGTTATTTTGTTTCAAAAAAATTCTTTAAAAAAAGCTCAAGGGTGATAGTTGGAACTCGCGAGTGAGTGAATAAAAAAATAATTTCAAACTTTCATTATTTAATATACTTTCTTTCGGTTTAAAAGACTAAAGATATCTTATGCTCGACGAGTTTGCAGCGTTCTTAACTCGTGAGTAAAATTTTCAAGTTAGTGAGTGGTACAAAATTCGCGTGTTAAAAATGATATAAGAAACCTAATGAAGCCAATTGATACTTATTCTTAAAAAAAGCTCGCGATTGATAGTTGGAACTCGTGAGTGGATGAGTAAAAACATAATTTCAAGTTTTCATTATTTTACTTTCTTCCAGGTTAAAAGACTAAAGATATTTTGTGCTCGACGAGTTCGCACCTGTTCTAAACTCATGTTCAAAAATCATATAAGAAACCTAATAACCCCAATTAATAGTTTTTAAAATGAACAAATTTAGTTATCTTTTTTCGAAACATTCTTAAATAAAAAGCTCGCGAGTGATAGTGGGAACCCGCGAGTGAGTGAGTAAAAAAATACTTTCAAATTTTTTATATTTAATATACTTTCTTTCAGTTTAGAAGACTAAAGATAGATATTTTGTGCTCGAATAGTTCGCACTGCTCTAAACTCATGAGTAGAATTTCCAAGTTTGTGAATAAGACAAAATTCGCGTGTTAAAAATATATATATAAGAAACCTAATAACCCCTATTGAGAGTTTTTAAAATGAACAAATATAGTTGTTTTGTTTCAGAAAAATACTTAAAAAAAGCTCGCGAGTGATAGCTATTACTCAACGAGTCAGTGAGGAAAAAAAGCATTTCAAAGTTTGCATTATTCAATACACTTTTTCCGGGTTAGGAAGTAGTTACACTTAACCGTGTAAAGATATTTTCTTTTCAGCGACTTCAGGCGAAATTTGCGTTTTGATAGTGTGTAAAATAAACAAATAGAGTTATTTTGTTTCAAAAAAATTCTTAAAAAAACTCGCGAGTGATTACTACGAGGTAGAATTAGTGAGTAGAAAAGGATTTCAAAGTTTCCATTACTTAACATACTTACCTCGGGGTTAAAAGACTAAAAATATTGTGTATTTGACGAGTTCGCACTATTCTAAACTCATGAGTAAAATTTCCAAATGTGCAAGTGAGACAAAATTCGAGTGTTAAAAATTAGTAGTTTTTTTAATTAAGTTTTTAAAACTTATTAGTAGTTTTTAAAATAAACATTTTTAGTTCGTTTCAAAAAAAGCTCGCGAGTGATAGCTGGAACTCGCGAGTTAGTGAGTAAAAAAGGATTTAAAATTTTCATTATTTAATATACTTTCTTTCGGGTTAAAAGACTAAAGATATTTTGTGCACGACGAGTTCTCACTGTCCTAAACTCGTGAGTAAAATTTCCAAGTTTGTAAGTGAGGCAAAATTCGTCTGTTAAAAATCATGTGAAAAATCTAATGATCCGATTTTATAGTTTTTATAATGACCAAATTTAGTAATTTCGTGTTTGGGAGTGAGATAAAATTCGTGTTTTAACGTCTTCACTTACGTCTTCAAAAAAATGCGAAAAAGAAACCCGCGAGCCAGTGATATATACCGCGAGTTAAGTGAGTAAAAAAAAATAAAAACTTTCATTACTTAATACACTTTCTTGCGGCTTAAAAAAACTGAAAGATATTTTGCGCTCGACGAGTTTGCTCTTTTCTAAACGTCGTGAGTAAAATTCTAAGTTTGTGAAGGAGATAAAACTGGCGTGTTAAAAATCTTATAAGAAATCTAGTCACCTCTTCAGAAAAATGCGAAAAAGAAACCCGCGAGCCAGTGTTATATCTCGCGAGTTAGCAAGTAAAAAAAAAATCAAAACTTTTATTACTTAATACACTTTCTTGCGGCTTAAAAAAAATGAAAAATATTTTGTGCTCGACGAGTTCGCACTGTTCTAAACTCATGAGTAAAATTTCCAAGTTTGTTATTGAGACAGAATTCGCGTGTTAAAATACAAATAAGAAATCTAATTTGACTCTCTTGATACTTTTTAAAATGAGAAAAATTTGTTATTTGAATTCAAATAAATTCTTAAAAAAAAGCTCGCGAGTTGTAGCTAAAACTCGCGAGTTAGTGAGTAAAAAAATAATTTAAAATTTTCATTATTTAATATACTTTCTTCCGAGTTGCAAGACTAAAGATATTTTGTGTGCGACTGTACATTATTCTAAATTCGTGAGTAAAAATTCGAAGTTTTTCTCTAAGGTCAAACTCGCGTGTTAAAAATCATAAAAAAACTTAATGGCCCTTAATGGTAGTTATGCCACTTAATGCTCGCGAGTTATAGTTGGAACTCACGAGTTATAGTTGGAACTCATGAGTTACTGAGTAAAGACAATTTCAAAGTTTGCATTATTTAATACACTTTTTTGCAGGTTAAAGAAATAAAAATATTTTTTATTCGACGAGTTTGCTCTTTTCTAAACTCGTGAGTAAAATTTCCAATAGGTGAGTGAGATAAAATTCGCGTGAAAAAAATCATATAGGAAACCTAATGACCCCCTATTGAGGGCTTTTAAAGTGAACAAATTTAGTTATTTCGTTTCACAAAAAATCTTTAAAAAAATCTCGTGAATGTTGGCTAGAACTCGCGAGTTAGCGAGTAACATAAAAATTCAAAGTCTTTTTTTTACTTAATATACTTTCTTCCGGGTTAAAAGACTAAATATATTTTGTGTTCGACGAGTTCACGCTATTCTAAACTCGTGAGTAAAATTACCAAGTTCGCGAGTGAGACTAAACTCGCATGTTAGAAAGTCATATAAGAAACTTCCTGTTGAGAGTTTTCAAAATGGACAAACTTTGTTTCAGAAAAATTCCTCGAAAAGGCTCGCGAGTGATAGTTTTGTTTGCATTATTTAATATACTTTATTTCGGGTAAAAAGACTAAAGATATTTTGTATTTTACTAGTTCAAACTATTGTAAAGCTCGTAAGATTTCAGAGGCTGCAAGGTAACTAAAACTCGTGCGTTATATAGAAACTTTCGATTAATAGTTTTTGAATTGAATTTAACTTTTGTCATTTTTCGATTTCGATTTGGTTTCGAAAGATTTATTAAGTAAAATATAAAAAACATCTCACATAAGCACCCAACAAATGTAACCACTAATATTGTAAACTTCCACTATAAAATCCCCTCATACCCCCATACACTTGTCTTTTCAAATTGTTATAATAACGTAGTATTTAGCTTTGCAGTATATAATTAGGGCAGAAAAAGCAATAAAAACCCAACGAGGAAGTAAAAAAGTGCAAGAGCGGCAACGCCGGTTCCTTTTAAATTTTTCGTTAAACAGCAATAGTCCAAACGGGGATTTCATTCCAGGAAGTCGCCCTAAACAAAAAGTTCGATATACTCCACACTTCAGTTTCCAAGTTGTTTCGTGCCATTGATTTTTGGGAAAATATTCAAATTCTTGTAAAGAAAAAAAAACGGAACTTTTCCTATAGTTTTCAGTTTTCACCGTTCTGCGTTTTGGTTATCGTGAAAAAACAAGGGTTCGTGTATTTTTTCAAAAAGCGGTTGCTTTATGATTTTTTTACAATAATATATAAAAATCGATATATTCCATTTTTACATAACACACATACAACACACACTTTTCGGGTCAAATTAACGAAAAAAAATTACACTCTTATGTACTCAAGAAAGTCATTTTAAACGGATTTTTTAATATTACTTTTCTTAATTTTTGTGTCGCTGCACAATAGGGGACCTTAGGGACCCTGTACGTGTGCGCCAATATTTAACAAATTTTCAAACGTTCAGCGGGTGTTATTTTTTGAGTTTTGCATAAAAATTTTACACATTTACACTTTTAACTTTCCTCACGTTTTTAAATTTGTCAAAATTGAAAAATTTTGGTCAAACCAGTCTTCAAAGTAAAATTATGATAAAATTTTGTGTTTCTCAAAATTGGGAAATTTTTAAACGTGGGGCCTATATAAATAATGAAAACGTCACTTTTGGGAAAACTACAAACTTTTCGGCCTTACATATTATAAATAAACGGAAAATTCAGCGGTGAAAAATTGCGTTCATTAATACTAGCATAAAACCACATACATAAATATTAAATGTAGTTATTAATGTTTAGCCAATAATTGTTAAAACACGTTACGTTTCTGTGCTATTTGTTATCGAACTGTTAAGTTGGACGGCCCGTAAAAATTGCCTCACAGTTTCTCTCACACATGAGCATAAACAAGAGCGTTAAATACCAAATAAATAAATCTAATAAATAGATATTTCACCAAAGTTTATATCCCTCGCCACAATAATGTTAGACTATATCAGCATCCGCATATTATACTATTATAATAGTATAAAAACTAGGCTAATATGTTGTTGACCGTTTCAATAATACCTAGTACAATAGTTACACAAGTGTCGTTTTTGTTTATTTTTATTACTGTTCAAATGCGGCGGTGAAATATCGATAAATCCCTAGAAACTGATTGAGGCAATTTTGGCTGGGCAAGGCTCTGATACATTTTCCTTGGCAGCGTTACCAAATTCGTCAACTTTAGGCCCCTTAAACGAATCCTATGTTCCAATTTTTAGTTGTAACTGCCTACCCATAGGTGGTAAACATGGTGCAATATAATTTTAATGCAAAAAGCATCAACAAATCGAAAAAAAACTATAAATCGCTGCTGAGGGGCCTTGCTGAGTTTTTCCATGGGCCATTTTTTGATAATAATGCCCTTTCTATAATATATACGATGTAAACATTTTAAAACTGTATTTATTTGAATTAGGTTTAAAAGTACTTGCTTCAGCGCGTTTAAAAATAATTGCCATTATTAACCTATTATAGTTTAACTCCGAAATAAGGCCAGATTTTTCTATGCGTTTTACTAAATCAATAGAAAAATTTGAGCTCCAGCCAAACTTCATCCCGTTTTTAGTTTAAAAAAATCTAGTGTTCTACAGTTATAGATGTATTTATTGTTTTTTTGTAATGTATACGTTAAAATGCTATATTAATAATGTTTTTTTTAAAGAGATAATTTTAAGAAATTATATTATTGTAAACTTTTATATATTTTTATTAAAATTATTATTTAAGGTTTGACATAAGATAAAAAAACAATGCGACTTCGCAGCAGCACCTCCTCCCACTGTACCATATAATGGCTGACGAGAGTCTGTTTTCAAGTCTCCTCTTTATAGATAGCGAATAAGGGATTATAAAATTTTATAGTTTAATTTTTTACTGCATAATATGAAGTTTTGCCATTTTATTTTTGAATATGACTGCCATTTTTTTATTTTAACTTATATTTTGCTTCATTTGTACGATTAAGTTTAAGTTCCTATCTTTTACTATACACTGTAGAGCAATCCTCCTTTTTCGAATGTAAGACTGAATGTGTGCGTAAGACCGATCGTTTTCTGTTATTATACGAATTCGATTCGACTTGTAAATTACATTATTATTGTAAGTGGTATTATTTCTCTGGTGTATTGAAAAAATTATCATGTCTGTACAAAGAAAAATTTCTAATCGTTTAGGAGCGGTATGTAAATTGTATATTATAAAAAAGTGTATAAAAATTAATTATTGGGTTAAATACTTTATACGCACCAGACAAATTATATCACAAAAAAAAACAAAACTAAAATTTAAGAAATTAAAAAACGGAAACGTCACTGTGAATTCGAGGCATTATTGAGAAAGAAATTAACTAATTTGTAAAATATAGGCGTTTAAAAAAATTGTGAAATTTTAGGGAAATTACGTTGCAATTATTTTTAACCAAATTTGATGTATGAAAATTGTATGTGTGACAATGTATTAATTCTATTTACTGGAATAGCAATCATTAAAAAATTTTAAAAATCTTGGCGTTTTATTCTCCCCCTTCGCTCTGCGCATGTATCAACCAATCAACATATCGTCAGTCCAATGCCAAAACCACAAATGTGCAGAACTATAGATTGGACCAACATAGTATATTGTGCAACTAGTGCCGAAAATTGCACTTTTCACACGAGTGTGACGGTTTGGACACGAGCCGTAGGCGAGTGATACAACGTCACATGAGTGTGAAGAGTGATTCTCGTACCTGTTGCACACTGTACTTTTTCTACGACTGCGATTTGTTCATACATGATCATTCGTATTATAAAATATACGCAAGGCGTGTGCAAACCCATCGGAAGCGTGTGCAAAGTGGACTTTACACACGCTTCTGTAGGAAGCGTGCGCGAAGTTGACTTTCCGCACGCTGTTTACAATATGCGATTTTCAACGGTAGTTAGTAGTGCGCATTTGTTCATTTTCGAGGCAGTCGTAGAAAATAATATATTGTTTAACGAGTGACGAAAATGCTTTTTTGACGAGTAAAACACTTTACTTGTTCTTCGACCCTGCTAACATTAAGTCTTCATTAACTTTAAAAACAATCTCCATAGAGTATTTGTTTCAAAAATCAAGGAGCGTCATTGTCAAGATGACACCTCGATTGTCAATGAGTTTAGATTGGTCAAGTTTCAACACTTTGATTTGCGTTTCTGAGGTCCAGGCAGGCAAAATATACATGTTTTTTTTCCATGGTTCTTTACAAGACTAGACCAGTTGAATCTCATTTAATTGGCGAAATACAGGCGAAATTTGAACAACTTACTTTCGTCACTAGAGACGAAAGTTAACGTTATGGGATATTCTCTCACTAGAGACGAAAGTTACGTTCCCGGCTAGGGCAAGGTATGACGAAAGTGGTTTATTTTTACATGGTCGTAGAAAAATATATTTTGTCCACGACCACTTCATAATATACTGATATTCAGCTTGTTGACAAAAGTTAAATAGGGCTCATATAGCGTCAGAAGGATATATGAGTTGAAACAGCGGGAATAATATCATTATTCCCGCTCGCCATTTAAGTTATACATGTTGCCTTGGCAACCAGTAGGAGTAGGCAACAACGCAATATCAAACGCCGCAGCATAAAAAATGCACTGGTGGCACCGGTTTTGCCGTCAAACGCGAGTGTCACTTTGACATTTCAATATTTTTATTTAAACTACCTATAGATTTTATAATTTGTAATTATTATTAGACAATGGCCGTGGACAAAGTATAGTATTATACTCGCTTTTTATGGCCATTATTCCCACGGGAGACTTGCGCCCCTCGCCAGCGTCTCGTGACGCAAACGTCCCCCTAAGGGAATAATAGCTATCATGAAAAGCTCGTTTAATATTAAACTATTGTCCACGACCACCTAATAATACATTGATATTCAGCTTGTTGGCAAAAGTTAAATAGGGCTCATATAGCGTCAGAGGGATATATGAGTTGAAACAACGCCGTTTAAGTTATATATGTTGTCTTAGCAACCAGTAAGAGTAGGCAACAATGCAATATCAAATGCCGCAGCGTAAAAAATGCACTGGTGGCGCTGGTTTTACCGACAAACGCGAGTGTCACTTTGACATTTCAATAATTTTATTTACACTACCTATAGATTTTATAATTTGTAATTATTAGACAATGGCCGTGGGCAAAGTATAGTATTATACTCGCTTTTTATGTCCATTATTCCCACGGGGGACTTGCGCCCCTCGCCAGCGTCTCGTGACGCAAACGTCCCCCTAAGGGAATAATGGCTATCATAAAAAGCTCTCGTTTAATAATATACTATTGTCCACAACCACTTAATAATATATTGATATTCAGCTTGTTGACAAAAGTTAAATAAAGCTCATATATAGCGCAGAGGGATAAATGAGTTAAAATTGCGGGAATAATATCATTATTCCCGCTCGCCATTTAAGTTATTTATGTTGCCTTGGCAACCAGTAGGAGTAGACAACAACGCAATATCAAATGCCGCAGCGTAAAAGATGCACTGATGGCACCGGTTTTGCAGTCAAATGGAAGGCCGTGGACAAAGTATTCATAGGATTTATGGCCATTATTCCCACGGGAGACTTGCGCTCCTCGCCTGAGGCTCGTGACGCCTGGGGCTGGGTCTAGGGAATAATGGCTATCATAAAAAAGCTCGTTTAATAATATACTATTATAGACAAAGTGAAACGGACTTTTTTTATTCTGTTTTTGATCGGAATGGGACGATTGCATTAACTTATAACAGTAACAAACTCAATTTGAAAAATAGTATGGGGTGAACTAGCTCAGAACAAATGATAAAAGTAGAGTTGCTTCTTTAGGGTTTAATCTGAACACTAGACACTTTAGGTTGTACAATAAAAATTAACGTAAACGCTATTTTTCGAGATGCGATTGCGCAGTATTAAAATCTTCACGTTAACGGTTTGCGGGTGAACGTTAGGTTGCGTATCTATATGTATGCACTAAACGGAAACCTTAAGCTTTCGACTCCTTCCGAGTGTCGGCGTTGAACACCGAAAGCCCCTGAAAGTTTCTGACTTCAGACTTTACTGGTCACAACCCCAGTAGCACCCTGACGTCAAAATGACGTCAGTTTATGGTCGCGTCGGTCAGTTGAGACTGGAGCCTACATAACGACGTCAATATGACGTCACATTGCTGACGAACTCACGTCATTATGTAGGCTAGAACTGATGTGAATAAGACGTCATTATTAGGTCATGTAGTTAATATTTATAAAATATTAATGATTTACTAATAACAATTAAAACATTTATAAAGCAAGGGGGTTCTCCCATAATTTTATGTTAGAGAGGAAGACGAAGTGATGGAGATTTGCCGATTTGCCCCTTTTTGTCGCACCCTCTATGGGGTCGCATTGATTGCTTCTGACGTTATGTTTTGACAGATATGACAGTCCATCTCGTCAATTTACTCGTTCATACATTTTTGCTGTATAAATCATAATAATAAAGTTAAAATTCTAGAATGCAACTGTGATTTTTATAGCGAAAAAAAATCCCCGAGGACAGTTTCACTTCAGTAAGGTGACGTCAGTGGGCTGTGACTTAGGCCCGTCATTTTGACGTCACTACGACGTCATGTTTTAGGTAGTTTCGACGTTACATCTGCCGTAACATTGCCGTCATTTTCACGTCATCGTGCTACCTGGGAACAGCTGATTTCAGTTCACATTTTTGTTTTGTAGTTGTTTTGCTTTGAAGCTGCTTGAATTCTTAAATAAATAAAATTAGTGACTCGCTGGGAAAAGCATTTACGTTAGAACAATTAAAGAATAGATTAAATCGTAAAACTCTAATTAAAAATTTTTTAAACACTGACAGATTTGACATATAAAGTGCAGTTGACGCATACGTTTTCGACTTCGACAACGTCGTGCACTTAAACCAAACTAAAATGATTACCTTGATGTTAAATTGTGTAAGGTTAACATCAGCATTGCATATATTGATCACAAGAAGGCTTTCGATATGGTTCCTCATAGCTGGCTTAAAAAAATTCTTGATATCTACAAGGTGCACCCTAAAATACAGAAGTTTCTCGCATTTGCAATGACCAAGTGGTTTTTAAATTCCAAATCAATACCGTTAAAGTATTTCTAGAAACTGACCCAATTAATATCAATAGAGGTGTTTTCCAGGGTGATGCCATGAGTGCCTTATGGTTCTGTATGTGTCTGAATCCTTTATCCAAGGCCCTAAACAACTCCCAATATGGATATAAAATTAAAGGCAGAACTGTACTGTACAAGATAAACCATCTGATGTACATGGACGACATAAAGCTCTATGGGTCTAGCGCAAAACAGCTGCAAGAACTTTTAAGAACTGTCGAAAAAATGTCATCTGATATTTCAATGAAATTTGGAATGAATAAATGTAAAACAATCCACATCAAAACAGGGAAATGAGCTCTGCCAGATACAAAGAACACCCTATCCGAGCAATTTCTAGAGCCACTAGATACTTCTGAACAGTACAAATATCTAGGGTTAGACCAAAACAACAAACTGGATCACACCACGCTAAAACAAGAACTTGTTGCAAAATACAGATCTCGTCTCCAGTTATTACTTAGATCTAGGCTAAACTCAAGAAATTTATTTAAGGCTATTAACACTTTTGCCATACCGCTTCTTGTGTACTCTTTTGGAGTAGTAAAATGGTCTGACACCGACCTAACCAATCTCAATATTGCTACCAGGGTACAACTCAGCAAACACAGAAAACTACACCCAAAATCATGAACCCAGAGATTGACAATCACAAGAAAAGACGGAGGTTGGGGGCTAATTGATCTGCATGAAATCGACAACCTAATTAAATCATTAAGATCTTATATCCACAAAAATACACTCCGCTCAATCTAGCGGGTCGAGTTGAAGTTGATTCTGTGAGCAGGACCGAGATAAAACTAAAGGAATGGGCAGGAAAGCAGCTCCACGGGAAGCACTATGGAATTGTAAATCAAGAACATATAGACAAAAAACGTACATACGCGTTTTTGCGGAATGGTCAGCTTTATCCCGAAACGGAGGGCTTCATAATTGCTATACAAGATCAAGTTATAGCCACCAACAACTACAGAAAATATATCATGAAAGACCCCACTACCAACAACAATAAATGTAGAAAATGTCATCAATTCATGAGATATGACTTGCATACAGACGCAAGCCCATACTATGCTTACTCTGCAGAACCTGTATTGGAAAATAAAAACTACAAACCCCTATATGACGTAGACATTCACACAGACAAGACAGTAATGCCATTGTTTTTAGATAAGATATAGTTGTTGAATGAGCTTTCAGGAAAAATCACTAGATGTGGCCACAATCAGTATTGAAATTAGGAAAGGGAAACTGGATGTTTTCTCCATGTCTACCTAATTTGGTCGGGTTCAATTTGTTGATAGAATGGCGAAGGCCAATATTTCGTAGTATCTGATAAACTGAACTGGTCGCAGAGTACTTATTCTAAATAATTCCAGTGTATCATTATTAGTATTCTAACTTCCAATAATTATCAGATATCTATAGAATTATGAATTGCTCTTTATTAATTTTTGCTTTTCAATTCAAAAGTTTAATAAAATAATTATTATATATCATAATATATTATTAACAATACAAGTAGGATTTTACGTTTTCTTCGGGACTGTTGTGGGTATTAGATGGAGAAGCTTGACTAGGTTCATAGCGCGTTGGTACGGCGACTTGCGACAACTTCATTGAGAGGAAGAAATTTTTCTCAAAATGGTCCTCACATCCGAGCAAGTTTTTTATGTGGAATATCTAACATATCTGGTCTACCTGAAAATAAAGTCAAATGGATTCTATTAGGTAAATATTTTATATTACCTACATATTTATTACAATTTTTTTTAGTAACGTAAAATTTCTTCTAAAGTAAGATTTTACTTTTGTACATGGTGAACTAAATTTTATTTTCACTATAAAAACAATTGTCACAAAATTTCACTATTGTGTAAATGGTGAGTTAATTTCCACCCTCATACACCGCATTTTCTCTAGGCTTCAGACCAGGAAGCATTGGAGAAGCCAGCACTGAGCCAGAAAGTTTTGAACCCAAACTTTCTGGCTTTTGAAAGTATATAAACACTCTCAAGCTTGGGTTATACGCTACAGTTTACTTGTACAGGTCAAACAGCAAAAATTGCATGAGCGTGAAAAATTTGTGTTATGAAAATAGCATTATGGCCATTACGAACTTCACTTACCTTTTTTAAAATCGATGTATTGAATTAATATAATATAAAGTTTAAAGTTTAGTCTTTAGCCGTTAACAACCAAGAGAGGAGAAAACTGGAAAAACAGCAGATACTTTTACATACCCTGAAAGTCACACACTGATAAACACACTGAATGGAGCCAGTTTCCTACTCAAATTTTGATTCCCGATAATATATTCTAGGAGCACTAAATACTTTAAAGTTTGCACTGTTTGCATCTACTGCAAGCCGGATGAAATCTAAAAATATCAAAGTGACATAACACATATTTGACAAATTTACGGTTAGGAATGGGATGCGTATATGACCAGAGGGCAGAGGTATTGTCGGTTTGTTGTCTTTGACATCATTATAAGAAAATAAAAGAACTCCCTGATAAGGAAAGTCTATTCACATTACAACTCCATATATACCTTCGTTTCTCACCACATGTCGTTTAAGTGATTATCTCTCTTTTCACTGGAGATTATGTTATTACTTCATTTTTATCTTCAACGTACTCCCCCACCCAGTGCCCTCGCACCACTGAAAAAAAAGGGGGAATACGCTGGAAATCTTACGTCAACGGTAGTGATTGGTCCGCATACATAAGGAAAACTCACCATCTAGTAATGGGCATATGTACTAACCAATCATTGATAGACTATGAATGGTAATGCCCAATAGACCTGACATCGTCTTTCAGGACAAGGTATCAAAGTCAACATACCTAATTGATGAATGAATACTCAGAGAAGAAAACTAAATATCTGGAGCTCGCGATCGAAATTGAGAGGCTATGGAAACAAAAAACTGTTCAGATCATGCCTACTGTTATTTCTGCGACAGGTGTTACCCCATTCACATTTGCTAAACATCTGGACGAGCTGGATCTACGCAGGGATATCCATTCAGCGGCACAGAAAGCAGTTATACTGCACACATGCAACATCATGAGATCGTTTCTTTATGAAAAATAACTTCTGATGGACTTGGCTGAGTCCCGTCTATCAGAGGAAATCTGCCAGCTAAACATCTAGTGGTAAATTCCTAACCAGGAACGACGCATAATAATAGACATTTACAAGCACGAGTTAAAATCACAAGTGTATATACACTTGCCAATCAGGAAACTGGTGGTATCCTCTTAAACCTAAGCAAATTGCCCTTCTTTCTTTAAATGAAGGGGTAGAAGCTTGTAAGGTCTTACATATATTACTATATATGAAGGAGCCCTCTCATAGAAAGCCGATTTATGTAATGGCACACTAAAACCAGCCCCACCCCTGGTCATCACCGACATGCCCCCTCGTGAAAATCAGCATTTGTGCGGAAAAGATCGGAATGCTCCCTCACAAACACGACCAGCGCTTGAAAAGTACCTCGGCGGCAGAGTTAGAAAACCAAGCTGACCAAATTGGGGTTTGCATGATGCACGTGGGCAAAGTCTAAGCAGACGCATCTTACGATGCGCTTCTGGGCAACAAACACTCGCCGAGTGCCAGCCGAGGAACCCCAGATCAGGATGCTGTAGGTTACGACAGACTGCACCATTGCAATAAAGTAGAACTGCCTGATGGTGTCCACAGACAGCACCTCTCGAAGCCTCCGTAGTAAGGCGCAAAAACTGTTCAGCTTTGCAACGACAGCATTGGTCTGGCAATCCCAGTTTAGGGAAACGAATCAACATACACTCCTAGGAACATTATGCTATCCACTTCAGGAATACTCCTTCCGTTGTGATTAACGTAAAGCGATTCCGTTTTTCTTGAAATCTTTGAGGACGGGACGCCAGTCTTATGAGCATTCAGACGCAAGGCATATCTTTTACACTACTCGTGCACGCAAATCAACCGCCCGCGAGCACCTTGACGTCGCTTCTGGGTTGAGGATTCTGCGTGTGTGTCTGCTGAGAGAAGCTGGCTATTTCTGTCTGGTCTGTCGGTGGAGGTAGAGGCAGCTGAGATCCTGGATTACTTAAGTGGAAATGACATCGAGGTGTGCTTTTGTGAAAAACTCCAAACCAATAATAGGGAGACTGTCAGCTCTTTCAAGGTTGGCATCCCCGTGGCACGTGAGAATGTCATCCTCAGCCCGGACTTCTGGCCGATTTGTGTAAGGGTGAGTAGGTTTTTAAACTTAAAGCGTATAGTACCTCGAGGGGGTCAGTGGACTGTAAAAGCAAGGTAACGCCCACCTAAGATGGTCGTGTTGATGGGAGCAGGAAGCGGTGTTTGATGACGACACTGCTGCATTTGAATGTGTGTAGCTTAAACAACAAAGTGGTGGAGCTTCAGGTATTGTTGGAGAAGACTGATCCCGACATATTTTGTGTGACTGAACACTGGATGCACAATGATGGTATTCAATCAACCATTTTGAATGACTACTTCCCGATTTGCTCCTCGTCCTGCATTTTATTGCGTGGTGGTGTTTGTTAAGAATTGTTTAAACTGTGAGTTAGTGGATTTGGACATAAAGCCCATTGAAAAGCAATATGCCAATTTTGTATTACTAAGCTCATTACACCTGTTAATTAATTAAGGGCTTACTTTATCGTTTGTACTATACGTCGCCGTCTGGCACTTTGATCTGTTTCTGTCTGTCCTGGATGAGGTTTTGGACAGGTTACGCTCTTCAGACGGGAACTTGGTGGTATGCGGAGATTTTAATGTGAATTTTGAGGGTGGTGGGAAGGGTACTCTCTCTGTCGAACAACTATTGGCCAGTGATGGCCTAATTCCTCACATACATAGCACAACCAGGCTTCGCGGCACCTCTGGCACCCAGCTCGACAATGTTTTCAGCGATATCCCGCTTAATAATTTTTTCTTTAATCTGGAATTCTGGAAACCGATGTCTCTGACCATTTTGGGCAGGTTCTGAGTTTGGGATCCGGGAAGGCCCAAAAAGTGTGTCATTTGTCAGAAAACGCTCCTTCACCGACGCAAATATCTGTCATTTTGTCGAATCACTGAGTTGGGTTTCTTGGCGGGAGGTCTATGCTGCTACTGGAGTAGAGGAAAAGTACGAGACTTTACAACATTCTTTACTACGCTTTCAGTGGTTCCTTCCCGGTATGTTCGCGTGTAATAAAGGAGAGGAGCGGAAATTGGGTTACTATAATCCATTCAGTTATTTTTGGCATATTTCTCCGGTACAACATCGATTGCTATTGTTTGTTTGCTTGCCGTCAAAACAAACTTGTCAAGTAGTGTCATTAAAATTTTGCAGTTGCCGGTTTTTTTTACATATAATACGTGCCTTTTGTATTTTATTATTAGAAAAACTGTGTTATCCTAAAAAAATATGCCAAAAGCAATTAACACTAATCACTAACCATAAAAGTGACTCCAATTCAGAAGAAACCTCTCCCCAGAATTGCCCTCTATGACCTTGCCTAATTGGGGTAAGCATTAACTACTCTGCTCTATACCTACATTCTTCAGTTATTGGATGTTTGAGGACTGGAAATAATACTTATAATTCCAATTATTCCATCATAGCAAAAACGTAAGTAGATAGGTACCTAAGCTTACAGCCCATTTTTCCATTTTCTTGCTTTCAATTGCCGCTGACAGACACATCATTGGTCCTGTCTTTCCTTAACTGTATTCCACCTTTCTTTTCGTCCAAAAAGCAAACTTCTTATGCATATCATCACTTGCATTTTTGTAGGGTGCATATACTGCTGATATCACATTCACACTATAAACTTATTAGCCTCAACTATTATGGTTGTGAAAGATTCATTTTTAAAATACATTAATAAAATATAATATTTTTGCTAGCGTTGAGCCCCGGCCCATTTTTTACTAGATTCTAGGTTCTAGTAATCATTATTATTAAAAGTTTGAACTAATAAAGTCATCTGGCAAATTTGTGAGCAGTAAATACTACTAACAGTAATTAATAACCTTAACCTCAAACTAATTATTAATCACTGTCACTGTCAGTTATGTTATACCGGGTGAAATATGTCAAATTTCCAACGTCTACTTGACGACAGAAATAACTGAATGGATTATAGGTTCTCGAATTCTGAGACCGCCGTCACATTCAGCGGAACGGAGCAGAAATGTCAATAACGTCATTACACATGTCAATTCCTATTTTAGCTTTTTTCTGATTGGTTTAAATTCAACTGTCAAATTACTCTCCGTTCCGCTTTTAACCAAATTCCGCTGTATGTGACGTCGCCCTATCATGTGCGTCATCACATTTATCTGTCCATGTTATTAACTTAGTTTGATAATAATGCTATATACAAAATTTTAGCTTACCATAATTTACCTAACCACCGTTCTAATTTATTATTAATTCTATTTATTTTACAAATAATATACACCACTAATTGGGTAAGTACCTATACCCGCTTAAAGGGCATGGGAGAAAATTGCAAAACTGAATCACTTTGAAATAGACTTCTTATTTTCTGCATGCTTGAATATATTACTCGGAGTAAAAGGTCTTTTTGTGTTTCGCCCTCACCTTCGTTTCAGCCGTCAATCTCTGGGCTCAGCACGAAAAGACCCACTTTTACTCCTACTGACATAATCTACTATTATTCCGTGTAACACGTTTTTGTCAATATGTACAGAGTGTTATATAACATATAACCGTTATATACATATAACCATGGCAGACCCAAGTTAAGATATTTCTTTGTTATGAGGGGGGTGAGTTCTTGGGTTGTGGTCCCTTGATATGTTGGGAAAAAGAAACAATTTTCTTTCTTTAAGTGTAAAAAATGTAGTAGTTCAATGATGTTTAGCATCTTCATCACTAAAACGTTAAAACATAATACTGAAAAACAACATTTTTATTTTGATTGTTGTGATAAAGTTTTAATTAATCGAAAATCTTGCATACCTTTCACAAAACTAAAACCTACAACTACTAACCAGTCGAAATCCGCGAAATCAACTAAGAATTTGCGTCAAAAACTGAAACATAGGATGGATGCACCTTCGCACCAAGAGCTCTGATTACACTTTTAATTCAACTGCTGTAGGACAATCTAATATCTAGTGCTTAAAAGTTTTCGTAAATTACAATAATGACAATCGTTTATGTACAACTGCGCCACCACGACAGTAGCGGTGACTTTTGACTTTACTTCTACTGCCTAGAACTTTTTTGCTACTTTTTTGGTCTCAGGATTAGAAACAAATGACGTACTTTTAGTCCGCTTGAAAAAAAATTGTTTGGTAACAAAACTCATGGTGGTGCGCGGCGGAGGCTCAAGGGTAGAAGCTGTTGATCACACATTGAAAACATGAAAGAGCGTGCTCCAGAGAAGACTGCGGGCAGCGGACCGGGAATTTATAGGCGACCGGGCCCGGAATCCCCAAGCAAAAAACGGGGTTTTTTAATGGGTAAGAATCCCGCACAACCGGACAACACTGGAATCCCACACAACCGGACAACACTGCGGGGATGTCTGGCGTCTTGCCGAGAACTATTTTCGCCCCGGGGGTTGCTCCCCCCCCCAATGGCTGGAAAAAAAGAAGACACCGTATGGCAGTTATACCTCAAAACGACAGATTAAAAAAAAAATAAGTTGTAGAGCGACTTGTAAAAGTTGTAAGAAAGAAATTCAAGGGATTCTTCAGATACTGAAGGAAAAATCAGAAACAAGTGCAGACATGCCGACTGGGACAAACAGTGACGAACGATCGACATCGGCCACATACCCCCCATGATATCGGGAGAAAACAAATTACATGTGTGTCATGAACAAAGACAACAATCCAGTTAGATCCGAACAGCCTTGAAAAAGACCAAATATATGGTCAAAATGTCGGCGATTTGAGAAAATAAAGGTGTTTCACTCTACCCTGTCCCAAACCCGCTATCCTCCACGATCATTCTACAACATTTGGGACGCAAATTACTAACCATGATATTGCTTTTCATTTTCATGACCTGAAATTGTTATACAAGTGTCTAGTATTTACTACAGGGAATTGAAACAAATTATTCGCCAGTGAAAATTTTTATTAACATTTCTCGTATAAAAATCTTTTCGTTTTCTTGAAAAAATAGTCGAGTTAAAAAATATCACATAAAACTTTTAGAACGAACAAAATTCCGGTTTTTAACAAAATACAAAGATATTGTCGACAAGCGAGCAGATTACCAACGGTGAAAGTACACGTTTGTGAACTACTCCATACTTTACGCTTAACAGAAACTGAAACTTTTTAGCCGAATTCAACAATTTCTTAGCATTTCTTCAAAAACTTTTTTTTATCAGTCTATCAAACCTAAGCGAGACCAGAAAATAGAAATATCACATTCTAGTAATGAAGAGCTGTCTCATAAACATCAAGTTTTAGTACAGCACCAAAATGAGCCAAGAATTCCTCTTTGTTTGTACGATATCAGCTGTTTATTTAAGCAGCTGATACCGTTCAAATTAATGCAAATTTCAATATGTACACGTAATGCTAATGTTTGTTTAAGCTAACTTTTCTCTTATCAAAAGAGCGTTCGAATTATGGCCCAATAAAAAAACGTTTAAACGAAATGAAACATACTGGCCGCACGAACATCCGCTGTAGACACTTTAGTATGTGTAGGAATGGTAGACGTTCCACAGCGAAATTGTCCCATCTGCCCCACCTTGGAAAAAAATTACACAATTCACACATATCAATGGTGCTTTGGCAGTAATTATAATATGAAATTAGTAACCCCAAAATACTACTTAGTCTGTCCATTATGAATACAAAATTTTTACCCATAACAGCTAAAATAATAAAACATTTTTGTATTCAACCTGAAGACAGAAATCAGCTTTTAATAAAATGACAATCAAACTCACCTGAAGCGAATATTTTCGAATCCCAATAACGAACAACGCTTGGCGAAAACTGGATGTCGGAAACTTGCTTCTTGTGTTGCGTTAGTATAACGAGGGTCCTAAGAGTCCGCCAAGAGTACACCCTCAATCGGCCGTCCCATCCGCCAGCCATAAACAGCTTACGATCGGGCCTGAACCTCACCACCTGGCAGCCGGCATTCTGAAGAGGTAACTCCGCTTGCAGGACAATTTCGAGAGTTTCCGATTGAAATCTACAGATATGAATTCTTGTCTGTTTTTGTCTAAGACCTCTAATACTAGACACCAACATACGACTTGTTGCCAAAATGTACAGTGGATTTCTTTCGTCACAAAGAAACTTCGATATTTGTTCTTTGTCTTGGCACCAGGCAAGAGGAAAAAGTGCCACGAGAGAGACAACTTTATCAGACATCATAATGTAGAAATGAGAGAGCAGAAAAAAACAATCCTAGACTTTAACTAACGTAGTCTATTCTGCTAGGTACGTATGGCTATATTGGTGTTTAGTAACGCAAGGTCTCTAGGGTTTTTTTATAATTATTTACTAAATGCCTACTTTGTCCTTTCTGTTAAAGTACCTAATCCAAACTCTATGTTAGCTTTACCCCACTTACCTAAATAATTGTAAAGTATCAGAAGAATTGGCAACCACGCCCCTACAAGTGCCCGGATCGAACGTTACCGACGTTATAAATTCTTTAAATTTTAATTGGCAGCATTTCCTGGCAGTAACATAGTCGTAGACAAGTAACAGACCTGAAAACAGGAAAGTTTTAAATCTACTATTCCATACTCCATTGCAATAGAGTACGGAATAGTAATTTTATTTATTTTTCTATATAAAAAACAGTTATTCAATGAGCTTTCTGGAGAAACTCATAGATGTCGCCGCAATCAGTGTTGAAACGAAATATTTAAAAACAGCAATGGGAAGAAAATAGATGGATATAACCCGGAACTCTTACGTCATCGGCCGCCAATAAATCGCATACAAAATATCACAAAAAAAAAACATGTTAAAAGCGTAAAAGTGTTTTTCTACAACCGTCAAAATATGACAGGGTTCGCGCATTACTGACGGTATGCAAACTGACACATATTTTCACTGTTATCTATCGCGCACGTTGCCCATAGCAGCGTAAAAAAAGTTACTGGTTGCCATAGGACACGTGCGCAAAAGTCTTTCGCGCACGCCGTCAATACAGGGGTAGCAGAAAAGAACTGTGATGCTTAATCATTTATAAAATGGTTAAAGATGTTCCATATTACTGGCAGGTGGACTTTTATACGGTTGTAGAAAAAATGTTGTTCATAATTCTTGTGCAAAGTGTTTTTCGCGCACTTGACTGCTGTCGGGCAGGTCGTTCGGGCAACGGCAATCGCGTGCGCGAAAGTGTTACTTTGCGCACTTTTTACGAAAATAACTATTTTCTACGACCATGTAAAAATAAAGAACTTTCGTCATACCTTGCCCTAGCCGATACGTAACTTTCGTCTCTATTGAGAGAAAATCCCATAACGTTAACTTTCGTCTCTAGTGACGAAAGTAAGTTGTTCTAATTTCGCCTGTTATCGCCAATTAAATGCGATTCAACTGATCTAATCTTGTTAAACACCATGAAAAATGGTAATATCACACAAAAATATGTATATTTTGCCTGCCCGGGCCTCAGATAAATGAATTAAAGTGTTGAAAATTTGATCAAACGAAACTCAGTGACAATCGAGGTGGCGTTGATTATTTGTTCCGTTGTTCAGTGGCGCATGGCGCGGGGTTCGATGCAACATCAATTTTCAAATACTGAATTTGAAAGATTCAATTTAAAAGTGTAATTTGACATCAAATTTCGTATATTTACAATTATATTGCGCAATATAACTAATAAACCAATTATTCAGTAATAATTGCGAGAATAGTTGGCGAATACAGAGCATGGCGGCGGCGCATCGGACATCGAGTAGGCGCGCGTTCGATTAATCGGTATTTTGACAATGACGCTGCTTAGTTTTCGAAAGAAATACTCTATAGAGATTATTTTTAAAGAAGAATTAAAAAAGAACTTTGTCTTCCGATAGATTTAGTGTACGGATAACCAGAAGAACCAGTGCAAGATATCGAGAACTATGCTGATGAACTTCGAGAAAGATTAAAGAAAATCCGTCAAAACGTGAGGACAAAGATAAAGATTACCAGCAATCGGATGAAAGCCAGATAAAATGACCTAAGGGCGAGTTCTGCAGGATTTAAGGCAGGTGACTTGGTTTGGCTGTATAATCCACAGAGGAAGAAAGGAAAGTCTCCCAAGTTGTCTCCAAGTTGGAAGGGTCCATATACAGTCATCAAACAGATAAACGACGTGGTATACAGGATCCAATGTAGCCCTAGAGCAAAGATGAAAGTGGTTCATCTTGAACGGTTAAAGACTTACAGTCGTGGAGATTTCTCTGATTGGGACGATCAGAGCTAAGAGGGGGGCAATATTACGCCCGACCGTCGGTCAACAGAGACTAGGGCCGGAGCGGCAATGCCGAACTCCGACCGCGACTCCGGGACCCCATCTAGACTAAACGAGAACCGGGAACAGCCGTTCTGGAAAGTACGAGAGTGTGTTCAGGCCGGGTATATAGACCAGCAAGCCACGCAAGATCGAATCGAATAGATAGTGCAGTGTAGTAAATAAGCGAAATAAGCGAACAGCGCGAATTGTTAGTAGAGAGTAATTCAGTTTTAATTCTGTTGTAACAGTTAAAAGTGAATAAAAGTGTATAGTTAATTAACGATAAATTATTGGAACCCATATCCCGTAACAATATTAAGAATTAAAAATTACTAGGTATTACTCTTTTACTAATTTAAAACATTTAAACTAACCTTCTTCATTGATTCAAGAAACTGAAACTTGTGGAAATCTTTAATTTAGAAAACATTACGACCACTTACCACTTTCATATCCAACTAAAAGATACGTCTTCCCCCTGATTTCAAAGACCTCAAGGCACATAGGGGTTCCCACACTCTCCGTTTCGTCAGGTACAAATTTTCTAACAGTCTTAAAAGTCTCCAGATCTATCGCGTCGAGTTTTCCCTCCTCTTGTGGTAAAACCAATTGATTGTTGACCAAAATGCTTTTGCAGAAGCCACCGTATGATTGGACACTTTTTTGTGGCCTAAAAGTAAGTGGGTGACCTGAACTAAATCAAAAAAAAAACCAGAACTAACCTGACCTGACCTAACCTGACTAAAAAATGGATAAAAACAAGCACTTGTCAATAAATATAATGATGAATATAAATAATAAATGAATAACAACATCTAGTAGCTGGTGACAATGACCAGAAAATGCACCACAAGATCAAAATAAAAGACGTGGGACGGGGGAAGAAGTGGGTGACCTGAACTAATAAAAAAAAAAAACAGAACTAACCTGACCTGACTAAAAAATGGATAAAAACAAGCACTTGTCAATAAATATAATGATGAATATAAATAATAAATGAATAACAACATCTAGTAGCTGGTGACAATGACCAGAAAATGGACCACAAGATCAAAATAAAAGACACTAGACAAAGCATGAGTAAATATTAAGGCTGAGTAATAATTTTGCAATTCTTACTTCAACACCCTGTAACTTTTTAACGAATCTCCATAGGTAACACAATTGTATGACAGACCCGCTTAAAATGATACAAAGATTATGAGATTTTATTTTCAATCACCCATTATGACTCACCCTGTATATATCAAGTTACACAATACAATGTCGTTGTTATATCAAGTTACACATCCAAACCCTCATTTGAGGTTTACACCAACAGAAAACTTCACTTACCTGTAGCCAGAGTTGTTTTCAATGGACCACAGCTTAATTAAACCATTCTTTTCCTGTATTACTAGATCATATTCTATGGAGTGTATAGCTTGGATTGACTGGCCCATATTCTGTTTTAGTTGTAATCTATTGCACTAAAAAAATATTTGATAGAAGGTGGAATCCTCACTCTGATGCATAAGACACAAGACAGTTAGATCAAAAAGTGGGAATTTCCACCAAAAGTGGACAAGTGGCAACTGGGTTAGACTAAAGGCAACACTTTTTAACTACTGCACTCCATTCAAGAGGAACCTCACGTTTCAGTCATCTCACGTAATTGGCGTCTGAGTTGGTTTCTTAACATGCGTGCTGGTAGATATTAAGCATTGTAGAATTTCGAGGTTTTTTGAAATTTACAATAAAGAAGGAATCAAATTAAGTAGCTTAAATAAAAAAATTTGCTGAAAAAAATAATAAAAAATACCAAAAAAATTAATGATGTATTTATATCTTAATGCACCACGGCGCATTCATAATTAAGTTCATATTATTTACTTCCTGTTAGTTCTTGTTGTCACCTATTAGACCAGCTAGGTTGCCAGTTCCTCTCTTAATATCCAGAAGTGGGCCTTTTCAGAAGCAGTTAGTTAAGTATGCATCAGATCCTGCAATGGCCCCTAAGTTCAGGCGGTGCAGCCCAAAGGCAAAGTAATACGCTAGTTCAGTTTTACTTTGCTTTTGGTTAAGTTGGTTCAGTTATGTTTTTCCTTTGGTTTAGTTAGTTTAGTTAAACCTGTCTTTTACAGCAGCCCATGCGGCTTTCAACCTATTAGTTAGGTTAATTCAGTTTTACTTTGCTTTTGGTTAGTTGTTTTGTTGTTCCTTTGGTTAGGTTAATTTAGTTATGTTTTCTTTTGATTTGATTAGTCCAATCTCACTTGTATTTTATGGCGCGTTTGCTTCTTGTTGCAGTGGCCCTCTAGGCCTGCTACAGAGCCTGTTGCTTGCTACACATTAAGTGTGGGATCTGTTGGTTGGGTTGGTTCAGTTTTACTTTACATTTGGTTAGTTTAGTTCTGTTCTTCCTTTGGTTAGGTTAGGTTAGTTATATTTTCCTTTGATTTGGTTACTCCAGTCTTACTTGTACTTTATGCAAACCTGTTAGGGCTGCCTCTGCTTCTTGTTGCAGCGGCCCTTTTGGGCCACTACAGAGCCTTTTGCTTGCTACACATTAAGTGTGTTAGGTTAGTTCAGTTTTACTTTGCTTTTGGTTCAGTTATGTTTTTTCTTTGGTTTTGTTAATTCAGTTAAATCTGTCCTTTATGGTGGCCCATGCAGGGACCTGTTTTACTTTTTAGCTACACATTCACTTTTTAGCCCCAATAGACAACAGGTTGCAGTGGAGGACTGTACCTATATCCACTCAGTTTTAGTTTCTTTGGTTAGTTCAGCTTAGTTGAGTTATGCTTTTCCTATGGTTTGATCATTCCAGTTGTAGTTGTCTTTTAGGGCTGCCCATTAAGTCCACATCTGCTTTTTGTCTCAGCAGCTCTTTAGGGCCATTACGGAGCATGTTGATTGCTGCATATAAGTGTGGGTTCTGTTGGTTTTGCTTTGGCTTTGGTTAGTTCAGTTCTGTCTTTCCTTTGTTTTGGTTACTTCAGGTTTACTTGTCCTTTATTAGATCCTAATATATATGCATTACTTTTTTAGTTATTAATATTAATATTAATATCAATATTTTTTGGTACAAATATGAATATTCTGCAAATTTTTTTGCTTTAAACTACTTAATTTGACGCCTTCTTTCTTGTAAATTTCAAAAAACTCTGAAATTCTTATTTTATTTTATTCATATCTTATTTAGTAGATAAACACTAATAGGGGTATACATGAGACCAACTCTTATTTCTAATTTTATCTTATTTGTTATTTTATTTTATTTGGTGTATAAACCCACAATCGCAATCTGCAATCTTGTTACTTTTGAAATCTTTATTTTTTTATACCTACTTTCAGCACATATTGAGAAGATATAATAAAAATATCAAGTTTAGATTTCCAACACCTACTTGAAGTTGTTAATAAGTGAATGCATTATATGTATCTAATTACTGATCTAATAAGGATAAAGAGACTGAAATTCATAAATACATTATAAAAAGCAATGTGATTTCAAATTTTGGAAATTGAAAGCATTTTTAGGTGACAGCTCTAAAGCGCTCAGATAGTAGTCCCATCCTTTGTTTTCCTAATCAGAATATAAGGATGGGTATACTCTCAGAGCAGCCTAGAGAGCCCACTGAAAAAGGCTGTGAAGCAATTTCTACTGGCTTATCAATCCCGTTTGGTACCCCAAATTGGTGCTTGTTCTTCAGTATTCATCCTCTCAAATGGTAAAAAACGATAAAACATACCAATTTAAATTGGGGTACCAAACACGTTTGTATGCCAGCTAAAATCCTCTATTCCAGCTTGATTTGAGACAGAACATTGACCAATTTTGGAAATGTGTCCGGTGTGTTGCAGTTGTTAAAGAGAACCGATAATCAAAAGTTCTCCTTAGCGTACGAACCTCTAAATCCCAAAAGTACACGTCCCCTTTTTCGGTTCCAGCCAAAAGCACATCCGAGTAATCCGGGTTCCTTTTTGGAAAATTTAAACAATGTACGTGACCCATATTTTCCTTAAACGTAAACAATGGATCGGGGGGCAAAATTCCAATTCCGGTAGTCATTTTTGAGGATAAAGTAAGCCAAAATTAATGGAAAAATTACAGGAAAAGAAACACTGGTTCGAACTAAACTGCGGCCATTATTTTTTTTCCTATTTTTTTTGCAGGTTACAGTGCTGTCAACTATCAGTCATAAGTCACGGAGTGACAGTCGCACATCTGTCATTTGGTCATCACTGTCTATGTCAAATGTCAAATTTAAATGTCAAAAAAGTCGTTGGATGGAAACTGTCATTTACAAAAAATTGCGTTTGGGTTTTGGTTTTGGTAATTTAACGGTTTGTGCTTTTCGTTAAAAAAACAATATAAAAAAAAATTATTAATAAAACCCTTGTCTTAGTTGTTTAATCTTTGTATTTTAATTTATTCCTCAATTATGTTTAGTTTTGTGTGATGGATGCGCTGTTTAGACTTCACTGGGCAAAACTTTGTGGTGGCAAGAATCCGACGACTGTTGAGACCAGAAAAGATTCAGTACTGCTAGATAGGAGAACCAAAAGACAAACCGAGCTCTGGACGCGAAGAAATATTCCTTCAGTTATCAGCCCATATAACTCACCCGCCCCAACTAGAAAAGTGAAGGTACAAAAAGTGCAACCTAAAATGAATTCACCTGCACCCCAGCCGGCAGCGACAAAACCTTCTGCTATGAAAGGATATTCTGATAAAAGACTTGAAATGCTTGCCGCGTGGAAGAAAAATAAAGAAAAACAAAAGCAAGAGCAGAAGGCTAAAGCAAAGCCCATTTTTAAAGTATATCATATTGAAAGAGAGGCTAGAGTAAATCTTGATAACGTGAATAAGACCATTAAAGGGAAGTTGATAACACCGGCTAAGAAGATGCAATTTGCCCCAAAGAATCACCAATTTGTTCCTCCAAAAGGGTTAAAACTATTTAATTTTAATAAAGATTTGAACAAGGTAAGATATTTAAACTTCTTATGGCCAATGTTTTGATCCTTTTTAACTTCAACTTCAAGTAGCATGGACAGTACTTTCACTCACTGAAAATGTCCTAATGTGGATGGATCGAAACTTTGGTCATTTCTGTTGTTGCCAATAAACGTTATTATTATTTAAAACTATGCTTGCCATATATCCTAGATTTATCAAAAAAACTGTGAAGTATCCTGATGAATGAGTTTCAGAGAAAGTTGTAGAGGCATTTTTAGAAAGGATAAGATACTTACTCTATTTGGTGTATATATTTATCAATGCTTAATCTTCTTTCATAAGAATCAAGTAAGTTTTAATCAACAATTGTCCCATGCTCACGACTATAATACCAGGACACTAGATGTTAGATATCCAATACATCGTTTAACATTGACGGAAAATAGTCCACAGTATATGTCTATAAAACTTTTTAATAGGCTTCCAAATGAAATTAAATTACTAGACAGTCAGAAGACATTCAAAATTTGTATTAGAGAACTGCTTTTAGATTTGGAACCCTATTCAATTGAGGACTATCTGAATGACAATTTTGTAGAAATGTAGGTGTTAATGTATTTTTGTACTTAATCCTGTTTAATGAAGCCTGTTCTTTTGTGTTTCAAGTATGTACTTATTTGTTAACGCAATCTGAAAATAAAGAGTATTATGGGTCGTTCTTAGTTAGGAATTCACACCTAGATGTTTAGCTGGCAGATTTCCTCTGATAGACGGGACTCAGCCAAGTCCATCAGAAGTTATTTTTCATTAAGAAACGATCTCATGATGTTGCATGTGTGCAGTATAACTGCTTTCTGTGCCACTGAATGGACATCCCTGCGTAGATCCAGCTCGTCCAGATGTTTAGCAAATGTGGATGGGGTAACACCTGTTGCAGAAATAACAATAGGCATGATCTGAACAGTTTTTTGTTTCCATAGCCTCTCAATTTCGATTGCGAGCTCTTGATATTTAGTTTTCTTCTCTGAGTATTTCTTCAGAGCATTCTGGTCTGATGGAATGACTATATCAATTAGGTATGTTGACTTTGATACCTTGTCTTGAAAGACGATGTCAGGTCTATTGTGCATTACTGTTTTGTCTGTGTGAATGTCTATGTCATACAGGAGTTTGTAGTTTTTATTCTCCAATACAGGTTCTGCACAGTAAGCATAGTATGGGCTTGCGTCTATATGCAGGGCATATTTCAAGGCTAGGGTTGATGGACAACTTTAGCCACAGAATTGTGCCTATCAGTATAAGCATTTCCTGCGACTAATTTGCAACCAGATATTAATGGTCGACCGTCTCTGGAAATTGATGACATTTTCTACATTTATCCTTGTTGGTAGTAGGTCTTTCATGATATATTTTCTGTAGTTGTTGGTGGCTATAACTTGGTCTTGTATAGCAATTATGAAGCCCTTCGCTTGGGGATAAAGCTGACCATTCCGCAAAAACTTGTATTATTATTATTATTATATAAATATTTTATTTTTCTTATTTGGCCATCAGTTCACCACCTCCACCTGCAATATTCAGAAACCCACAACTGCCTCGACTCCTAAACGCCCCTTAGGAAAAGTCACGAGAATGCCAGCAAAAGCCACAACATCTGCTACCCAAGCTGCACAAGCTCAAATAAAGGTATGTTAGGTTTAGTTGTAACATGTTGTTACCATGGCTAAGAAGATTCAATTTGCTCCAAAAAATCACCAATTTGTTCCTCCAAAAGGGTTAAGACTATTTAATTTTAATAAAGATTTGAACAAGGTAAGATATTTTAAACTTCTTGTGGCCAATGTTTTGATCATTTTTAACTTCAAGTAGCATAGACAGTACTTTCACTCTTTCACTGAAAATATCCTGATGTGGGGGATCGAAACTTTGATCATTTCTAAACTTTGAAGTGTCATTTAAAACTATGCCTGCCATATATCCTAGATTTATCAAAAAAAAACTGTGAAGTGTCCTGATGTAGGTATATCGATATATAAATTTTATTTTTCTTTTTTGGCCATCAGTTCACCGCCTCCACCTGCAATGTTCAGAAACCCACAACTTCCTCAACTCCTAAACGCTCCTTAGGAAAGGTCACAAGGACGCCAGCAAAAGCCACAACATCTGATACCCAAGCTGCACAAGCTCAAGTGAAGGTATGTTAAGTTTAGCTGTATGGTTAAGATATAGTATGTTGTTACCATAGCAAATGTGATCCATAATAATCCAATATTGTCAATTCAGTAGCTATCACATATTTTTAATGTTGATGAAGGTTTCGGAAAGTGAGTTTCCATAGAAGCGTTGAAAATTGCCCTCAGTGTTAATCACCGTCTTAGTTTCTATGGAACAACTGGTTCTTCAATGTGACCTGATGTCTGATTGTGTCACAATTGCAGGATGTTATATATATTTTTTTTTATTGTGTGGTATTCTTTCTCTTGAAAATAATGTTGGTTGAATTATATAGGTATTTCCAAAGTTTTTCTTTGATTTTTGTTCTTTATAGAAAAATAAACCCAAGGCCTTAATCAAACCTGTTGCGGTCCCATCAAAAAGGCGTGACAGTCCCCGAAAGTACATTAAAAACCCAGACAACATGCGAATGAAAGTTCAAAATATGGGCGCACGTCCAAAAGCCAATAATATGGAAAATAAGTTGCCTGAGGAGCAAAAAAGTACAAAAACCAAGAACAAAGGTCGAGGTAAAAATACAACAACCCCGAACAGAAAAACCGACGAGCCAAAGAGTGCCAATGCGTTGAACAATGGGTGGGAACAGGTTACGGTTTCCACAGAAGACACTCAGATAAGCAATCGTGTTCAAAGTACACCTTCCCCATCCAAGGAGGTGGTGTACATCAGCCCCTTCGTTACACAAGCGAGAGGTAATAACTTTAGATATTTAATATAGGAAAGGCCAATGAAATGATACTTGTTGAAAAAATCAATATACAGGGTGTTTCACATTAAGATGTGTTGAGTGTGCGTGATTTAAACCTTAAAACCATAAAGCTTTATTTACTAGGGAAGGATAGGGCGCGCGAAGAATTCAAAATTCGACAATCTATAGCAAACAGGAACCAATCATTAGATGTTGAACCGGAACTAGTAGGGTACCTCACCGCCTATACGAGCCCGAAGAATGGGGCGGATTATTTTTTGAGGAAACTGAACTCAGAAATAGATCGAATTAAGGGAATTTATCAGGTAAGTGAAACATTGATCTTTCGATTGTTCGTTTTGCATTTTTTTCGACGTGTTGATAAAATTTGTCTGCTGATCAATGGACTGACTCACACGAGATGATTTAATTTGAAAACCGTAGTATAAAAACAGTGGTACAGGGTATTTCAAATTCGAGCCTCATCTTTGGTATCTCAGCAACGGTAAGAGATACAGGGTCGTTTGAATGGGGGCAAAGTTGCGCAGTTTGGAGGTCTATAATATGCCGTTATAACATTTGAAAAATTCCGTTTACTTCCGGAGATATCCGAAAAAATACGAAATTTTTAAATGTCGTTTTGAGCTTATTCGAAGAGATAATTCAAAATGATTGACACTTCGTCATTGAAACTTTTTCTGCCCTGTAAGATGGCATATTTAGTTTCTTCTGGCGACGTTTCGTTTTTTGGGTAGTTATCATCAACTTTACTTTTTTAAATAAGGACCTGGATTTTTTATTCATTGTTTTGATCGCCCTCTTTAATCAAAACAACACGATATGCAATATGACATATATTGCAATTAAAGTCTAGTTAAAAATCAAACTGTCTCATCTTCAGGTTGTAGTGTGCTGAAAGAGCAAAAAGCACCCGTATTCATACCTTATTGTGGAAGAAAACGTTTCTTGAAAATCAATTCCTTCTACTTGTGTAAAACCTTTGGCACATAATCGAGCTTTTAGTCTAGGCTTTCCATCTTGAGCTTCTTTGATGCAAAAAAAACCATTTTGATCCAATAGTTGTTTTAGTAGGTGGCCAGTCAACTATCTCCCAAGCATCGTTGACTTTCAGAGCCTCAAGTTATTCTTGTATTGCTTCCTTCGATTTCTATTTTTCAGGGCCATTGACGGCTTCTTCATAGTTCTCAGGCACTTTTATTTCAGTCAGATTCACTTCAGCAAAATGTAAATGAAAATTATCCTGTAAGTAATCAAAAAGGACGTATTTCTTCTCTTCTTCTGAGGTTGTAACATGGTATATCTTGATCTCCTTTCACTTGTTCAGACTCTCCCTTATCGGTCTTCTCTCCTTGTTCTCTGAGATCATCATTACCTTCCACTTCTTGTTTTTCCACCTCATGACCTTTAATATCAATTGCTATACAGTTTTGTCTGGGCTGTTTGTTGTCCTCATTAAAAATTACATGTCGTGAAATCTTCACTTTGTGAATTACTGGATCATACAATCTGTAATTTGTAGAATCTCTATTATAGCCTACAAAAACGTACCTTACACTCTTTCGGTCCAGCTTAGTTCTTAAGGTGGCAGGGGTTAGCAGATAAGCATCACAGTTAAAGACATTTTTATGTTGAAGATTTGATTTCTTCCCAGTCCACTGTTCGCAAGTAGTCGTCAGTGATTGTTTGGTGGGCGTTCGATTCCGTAGATATATTGAAGTATTTACAGCTTCAGCCCAAAGTGCTTTTGATAAGTTTTTATCAAACAATAACGCTCTAGCACTACATCAATCAAAAGTAAAAAATTGACAACCATCAAATAACAAACTTGTTTTTTTTTTTCATTGGCAACTACTGAACAACTATTCTTATTAACAGAAACAACTGATTCTTTTAAATTCCTAACACCTTCGTTGCGGAATCCACCGTAGGTATTTATTTAAAAACTGCGTCAATGATATGTTTAATGAACTACGCTGAATAGAACGAATCTTTATTTAAACAAAACTATACAAAACGTCTGACAGTCTCTGACATATCCTTCAACTTCCTAACCAAGAACCCTACCTAACTATTTTACAGCATTTTTCACTGACAGCACTAGTGCGCACTGAGTGTATTTCTATCCTTTGTTAATTTAAGCGAATTATAAAGACGGAAATAACTACTACTAACACTAGGGCAGCCAGTGAAAAACGCGATTAGAAAGGTCTTATTCGCCGAGCACATGTATTACTCAATACCAAGACCCAACATCTCTGATTGTGCATTTCTCTACTAAACTGTTATCATTTTCGACCGTTTTTTACATACAATATGCGCTAACAACAGTAATTGCACCATTAAATGTTTATAGAAATGGGAAGAACACCTAGAAGATCCTGATCTACCGGAAGAAGCCACGTCATCAATCAATGTCGCTGTGGGTCAGTCAAAACTACTGATCGCCGAGAAGTTCAAACAGTTCCGGAACCTAATCGTGCAATGCAAAACGCAAACCTTTGAGGGAAAACCCATAACTTGCGAGGATCTTCACGGATTCTGGGACATGATTTATATGCAGGTAATGGCTTTGTATAAGCCACTTTAGGTAACAGGATGGTAAAAATAAGTGAATGAGTTATAAAAGTAATCTATTTCAATAATGAAAATGTATCTAATCTTATGCCAGGGAAAGTTCAAAGTTACTATTTGCAAATGTCTCTTTTTGCAATATACAGGTGGAAAATTTGGATAAACGATTCGCCAACTTGGAGCGTTTGAGGGAAAACAATTGGTTAGAAATGATGTCCGAGCCCAAAGTTGAACAGCCTATCGCCGAGCGAACGCGCAACAAACGCAAGAACAACGGACGACAAAAGAAGGCAGCTTCTTCACGTTTGAGGGACATGATTAGGGCTGCTAGAGAACGACAAATGAATAAGAACTTGGACGGCGGTGGAACTGGCGAAGCGCGAATTGTGACACCACTGAAAGAGCAAGTACGTGACTAGTTCCCTCAGAAAGTGTGTTGTCTTTTAAATGTGACTTCGGTCCTTCTTACTGTTACTTTAACAAAAACAATTTCTCTTGACATAATGGCGAAGGAATTGGCATCCTTTCCAGTTGTATATTGATGTCTCTTAATTTTATATTTCTCTTACCAGTTTTTCCAAAATTGCTACCGACTCTAAATACTATTCTTCTATTAGATTTCTCAGAACTCAACAACGCCCAATCGTAAAAGCTTAAGAGTGTCCGTCCTAACGAGCGAAACAGCGAAACGCTGCAGTTCGTCGCCCGGATTGACGATGATGAAGGTGACCCAGTCTATCAAACAAGGAAATGGTCTAACCCCGGCAAGAAGCATTTTAAAGCCTGACGGTTATAAGTCCACGGGAAAGAAGTCTGTCATATTTAGAGAATCCTCCAGCCCGAGTTTCGACAATGTATTGAAAAGCACCGGAAAGCAGTCAAAAAGCGCGAGGAAGACTCTATGTTTTAGCGGGGATGACGAAAAAGAGAATACTCCTCGCACGTGCAGGAGATCATTGAGGTTGTCGCTCAAATGATTGTTTGACTTAAATGTTTTTGACTAATCATACGTTTTGTGAATTATTTAAGCCTTATTTATACTTCGCGTTTTATGTTTATTGGAGGCATTCAGCTCGAATAATGTTTTATTAATAAATTATGAGACGAGTTTTTATACTTTTTGTACATTGTTTTAGAAGGCAAATATACCTCAATTTTAACAATTATTACGTAATTATTTCTGCCGCACTCTGTAAACGTAAATAATAAACTCGTCTGCGGGTGTTCCGCCGGTAATTGCATTGATCTGTTATGACTTTTCTGCAATTCGAACATCTTGTCGCGCAGTGTCCCCCCCACCGCTAATAATAATCGGTCGTTGCGTGGTTGCGGCTGTTGTGTTGCCGTCGCCGCCGTGTCTGCTGAGATTCGACTACGAGGATGTTCTAAATCTAACGTATCTTCGTGTGCTAAATCTCTTTTACCCCGCTGGAAGGGGGACCCAACTCTCGGAAAGGATCTATCTCTTTTGTGTGTGCCCTAGGTCGTTAATAAAGTGGGCAAAGGGCCGATAATTAATTTGTGGCGTTTTATCTTTGTAGCGAAAAACACTTCCATGGTATTGCCAAACGGATATAATTAATAAATGCTAATTTAAATAAAGTAAAATTTAATATTATGGGGATGCCAACAAGGTTTTATTGTTTAAGACAAACCTGCAAAACGAAAAAAAACTAATTGAATAGTAATTAATTACGATAAATCAAACAATTTTTCAGTCTTCTCAAGAATCTGAAATAAAATAGCGGCGGACTTGAACTTTTCGCGATAACGAAACGCGGTACCTGCTTGACGGGTACACGATTTCTTACTAAAATTGAAAAACAACAAAAAAGAAAATTAATCTAATGACGCAGTGTAGAAAAGAAAAGAATTCTGCCAGGTCTCTGGGATCCTTGATACTATGGTGAGCAAAACACTACTATAATATACTAAATGTTTCAACTTCTACAACTACTCCACAAATACATAATTGCCGGTAGTCTCCTGCGTCTGCAAAGTATCCGCTGTAAGAAAATGGCCTATTCAAGAAAAGGGCAGAGGTGGGTTGACACTACATGGCACAACCGAAAAAACACTCCACCAAACTTTTCGTAGGCGGGCCATAAGCGCTTTAGTTGTTTTGGCACTAATTAAAAATACAAATAATTAGCACGGCGGATGTAAAACGGGATTCAAAAAGGGGAAAAAATTACGAATTGGCGATAATCAGAACGGCGGAGCCAAGACTGACTTTTTCTCGCGGTAAGATTCGAATTTTTCCGTCTTCTCGGTTAGATCGTCGTTTTTAGATCGTAACTCTCCCGAGTTCAACACCGTCTCTCTAGGTCATAACTCTAGCGAGTTAAAAAAATCGTCTCTCCCGAAGATCCTCGGAACCACCCCCTGCACTGCAGAAAAAATCGATACCACCCTGATCAGTGGCGAGTATATGGCGCTTCGAACAGCGCAGGCATAAATCTAGAAAATGAACTGTTCTGGAAAATCTGCTGAGAGAAGGAAATTGAAAATGTGATCATTGCACAGAATAAATGATGCTCTTTAAAATAACATAGCTTAATTGACAATTGAAGTTTTTTATTTAAGTTCACCGTTAATTTCCTGGCCCAGTCAATTAAGAAATAAATTGCTCGAATTTAGATTGAAAGAATGAGAAATTAAAAGCTCTATCTGATGAGAGATGATAGGCTCTTTTATATGAGAGCAAATATTCGCTGTTTTCGACGAAATTCGCAAAATCGCTAACAACAAGAAAAATGATATTTACATGATAGCGGAATTTACATTTTTCCTCTTGGCGAATTTTGCAAAAAGTTCACCTTAGATCAGCTTTTCTGCAGGTTTTTGTTATATTTGTCACAGGATTGACTTATGATTGTCAATTTGCAATAAGTGGTTTTAAGAGAGAAATCGGCATTATTTGATATCCACTTGCATTTATTAATTTTTACTTTTCCTGCAAGCGATTAAAAATGGATTTTCATAGAGAGAATGAGGTAGGTACCCAAAATTTTAATTTTTTTACTTAAACTATGAAATTTTTGTTTCAAATCTTATAGTCAATTTTCTGTGAAGACTGTCAAGAATATGTAAATATATCGAGTTTATGTGTCTCTTATGAAGTGGTCCAATCATCAGAAGTCTTAACACCAATAACAAATCAAGAAGTACAGGAAATAGGTCCAACAGCTGAGAATGACAATAATATATTTAAGGAAATTTTAATTAGCGCCATACAGAGTAGACTTTTTTTTTGATAGACCTTTTTTTCCATAAATAATATACATATAGCAAATATGTGTATGCATAAACTATATTATTACTATGAATATAAATATCCATTTTTTGCTAACTTTTACGAGATTTCACAAAATTTGTCACGCTTGACACTATTGAGTACTATTGACACTAGGTAGTGATAAATTCGTAAAAAAGTTGAATTTTAAACGCTGACTGAGCACCCAGTCAAAATGTTGACAAGACATTGTCATATATATCAGAAAAGTGCGGAATTCGCTTTCATGTAAAAGAGCCTTAAGATTTTAATTTCAAATAACGATATTCGCAAAATCGCTTTAATTACTAAACTATTATTCGGATCACGCACAGATCTGAAATTCTTTCAAGGGCCATATACCATTAAAAGGGCGCCTTTGCCGGTTAAAGAAGATGGACAATTGTAGGGTTTCATGTTTTATCGCCGGAATTCCCAATAAATTGTGAAAGTGCCTGTCCAAAACGAAAATTAAGAATATTGCACCCATATGTGCATTTAGGGCCTCGTGGGGCAGTTTTATTCAGAAAACCGTAAAACAGAAAAAACTTCCATAAGTTTAAAGCTTGTCAATAACGTCAAATAGAGAGGTTCAGTTTGCACACCAATCTGTAGTCAGATAAGTTAGTAATCGAGTTAACCCGACTAGTTTATCGAAAATGCCTATACACTCCTTAATGACATTGACATTTGACATTAACCGTTGACAGCGACAGTGACATTGAAATTGCCGGCATTTTTTATGTTTACCCTAAATTTTTCCTTTTTTAAGAAGTAGAATTCTCCCGCCAAATAAATCACCAATTCCTTACAACAGGGGCCATAATATTCTTTGTTTTTTAGTAGCAACGTTTAAATAATCACACCACAGTGTTTGGGAAACAATGCCAACCCTCACAACTGGGGCCATTGCGGTAAGGATTGCAAAGGAAACTGCAAAATTACTATGTTTCACTATCAGCAAAAGCAGAGTTTATCTGATTTGGTTAACTGTATGTTTTAGGCCATAATGGAGGGCAGAGACTGCGTCGAGCCTATATTACAAGTGTTGAGTGTGAAGAAGATGAATACAGGCCTGGGGCAACCTGAAAAAGATAGATATCGATTGAACCTTTCCGATGGAGAGAACTCCCTCTCCTATGCAATGATGACTGCCCCTGTCTATAACAAAGCCGGGTCAGCAGGAATTCCAAAAAATTCTATTATTAAAGTCTTAAGATTTCTATGCAATGTTGTTAATAATACAGGAGGAAAGAACAGGTAAGATTTTTTTATCTGTGTCCAAGTCATAATTATTAGGCTCTATGCGGTACCTTGTCCTTGTCCCATTATCATTAATTCAGTATGTTTTTATTTGTCAGTTCTCCACTCCTAAACTGGTTGCCCTTAGGGCATAAACATCTACTGTGCGTTATATTATATTACATATATTACTGGCATTAGCCCGTTGCTTGTTGGTTCCTTCTTATAAAAACATTTTACAACTTTATTAAATCAAACGCATCTTTTGGTGATTTTAAAGGAATCTAGTATAAGTTAGTTTGATAGTATGAAAAGAGGATTCAGAAGAGCTGAGACTTGTAATGAATGCAAAGAAGCTAATATAAGAACTTTGAAATTTTTATTCTAAACAAGACATTTAATAGAGCATTTTTCACTGTTAATGAGCTTTCACTGTTAATGAGCTGCTGGCTGCTGGTGTAAAATAGCACAAAAAAAGACTTGAGTTAACCTAAACTAACCTTTGAGGGTCATGAGTCATGAATTTGGTCATGGAGCTGCCCATAAGACCACTATAGGTTAGTTGAGGCTGGTCCAGGTTAGATTACCTAGGTTAGTTTAGGACATTTTAGTCAGGTTAGTTCATTTTAGCTAGTTAGACCCTTCAAGCACATTCTTACAACAATAATACCTAATGAACTCTAACTCAGATCTAGGCATTTTTAACAAAAAATGGGAGAAATAGTAAAAAATCAATAAAAATTTATCAAAACTTATGTGGAATTCAGTATTACAAATCATTAGTTTTTCACCAAATATTATTCAAACAAATTGTTGTTTTTTGTTCATTTACGTAATTTTTTATTACAAACATGATAAGAAAATGATTTATTAGGACTTGCCCATTGCCCAAGGAAACAATTTGGCTAAATAACTTTTAAACTACTACTTATAAACTTCTGGTACTTTTAAAACTGACTGAAACTCCTGATTTCAGTCGAGTACTTCTGGTTCTGGACATGGAAGTCGTAGAAAATGGAGACGATGTAGGTGACAGAATTGGAGATCCCACACCATACAAAGAAAATCCAGGAAATGCCAAAGAATCGTCGAACATACCGCCGCCTGTATCCATGTCGTCAGCACAATTCAACGGTTCGTCAAATGAAGTTTCTCTGGAGCGTCCATCGAAGGTGCCAAAGTTGATGCAATCTGCAACAAATGGTGCAGGCACCAGTAACGGCAACATTACTTTAAATACCAATATCACGCACCCTATAACGAGTTTGAGTCCTTATCAGAACCGGTAAGCAATTTTTTTTTATTATTATTTTTTATACATTTCTTTTGTGCAATTCTATGAGTTGTATTCCGTTTATTTTACTTGGTTTTGGCAGTTTTCTTAACACTATTTAATTATTCTTTAAAGGGCTGTGTTCCCTTAAATATCCGTTTTGAACTCTGGGGAGCTTGCTGCTACTTTTATTAATTTTATTGGGTAAATATTTAGTATCTCAATGAGGGGACATTTGCTTCAACTGTAAAAAATAAAAATAAAGTCCTAGTAGTTAAACAAAAAGGTGAACAGAACAAAGTACAGAAAGTTAGAGATCTGAAGAAAAAAGTAAATTGGGCTGAAATTGGGACAGGGGATCGATGGGGCGATCCATAAAAAATTGAGAAATTATTTTGAAGTGTGGAAATCCAAAATGAGACTCAGAAAAAAAACTCGGAGATCATTACTGAGTGGATAAACCAAAAATATCAAATCAAATATTCTTTATTGCCAACAATACCGATCATGGCCAAGCAACGTCAACAAAAGAAACTTTTACAAAACTAAGAGGTGTCTGCAATAAAACAAATTAAAAAATAAAATCTTAGATAGTAGTAACTATTCAGAATCAAAAATGAAACCAAAAAATAAGTTAAAATGAAGTATGTTTTTCTGGCATCTCCGGTTGGTCCCCACTGAAACTAGACTTTCCAAGTTCTCTTCAATCCCCATCACTTCTGGACCATTTCACACCATTTCACAACTCCTATTGAGTTTTGTTGTTCAAGCCACTAGCAAAAGAGCGATTCCTTAAGTAGATCGCTGTGCTTACTGCTTCTGCCCAGAATTTCTTTTCTAGGTTAGCGTCATCAAATTGAAGACATCCTGCTTTCTCAACTAAAGTACGATTGAACCTCGCTGCAAGGCCGTTTTGTTGTGGTGTATAAGGATTTGTTTTTTTTTTATGTATAATACCTGATCTCTTTAAATAATTCTCAAATTCGTAGCCACAAAATTCTCCTCCTTGGTCACTTCTAAAAACTTTAATTCTTTGCCCTTTTTGGTTTTTTACCATGGCAACAAACTCTTTAAAATACTTTAGAGCTTCATGCTTAGTTTTTAGAAAAAAACAAAGGACATTCGTGAAAAATCATCAACTAGTTCAAAATAGTACCTTGAGCCTCCAATTGAAGTCTTCTCCATAGGTCCATACAAATCTCTATGGATAATTTCCAGTATTTGATTGCTTTGTGAATAAAGGGCAATTTTGATTGTTTGCCTTCACAGCACACGACACAATCCAACTTATCCACGACAGTCTTATCATTAAGTGCCAAACCCTCAACACAATTCTTCATCTTGTTAAGGTCTTTAATGTTAATATGACCAGTCGCCTATGCCAAGTTTCCATGGATGCTCCTAGCATGAATGATTCCTGCTTCAGATTCAAACGATAAACACTGTTACATACACGGTTGCCTTTATCATTGAACTGAATAATTGACAATAAATTTGTAGTCAATTCCGGCGCACACAATATGTTCTTCCCCTCAATATCAACAGACTTATCATTGCAAGTTGCCACTATGTTAATATTGCTTGAACACACTACTGGTTCTGGTGATTGGCAACAATTATTTCATTAATGCATGGTGTCCTTCAGTCATTTATCCAGCTCTCATTTGGGGTCATATGAATACTTGCCCCGGAGTCCAAGTAAAAATCGTTTTTACTAAACTTGCCACTTACACTGCACTAAAAGCTTGTTTATTGTGCTTTTGGCAATCTGACATTAAATGTCTAAAATGCCTACATTTATAGCGCATAACCTTGCTTTTATCTTTGGGAGGTTTTCCTTCTTCCTTCATGTGACTACCAGGGCCATTATTTGGGAATCTTCTAAAATTACCTCGCCTGACAGTAAAGGCTCCTGCAGTGGCACTATCTTTCATCATATTGTTACGCCTGACCGTCGGTCCGCAGGAATTCGGGCCGAAGCGGCAACGCCGAGCGCCGACCGCGAACCCGGGAACCCATCTAGAATAAACGAGAACCGGGAACAGTCGTCTCCGTTCTCGAAAGTACGAGAGTGTGTTTAGCCTGGGTATATAAACGAGAGAGCCGCGCGAGATGGGATGGAATGGATAGTGCAGTGTAGTAAATAAGCGAAGTAAGAGAACAGTGCGAATTGTTAGTAGAGAGCAATTGTGTTTTAAGCGTGTTGTAACAGTTAAAAGTAAATAAAAGTATGCAGTTGATTGACGATAAATTATTGGAACCCGTATCCGTAACAATATCCAATAATTTACTTTTTATGGAGTCGGCGGTAATCTTGATCCCTGCATGCTTAACAGCCATCAACATTGTGTTGAATTTATCTGGCAAACTTGCCAACAACAAGAAACCCACCCATTCATCATTGATATTGAAACCGGTTTTTCTTAACTTCTGTGAAGTTTCGTTAACTTCATCAACATAGCTTTTCATGACTCACTGTTATCGAGACGTAACGAGATCAACTTTCTAAGCAGGCCAATCTTCCTTGCCACACCGGTATCTTCATACAGATTCTTAATCTTGTCAAAAGCCTCCTTGTAAGTTTTAGCTTCTTCTACATGTACGTACATTGATGAATCTATGGTTAAAACTAGTTTAGCCTTCGCCTTTGCTATCAAGACAGTATCCACCTCTGTGCCATCCAAACATTTCGTTAGGCTTTCTAACATAAAGAAATTTTCGACAGCAAAACACCACTCATCATAGTTTTTTATTCCAAGAAGTTTCGGGACTCTATTTAAGGAGGTGACTGCCATTTTTTCTGATGTAATCGAGCACTGTTCGACGAATTAGCTCGCGACACACGGTCTAACTTTTCTGTAGGGAACACACGGAGCTTACTGTAGGTTCTGGGCCCATAACCTATTGGTAAAAGTGAAATCCAGAAGTACTAGCGATGAACCCTAATGAAATAAAACGCCCTAATCGCAAATCACGACTCTACTTTTATTCGCAACTAACAACTAGAACATATGTCACAGGTCATACCTATAAGTAATCAATTCCTAGATTACGCATTAATACTCCTTATTTTTTAACTCCAAACTAACATGATGTTCAGACAAGAATTGTGTATAATTTTTCTTTACTTCATACTGTATCATTTAGGATACTTTTACGTACTTGATTTTAGTCCGATAAAAAGCTTTTTACAGTCTGGATATCGTAAAGAAATTTTATTTTCAACTACATATGTAATGATGACATTTCTGTCTTTTTAAAGTCTTGGAAGTGTCTCGTTACTGGTCTAGGACGGGAAGTAATTCCATTACTGGTCTAGGACGGGAAGTAGTTACTTCCCGTCCGAGACCACAGAATAAAATCACAGACTTATTACGTAAATACTATTTCAGATTTGTAGAAACTGGAGGCCTGTTCACTCCCGGTCATTTTACTCCAAACATATAAATCTTTGATGTAATGGAAATAGTTCTTAGTACTTACCCACTTAGGTCTTTTCTGATTCACTCTACATCTCGAGACTGGAAAAGAATATACAACCATCAAATCAAAATTGTTGGAAGTAATGAAAGTGAACGAGCCATTAGAGACACAAATATTATAGAGAAGATCACTAGACAAAATGATGTAATTAGTAATGGTAAAAACTGGAAAATGAAAGTGCTCAGGAAGGCAAATATTATAAATAAAAAGTTTAATCAGTATTTCAAGTGGACTCATATACATATGATACACTGATGGCGAACCGAGTGAATACTGGTAAAAAATAAAGAGTGAATACTGGTTGGAATCGCTGTACATCGAGTAGTGCGATGCTTCAATTGCTGTAAATAAGGCCACCTAGGGGAAAGAATGCAAGGTAGTAACATTGATCATGATATCATGATACAAAAAATCACCTGGTGAAGTTTTACCAGACAGGTCAACACTGGTAGGCAAGAACAATATTTAGATTTTCTTCTGCCACAATGCTTGTTCAGCTAAATGGCAACGCAGCGTTCGTCTTTTGTCAGACTAATATGGCCGATCTGCTTGGGAAGATTAGAGCAGATACGTCACACGACAAGATGTCAATGTGGTGTGTAGTGTTGCCAAACCTTTACTATTTTTTTTTAACATGATCCAGGTGATTTTGACTTTTTGCAACTGGCCCTTAAAAAAGAATTGGAAGGAACTTATAAATGCACACGAAGTTATTATTGTATAATTCTATTACTGCTCCTCAGTTGGCCTATTGTTACACCCTGTCCTAGAGTGTACCATATTATTTAATTAATGTATTACAGATTGTACAAAATATATATTAAATAAACTATTTATTTATTATTATTTATTTAAGAGTGTGTTTTGTTTTCTTAGATGGGTCATTAAAGCAAGAGTGATAAATAAAGGTGACATTAAAAAATGGGAAAATGCCAGGGGAAGCGGTCAACTTTTCAGCCTAGACCTTGCCGATGAAAGTGGCGAAATAAGATGCACAGCTTTTAGAGAAATGGTAGACAAGTTCTATGATTTACTTCAGGTGAGTTACTGATTGTTATTTGCTAGGTCATATTTCATTCCGTCAATGCTTGTTACCTTGCAAAGCAAGACAGCCTTAACTGAGGTTCAAAATTATACCTTAATCTCCAAGTTTCTCTTTCTATAGGTGGATAAAACTTATTACATTTCTAAATGTCAATTGAAACCGGCAAACAAGCAGTTTAACACCATGAAGAACGACTACGAAATGACTATGACCTCTGAAACTATCATTGAAGAGTGCACGGACGATTCATTGGATTCCTTAAAAACGCAATATCATTTCGTTGATATTAAATCCATTGCCAGTGCTGACCCTAATGAGATCGTAGGTAAGTTTTTTTTTAAGTTTTTAAGATTTATAAAATAAAAAAAAATTCCTACATAAAAATTCTCCTGAAATAGTCACTAATATTGCTAATTTGTAATCAAAAACTGATGTTTATTGGGTTCTATAAGCCAAACAGTAAGAAAAAAATGAGTGTATTTATAAATTTTTCAGTCAGTCTGAGAAACAAGTTTTGAGTTTTTTGTGTATAATTTTCGAAATTTCTGCCTTTCCTATCCTTTTTCGGAAAAAAAACTTTTAGTTTTAATGATAATCTGACCAAGTGATACCTCATTTTCAGATGCTTTGAACTCGATGAGTTAGTTTTAGGACAAAAATTAGTGTTTAGGAAAATGAGGAAATGTACTGTCTTTAAGAGGGAAAGTAGAGAAGAAACATTTGTTACTCAACACACCAAGCCCGCGCCTGCGTATCAACTTCCTAATAAAAATATATCTGTTTCTTTAGATGTCTTGGGTGTAGTAACTACAGTAGGCGATCTTCAGACTTTCCAAGCCAAGTCCACAGGTCGTGAGCTAAAGAAAAAAGAAGTCCAGTTATTGGATCAGTCCAATTGCACCGTATTAAACTATTAAATAGTGCATTTAGTGCTATTTGTAAAAACTATTATTACAGGTAACTCTGACTCTTTGGGGAAACCAAGCTGAGAACTTCCATGCGTCAGGAAATCCTGTTATCGCTCTTAAGGGAGCGAGGATTGCGGAATTTGGAGGCGGCAAGAGTCTATCCACAATATCGGGAACCATAATGAAGATCAATCCCGAGATAACTGAGTGTTTTAAGCTGAAGGGTTGGTACGACAGTGAGGGGAAGAATAGTGTGGCTAATGATCTTAGCGCCCGGACCGGCGGGGGCGGTGGATTTGGTAGCACGCCGTGGATGTGCTTCAAGGAGGTACGTGGTGTTGACAAACGGGACGTTGAAAACGCTATTCATTTTTGACAGAAATGGATGACATAATCAAAGAAAATTGACTTTTTTTCCTTCATCCTTTTCGTTTAAAATTTCACAGCCAACCAGATGATGTTTTGACATGAGCGCCCCTTACTTAATAGTTATTGATTGTTGTTTTTTTTTAATCAGTTAGCCAGCAAAATCAGCAACGTTTCGGTTATATTTCAGCATTCATCATGTTTTAATTTTTAAAACAAAAGTAAGCCTAATATCTCTAAAAAATCTGTTTTTTTCATAGGTCCATGATCAACAGTTTGGCACAATCGACCAGACCAGGGGCGATTACTATAAAGTGAAAGGCACGGTGTTGTTGATTAGATCGGAAAATGCCGTCTACAAGGCGTGCTCGAGCGCCGACTGCAACAAGAAAGTAGTCGATAACGGAGACGGCACTTATCGATGTGAGAAATGCATGAAAACCGATAGCAATTTCAAGTACCGGCTGTTATGCGGGGTAAGTGCGCAGATTTGATTGCTGTTTTGTGATTTCCACCCTCTTTTCGTCAGATTCATGACACCAACATCTCCTTCGCCATTGTGTTCAGAATCCAAGAAGCAGTTTAATTGCGGTATTTTTTCTCTCGTACATACACTGCGAGTTTCCTTTTTCTCTTTTTTTATTCTCAAACGCACAATACGCGTTTGAGTATACAGGGTGTTAGTAAATGAGTGCGAAAAAGTTCAGGGGGTAATTCTGCATGAAAAAATAATGACAGTGTGACAATGATTCGTTTTCCGAGATACGTTAAAGTTTTTCTTAAAGACTGACGATGTATTTATTGCTCTGAAACCGGTCGAGATGGGGAAATGAAACTTGGTGGGTTTTAAGCGGTTTATAAGGATAATAATAATCTCAATTTTTTTAAGGAAAATAATGGTACGCCACTGAGATACTTTAAATTAAAAAGTTATCGTTTAATTTGTGACAAAAAATCTCTTTTGCGTTTTTTTGCGAAGCCGCCCAGCCGCGATACCGCAGGCCGAGAGGCCCAAGAGACCGCGAGGCCGCAAAGCGGCCGAGCGCCCTGCGAATCCGCATAGCTAGCGAGCGTGGAAATTTTTTTGCATACATTAAAATAAAACCTGTTTTTACTTTGTCCACTGCATGATTAGGGAGTATCGGTCGATTACGATATATTTCAATGCCTGATGCACCTCTGTACTCAGTATATTTCTAAAACAAGTAAAAAGTTGCTCTTGACTCTTAAATTTAAAAAAGTATTCCATTTGATCCGCCAGTTCAACGTTAGTTCTAGTTGCTTTTGATCCGTTTTTAAGTATTCCATTTGCCGGTATTACTTTTGCCAAACGATGCAGAACTACTATTTCCTGGAATTTGAAAGTGAAGTCAGTGGTGAAGTTGTAGACGTACCCGGTGCTGTACAACGTTTAGAACGGTTTGTTTCTATTGATCATCAAGAAATTGTGGAATACAGGCGAGATAACAACAACTTGGAAAGACGTGAGTTCGATTTGCAAAATATAGAGTTGAACTTAATGGTGGAAACTTCTGAGGAAGAGGAAAGTGAAGATGAAGGAATGGGTATGGACATTCAATCAGAAATTGCAGACGTGGGTGAAGTGAGAGTGAGTGTTTGTAACTTCAGGAAGTGAACCAATTGTGTTATGAAAGAAAAAGCTTTTGCGTAATTCAATCATATGCGCAAGTAACCTCAGTGTTTGGGGGTACGTATGCCTTATGTTTCTTATGCAATGAAAACCACTCTATTGGTCCATATGGTGGGATCTTTCAATTTGTTAATTGTCACTACAAACGAGCCCTAGAATATAATAGTATTGACTTAAAATGTTGTATGTGTTATACGACTCTGTTCTTTGTAACACCGACTCAGCCTTGCTTATTCTGTAATACATTTGAAACTAGGCCCATAAACACTAATGGATCCATTCATCCAGAAATTTAATTTTTGAACTTTTATTTATGTATTAATTATTTCTTTTTTTAAATAATTCATCCTTTCTTCTAGAAATGTTATGTAGCAATAATTTTTTAATAGTTAAGCTGTACAACAAAAATTTGGATTGTAATTGATGACTATTTTTTTTAACTTTTAGTAGTTAAGAGCAATTTGTGTTTTTAGAAATATACTGAGTCAAAACAATTGTAACATTTTTATTTCCCAAATTCCTTAAACTATACAACTTCTTAAAACTATTAATTTTTTCTCATTGTGAAAATATTATGATGTCTTATTACATCTTTTGAAGTTTCAATCAAATAAGAATAACTTTGATGACAATATGGACATTTTTTTGACTTCAATGATGACAAACAGCATTTGAATGCTGCCACAACATCTTGAAAAATTCAAGTTGGCGCCGACTAAACCGGTCGGCTCGCAATTTGAAAAGATTTTATGCAAATCCTGCAAAAGAGCTACTAGTAGTGATGTCAAGTGTGATCAGTGTGGGGCTGCTTTCCATCCTGCATGAGCTGTTAGGGTGAGGGGGTTGAAGGTAATTGCCTACAACACGCTTAGATGTCCCGATTGTACTGGCGATATCGACGATCCAAACGACGATATATCCGATTATGAGCAACTCAGATTGACAAATCAGGCTCTAAGAGTTATCAATCAATCGCTAAACGAGGTTATTCTAAAGCTAATGGCTTCTCATGAACTCATACAGCGACAAACACAGGAGATTACGGAAAAACTGGATATCCTAACCTGCAATTTCATGGCGGGAAATAGCGCTTCAGCTAGTGCCGCTAGGACGGACACAGAATGTACCCATTGTTTCAAACACCGAACTTTCCACGTACATCAATTTAGTTGATGATACGAAAACAATACCGAACGAAGCTAAAGATACCGCACAGACAGCAGACGGCCCAACGGGAGAACGCCCTCAAAAAACAGCTAACCTTCTTGATAAGCCAAATATACGAAGGTAAACAAACAAAGAAAACCATCTCAGACGACTGACCGCCGACCCGCATTCCAACCCAATTTCCGTAAACATTCACACAAACAACCTGATGTGGATTTAAATACAGACAATGAATCGACTACTGAAAACGACTTTCAGTTTTCAGCGAAATTCTCGTGAAGCTAGGAAGAAGTCAAAAAAACTCGTTCTTGGCACCAGGAAGGACGAAGTCGATGACTCTACTCTGTTTCGCACGGGCTCTGGAAGTAAGATATGGCTATTCTTATCCCGGATAAATGAAAACTTAACCTCCAACGACATAAAGACCTGTATTAAAAAGCACTTAAACACTACGGACGATGACATACAGGTGAAAGTATGCGTGCCAAAGGAGCTCAAATCAAAACGTAAAAGATTTATGATTGGATTAGACCCAAATTTAAAAAACCTAGTGTATGAGGCTAGCTTCTGGTAAATTTTTTTTAGCGTAAACACCAATATTGGACTGTCTCATAGTCGTAAAGCAATCGGTGATTCCTTGTTGGAGCCTTCTAACAATGCTATAGTGCACTGTATAAAGACTCTTCATCTTAACATACAAAATATTAACAATAAAGTGCCTGAACTGGAAGTGCTATTACCCGAACTTCATCCAGATGTGCTTTGCATTTCTGAACATTGGCTGAGATTTTCGGATATTGAACAACTACACATAGAGGGTTCTGTCAAGTTCTGTCAACAGGTCTGCAGGGTTCCCCCTGTGGAAAAAATGTGTGAGTTTTGTGTATTGAATTTTATACTTCCCGATAAGTGTATTTGTATGGTGCTTTGCATTTATAGGTCTCCTAACGAAAGCTTGAAACGTTTTTTGAGTGTATTGAATGCTGTCTTGTATGATCTGTATTCCCCCAACAAGCTCCTGAGTGTGTGTGGTGATTTTAAGGTCGATCTTTTAATATAACCAACGAGGGTCACACGCGCCTCCGCTACCCAGATTGACCACATCTTTTCGAACATTAACAGAGACAGCCTATCTTGTGACCCACTGCCTTCTTTTATTTTTGATCACTATGCACAGCTACTCAAATTTGACGTCTCCAAGACAAATACTATACCATCTTTCTCGCAAAAACGCACGCAGCGATCACATTGTTGTTTTCATCAACTACCTCACTACTCAATGAGACTTGGGACGAAGTGGGCGACGTCACTGGTGTGAATACAAAGTATGAAACCTTTTATAGAACGTTTTTCTACTGGTTTGATAGGGCCTTCCTTTTGCAGACTTGTAGGAATAGGAGGACAACGCAGTGTTGGGTGAACAAAGAGGTAAAACAATACTCTCAATATATTAAAGACCTGTACGTCTGGTATCAGCGGACCGGAAGCAGTCAAGTTTACCTACACTATAAGTCGGAAAGAGCAAAATATAGGAAATATCTGTCCAAGTTTAGGAGAGCTTTGCATGATAACCAAATTGCAAATTCATTTTTATTCAACATTTTTATCAACATTTTTAATAACATGACCAATAAAATAAAATCACAAACTGAAATGACTATTAGGGAGGACGAAACCTTGATACATGATTTGGAAATAATTTGCAATTTGTTTATGGAACAGTTTGATCTAAGTACCGCAAATGCGAGCTTTGAGCCTGTGAATGATGTTTTTCATTATCCGACGATTTTTCTGGCCGCTGCTACCGAGGCGGAAATTTTCAGTCTTCTACTTAACTTACCTAACAAATATTCTACCGGTTTTGATGAAATTCCAGTGAAAATTCTAAAGTACGTCGCTCAATCTATTTCCAAGCCTTTGACCGACATTATAAATGAATCCCTTATAGCTGGAATATTTCCAAATGGCCTGAAACTGGCTAAAGTTATACCTGTTTATAAAAAAGGAGATCCCTGCTCCACAAAAAATTATAGGCCTATTTCTATATTGCCTGATTTCTCAAAAATCTTTGAAAGGGTTATTTACAATCGAATGCAAAATTTTATGCAGTCACAAAATATATTAGTAGACCACCAATTTGGATTTGTCCGCAAGCGATCTACTGCACTGGCGGTTTTTTGCACCACAAATTATGTATTTGAAAACGTCGACCATGATGATAACGGGTCGCCGGTCTTTTTTTTTTGTAAACAAGTAACAGCAAACAAGGTAAGTGCTGTTCACTTGTCAGTACATATTTGTGGGGCAGAAGACAGGCTGTCTCCGGATCTGTCGATGGGAGATATTGCCTTTCGGGCACAACTAACATCAATCAGGGCGTGCCCCAGAGATCCATCTTTGGCCCTCTGCTGTTTCTTATATATGTGAATGGTCTGGCGGATGGGATCGGTGCTGGTCTAGTCTGCCAATATGCAGACGATACATCGGTTATTCTGGCATGCCCAACCGTAGACGCTTTATCTGCATAATGCACTATTCGAGTGAATGAGATGAGAGAGTGGTGTCATCATAACTGCATTAATCTGAATGCTGATAAAACTGGTCTGGTCTGCTTTGAGAAGATGAAATCGCACTGCTCACTTTATGTTTCTGTTGATGGTAGGTCGATCGCGCTGGCCAATGAAGTTACATTTCTGGGAATGCATCTTGATCATCGTCTTTTCTGGGATGTGCATTGCAATGCCCTCATTTCCAGACTTCTTCACTCATCAGAAGAATCCGCGACGTTCTCTCCTTGGATGTGATGAGAGTTTATTATATTGCCAGCGTCCAGTCTATTATTGACTATGGAATATTGTTCTGGGGCTCATCAGATAGTGCTATTAAGGTTTTTAGAGCACAGAAACGGCTAATTAGAGTCATGTTTGGCATACATCCACGAACGAGTTGTCGACAATACTTTGGAACATCGAACATTCTCACTGCTCCATCTTTATATTTTCTATCCTTGGTAATGTTTTGTAACACTTTAATTTCAGTAAAGGTATCTTAGAATATTCAAAAAGTGCTCAGGGAAAAGTATCAGGTTAGGAACAAAAAGTGCTACAAAACCGGCCGGCAAAGTGAGTTCGGGGCGCCACCAATTTTAATCAATTAAATTGGAAAAATCCTACAGTGATAGGTAGCTTATCAGTTCCCTTTAGCCTCTTCCACAATACCCATAGTACTTGCCAACAAAATAAAACTAAACAAGTTTAATTTATGACCTTTAATATCAAAAAAAAATCAATGTTGTACAATATGATGATTGTACTTCAAGTCAAAGAGTGAAAGTTTTCCTTAATTCTACTTATCACAATTGTCTGGAATATATCTCCCTAGTGGTGATCACCAAGCGTAACAATAAAAAAACAGGTTAACTTAAATACTACTACTTAGCTTGACACGACGCTATTACTGATGGTCACAAAGGCTAGGCGCCTTAAGTCCAAAACAATGCAAAAGGTAGTGGCTATTGGCCCTCCAAAACTTATGGTGGTAGCTGTCTGCCTCTTACAACAATAGTGGTGGTTTTTGAACAATAAGGTGGTGATTTGCACCCCTCGGTAACAATAATGTGGTGATTAACCTTCAGAAACAATAATGGTGCCTGGTAGCCCCCTTGGAAACACTAAAGTGGCTGTTGGCCTCCTCGGAAAGACTAATGGTGGCGGTAGGCCCCCTTGGAAACACTAATGGTGGCGGTAGGCCCCCTTGGAAACACTAATGGTGGCGGTAGGCCCCTTTGGAAACACTAATGGTGGCGGTAGGCCCCCTTGGAAACACCCTCGTCCACAAGGGTTCCCAAAAACAGAACAAAATAAACACGTGGTGTGGCTGCTTTCAGCCCTCACATTAACCTTGCTGACACGTGGTACAGTGGCTTATGTGGCCCTGGATCGTAGTATAGGTTGACAAATGCTTTGCTTGTAGGCCCAAACTCTCTTGCTGCACAATACCGAAATTCGGTTCAACTTCCCTCATCCAAAAATGTCCCAAAAACTGGTCGAGTGACCACGAAACTAACACCAACTAAGGGAAGTTGAAATACTACTACAAATCGACTAAATCCCACGTGGTGGTTACACTTTCACGTCGAAATGAGTAGCAGCGAAGAGATGAGTGGTGTCTTCCACGTGTCTAGATCCAGAAAGAAAGATCTTCAGCAATTTTCCGATTTTCAATAGATAAAAGGTGGAGGTGGGGAAAAGATATTGGTCGAGAGCGCCAGCGCGCAACAAACCATTGACCAATGTCAATTCTGATTGTTATCGAAAGGCGTTTTTGGACGACACCCAAAATACTTGCTCTCGCTACCCTTTTTACTCCTCAGAAAGTAAGCAAAATGTACCACTTTAAGTTTGTCCCACATGTTTTCCATTTCATCTGATGATATTATCATAAAATAACGTTTGACTTACGAACAGCTAACAAGGGGCTATTAGGTGCAAGCAAAGAATTAGCAAAGTCCTCTCTAACATGGCGGACTTCCGGCCAAGAAACCGAAGCACTTAGGCCGATAGGCAGTCACCTCCATATCTACACAATTCACCCATTGCCGATCCGTCAAAAAATCAGTCAACAAATCCGACACTTGAAATAAGTCAGTTGTTTATTTATTTCCAAGTTTTGGGGTTATAATTTCCCAAACTTAATAAAATCTGTGGCTTACCTTATTGAAACAAATGCAAGGAAAATGGGCGCAATTCACCGCCAGTACAGTCCTGATACCCCTGACAAGACAAAACGCGAACCCTATCCACCTTCCACAGGTTAGTAAAAAAAAAGGTAAATAAACAACCTCAAATCTTTACACTCGAGCAGAACAACAAACGTTTCAGCCCCAAATAAACGACAAATATCCGCATTTGCTTGACTAATTCTAGCGACAGTTTTCCACCGTTACAATCTATTAAAAAATACCCAAAACCATTCCTGCGAAACTGAGAGAATGAATAAAGCTGATGCAACTGTGGTGACCAGAGGTAGAGAGAGTCTTTCTGTTCCTCCGCATGGTTCCACTTTCTTTGAAAGAGGTCCCTTATACATTATACAAGGTTATAGGCGCTTCCAAGCTTTCGAAAGGAGACAATATCATTTTTAAGAGATAAGTGTTTTTACTCTTTTAACTTACGCGAATAGTAATAAGCGTTGTACTTTTTATTATGGATGTTTTATATATTAGACAGTTTTATGGCATGCCATGGTGTATTTGCCTGTTTATTTTAAAATTTTACTTTTCAGCATTTAATGTTAATCAAATGTGGTCCTTAAGATTAAGTTTATGCAGGTGTCACTGACACTATTTTGTGACGTTGCTTTGTGGTGTAAAATACCATTTTGCTGGCAATAAAGAAGATTATTATTATTATTATTATTATATTATTATTATTTATCTGTCCATCTTATAATACATTGCAAACAAAATTTATGATTACAACTATGTGGGTGACAGACCTCATTCACTTCTTCGAAACAAATGATACAAGTCACTATTTCTTCTTCATTTTCTTGTTCCTTAGTTGAACATTCCATTTCAAAATCGTTTCTGTCTTCTTCAATTGGATAATCTGGAGAGGAAAAGATGCTCATATCTGCAGTGATCAAATTGATAAAATGACTAGGTCTTGATAAGTCTACACTTGGATCAATTGTAGACAAAACACTGTCTATGTCTTCATAGCTCAAATCAATTAACTCATTATTTGGTAAGTCAATTAATGGTGTCAATTCCGTTAATTCAGTTGTGGGCTCTATGGGTTCATCTTCTTCAACTATTGGTGTTAACTGAACTAATTCACTCATACTTATTTTGCTAATATCTGTTTGCTTATACTTTGTAAACCAAACTAATCTTCGAACTTAAACGCTCGTTTAAGTATCATGCAGTGTTAGTAATGGTTGTGTATCGGACGGAGGAGTTTGCTCTCTCATACGTTTTTGGATGAGGAGTGAGATTGGGAGGAGGAGGGTCTCCCACAAACTCTCTACTGCCAAGAAGCGCTGTTGAAGGCATTTCTAACGTCTAACGTCAATAGGACGGACCACCTTTCTCCTCTACCGTGAAATTTCTCCTGCATTGCCCTTTCCATCACGCACTTCATAGCGTCTACCGTAGATCTCTTGCTTCTGAAGCCAAATTGCGTGTCGGTGAGGGTGCCGCTCTCCTCCACTGCTGCATCCAGTCGACATTTAATTAAATGTTCCTATAATTTTGCCAATGAGTTTATGAGGCCTAACGGTCTGAAAGAGCTGGGATCTTCCCTGTCTTTATTTGATTTTTTGATGAGGACCAGTGTAGCAATCTTCCAGTTCTCAGGAAATTCTTGGTTTTCCAGGTGCTGGATTTAGAACTTTGAGCAGGGTTTCTGGGTGGGTTTGAACACTTACTTTTATTGCTTCCGCTGGAAGTCCATCGGGTCCAGGAGCTTTTCCTATTTTTAGCTTTTCCGCAGACTTTTCTAGTTGTTCTCTCGTGAAAGGTGCAAAGGTAGATGGGAATGTCTTCTCGGGCATTTGTTCGTTGCTATTTGGAAAGAGGTGGCTTGCTACTGCTTGTTTTTGGTCGTGGTAAGTTCTAATGTCTCTGGTTCATCTGTTGTAGAACGATTTTATAGCCATCTCCCCATATCCCCATATCTTCATTTAGCCTTTTGCAGAGTTCTTTTCATCTAGATTTTTTTTCTTTTTCAATTAGGTGTCCTAGCTCTTCTTTTTTCCTTGCAACAACTGCCATAATGTATGAATTGCCTCGTGTGACTGGTTTTATGCGTTCTTTCCTCTTCTCCTCAATGTTGACGTTCCACCAGTATGGCTGTTTACCGTTTTCTCGGCGATTTGTTTGTCTAGCTGTCTCTCTGTAGGCCTTCTTAATCACATTTGTAATGTCTTGCTCAGTGTTTATTTCGTGGTGTTGTTCTATAAGGTTTTTTAAGTGGTCAGCGAAGAGTTGTGAGTCAAACCTTGGTTTGTCCCTCAATCCAGTTCTTGTTCTTGCATTGTTTCCTATTTCAAAGTAAATGTGCTTGTGAGGCGAGCATGGCTCATTGCCGAGGACTTTCCAATTGTTTGCGTGCCTAGCAATCTTTTTGGTAGCAAACGTGATATCTATACAGTATTTCGTGTTTCGTCTCGCAAAAGTCGTTTTCCCTTTGTTCAATGTTATAAAATTATGCCCCGCGCACATTTGTGACAGTAGTGAGCCTCTATCATCCTCGCTCTCAGACCCCCATTCTGGAGATTTCGCGTTGAAATCTTCTAGTAGCAGTATTTCCCCTTTCAGTCCAGTTATCGGTCGCTGTATATTAGCTAGGTATTGCTCGAATTTTCGTATTGTACGATTTGGGGATATATAACAAGCTATTATTGAGAAGTTTTCCATTTTTATCGCGACGATGCCTTTCTCGCATAATATGGTGCGTGTTATTTTTATTTTCTTTGTTCTTGGCTTTCTGGTTCATTTGGCGTTATTTTTCATCAGGTTTTTGTTGGGCTCACTTGCTACAGTCTTATTCGTACTAGTTAATATACTACGAACGTCAATATTTCCTCACGGATTAAAAGTGCAGCTTCTAGTGACCTATGGAAACCAAGATTAGGCTCACTGCTTGCTAATGCGCACATTCTTCTGCGCAAGACATATGCGGAGGACACGCCCACTAAAAAAATTGCGTTTTTGGCCGGACGCCCTAGTGCGCTCTCGGAGTATTCTCATCCTTCTATTCGCAATGAGAAAACAAAGGATGGTAGTAATGTCGCAGCGCACAGAGCAGTGTACCGAAAACTCTAGAAGAATAAAAGTTTGAGGTTAGGTCAACTCTGAGTACTTTTTGACATGAAAAGAAAATTTGTAATAACGAAAGATCGAAGATTTGTTTTTTTGATTATAGGCTCGTATTTATTTTAAAAATTAGTGTAATAAGTAATAAAGACCGTTCCCGTCAAAGATCGCGTAAGCTCAAATACTTTGTCCTATAATAATACCAAGACTATCAAGTAATCAAGTGTATTGTGTATTGATTTCTTGATACCTGACTCGTAATCCAACGCAAGGAAGGGCGACAAAAGACTATCAAATGTATTGTGTATTGATTTCTTGATACCTCACTTGTAAGCCAAAACAAGGAAAGGCGCCAATATTTTATAGTATGGTTAGACTTTTTCTGAACATGAAAATGGTGAGTATTGGGTCATTTTGAGGTTTTATTATTATAATTAATTAAATTAAATTACATTATTATGGTTTTGTAAATGTGTGGATAATGTGTAAATGATACGCGCGTACCCGCCAAAAAAAAACCTAGTTAGGTTTACAGCAAATGACGTTGAAAGCAACTGAGCCGGACTTTTTCGGGCTGAACTTTTTAATGTTACGTTATAATTATATGTCAATTATTATTTATATGGACTTTTGTTACGACGAGAGAGACAATGCGTACGTTCCGTCGACAGCAGCAGCTGAGGAGTTTAGTCAGCGAACCCTGAAATTGGCCAATCAGGTGCCGATTTTCAGCGTTCGCTGATTAAACTTCTAAGCTGCTGCCGTCGGCGGAATGTACACATTTTGTTACGACGAAAGAGACAATAAATACGTCGATGCTATATTTACAACAAGTGGTGTCGCCATGCCTGGGTCTAGTAGTACAAAGTCACTGGTTTACACTATCAATTCACGATATTCACATTATGTAATCAACGGGCTTTTAAAGCTAAACTACTTTTGATCATAGTCATATTAATGCAACTTTGCTTGTAATTACTAAAATATACTCGTTGTTAACTTTAATCGCGAGAAGCCAGTGTTTTGATTTTGATAGCGGTTTCCTTGAACCCACGAATTCAGGGTGGTCCTTCGTAGCACGAGAACACGCAACAATTGCACGTCCCACGTAACAGGTAAATTTAAGAAACAAACGGATGACTGCGGGCGCCCTCGAGAAGTACGAACTGTGCAACTAGAAGATGCAGTTCTCGAGTTAATTGCGGAGTCACCTGAAACAAATACTCGAAAAATGGCCAACGTATTGAATGTAAGCAGCTTCACTGTAGTTAAAATTCTTAAAGAACAGCAATTGTATCCGTTTCATATCCAACGGGTGCGAGCTCTACTACGGGCGCGTTCGTTTTGAAGCTCGATTCGCTCGGCGCGCGCTCTATTCGCTTGATTGTGTTTTTTTTGAAGCTCCGAGCAGGCTCTTTTGCGTTCGCGTGAACGATTTTTGATCGCTCCGAGCGAGCTCCTTTCGCTCGGTCCCTGAATGCCGAGCTTCAAAATGGCGGCTTGACGTGACAGAAAAGCCAATTGCCTGTAAATAGCAATATTAGCAATTTTTCAAGTTTTTTGTTTTGTTTTCGTTTTTCACTATACAATATACACAAAGCAGGAAAATACGGAAGATACGCAGGTAAGGGAGCTATAAACAAGTGTTTTGAAACCATGAAATCATGTCAGAAAAAGCCCCTACTGGGAGACGCGGCTTTTATTTATTAGAGTTGGATTCTTCATGTGAAATATGGAATATGGGAGAAAGTGTAGACAGCAAGGCAACCGATATTACATGTCCCACGAATAAAAAGCTTTAAAATCTGTACAAAAAGATTTCCGAAATCATAAAATGGAAATTTTAATCCTAGAGTATGAATGATTGAAAGAGACACTTCAGTGTGAAAGTTCTCTTTTGGCTGCACTTTTCTATGCATTGTAGTCATGCACATTCGGAATGCTTTTGATGTATAATATGTGTTATGGTATTTTTACCTACCTACTAATCTGGCATGAAGAATCCAATTTTAAAAGGATCTGCATCTGCAAAGGGGGCCTTCTTATTTATAACTTGACTTGTTCATGCTTGCTCAACAGATACATGCCTATATAGCAGCTCTAACCAGCCCACAATTTTGACCAAAGTTACTAAGTTACCATGGTCAGCGTGTATATGATGTTGATAACTGCCTGCACACAGTTTTATCCAACCATAGAAGCAGAATAGAGGACAATTTATTAAGATTCTATTATTCCAATAATGCCATGCAGTATTGGATCTAAAATGCGCTAGTAGATGTCGCCTGCTTCTGTTCTGTACATCTCATTCTATTATTCATTGCAGAAAATGAGTTTTTTCAATATCCTGTTGTTTAGCATATTTAAGTACTTAGTATTAGTTGAGTACATACTATAGTTTTATTATATTATATTGATACAAAATATATAGACAAAAAAAGCTCTGGATAGTCATTAGGTGATTAGTACTTTCAGTAGTCATCTCCGACATATATCCGTGTAAACCATTTGTTTATAATTCTCCTGATGACTTTCCAGAGCTTTTCTTATCTAGTTTTTCTTTACTTTGAGTCCGGCTTGGAATTGAATAACTATAGGTAGGTACCTGAAACATTCAAAATTTGGCATATACTAGATTGTTATAAGTAGCTGTTTCAAGAGCTGTTTCAAAGCTTTCCTATGGGTGTTGATTCATTGCATGTTCATTGAACACAAAATGTCACTTATCCAATACATAGGCTAGCTTTGACAGAGAGAAGCCCATCATATATGGGTCTCAAGCTATTTAATCATTTACCAGATAACATCAAATGCTTAATACACAAAAACCCTTTAAAGTGCAGATAAAACAATCACTGATTTCTATTCTGTCTGTTCATGTCCCTTTAGAAATCATATTGAAAACAAATAATGTATCCTATTTACTTTGTCTCAGTATATTTTCATGTATATGAAGTGTATTGAACATTGGAAATAAAGCTTCTTATTATGTTGAACATTGGAAATAAAGCTTTTTATTATGTCATTCCTGGTTAGGAATTCACAGCTAGATGTGAATGCTGGCAGATTTCCTCTGATAGATGGTACTTAGCCAAGTCCATCAGAAGTTATTTTTCATTAAGAAATGATCTCATGATGTTGCATGTGTGCAGTATAACTGCTTTCTATGCCACTGAATGGATATCCCTGAGTAGATCCAGCTCGTCCAGATGTTTAGCAAATGTGGATGGGGTAACACCTGTCGCAGAAATGACAATAGGTATGATCTGAACAGTTTTTTGTTTCCATAGCCTCTCAATTTCGATCGTAAGCTCCTGACATTTAGTTTTCTTCTCTGAGTATTTCTTCAGAGTATTCTGGTTTGATGGAACGGCTATATCAATTAGGTATGTTGACTTTGATACCTTGTCCTGAAAGACGATGTCAGGTCTATTGTGCATTACTGTCTTGTCTGTGTGAATGTCTACATCATATAGGAGTTTGTAGTTTTTATTTTCCAATGCAGGTTCTGCAGAGTAAGCATAGTATGGGCTTGCGTCTGTATGCAAGTCATATCTCAAGGCTAGGGCTTGATGGACAACTTTAGCCACAGAGTTGTGCCTATCAGTAGAAGCATTTCCTGCAGTAATTTGCAACCAGATATTATATGGTCAACCGTCTCTGGGAATTGACATTTTCTGCATTTATTGTTGTTGGTAGTAGTGTCCTTCATGATATATTTTCTGTAGTTTTTGGTGGCTATAACTTGGTCTTGCATAGCAATTATGAAGCCCTCCGTTTCGGGATAAAGCTGACCATTGCGCAAAAAATGCCTATGTAAGTTTTTTGTTTATATGTTCTTGATTTACAATTCCATAGTGCTTCCCATGGAGCTACTTTCCTGCCCATTTCTTTAGTTTTATCTTGGTCCTGCTCACAGAATCAACTTCAACCAACTCGCTACATTGAGCGGAGTGTAGTTTTTGTCCAAGGAGCAAATACTCTTATGAAGCGTATGATCCTTTTTGTGGAAATAAGATCTTAATGATTTAATTAGGCTGTCATGGATTTCATGCAGATCAATTAGCCCCCGACCTCCGTCTTTTCTTGTGATTGTAAATCTCTGGGTACATGATTTTGGGTGTAGTTTTCTGTGTTTGCTGAGTTGCTTATTATTATTTTTATTATCATTATTATTGCCGCGGCGATGACGGGTTTGTGGGTCTACTTCTTCGTTTTTTTTAGCAATTTCTCTAACATTTCAGAATACAGGAACAAGAACAGGGGATAATTTTCGCCTCACAATCTTCAATTTTTTGAGTGAGTCGCGGCCCTGAGTTGGTTTCGTCATCTTCTTACTCGCCGCTCATGAGCAAATGGAGTATTGAAATAAATATTGGTGATGAACTGATGAAATAATATTCATCGCATTAACAACAAAATGATAAGTTGTGAAAAAACGCACTGAAATTTAAAATTTGCCGTCTATTCTGTTAGATTTGACGTTGACACTGACGCTCCGGCGCTCGATTTTGTTCGCGTGCCAAGGAGCGTACACCGCGCAATTATAGCTGACGTCATTAAGCTCGGCGCTCGATCTACTCGCTCCATCGAGCTTCAAAACGAACGCATCCTTCATTGAGACTTTTTTAACAAGAAATAATACAAATAATGACAGTGACAACTGTTTTGCAATAATTTGACGTAAGACTCCACGACGTCACTGAGACGTCACTTCCGCCGGAAGTCGTCATCAATTCAAAGGTTCCCACTGCTAAAAGGGGAGGTCAAAACTGTAAAACAGGAGGGGGTCTCCAGATAGTTCGATGGTCTGCTTTTATATCGGGCGAGCCACAAAAGTTTTTATGTGTCATATTTTTTGCCAATTTAACTTTTGGGCAAAACTTTTCTCACATTTCACCTTGTAATAGTAATTTTTGGTTTTTTCGCAGGAAAAAGTTTACAAACAACCATTTTCCTGCGAAAAAGCTAAAAATTTCTATCACTAACATATTTCGCAGAAAATAAATTTCTTTCAACTTTCATTTCACCGTTTAGATTCAACATGTTTTCAGTAAAAATAAATCGGAAATAATTCAGAGAGGTAGGACACATCTAGGCCCTCGATCTGGCCAAAAATCAATTTCCTAGCTTTGGATTTGAAATTACGACGAACTTTTAAAATTGCCTCTTTTGAGGTCGATTTTCGCCGAAAGCGTGTATTCACTAAATTTCAATGAAATTTTTGGTAGTTACTGATATTGACGCAACTGTTAAACTGTGCGCTACGATCGCATTTTTCATCTTCAGAAAGTTGTCATTTGACAGATCAAACTTTAAACCCTTGGACCGCGAAAAGTAGACGGAAAAGCGTGGAAAAAAGTATGGCAAGTGAAAATTTGAACATTTTTAGAGAGACTGTTGGCAAAATGCCCTATTCTCGTGCCCGTTTTACAAAGGCTAGACAATTTTAAAATTTCGTGTCAGTCGAGATGCCATTTCGTAGATTCTAGTCATTCCGCGACGATAAATTCGCGGGTCACTGGCTGAATACGTCGAAACCACGACGATAAGTACGCAGCCACGATTTTCCCATAAAAAATGCATTGTGCCCATGTATTTTAAATACTGAGTGAACGGTGTATTATTAGCTCAAAATTGCATTTTTGAAAATCCAAGATGGCCGACGTAAAAAAAAAGTGGTTTTATGCCGATATCTCGGAAACGGTTTTAACTAGTAGACTAAAATTTAGTGCTTAGCTTCCATACAGGACGAGCTAGAGCTGGCAAAGGGCCGGAACCTTGCCGCGGGTACCAAAGGTTCTTAAAACTATTATTCTACTTTTTAAAAAATTTACCGTTTTGCGAAGGGTTTAGAGATAATTGTTTTCGTTGCAGATGAACGTGGGAGATTGGAGCGGCAACCTGTGGCTGAGCATGTTCAACGACGAGGCGGAAAAGGTGATCGGCATGTCCGCCGAAGAAATGGGCCACCTATTGGACGAAGATAAGACTCGATACCAAGAGGCCATGCACAACTGCAATTTTAAGGAGTTCGTGTTCACATGTAGAGCTAAAATGGAACAATTCAACGTAAGTGTAATCTATCATAGACGTATGTAACTGACATTTAAATTTAACTGACGTTGCTTTTGTCGAGTTTTAAATACCTAATTTTTTGCTTACTAGTTTTTTTTTAATAATTTTTATACATATTTCTTGTTGAACTCAGTTTAGCGGATTTTAAGTAACATAAATCCATTCTTTTGTATTTTTGGGTAAAAATTAAACCAACTTATTTTTTGACCAACAGGATGAGTCGCGCCTTAAAACAGTGGCGGTGCGAGTCGAGCCTTTAAACTACGAGGACTATTCAGCTCAGCTAATAGATAATATTAAAAAATACCATTCCGCGTAAAAAAAAACGTCCTTTGCAGGTTCAGAGAATATGATCTATACATATATTATTTTTAGGTTTTCCAAAAATGTGTTATTTTTTATTTTTATAAGGTTAGTCTCGCAATTCATTACTTAAAACACTCTTTAACATCCATCATCTAGCATCTGGAATTTATTAGTCATATTAGTTTATAGGCTGTATCTATGCTGCTTATTTTTTCAGAAATCGTTAATTTAAGTATTATTTTAAACGATAAGAAGAAATAAAATCAACTGTTTTTCTTGTAAACATTAATGGTTCTCTTCTCATTTAATCAAGTCCTTCCACACCTTTGATTTAACGATGTTACAAAAAAAGAGGACCGATTTTAGGAGAACATAAGTCATTTTCGGTTCGCACCAGTTATGGTTCTGGTTGACATAAAAACGATAGACCCGCTGATTTTCAACCAATCAGCTTTGGTAAAAATCGGCTGGTTTGTCATTTTTATGTCAACCAGAACTCAGTGAAACGAAAATAACTATGGCATTTATTGGCAAATTGCGCAACTTGGAGCAGACGCCATCAGGAAGTCAACAACAACAACCACTATGGCATTTATTTGCTTTATCCTTTGTCTATGGCAATGACCTAGCAGATATGAACCGAACCAACAAATGCCGATATTTCCCTAAAAAAGGCCCCCCTTTTTGGCCGGTAGTCCGTCGCTTCAAAGGTTTCCCTGACGTAATTTTATCGTCAGCACACGTCATACAAGCGTCATTGCAACTTAAAGCCAGACCGGATATTGCTTCGGTTTTTGTTAAATTAGTAGTTAAGTTTTAGAAAACCTTAGAGCTAAGTCAACTACCCTTTACCTAGAAGATGAATATAAGTTCGATATTCGATTTGTTTGGAAATAAGAAATAATAAAAATAATGACAGTGACAACTGTTTTGCAGTAATTTGACGTAAGACCTCACGGCGTTACCAAGACGTCACTTCCGGCGGCTATCGTCACCAGTTTAAAGGTTCCCACTGCTAAAAAGGGGGGCAAAACTGTAAAACAGGGAGGGGTCTCCAGATTAGCTCGATGGTCTACGGGTTGCTCATTAGAAAACGTTATCTAGAAGGCTATGAATTCTTGACAGGAAAGGATGACAAAATGAAAATAAATGGACTTTTGTTTTTTCATCCTTTTCTTTTAATATTTCAGAGTCTACTAGATGACGTATTTATTAATAATAAATGCTACGAATGAATATGTAACGGAAAGAAAATTTACAGAAAGAAAACGGAACAGAATAATCTTTCGGCAGAAAAAATAAAGTTAGAATGGTCAAAATCAAGAATAGTTTTTCCACAGAAAAATCAAATTGTAGAATGTATATTTATCGAAAGCGTTTCTCACAGAAAGGTCTTTTCCTCGAATGGTAACAGCATAGAACGTATTTGCGCAGAACCGGACAAATTCCGAAAATGAAATACGCGTGCGTTTGCCGTTGTTGCCGCTTGTCGGCTTATTTTTAAACTCAAGTATTAAGGTTTGCGCTGGACTATTTGTATGCATTCAAGCAAGTACCGGAAACAGTGACACTAGATAAAAATGTTGGAACACATCAATTTAGGAAATGTATAGTGTTCTTGTAAGATCGCGCTGATATGAAAGATAGATTTATTAGGTATATTTAAAAATATATTTAAATTTTTCTGTAGCGAATTTCTATGAATTGACAATTCTGTAAAAAGACAATTCTTGAATCAGAGCTTTCGAAATGAAATTATTCTGTCACAAAAACATTCTATTAAATATAAAGAGTGAAATCAAAAATTGATTTCCGGTTCTTGGCCTGTAAAATAAGAGCACTTTAGCACTTCACAGCACTTTTAGTCTGTGTCTGATGTATAAAAGGCCCACAATTACTGTTATAGAGAATTAACCTCTATAACCCAGCAAAGAAAATAGTGCAACGGGAACCCAAGTGCAATCATCAGAGCGTTACCTCCTGTTATGCAAACTGATCTCTCTGTTTGCATATGAGTTCAGGTGTGGAAACGTGGCAACTCTGTAAGCCATTTTTCGAGGCTTTTAAGCTTTAATCTTATGGAAGTTTTTTCTATTTTTCGGTTTTCTAAATAAACCAGCCCCACGATGCCCTAAATGCACATATGTTTGCAATATTTTTCATTTTCGTCAAGAGCATTTCTTTTCCGGCCATAAAACATGATACCCAACAATTGCCCTTCTTCTGTAACCGGCAAAGGCGCCCTTTTGATGGTTTATGGCCCTTGAAAGAATTTCAGACCTGTACGTGACCCGAACAATAGTTTAGAAATTAAGGCGATTTTGCGAATATCGTTAATTGAAATTAAAATCTTATTCTCTCAGCAGATAGAGCTTTTAATTTCTGATCCTTTGATTGTAAATTCGAGCAATTAATGTCTTAATTGACTGAGCCAGGAAATGAACATTTAATTTCAAAAAAAATATTGTCAATTAAACTATGTTATGTGAGGTGTCATTTTGAAGAGCATCATTTCTTCTGTCCAATGATCACATTTTCAATTTTCTTTTTCCAGCACATTTTCCAGAAAAGCTCATTTTCTGAATATATGCCCGCGCTGTCCGAAGCGCCATATAATCGCCACTGGTCAGGGTGGTATCGATTTCTTCGGCAGTACCCTTCCGGGGATGAGACGTACCGAGGGGGTGGCCGAAAAAAGAGGAAGATCTTTGACGCTCGAAAGAAAAAGATGGTTTTTGAACTCAATAGAGTTACGATCAAAAAGCGACGATTAACCGGGAAGGCAAAAAAGTTCGAATTTTACCGCGAGAAAAGTCCTTGGCTCCGCCGTTCTGATTATCGCCAATTCGTAATTTTTCCCCCTTTTTTGAATCTCGCTTTAGAAATCCGCGAAAAGTTTCGTGGAGTGTTTTTTCGGTTATGCCATATAGTGTCAACCCACCTCTGCCCTTTTCCTGAATAGGCCATTTTCTTGCAGATAGCGGATACTTTGCAGACGCAGGAGACTACCGGCAATTAAGTATTTGTAGAGTAGTTGTAGAAGTTGAATCATTTAGTATATTATAGTAGTGTTTTGCTCACCATAATATCGAGGATCCCAGTTACTGGCAGAATTCTGTCCTCTTCTACACTGCGTCGTTAGTTTAGTTTTCTTTGTTGTGTTTTTCCAATTTAGAAAGAAATCGTGTACCCGTCAAATACGTTTCTGGGGACCACTGAGCTTATCGCGAAAAGTTCACGTCCGCCGCTATTTTATTTCAGATTCCTGAGAAAACTAAGAATTGTCTTTTTTTATTTTATTTTGAATTAATTACTATTCAATTAGTTTTTTTTTCTTTTTTTTTTTGCTTTTTGCAGGTTTTTGTCTTAAACCATAAAACCTTGCTGGCATCTCTAAAACAATAAAATTTTACATTATTTAAATTAGCGACCTAAGGGACAATAGATCCTTTCCAAGAGTTGGGTCCCCCTTGCAGCGTGGTAAAAGATATTTGACACACGAAGATACGTTGGACTTACAACATCCACGTAGTCGAATCCCCGCAGACACGGCGGCAACACGGCAGCAGCCGTAACCACAGCCGCCCCCCACGCAACCACCGATTAAACGGATTACGATTATTATCATCAGCGGGGGGACACTGCGCGACATTCCCAAGACGCGTTTCGCTCCCGCTAGAGCTGGTCAGTTGGGTTCACTCTGATGCTTGCACTTCCCTCCCGAAAATATCTATATTGAAATGTCCACTCAACTATGGCAGGCCCGTTTGGGTTTGCGTTGCACTATTTTCTTTGCTGGGTTATAGAGGTTAATCCTCTATAACAGTAATTTTGGGCCTTTTATAGACCAGACACATACTAAAAGTGCTGTGTCATGCTCTCATTCTATTAAATGACCATTCGGTAAAATAACTATTCTTGATAACATTTTTCTTAATTTAGACCAATCTAAATTTTCCCATTCTAAATTTGTGTGGCCTCCCAATAGGACATGAGGGATAAGTAAAGCACTCCGACTCTGGCACGGCCACCTGAAAGTGCCTATGATCTAATTGACATTTGACATTAATTCTGAGTTTGTGAGGTTATGTCGGTTTTGTTTGTACTTTTTTCACGACATAATTAATTTCTTTAAATATTTTCAATTTTAGTAGTGATTTAAAGGGCAGAAGAAATGCGTTTATTTGCCCCACTTTTCAGGAGAAAACATATGCCTCCTGGTCACATATGGAAAGGTAAAACTCACCTATACAGAGAAGTCACCCCTTTGCATAAACAGCAGCTAAAAGAGGAACTAGAAGTTGAGGAAAGGAATATGTTTTATTTAAGGCATGCATTCCTCACACCGGTAAGCACACTATTACTTTGTAGTACAAGTAATTTTTCTACTTATCTAAATATCAATAATCGATAGGTTTGTTTGTGGTAGTATCAATCAATGAGCTTTATTGTCCAAAGTATAAGAATACTTATTGACAAAGCTATAAAAAGGTTAAAACATACAAGTATAAAAGGCATAAAAAGTAAAAAAACATAAAAGTAAAATAGCACACAAAAGCATTGAACATAAAAGCAACTGAAAAACCAAGAAAAAAAAACATTTATAATCTAACAAATGTAACATACCTACCACCTATAATACTATTAACTAACAAACAGACAACACGCTGATAGATATGTATAAAATTTAAATTGACTTGTGTATATTTATACAAGCGTTAAAATAGTAAATATGTAAAAATATCAGTCAAGTATTCATAACAAAAAAAAAAAAAACAAGCAAACAAATAAACAAAAAACAAGCTTTTGATGCTCAGGAAGCTACCATCTCCGCAGGCCCATCCAAGAACTTGCTATGCATATATATGCCGCAATATAATAAATCAGAGGGTGAAGTTTAAGTTTCGTGGGAAATAGGACTACGACAGTGATGGAAAAAAAACCCATTTTATGCTAAAGAAGAAAAAGAGATTTTTTTCACTCAATCTACCTGAACAATCAAAATAAGAGTTGTCTGAAATAGAAAAAAAAAGTGTTCTACCAGCACGTATATACCTTGTTGGTTTGATCAAAATGAAGGGACGATAAATATAAATCAATAAATGTATTTCTAATAAACTTTCCTTGTGCATGATAATAATGTTCCATTAATTAGTAAAGAGAATAGGGACTTGTCTTGTATACTTTTTATACCTATCCAATATCCTGGCAGAAGATCGATATCCAGAGCAACCGGTGCAAAGCGGCCCTTTGTCTCCCCTATCACGCAATTCGCAAATAATGTTTAATTCCTATCCAGCGATATTCCTTGGGGAACGAGACGTTCCCAGAACTGGTATATAAATGAAAAACAAAGAGACTTCACTTGTAAAAACAGGTCGGTTTAATAAAAGAAATATTATTGTTTATAATATACATAATTATGTGTATATGCTTCTTTTTGGTAGGTACAATATATACATATAGGGGAGGAATAGTTTTTAAAAAGGCATACCTATAACAAACTTGAGGATTTTGTCAACATACCATTTATAACAATGATCGAAACATTATTGCGGCATAATATGCGGCATATATTGCGGCATAAAAGGCCCGTTCTCGCAAAAACTGTTTTACTCTCAGTCTAAATCTCTCATATGAGGCAATTTGCCTAATGGCACTCGGTAGATAGTTATATATATTCTTACTAGCATATACCTACCTTCCTTCTTATTCTCATAGGTTATTATGCACGAGTACATTGAATATTGATATGTCATTTTTGATAGAAAAGTGTCTAGAGTGTTGTTTGGTATTTGTCAAATCATCCAATGTATATGTGTTGTCATTATATTGTTCACCAATGGGTGATCTCGGCACCTTCCTGATTGCTGTGGAAAGCTGGTTGTCCAGATTAAAAGTAATATTTAAACAATTACTTTCATATTAAAACCGATCATGTCAATTGACTCAAATTAAAGTTAAGATACTGGGTGTCCAGCAGAACCCTGGACATAGGAGATTAACATGGGAAATAGATTTTTATTTTTTTGCGCCTGTTTGGTTGATTTGATTGAAAAACTTTTAAGAGCTTATGGTCAGCTATCATCCTGTAATTTTTTCAATGCCTCAGTTTTGGCTTTTTTTTGAAAAACGCCTCAAAAAGTGTAAGAATTTGAATTTGGTGCTTTACCCCCGCCATGCATGTGCAGTGTCGCCAACATAAATCGCGTTAATTACTACATGATAGTCCCTCAAAATAAATAAGAAAGGAAAATCGGCTCTGACTCTGACATAAGATATTATTATGTTGGCGACACTGCACATGCATGTGGGGGGTGACGCGCCAAATTCAAATTTTTGCACTTTATGAGGCGTTTTTTCCAAAAAACGGCTGAAACTGGGGTATTGAAAAAATTACAGGATGATAGCTGACCATTACGCTCTACAACTTTACTCTTAAAAGTTTTTCAATCAACCGATTTTTCAACCAATTTCCCATGTTAATCTCCTATGCCCAGGGTTGTGCTGGACACCCGGTATTCATTAAAACTATAAAATGCATTAGCAATTAGTACATCCTTAATCCTATTTTAAGAATAGGATGTTTAGCTATAGGATAGACTAGAGGTTCTTCCTTTTGACATGTGTGACACTTTGTGACTGACATCAATAGATTGATTTGACTGACTTTTTGCAGAATGTGTGCGAGTCGCTGAATGATTGGGCATAAGTCAATGTTGTTTACACTCTCTTTACGAAGGCCTTCAATCAGGTTGACCATACAGGCTGGCTCTTTAACTGGAGCACCAGTTTGGTTTTTCTCAGTGAATCCTTAGAGTTTTTGGTTTCGATTTAGTCAACTTTTTGCAGTACATGGAGATAGAGGTTATAAATTATTTGTTTATTCCCTAATGTCTGGTGTCTGCAGGGCTCAAACTTGGGTCTCTTTTTGTTCAGCATTTTTATTAATGATTTGCTTGACAGCATTGCTTGTTTGAAGTTAGCATATGCAGATGAGTTTTTGGTCACGTGGCAAACTTTACTGACTGTGTGGTTGTACCTCAATGTTGACAAATGTGTTGAAACTAGCTACCATAGACTTAATAAACCAGTCAGCTTTCTGTATAACATTGAGGGCACTGTTCTCCACACATGTGACTGCATTAGGGATCTTGGAGTTTCTTTCGACAGCAGGTTTCGCATGCAGATGGTTTGAAGTGCTGGATGTTGTACACAGCTGGTGTTCAAAGGAAAACCTAGCAATAAACCCTAGGAAAGCGGTGATTGTGCCATTTAAACTAAGGAAGAGGCTGGACTTCTTGAAAGCGTCATCTTTGTTCGGGACGACAATCCCATTTACCAACGAAGTAAAGTTTCTAGGAGTCATCCTGGACAAATCGGACTCGTACCGTTAGGAGGGCACAGCTCTCCCTTTGGTTGTGCAAGAACCTGTGCGGCAAATCATGGAGGATGGGACCCCAACAAACTATGTGGCTATACGTGACGGTAATAAGACCAATAATCACGTATGGGGCCCTAGTTTGGTATCGAAACAGCAGACAAAGCTTCATCAAAGCTAAACTGTCCTCTGCAAAAACAAATATGTCTCTGCATCACGGAGGCAATGAGAACGACGCCCACGGCAGCCATGGAGCGCATGCTCGAACTGCCTTCACTTCCAATAGACCTGGAACGAGAGGCAATGAAAGGTCCCACCACCGCAGCTGTTCGGTGGTGGGACCAACAATGCGCAGGCTGACTTGGAAGGCCTTGCGGTAATGAACATGGTCTCCGACCTAATGGCATCAAAATGTACAGTGGACACTCGCTACGTCGTCAGGGTTCCCTCACGGGCAGACTCGGACCAACTAGGCGAAGATCTACAACTGGCAGGAAGTACCTGGTACACGGACGGATCCAAAACGGACGAAGGGGCGGGCTCCGGAGTATACGGGAGATCGAATGGCATCTGCATAATAGAGAGCCTGGGCCGATTCACCACAGTGTTACAGGCAGAGATACATTCCATTGAATTGTGTGCCCGACACCACCCGACCCCAGATGAGAGAGGACACAATAGATCAATAAAGATCTGCTCGATTAGTCGGGCAGCGCTTCTAACGCTTATGTCTTTGCGCTGCAATTCCAAAAATGTTTGGAACTGCCACAGGACTCTGAACACCCTGACGCAGGAGAACAGCGTCACATTGGTGTGGATTCCGGGCCATTGTGGTCACGAAGAGGAGGTCCTATACTCTCTGAACTGCACAAATGGAGCAATGCCAAGTCCCAGGACTGGTGGGAGAACCTACCCGGACTATCACACTTCAACAAATTCATCACGGGAACAGAGAGAGCAAAAGCCCAAACATTCCTTAGACTAAATAGGAGACAAATCAGAGTGGCCACTGTACTGTACACAGGACATAGCCACCTAAGATCTCACATGCACAGACTCGGACTGTCCGAATAGGCGGAGTGTCGGCTGTGCTTGGAGAACGACGAGACAGTTGAGCACATCCTATGTGACTGCCTGGCTATTGCCAGATCGAGATACTCACTGTTCGGAGAAACACGATCATTGAACCTCAAAATGCAAACGCAGTGTCGCCCGAGAGACTCATAAAATTCGTTGAGGGTCTGGGCGTAACGGGTGACAACTAGTGGAGCTAGCAGGAGCAAACTTTGCTGGTAACACTTCGAGTGAGCGACAATAGACCGGAGATCGCTGTATAAGTCCACTCACATTGAATACAATACAATACTGCATATTTTAAATTTATCTATTAAGGGATGAGTTTGTCACGAGCTTCAACCTTCTAGCCTTCAACCATTGACAGTTTGTTATGCTTTTTCTTCAGGTTTTATATACGGGGTGTTCATTATAAAACTTCATCTAGTTGGCTGTGAAATGTCAAAAGAAAAGGATGGAGAAAGAAAAGTCCATTTCTTTTGATTATGTCATCCTTTTCTGTCAAAATTTCGTAGCCTGCTAGATGAAGTTTTATAATGAACACCCCGTATTTTTAGTCTCATGTCTTTATTATTATTTAATATATGACTGGGCTTAAGCACCTATTTATTTATTACATACTAAACATTGCATTGTTCTGTGTGTATCCCACTGCACAATCAACTGAAGGGGTCTACCAGTACCCTAAAAAGTGTACAGTGATACCCATTTGTTGGGAATGCTTTGATAAAACGACAAGCATTCCCAGGTATTTCCAGTATTCCCAAGTATTCCTAGGAACACTCAGGTATTCCCGGGAATACTCAAGTATTCCTTTTTAATTCTTTGGTATTTCCGTGTATTCCTAGATATTTCCATCTAAATGTTTAGTAATTCCATATTAAAAGTATACCATTAGAGCCTTTTAGCCAGTACCATTAGAGCCTTTTAATATCTATATAGGGTCCTTTTTTAAGTGCGTGCAGTATTGCTATCTCCGAAACGCTGTAGTTACAAGGTCGTTAAATTAGTAAGTTGTCTTTTGTGGAGACTTTTTAGAAAATCTTTACACTGTTGCCACAGCCACATTTTAAGTAGTTTTTTAAATATTTGGAAAAATGAAAACATTGCGCAATTTTGAAATATCTTCTATTTCAAAAACTATTGGTGACTTTAAAACTTTAAATTTCGAAGTTTTACTACACTCCAACCCCTCCCATATGACATCTCGATTAGCTTCGTGTGACGCTTATCAGCCAAGTTACCAGTATAAAGTTAATTTTTTTAAATACGGACCTGGTTTTGGTATTTCTTACATTTTTTTAAAATATTTTAGAAGCCACTCAAAATATGGCAACATTATAAGGGGTATCAAAACAAGCTCTACAAAAATCAACTTTTTGTTAATTTAACCGCCTTCGGAACTACAGCCGTTTCCGAGATAGTAATACTGCACACACTTAAAAAAGACACCCTGTATTTTTTGTAAAGTACGTATGATGTAAAGTATATTTGAATTGTGGTAATTGTGTAAATGATGGGCAAACAAAGAACTTGCTGATGAAGATAATACTCTGGTGAAACTAACACCCTACTCTTGATTTTTCTGTCCTAAAAAATTACAAAAACTACTGAATTCGAGATTAAACTGACATTTGCATGAGTTACACAGAAGCTTTTCGTTATGTGATTCATAAAAGATAGTTTTTAATTTGTGTGTAAGTGATGAAATTAATGCATGAAAATGAGGGAGAGCGTGCGCAAAGTGCACATTGTGCACGCTCTCATACAGCCCAAGTAGCATTGTATAACCAAATAGCATTAATGGCCAAAAGTGAGTCATAAAGTAGTAAAAGAAGCAAGGATTTGGTTATCATTTTGGCCATTTATGTAAGATAAATGTTAGTCAAAAAATTTAGCCATAACATCTCATCTATTGCCAATATTTGGTCATAAAGTAGCATTTTTCTTGATAGCATTTGGCAAAAATTTTAGTAAACATTAAGTTTTTTTGCCTTTTTGGTATAAGACAGCCTTACAGTAGCAACTTTAAGTTTACCCAAACGCCAAAGCTTATTTAAAAAATGATTAACCATAAACAAAATCGAATTCTACTCCAACAACTCCAGAAACCGTTATCGTTCTTCTGTAACTTCTGTAACTTCCGTCAACATGTGTAAGAGGAAGTACCTATAAATACCTATTCCACTAGAATTTCACAAATAGATTAACCCAAATGTTTTTTTGGACAATGTTGTCAATTATTTTATTTTTATATTTATTGTTTACTTTATAATGCAAAGTTTTTGTAACAACAAAAGCATGCAAACGTGGCAGCACGTGATTTTACATTTTACTTTGTTGAGAGCCGTCAGAGGGCGTAAAGTAAGCGACATGGCCGACATAGTTATTTATTTTAGCCACTCATTGGTTTTTATGACGGAACGGTCGCTCCTAACCTCTTAACGATCGTGGTAGCCTCGATAAATATCTGCAATAACCGGGCGGCCATTACTTATAGACTGTTAAATTTTCTAATTTAGCAGTCATTTATAAAATAATAAATTATATCCATGCAACTATTGAATGATATTATATTTTTAGCGTTAACCTAAAAACATTTTGATGCATTGAGTCGTCAAAACGCTTGTAGTACAGAAAGTGAAAAATCAGAAAATTTAATTTGAGATTAATTAATTTTTATTATTAGTGTAAATGATAGGTTGCAAAATAATTAAATTACCTTGACGCATTGATTTTTATCAACTATCTCTTCTACATTTACAGTAAATTTGCCTTGGCATTAAGATTTTAGTCCATTATTTGCGACAATTTGCTGTAAAATCTGCAATCAAACTATTGAGAATATATCCACACAAAACAATCAGTCATGTCGTGTCGGCATTTTGACTCTCCATGCACAGTTCGTTTGCTAGATATCAAAATGTAGGAACATTTTTAGTCATAAAAGCTATTTTTTATCACCCAAATTTTAGCTATTAACTCTATAAAATCTAGCCTTTTTTTCTGAAATATGGCCTAAATATTGGTCAGAAAAACCGAGTAATGAATAAATAAAATTCCTCATTCGGGTGCCGTAATAATTTCGTAATAGATTGGCTTTTTTGGCAGCTTTTTTAACTAAATGATCGGCCAATTTAACAAGGATTGCAGAACAATCGCCAAATTATGGCTTAGAATGCTACTTGGGAGAAGCGTGTGCAAAGTCCACTTTGCACACGCTTCTGTGCATGGGGGTTTCAAGATTTTTGCGTTTTCTGCAGATTTGTTGTTTTAAAAATTTATCCTAATTCCTTACGTACCTAAATCTTATAAATAGGTATCTAGAGAATAGGTACTAACTGTAATTTTTTTTTATTCAATACATCAAAACACATAGAAAACCGAGTAGAAAACACCTTTTTCTTTGCCGAGCACAGAAGGTCCAATGAATAAATAACCAATATCTGTCAAGTATTCCCTTCGGTATTCCCAGATATCCCCACTTACTCCTAAAGTATTTCCATGTATTCCCAAGTATTCCTAGGTAATTCCAAAGTATTCCCAATTATTCCTATGTATTCCCTAGATATTGCCAGCAAAGTGTACATTGATTCCCACTAGTGGTTGAACCCTTGGTGTTTCCTGGTGTATATACAGTGGGAAATCAAAGATTGGCATGATCCTTGTTATTAGAACTATAACAAATACCTACCCAATGTATTTTCAGGAACAGTCTAGTGGACATGCCAAGGCTTTAGGAAAGAATGAAGCTAATTATGTTAAAACAGTTACTAAAAGGAAGGAATATTATGACAATGTTACAATAGAATCCCGCTTGGCACATTTGAGACATGGAGAAGTTTGGGATTGAGAATCGGAATTAAGAAATGCCTTTGTTAGTGATATTAAGAAGTAGATATGTCATTATATACCATGTAAGTAACCATAACTACCAACTTTTTTGCCAATTAAGTGATGCAATGAGCTTTCATTACCGCAGTAGTGACAATAAACCATCATTTTTACCTTCATTACATTAATTGTGGATTTAAAAAACTTAGATAAAGTGACTGTGACGTGAATTGTTTAAATAAAATTGTTTTCTTAATAAAGCAATTTATTTAAAAAAAAAGTAAATTTATGTTTATTGAAGATATTGAAAAGACAGTAAAAATACATACAAAAACACAGGTTTTCCAATGAAATGTAAGTAATTTTACAAATCAGAAAAATGTGTTGTCTAGGTGAGTTTATACAACAAAATATCTCTAGGTCAGTATAAATTCTAATTATTAGGAAGAGTATAAAAATTTCTACACACATACACAAGCTTCATATACCGCCTTGCACTTGGAAGTATTAAGCTTGAGCAGTCTTTTGAGAATGTTGCAAAATTTGATTACTCTACCGACTATTTATATGAAACTTGCTTTGTGGAAGGTATTAATAATAACCAAAATGCCATATCCTGACAATCAAAGCCTGCTATCTAGAGGCGAAATCTCTATGTGCGGACTATTTTTGTGATAAGATTTTTATAAATATTCCGTTGTGCATCTTAATTTTATTATAACAGTACATAGGTATAAGGTTCGTTAAAACAGGTTACATTCTGGTCCTTAGAAATATTAAAGCATTAGTGTTGCATTTTTAGCTATAAATACGTAGGTATATTATAGATACATCTTAAGTTTAATCCAGCTAATATCAAAGTTGGTATTTTATCAGCACAAAATAATGAAGAAATTAGGACTGCTTTATAGGGATATAATTTATTAGAAAACGTCATCTAGCAGACTATCAATTTTTAATGGAAAAGGATATAATGAAATTAAATGTTTCCTTCATGCTTTTCTTTTGACATTTCACAGCCAACTAGATAACGTTTCCAAATCAACACTTGTTTTTACAACTGTTTTTATTACAAAACAAAGTAGTCATATCTATTAGTTGTTACGTAGGTGGTCCCATTGATTTTTGCCGATAATAGCTGTAAGCTCGTTTACAAGGGTTGTACCATGCAACCGATTTGAATTTAATACACTCGGGTTCATTTCAAGTGGATCGCTCTAATTGATAGTCGACTTTAAATAATGATCATAATTTTAAACCACTAGATACATTTTGATTAATTGCTGTGTGCGTACTTATTGTTATTTTCTCTAGGGATTGAAGTATTTGTACTTATTTTTAATTTTTAGTTAGATTCCTGCAGTTCATTTACTTCTTCAATGTTCGGTTACCTTTTTTTTAGGCTGCTGTGTAACTTGCTCGAGATGCTAGAAAAGCTTTTGACACCCTGCATGACAGGAGAACTCTCCATGAGTTTAGAACACTTTTTAGTTTTTGAATATCTGTCTTACACTTCAAGAAAACATTGCTTTTGTACTGATATGCATTTTTCAATACGGTTTTATTAGCATTTGTTGACCAAGTTAGCCATGGCGAAATAATGTTGGATTCCATTACTACAGGAATAGCTACCACATGGATGTCACGATTGACGCTTTTTTAAATTGTCGAAATCTTCCTGTTATACAGGGTGTCACAATTGAACATCCGTAGTTCTTTAGAAAAAGAAACCGTAAGTAAACACAAAAGAACTCATCAAATCGTACTGATTGATCTTGTGACTTAATCGCGGCATTTTGACAATTTAAGAAGACGTCAACTATGACAGTCAATATGACAGCCAGCGAAAACTGTTTCGACATGGCCAACTTATCAAAATGTTAATAAAAACGTGTTGAGAAAATGCATATCAGTACAAAAGCAATTCTTTCTTAAACTGTATGACAGATATTCAAAAACAAAAAAGTATTCTGAACTCACGAAAAGTTTTCCTATCATACAGGGTGTCACAAGTTTTTCTATCATTACGAGGAGCAAGTTACACAGCCGCCTTAAAAAAAGGTAAACGAACATTGAAGAAGTAAATGAAGTGCAGGCATCTAACTAGAACTAAAAAATTAAGTGAAAATACTTCAGTCTCTAGAGAAAAGAATGATCAGTAAACACACAAAATTTCATTAAAATGTATCAGGTGGTTTAAAAGTTATGGCGGTTTAAAGTCGATTAAATCAAATGAACCCAAGTGTATATGGTAGTATTTGTATGTTGTATACTGGGTGGTCTATTTAACTTACAAGTACACGGGGCTTCGGAAACGGTACGAGATACAATTTTGGTTAAATGGAAGAAAAGTTGCGCTACTCCGAGCCCAATCAGATGCTGTATCGAAATTAAAAACATCTGCAGGGGTTTTCAAAATATCGTGCAAAACCTAAAAATTGTATTTTTCGAAAAATTGTCGCAATCTTATAAACAAATTGTATAAAATTTAGTGGTTTTGGCGACTAATTAGCGACTACGGGCAATCGAACGACGTTAACGAATTTTTTCTAGACCTTTTAGTTTTTTTGCAACCATAGCCAACTTTGTTATTTCTTATGGCCGCCATATTGGTTTTATACGTTATTAAATAGTGCATAAAAAGAGCTTTTCAACCATGTATAATAACCCTATCTTTGAATCACACAAAATGTCAATTTATTAAAAAACAGTTTTTCACTTAGTTGGCTGTGAAACAAATGCCGTGATTGTGTTTGTTGTCGTAGCTACGTAACAATCTGTCAAAACGTTGTTATTTATTTGCTTTTATCTGATAATTTTACAGTTGTTCAAATAGTTGTGATATTTTTCGAGTTACACTGTCAATTTCACACTAAATTTAACATTGAAAGGTTTTCAAATAGGGAAAAAGTTGACATGTATGATTGTTTCATTTTGTGCCATAGGAACGGTAATCGATTTGAAGATATGTACTTTCAACGATATCCAGAAAGACAGCAACGAGGTTTATCGATCTTCAGAATGCTTAGAAATAATTTAATTACCTATGGTTCCTTTATAAAACCCAACCGAAATAGAGTACCTAATAAAAATATTGAAAACTTGTTTTGCAAAGTGTAATCGACAATCCTCGTACCTCCCTTCGTCAGCTGGAAAATAATGTTGAAGTGCCTAAATCAACTGCTCAGAGAATTCTTACAAAATTTAAGTTTAGTCCATATAAAACACATATTAGTCAAGATGATGACTTTGAAAGAAGAATATTGTTTTGCAGCTGGTTCATAGAAAAATGCCAAGAACATTTTCAATTTCCGCTTAAGGTGCTGTGGTCTGATGAAAGCAGACTTACAAACTATGGAGTATTTAACAGGCACAGCAACGCGTATTGGGCCGAGCAATATCCGTTCTTAAATCGTGAGGTGCACCATCAAGTTAGGTGGGGTTTTAATGTATGGCTAGGAGTCATAAACCGACAGATACTATTTAAAATTTTTCATAATAATTTGACTGCACCTTGATATCTAGAAATATTACAAAATCACGTCGAACAAACTTCACATAATTTGCACTTCAAGATGTACCGAACATGTGGTTCCAGCAAGATGGAGCACCTCCGCTTAATGCGAGAATCATAACTGACCATTTGAATCTGCAACATGAAAATAACTGGATCGGAAATCGAGGTCCGGTTGCTTGGCCTGCACGCTCGCCGGACCTTAGGCCTCTTGATTTTTGCATTTGGGGATACTTAAAGAATAAAGTACTCCCCATAACACAATAGAAGAACTTGAGGCAGCTCTTGTGCAAACCATGAGAAGAAATGCCTGGACAAATGGTTAAAGATGCATGTATTTCTCTAATACGTCGATGCAGGACGTGCATTAATAATAACGGTGGAATTTTCGAACATTTACTTTAATTTAATTTAATTCAACGCTTTTTCATCTGTTATTAGTTTTTAGTTTTGTTTAGAGTTTAATCATAAATAATGTTTTAGTTGTGAACTTTAGTATCATAATTAAAATAATTTTTTTAAAGAAATTACATTTTTTGACGAAACATTTTAAAACAAAGTAAAATTAGAAAATAAAATTCTGAACAGATAAAAGCAAATAAATAACAAAGTTTTAGCAGATACAAACACAATTACGGCATTTGCTTCAGAGCCAACTAAGTGAAAAATTGTGTTTTTAATACATTTACATTTTTCGTCATTCAAAAATAGGTTTGTTATACATAGTTGAAAAGCTCTTTTAATGCACTATTTGATAACGTAGAAATCTAATATGGCGGCCATAAGAAATAGTCGTTAACGTCGTTCGATTGCCCGTAGTCGCTAATACAAAAGTACTAAATTTTATAAAATTTGTTTATAAGATGGTGACAATATTTCAATTTTTCGAAAAATTTAACTTTTAGGTTTTGCACGATATTTTGAAAACCCCTATAGATATTTTTAATTTCGATACAGCATCTGATTGGACTCGAAACACTGCAACTTTTTTCTCATTTAACCAAAATGTATCTCTTACCGTTTCCGAAATCTCCATGTAGTTGTTTTTATCTGTGACCCTGTATACTCAGTATTTGTAGTTGTATAGTATACCGGATGGTCCATTTTACTTGAAAAATCTGTATATTTTGAAAACAGCCAAGTGACGATGCAAGTTTTTGATCTCGACTGTCATACATGGTTTGCATCCTTTTACCAACTTAAAAAAAGCGGGTGTAAAGAACACTTCGCGTTTGTGAAATTGCCAAAGTTTCGACTTTTATTGAGGTCTTCCTCAAGGTTCTTTCAATAAACGAAATTTGTCTGGAACATCATTCCACTCCACAAACAAACATGAGCCTGTTTGTGTCGTCCTGTGAGTGGTCTTCGTGTGCTGTTGTATTTTCTTTTGTGCATTAGATTGGAATATTATTCTAAACAAACTTTGTTATTGAAAGAGCCCTGAGGACAACCAAAAAAATCAAAACGTTGGCAACTTCAACCGATAATAGAGCAATCTAAGCTCGTTTACAAGGGTTGTGCCATGCAAACGTTTTGAATTTATTATATTCTCAGTATTTGTGTGTTGTATACCGGGTGGTCCATTTAACTTGAGAAAACTTTATATTTTGAAAACAGCAAAGTGACGATACAGGTTTTTGATCTTGTCTATTATATATAGTTTGCATCCTTTTACCAAGTAAAAGAGCGGGTGTAAAGAACACTTCGCGTTTGTAAAATTGCCAAAGTTTCGACTTTTATTGAGGTCTTCCTCAAGGCTCTTTCAATAAGCGAAATTTGTCTGGAACATCATTCCACTCCACAAACAAACATGAGCTTGTTTGTGTCGTCCTGAGAGTGGTCTTCGCGAGGTTCTATCCACTGAATATATTGCCAGAAATCCGCATTATATTGTATAATTTATAATAATGTGAGCAATGCCAGGTAATGTTATATCCAATGTACTATATTTATATTAATGCGCATTAATTGCTAAATAATGTGAAAAATGCAGTAATACCATTATACATTGCAGCAATGCAAGAAGCAACGCCGTTACATTTCGAAGTAATGCAGAACAATGTAGGCAAATAGAGTTGCAATGTGAAGTAATGCAAACTAATTTTGAAAAAAGTGCTTGCAACTTAGATAGTCCAAATTGTCCGAAAGTTCTATACACATAGTTACAAAGAATACATTTCACAGTTGCAAAGGTACCTTAAATTTGTAACTGATAAATTATCTAATTTTTTATGTATCTGAGTCTCAATAAATTTACATACGTAGTGTTTGACGATTCTTTCAACATGATCTACAGCTGAATTGACATTTTGGTTATCAAGGGGTTTTTCCTGAGGTTTTTCATTTTCTACCTCGTTTGTAACGATTTGATGGGAATTTTGTCCCAATCCTTGTGGATGGGCAATTGCAACGGAGCCTCGAACAGAGCAAGTTATTCTTTTCCTTTTACTTTTTATTCCTTCCTTTGCAGTTTCGGTTGTTTTCCTTTTGCATTGAGAGCATATAGTCTGTGATTGTTTCTTGTCTCGAGTCAATAATGTTTTGCAATTTTCTACAAAATTAATTAATTTACGCCTATGTCCAAGATCAATTTCGAACAAAGAAGGCTGAGAACTGTAAATTCTGTAAAACAGTACCTCATTGTGGTCATTAAGAAGGGATGGTAATGTTTGCTGCGCATATGTTTCAAGGATGTTTAATTCCTTTTCTTATATGAAGGCTATTGTATCGACGGTGGTAAAAAGTAACTTTTCGTAACTAGTTACGAAAAGTAGGACGTTACGTCACTGTCATCAGTATTGAAAAGTGCCACTTTATATGTCAAAATTAGAAAAAATTATTTTTTTACTCTCTTACTCCTACTGTAAAACTATATTTACCGGACTTATAATGTAAATAACTATTCTGAGCTTTCGGGCGTAAAGTAAAGTGTTGTTTTAAGACCCCATTTGCCAGCGTAAAATAGCACTTTTACGTCATCGGGCATAAAAGCACAGGACGGTGGTAAATCCTTGAAACAATAGGAGTTGATTTATGTTTTCTGGTAGATTGTTTGATGGGAGACCTGCTTTATCTAATGTTTCAGCAATAAGTTGAAGATAACCTTCATACTTCTGTACCAAAATACTACTACTTACCGTCATTTTGTTCCTAAAAATGTGGAAACATATGGATTGTTGTCACCATTTTATGATTCCGATTTGATCTGAATCAAAACGCGGAATATGAACGTAAAAAATTTAAGTAGATTGTGAGGTCTTATTGTGCCCTGTCTAAGGGTGAGGTCTAAGGTCCCCCTGACGTTGGCAATCACGATGGCGAGCTAATCCCTGTCTTCAGCCACTCTAAACAATTGTTTGACGCTATGTATGCCTGTCCATTCCCGGATGTTCTTTAACCAGGAGATTTGTTTTCTGTTGTCACCATTTTATGATTCCGATTTGATCTGAATCAAAACGCGGAATATGAACGTAAAAAATTTAAGTAGATTGTGAGGTCTTATTGTGCCCTGTCTAAGGGTGAGGTCTAAGGTCCCCCTGACGTTGGCAATCACGATGGCGAGCTAATCCCTGTCTTCAGCCACTCTAAACAATTGTTTGACGCTATGTATGCCTGTCCATTCCCGGATGTTCTTTAACCAGGAGATTTGTTTTCTTCCTATGCCCCTGCGGCCTTCTATTTTGCCCTTCATTATAAGCTGTAGGATCCGGTAGCGATTTCCTCTGAGAACATGGCCGAAGTATGCCAGTATGGAAACTTGTATTGGTTCAAATCGAGGTTCAGATATAGCCACTAATTGCGAATAGTCCTGTATACAGAGTGTTTTCAGGTGTTTGGGGTGTTCCCACTATTGCTATTTCGGAAGTGATAAGAGTTACTAGATCGCCTAAATTACGAAAATTATACCATTTTGAAGTTGCTACATTTTCAGTGTTTTCAAGATTTATCTACATATTTGGAAAAATATAAAAATTGGCAAAAATTTAACTAACTGTATGTAGTTCTTTAACTCCGCTTTAACCAAGGCTGTAACTATTGTCTGGTGTCTAATAAATAACTTTTACTTCATACTGTATCATTTAGAACACTTTTACGTACTTGATTTTAATCCGGTAAATAGCTTTTTACAGGATTGGATATCGTAATAGTTATTTACGTTATAAGTCCGGTAAATTTAGTTTTACAGTAGGAGTAAGATGTTTCCGGACGAGGCGCTAGCCGAGTCTGGAATTTCGAAACGACTACTGTAACACGTTACCGGACGTATGATGTATAACATTTTACTTCATACTTATTAAAAACAGGAAAAAATAATTTTATAGTATCCTGTACCGGTACCGGCTTCCAGGTTACTATGCATACAATGGATTTATTGAAGATGTGCCGGTTATGTAACCAGTTACGAAAAGTCCGATTTTGTGTAAACAAAAAAGGCTTTTTCTAATTTTGACATATAAAGTGGCACTTTTCAATACTGATGACAGTGACGTAACGTCCTACTTTTCGTAACTAGTTACGAAAAGTAAAATCTTTCGTAACTAGTGATGAAAAGTTGGTGTCACCACCAGTTGCAGGTTTCGGCTGTGGCACACCGTTGCTATAGTTTTACGGTATTAAGTAGATAAAAAGTGGTTTAAAAGTAAATATTGAAGTTTAATAATAATAATTCTCTCTCTAAGTAGGTATTTGTAGTCAAAATTAGAAAAAATCTTGTATGAAACACGTGACGAAAAACCTTTTTTGTGTATCTCATTCAAATTGCGGGAACTCGCTGCGCTCGTCCCGCAAACATTCATTCGTTACACAAAATCGGACTTTTCGTAACTGGTTACATAAATAGCTATTTCGTCACGTGTTTCATACAAGATTTTTTCTAATTTCGGCTACAAATACCTACTTAGAAAGAGAGTTATTATTATGAAACTTCAATATTTACTTTTAAGCCACTTTGTGTCTACTTAATACCGTAAAACTGTAGCAACGGTGTGCCACAACCGAAACCTGCAACTGGTGGTGAAACAAACTTTTCATCACCAGTTACGAAACATTTTACTTTTCGTAACTAGTTACGAAAAGTAGGACGTTACGTCACTGTCATCAGTATTGAAAAGTGCCACTTTATATGTCAAAATTAGAAAAAATTTCTTTACCATATCCATTCCTGTAAAAAGCTATTTACCGGATTAAAATCAAGTACGTAAAAGTGTCCTAAATGATACAGTATGAAGTAATGAAGTTTTACAGTATTGAGTACCGGCACATCTTCAATAAATCCATTGTATCCATGGTAACCTGTACCGGAACCTGCACCGGTACAGGATACCGTAATGAAACTATTTGTCAAATTGGCGTATTTGCAAAAATATATTCGCAGCGCATAAAATTATTTTTTTACTCTCTTACTCCTACTGTAAAACTATATTTACCGGACTTATAACGTAAATAACTATTCTGAGCTTTCGGGCGTAAAGTAAAGTGTTGTTTTAAGCCCCCATTTGCCAGCGTAATAGCACTTTTACGTCCTCGGGCATAAAAGTACCTTTTTTATACCCTCGGGCATAAAAGGCGTAAATTAAAATAAACATACAGGATGACCGAAAGTGATACATAGAACTTAGAACTTAAAAATCATATATTGTTGTACTAAGAGTAGAATCTTAACTTTTTTGAAAAAAAAGTACCTTTTCTGCGGCGATGTTGCGTCGCATCTAGCACCTAAGAAATTCGACTTTTACAGGCTGCATTGACGTACACAAAGTCGTGTTTTATTGACGTTTGTAGAAAAAATAAATAGGTCTATGACAAATTATTAATTCCCGTCGTTCAAAAAGTGTTGTTTTTGCCGATTGCCATAAAAAGTGACGTTTTAGTGACTAATAACAGGCAGTAAACTATAATCTTTATTGCTTAAGCAGTAAAAAATTTTTACTTTATACTTTATCCTTTGGGACACTTTTACGTACTTGATTTTAGTCCGGTAAATAGCTTTTTACAGGACTGGATACCGTAAAGAAATTTTTCTTTACACTGCTCAGAAAATGACCACTTTCTAAGCTAGTTAACTGTACAGAAAATACAGCTTTGCCGTAAAGGAACGGAAAAACCGTTTTCTGTGCGCTGTTTATTTGCCGTTCGCAGTTGTATATCACTACTTATATTAAAATAAGACGGCCACCAGTTCCGAACTTCAGCTTTAGCAAGTATCCTTTACAACTTCTATTATTTGATTTGTTGATTTTGATTTCTCTGTCAGGCTTTTTAGCAAATATTGTTTTCAGAGGCTTATAATGAAAAGTATCATTCATTACAGGTCCGAAATGCCTTTTCCTGTGCTTACATGACCGTGAAATTGCGTGTCACGCGCGCACGGAAAAAGGCTAATTTCGGTACTCCAAATAAAATATACTATTACAATATTGAGCACCGTAATGATATTTCGGTGCTCAATATACGGTGCAGGATATCGTAATGAAACTATACCGGATTTCTCAAATATATTGTTGCGGACTACTATGCGGAGGGCACAGGCCGTATACAAGTGCTTGATGAAGCTGCATTTCCCGGCCTAAGTAGAAACTATTACAACTGCGTATGACTGTTTTTGCTTCCCTTGGTCCATAACTTTTTCATGCGGGCCTAAAAGTTGGGTTTTGCGCCCTTGGTACATCGCTGTACCGGGTAGGCCAAAACTGAACACTTTAAACACTAAAATCCTTTCAGAAATCGAGCAAATCGAGAAAAATGAAATTTTCTGTGAAAGACAATTTTTCCTCGCAACTTTTCTGTGATTATCACTGCCGAATAATGCCGAAAATAATATAATATTATGCAATTAAATGCGAAGTAATGTCATGGTAATGCAAAACAATGCGGGCTACTGCGAAGAAATGCAAAATAATTTCAAACCAATGCGAGGTAATGAGCTTAATGTCTAAACAATGTGGAATTAATGCTAGGAAATGTGAAGCATTATTGATCAATGGAGGTTAATGCAAGTCATAATGTGCATTTTTTTCGGCTTTGTACATGTATTGTGGTCAGTGGATAGCCCCTCTGGTAATTCACAAAAATACACCAAACAAAGATTTGATGTTGTATTTTTTTGTGCATTAGATTGGAATATTATTCTAAACAAACTTTGTTATTGAAAGAGCCCTGAGGAAGACCTCCATAAAGGTCAAAACGTTGGCAATTTCACAACAACACTTACACCTGCTATCCATCTCTTTTGATCTTGACTATGTTCTGAAGGTTAACTTTGAAAGAGATTTATCAAATAGAGTATAAACAAATAAATAGAAACAAATAAATAGGTAGCATTAAAATAATATTTTTTATTGGCCATATTAAAATATAAAAAAACATGCAATAAGCAAAATCAGATATAAAAGAAGTCTTAAGTAAAACAGCCATTGGCTCGTCTTAAGCAACTTTTGCCACATCAGTCGATGCCTGCCCTATGAGTACACACAAAGGTCGCACTACTCACTTCCTGAAAAACTGAGCAATTGCGACTGAAGTATAAAACTGGCAGTTGCACAGTCTTGGACTGTCGAGCATCACTGACTTGGAAATATGATTGTTTTTTTTCGTACTTGCGAGTTAAAGCAAGCACATTTCACCGTTGCCAAGACTTAACACACAGCATAAACCAACAAACAAATTCTATCACCTTTTCTGTGTGGCATGAGATTCTTTACTTGTGCTCAATTTCTCGCTTTTGTTTTGCTCATCACAGTTTGGGACTTTCCTCGCCACCTCGTCAGCTTGAGTCGTCCAAGCGGTTTCTCCTGAACAATCTTCGGATAGTTTCCCCGATGAAGATGGCGGAATACCTTCTGGATCATTAAAACTCAACTCTGGCGATTTTAACGGATATTCAGTTGATATAGTCGACGTCCTAGACAGTTCTGCATGTTTCCTGGACAAAGTTTTTCGAACTTGAGGCCTGCTGCTTCGGCTTGTCCTTGTACAAATTGCCGCCGTAATCTCCTCCCCGTTGGGTTCTAGTGTAACCTCTTTGACCGCTTCCAAGTTGCTTTCTATAGATTTTTGTCTCCCTTGAGCCCAGTCGTAGGAGTCTGGCGCAGAATTAGAACGGCCCGAACGGCCCAGATGCTTCTTGCCCGTATTGGAGGCGGTGGTTCGAATTTCTGGGGAGTCTACGGTGGTTTCCCGTCTGTATAAGAAGGGGTTCTGGAAAAATAGTGAAAAAATGGTTTCAGTAACCACATAGGTACTTCTCTTCCCCAATATTTAGATGGTAAGTGAACAGGATGTCCCAATAAGGGAGGTAAGCGGCTGTTTCTACGAAACTATTCATTTTTCATTTCGAAAGAAAAAAATTGATAGTTGTGATGCTGGAAATTTGTTTCCTGTTCGAACCGTGTTATCCTTTAATTTGAAATGTACTCACCTGAAAAGAATGTTTCTTCAGCATATGCTTGATCAGTATGAGCGTATCCAACTTGGGTATCGACGTAATAACTCTGGCCACGTCTTCTTCAGTGACTTCCACCAGGTGACAATTCTCTTCCTCCGAGGGCAGCGGATGGGCACCGTGTTTTGTTACCCACGGATGTTCCTGGGCAACAAAAACAAAAGTAGACATTATCATGTAGGGGGTGTCATTTGAAAACGTCATCTAATTGGCTGTGAAATGTCAAAAGAAAAAGAAGAAAGAACAACAGTCCATTTAATTTAATTATGTCATCCATTTCTGTCAAAAAAATCATAGCCTTCTAGATGACATTTTGTAATGAACTCGCGGTATACTAGACATAATACATAATTGTGGCGCCATCGGACGACGGCAGGTGCTTCCACTAGGGCATGCGAAATAAATCGTGAAATGAAACAAAACCAATTTTTTTTTTTTTTTTTTTTTTTTTTTTTTTTTTTTTTTTTTTTTTTTTTTTTTTTTTTTTAGTAGAGTATCAAACTCATTTCTCTGTCAGGTAGAACCATAGACCACCGGGCAGTCTCAGTGTCACCATGAAGAGCGGTGTGTCAAGTGCGCGGGTAACCACGCGGGAAGCGAGTGCACGCTCGCGAAACCTGCGGACGGGACCCGCAACGCGAAGTGCGTACTTTGCGGGGCAGAAGACCACCCGGGTAACCCAGGTCCCCAAAAAGCGCGTAAGCGAAGACCAAAACTCCCCAGTAGGGTAAGAAGCCGAAGGGTAAGGCGCCGGGCCAAAAGCCGGGCGTAAACCCGAAAGCCACAAAGGGCAAAAGCCTTCAGAAGGACGATGGCCTCATCAAGGCCATCGAAACCAAGCTGAAAAACTGCTTGGGAGGATGGATTCGCGAGGCACTCCGCTCCGGTCATGGCTGCTAGACATTCAGAGTCGTTCACCATTATGTCTTGGAACGTTAACGGGCTGGGCCCCAAGAAGTGCGAGGTGGAGCTTCTCTTTGCGGAAAGAGAGCCGGAAGTTCTGGCTCTTCAGGAAACCAAGATTGGCAGCCGCGTTCGCGTAAACTTCCGGGGGTATAGCACGTACCGTTACGACAAAAGGAACCCCAATAACGGAGGGTGGCCATACTGGTGAGAGACGACATCGTACATCATTGCCTGGGGGTCCAAGACACAGAGATTGATGCAATCTCCGTCGTCGTCGTGGGCACCAGTTTTGGTCAGATGAAGGTCACGTCGGCATAGAAGCCTCCGCAGGACGAACTGCAGCAGGAAGATTTCGAAATTCTCCTGAGTGACCAACAAGCACTAGTGCTGGTTGGCGACCTCAATTGCAAGCACCACTCGTGGAACTCTGCAATTGATAACAGGCAAGGTGTCAGGTTATTGGAAATGACGACCGTTGCCGGGGCAGTGGTAACAGTGCCCGAGGAACCGACATGCCTACCCAACGAGGGCGGGTGATCGGATGTACTTGACATCGCGGTGTTGAGGAACGTCCGCTTCTGGCCGGAGTTGGCGACGGTGAATGAAGGTACCTCGGATCACAATCCAATAAGACTGGCCCTTGAAGCTAATGCCGTAGTCAAAACGACTCGCTCTAAGCTCACTAATTGGAAACGGTTTCAAGAGCATTTTAACGCACTTGGGACCGTCGTTATCCACAATTCAAATCAAATCAAATCAAACTTGCTTTATTGCCAAAAGTGCAAGCTCACTGACAAGGGTACAAAATACGAATTAAAAACAATTATAAGCTAAAAAGACGATTCTTAGATCTAATCTAACGTTATATATATAAAAAAAATACCCTCCAAACAATCACAAAACAAGTTACGTTAATACATTTAAAAACTGTCATTAAAAAATTCGTCCATAGTGTAGTACGGTTCGAGTCAGCAAAAAGCAGTAAACCGTTTCTTAACTGACGAAGACACAATGGGAGTTTAATAAAGACTCGCTTAGAGCCATATATAATAGAAGACCTTACGAGACGCGATTTAGGTGTCGGCAAAGGCACGGTGTTGGGTCTCCTGCTGGATCTGGTTGAAGGAGAAAAAACGTCGTCCCCAAATTTATCATGCACCAAGGAGGCGGACTCCAAAATGAAAATGCACGTCAGAGTAAGTATTCTCGGGCTGACAAATATATCCCTGCACGAGACAAGCGTCCGAGACCCAACCAAATATGTGAGCGCTCGCTTCTGCAAGACGAACACCGAATGGAACAAATATTTAGAGCAGCTACCCCAGAAACAAATTCCGTATCTTAGGTGAGATTCTATCAATGTAAAATAGACTTTCCTGGCAATTGGTCGTCCGAGCTCATTGCTTATGGTTCTCAAGGCGTAACACCCCGATGACAGCCTCACGTTAAATGCCGTTACATGGCTGTCAAAAGAAAGTCGGCTGTCCAAGTTCAGACCCAGGAACTTATTGCTTGAAAGACAATGGAGAGGCTGGTCAACCAAGTTTATATTAAGTTTACAATTTAAATTGCATTGTACAAGTCTGATTGATGTTTAAAAGTAATTCGTTAGCATCACACCAGTCCTTGATTTTGACAAGGTCTTCATTCACCAAACCTTCCACAGTCTTCGGATCCTTATGAGAAGAGAGTACACGTTCCGCCTATCTCCAGGTGCGTCAAATCATTAATGTACAGCAGAAACAGTACCGGACCAAGAACGGCGCCCTGAGGAACACCGCGGTCGCAGCTCATCACTCCAGAAGCGCGACCCTCAAGGATAATCCTCTGAGACCTGTTGCATAAATAGGACCTGAACCAGGCAATAGAGCTTCCTCTGAAGCCATGAAGGGACAACTTATACAGGAGAATATGGTGATTTACGCAGTCAAAAGCCTTGGTAAAATCACAGAAAACTGCAGTTGCAGATTCATTCTCATTCGAGTTGGTAAATAAAGCCTCAGCGAATGAATAAACAGCATCCCTTGTACTCCTTGAGGGTCGAAAGTCAAATTGGGCGTCCGTTAGAATATTATACTTTTTTAGAAAATCAAGCATACGACGTTTAACAATTTGCTCTATTATTTTAGAAATAGTGGGCAGTAAAGCGATGGGCCTGAAACTGGATGGATCAGTCTTGTCGCCACCCTTAAAAAGCGGGTTAATATTAGCCATTTTAAGAAAAGAGGGAAATGATCCACTCAAAAATGATGCATCTATGGCTTCAGCGAAAACCTGCATTGCAGTTGTTGGGAGAAGTTTCACTTCACAACACAAGAGAGTTTTACCCGAGATGTTATCGGCCTGATCATGAATCGCCGAATTGTGGGATGCACTACGAATCTGATTAACTATACGCCACGTTTCCCTCTGCACACTCGCTGCACCACTAAGTCTCGCGGAGTAATACATTTCCTTGGCCGCAGCAATTGTCGCCCTGTAGATTTCTCTGTACCTCCTATAAAAAGAACGAAACCACGTGCTTGTCTGAAAGAACACATATTGGAACATATATTGGGGCTCGTTCAGGGCAGTCGTCTCTGCTCCTGAGACGACTGCGTAGATTGTACCGCAGTGGCCCTTCAGATGACAATCGCAGCGATTGAAAACGGCCCTGCGCGAACACCGCAGTCGATGCTGGGAGGACAAGCTGAGCAAGCTGGAGCCGGTAAAAACGCCATACCACCGCTGCACACCGTAAAAGGTATGGTGTACAACGATGAAGACAAGGCGGAAGCATTTCGCCAAACACTCGAAAGAGAGTGTAGGCTAAATGATCACCCTGACGATGATGAACGTCACATCCTGGTGGTTGAAAGAACCGTCCGGCACCTGAGGGGCGATGACCCCAGGAGTCAGCAGGGCCCGATTGATCCGGTCGGGCCCTGCGGTGGGGGGCTGAAAAACCTGACCAGGAAGGCTGCAGCCTGTCTCTGCGCTGTGGCGAACGCAACGCTGAGGCTGCGGCATTTTCCATCAAGGTGGAAACAGGGAGTGGTGATAATGCTGAACAAGCGGGGAAAGGATAGGAAATTCCCACAGAACTACCGGCCCATCACATTACTGTGCGGGGCTGGGAAGGTCGTGAAACGTGTGATCTTGAGGAGACTCCAAGAGGAGTGTACACGCCTAAACGCCGTGCCCGTCGAAGGATACGGTTTTCGGGGGCTGCATTCCGCAGAATTGCAGGTCCTGAAGACCGTTGAGAACGTTGCAGAGGGCAGAAACACCGTACTGACCTCTGGATTAGTCCTGTTGGACGTAGAACGTGCATTCGATAGGGTTTGGCACGAAGGCCTGATCTGCAAGCTGAGTGATTTAGGCTTGTCGGTAAACATTCGCCGACTTATGGACTGTTACTTCACAGATCGTGCAGTCGTTGTCGGATCCTCCCTGTCGGCGCCCAGAGCGCTAGAGACAGGTGTCCCACAAGGGTCGGTATTGTCGCCGAACGATATTCCTAAAACTCCAAGAACTACTCTTGCGCTCTATTCTGACGACACGGCTCTTTTATCCAAACACCGGAGAAAAGATGTCCTGCGGCAGAATCTGCAGCTAGCTTTAGACGACCTCCAGGAGTGGCTGGTACGTTGGAGGATTAAAATCAATCCAACCAAGTGCCAGGCAATCCTGATAGGTAGACGTCGCGATGCCATCCCGGATCAACTTGTGATCGATGGCATCGAAGTACCGTGGAAAGGCTCGGCCATTTATCTGGGGGCAACCTTGGATAAAGGGCTGACTTGGGGCTCCCATGTCAGGGTCGCCGCTGCCAAAACTAGGGGGGCTATGGCTTCACTATACCCCCTGCTCAACTGAAGAAGTCATCTGCCCGTGAGGGGCAAGATCCTGCTGCTGAAAGCCATCTTGCGGCCGATCATAACATATGGATCGGTCGCATGGGGGAGTGCGGCGGAGGCCCACCTCTCAAAGGTGGAAGCTGTTGAAAGTAGTAACGTAGTTGTAGTAACGAAGAAATTCGTGCTAATCTGCGAAGGCAAACAGTGCGCGACTTCATGAGAGTCAAAGCTGAGAAAACCTTCCGGCGCGCAGCAGCACATCCAGACGACCTGCTGCGGGCTTTGGTTCAATACGATCCGGATCCCGCATCAGAACAACCTTGGAAGCGGCCACGGCACCAGCTATTATATCATGCTGCAGAGTAGAGCGACAGCAGAGACGCAAAAAACCGCCTTGAGAAGGGCCACATCTCCGGCAAGACATGCCAAACCACCCAAGCTGGCGAGGCTATGAGATATTGAACACAGGATAGAGCGTGCACCAGAGAAGACTGCCGGCAGCAGATCGGGGATTTATAGGCATCCGGCCCGGAATCCCCAAGAAAAAACACGGGGTTTTTTAGTGCGTAAAAATCCCACACTACCGGACAACATCGCGTCGGGGTTGTCCGGTTTCTTCAGAAGATTTTTCGCCCCGGGGTAGCTCGCCGCCAAAAACTGACTGATGAGCTCCAATAAGATCGAAACCGGTCTATGACGGTATAGGTATACGAATCTCGGCCATCAGTCTATAGGAAGTAACAATTTCATAAATTAAAAAAGTTTAGGTGAGTGTAAGCAGATCCCTAAGAACTTACCTTTATTTCGGCCAAAGTGATTCTCTTGGCCGGGTCTTTGACCAGCATTTGCGTAGTGAGATCCTTGAGTTCCGCAGACACAACCGGCTTAACAGGAAACTCCACCGGCTGATTCCGGATTTTCGTGTACAGGCCGATGATGTTTTCGTCGTGGAACGGCACCCGGCCGAAGACGAAAGCGTATAAAGTTATCCCCATCGCCCAAATATCAGTGCACTGCAAGTATTTATTTATGTATCAGGAGCATTAAGTAGAGGTTTATGCCCTGAGGGCGACGAGGCGAGGGACAGCCGAGGGCCTCTGGCCCGAGGACTCCTAAGGGCGGCTTTTACAACTATCAGTAAAACACCAGATATGACGTAGATTGCATTGTTTATAGTTATGTCAGGTACAATGCAATCTATGTCATTACTGGTGTTTTAACTTCAAACTAAAGTTTTACAGATAGTTGTAAAAGTTACCCTTAATCGCCGGAAGGCACAAACATATGCTGATAGTCACAGTGCATACAATAATAAATTGTTATTAAAACATCTATTTTATGCCCGCGCAGGCCATAAATTACACTTTATGCCCTTGCGAGTATAAAGTTCACGTTTCTGTATTTGATAACCATCAAGTTACCTTTCCGCTAAACCCGGAAGATCTTTCTTCGCCAAGCGCTTCTGGCGGTGTAAAGGCGGGGGTGCCCGCGGTACCCGACAGGAAGGCGTCAGCCCCGTGGAACTCATTGCACACCCCAAAGTCGGTGATCTGTACCCGGTCTTCGTCGTTGAGCAGCAAATTGGCCGGTTTGATATCTCGGTGGATTATCCTTTGGAAGTGTACTGTATAAAGCATATTCAACAATAATCATGTGGCGCAAACGTTGATGGCAGTAACATTACAATATTCGATCCCTAAAACGACATCTCTGAAGTAGCTCCACGCCTTCTCTTCGTCCAAGGGGTGGTCTGTGGGCACTTCGAGCACCTGTCCCCTGTCCAACAGTTCGAAAACTAAGTATAGGTGGTCCTCGTCAGGGTCATCTAATACCTGCAGAAAATATTGTAAGTTGTTTCACTCGCTTTATATACATATTATTTCAAACGGTCATTTGTCAAAGTACGTCATTTGTTCTCTCTATACGGGCACCTGTAGTGCGCTTTTAATTCTGAGGCAAAAAATACAATTGGGGTAGCTTTGCCCATTACTACATTGGCCCTATTGGCGAAAATCGTTGAACGCTAGATGGCACTGTATAGGAGTGAAAAAGGTGAAAACCACCAGTAAATAGTACTAATGTGTAACTAGTAACTAGTACTAATGTGGGTGTCTTTGCTTATTAAAAAAGCCCTGAGGAAGACCTCAATAAAGGTCGAAACGTTGGGTCTTTCACACAAATGTGAAGTAGTTATTTCTATCCTACACCCGCTATTTTCACTTTCACAATCTCGAGAACGGTCATATCAAAATTCCGATTTGACCGTCTCCTTTTCTGAAATTTTTCAAAAATATTTGTTTCTCTATTTGACTCTTATTACTCATTCACATATTTTTGTCATTTCGTTAGCCTCAAAAAATCTCCACTTTTTTTATACCTATCTAGAAAAGATACGAAAAAAATGTCAATGTCAGTTTTCTAAGGCCTCTTTGATGTAAATAATAAGTAAATGGCTTATACCATATAATACTATGAGCGTCAACGAGCTAATATATTAGATCTGGAGATCCCTTCTTGTTTTATAGTTTTAAAACATGGCGGCAATATCCCCTTAAGTTGACGTGTTACGTCAAATCATTGTCAATGTCATCAGAAGTTGTGATTCACCAATTGATGCGCCATCATCATGAATTAGAACATACGGATTTCTTAGAGAATTATCCGCATTTGTTAGCTCTGTCCATATCTCCTAGATCATTGATGAGCGTCAATCTTCTGTCGCGGATTAGAAGTACAGTGACCCATGGAAACCCGGAACAAATTTTTGCTAATGCGCACGTCTTTATACACAAGACTTGCACCGAGAACACGCCCAGAAAACAAACAAAGTTTTCGGATGACTCTAGAGTGCACTGAAACTATTCCCGTCCTTTGTTTTGTCAATAAGAATATAAAAGAGGCAATTACTCTCAAAATTAAGGGGCAAACCGGGCGGAGCTTGCCAGCCGGCGCATGCGCATCTGATGTTTTTAGATCGTCTTTCTCGCTGTTCTTTCTAATGTTATGTTCATATTATTAAATTATTAACTATTAATTATATTCAACGAACTAGTATATTACCTATCTGGAGAGAATCTCTTGGGTTCAAAAGCAATGCAGTTCAATGGCAGCGACATCCACTTGAATTGACGTCTTACGTCCTTCATTGCAGCTTAAAGGCGAACTGGATATTGATTGTCGATTGTTTGTTAGGTTAGAAGTTTTAGAAAACCTCGAAGCTAGGTCAGTTAGGACATGGCTAAGACATGAATATAAGTGCGATATTCGATTGGATTGGAACTAAGAAGTAATAACAATAATGACAATGACAATTGTTTTGCAATAATTTGACGTTAGACGTCATGATGTCACCGAGACGTTAGCTCCGGCGGATATCGTCGCCATTTTTAAGGTTCTACTGCTAAAAAGGGAAGCCAAAATAGTAAAACCTGAAGGGGTTTCCAGATCTGGTTCAATATACATCTGGTGACTTTAGGTCGTCGATTTGACATAAGACGTCAAGTAAGGTCAATTCAAGCGGATCTGGCCTTTATTTTTAAGATTCCACTGCAAAAAGGGGGGGGGGGCAAAACTGTAATACAGCAGGACCTCTCCACATGTAATACACTAGCTCGTTGGTCTCTCCAAATGTAATACCTATACTAGTTCTTTGATGAAATAGATGACAGATAAACATGATGACACGCCTGACATATGACAGACGACACAACAATATTTTAAGGTTTCATCCTCAGAATATGTAAACTGATGGAATCCACGCGCGCAATTCTCCGCTATATTGACAGCTGTTACCAAAAATGATGAGACGCCATGGCTAAGGCGAAAACCAAACATTTCGTTGGTTATGTCTTTTTCTGCAATAAAATGCATTTTGCAGACTTTAATATTATAAATAATTGTGTTGTTTACAATGGTGAGATGTGCAGATTACGGTTGTAAAAGCAGCGGCTACAGAAAGGAGCCTGGAGTTACGTTTCACAGGTAAACAGATAATAGCGTTTTTCAGCAACAATTAAATTATTTCAAATAACTCTAAAACCAGTTATTTTACATCCAAATCGTTGAAATATGATTTAGTATATACCGCAGTGAAGTCAATAATGCTATTTTGGAAAATATTTTTCTAATCCTGTAACTTGTAGACAGTTTTTTATTTAAATTTTTGAGCAGTTTTTCCAGTGACGCAGGAGATGTAATCCCAGGGTTGTCAACAACTATTAATTCACATTTATTTTTATTTAATTAATAGTAAGTCGATGTTTGCTAATAATATTACGTATAATATTACTAATGTTACAAATAGTAATTTAGTTCCATTATTATTTTTAATAAAATATTTTCTTATGTGCTACAATACCAATGCTACGTCACTGGCATTTTCACACTTGACAGATTGAATCAAACTGGTAACAGACGCCGGCGTCGTATCCTACTTCCTCTGGTTTACCTTTCTAAGGTTTCATCTTTATCCATGTCAAACTCAATTTTAAACAAAAATGAAAAAGAACACTACTAAACGTGATTGGCATGCCATTCCTGTCGTAATTCACGAAGAATTCACGCATCTAGGATGACTGAACTACGGGTCCACCAAGAGCTTTAATCGCTCTCTTCGCTTCAAGCCTGCGCGTTAGGTATGGCAGTGTGGTGCCATCTAGTGCTCAAAGGTTTTTGGAAAGTAGGTTCTGCGACACTGATGGTCTGTGCGTCAAAACGTCAGAATATGTATAGGAGAGAGGAGCATTCAGTCAACGTCGAGACGTACCATTTTGCTTTTTACTTCAACGTCTTTTGATAAAGTCCGCCGAAGTTGTGGACAAAACGTCAAGAAGAAATTCCATAAAACCACGACTTCAAACAATTTGAATGAATTTTAACCGGTCGTATAAGCCAAAAAAGAAAAACATATACAGTTGTGTGTGTTCTTTGTTCGTAAACAAGAGAAAAAACAAGAAAGTTAGATACAACTTTACTGGTGTATTACAATACAGGGTAGTAGAGGGAATAGGAGAGCAAACTCCTCATTTGAAACTCCTCCGCCGAAAAAACCTATGAGAGCAATAGCCTCCTCCTCCAAAAACCCATGAGAGCAATAGCCTCCTCCGAAAATCTATGAGAGCAAACTCCTCCTCCAAAAAACATATGAGAGCAATAGCCTCCTCCTCCGTCATCTCCACATACCCATCAATTACCCCACCACAACAAAACCACCACAACTACAACAAAACCACCACCACCTAACAAAGTATCGCATCGCATTCGCTGAATTTGCAAAGCCGGACTGGGTCGACTTATTTAATTTTACGCCAGCGAGACGGCATTCGACTTCCTTTCGCCCAGTTCGTAAATCTCGGCAGTGAAATACTTTTGGACCGGCTTATTAATTTACAAAGTATAAGCAGAGGGAAATTATTAAAATTAGTATGAGTGAAATAGTTCAGTTGGCGCCAATAGTTGAAGAAGATGAACCTATAGAACCCCCAACTCAATTTATGGAATTGACACCATTAATTGAATTAGATTTGGACTTACCATATAATGATATAAATGATTTGAACAATGAAGGCATAGAGAGTTTTTTGTCTACAGCTGATCCAAGTGTAGACCTACCAACGCGAAATCATTTTATCAATTCGATCACTGCAGATATGAGCATATTTTCCTCTCCCCCTTATCCAAGAGAAGAAGACGATTTTGAAATGGAATATGCAACTAAAGAACAACAACATGAAGAAATAGTGACTTGTATTATTTGTTTTGAAAAAGTGAATGAAGTTTGTCACCCAAATAGTTGTAATCATAAATTTTGTTTGCAATGTATTATAAAATGGACAGATAAATGCTGTTTGTCATCGTTGAAATCAAAAAAATGTCCATATTGTCGCCAAAGTTATTCTTATTTGATTGAAACTACAAAAGATGTAATAAGACATCATAATATTTTTACGATGAGAAGGCATAATTAGTTTTAAGTTTTATACTATAAGGAATTTGTGAAATAAAACATTACAATGGTTTTGACTCAGTATATTTTTAAAACCAAACACGAATTGCTCTTAGCTACTAAAATTATTAAAAAATAACCCATCAATTGCACTTCGAACATCTCTTAACTATTAAAATTAAGTAAAAAATAAATTAATCCTAACTACTAAACGTAACTAATGCATGAAAAGAAACTAAACATCGGCATGAATAGACCCATCAGTTTTTATATGCCTAATTTCAGCTGTGCCATAATTACAGTATATGCAGGCTTGCGGTGGTATTACAAAGAACAGCTGTGTGTAACACATCGCACATTTTAAATCTATGCTATTATATTCGAGGGCACGTTTGTAATGGCAATTAACAAATTCAAATGTCCCGCCATAAAGTCCAATTGAGTGGTTTTCATTGCACTGAAAACACAAGGCATAGGTACCCCCGAATATTGATGTTATTTGTGCATAGGATTGTAATATGCAAAAGCTTTTCCTTTCATACCACAATTGGTTCACTTCCTGAAGTGTCACTGCACTTACTTTCACTTCACCCACGTCTGCAATCTCTGACTGAATCTCCATAGCTAGTCCTTCATCTTCACTTTCCTCATCATCAGAAGTTTCCACTAATGTGTTAAGGTCTATGTTTTGCAAAGCAAACTCACGTCTTTCCAAATCATTGTTATTTTGTTTATATTCCACCACTTCAGTTTTATCGATGGAAACAAACCGTTCTAACCGTTGTGCTGCACCGGGTACGTCAGAATCGTCACCATCACTATCAAATTCAAGAAAATAGTAGTTCTGCATCGTATGGCAAAATTACGGCGAAGTGGAATACAGAGTCAAAAACAAGAAGCTCTAACGTCGAACATCTTACAGTCAAGAACAACTCGCAGTTTGTTTCAAAAATACACTGAGTACAGAAACGAACAAGACATTGAAATATATAGCACGTAATATCTCCAAAAGCATGCAGCAGGGAAACAAGTTTTGTTTTTTTTTTTTGTAAATTGGCTGAGGCAAAATTGCATTTACCTTGATTACATATGCACCACCATGTTTGCAGTTTCTAAAGAAGTCACAAACCAGCGGTATAACATTAAATAAATTAAGGAAAAAGTTTAAGATTTGCTTTTTTTTTTTAAAAGCAGACAGTTATACAATGACCTACTTACAATATAGGTTTGTTTTGAACCTTCATTTCGTCTTTTGGGATTCTGTGCATGTGACCGAGGCCTATTGTCTCAGCAGTTTGTTTTCGGTAAGCGGCAAATTATAATATTCTCATTTTTGCATAACTCACATATTCCTTCCCTGATATCCCTTTTCTTGCTTCATGTATTGTCTTTCATGTGGTGTCTCTTCCATAATCCAAAACCTTTAAATTTGGGTCGTTTAAATTAGTTTTGCTCCCATTCGTTGTTGGTATACATAAAATTATAATAGCCGCTCCTAGATGTAACCTCAACCTTGTATCTACCTGGTGTTTACCCATCAGTTTTGTCTTAAGTAAGTTTGATTCATTCTTACCTAACAGTTATTTGTCATTACTCACAATGATCTCATCAATGATGTCGACTCCTAATAACAAGTTAATATTACCAGGCTGATCGAACATTCTATATCCTAAGGAATTATAACATGGTTTGGATTAATGTATGTCGTTGACAACTGATCAGTAATTGCAGGCAACCCATCTATTTTCTTGGAAGTGGAAATAGAACTCCTAAAATGGTTAAACTGTAACGACATTCAATCTTTTGCACCCAGCAAAAATACTCAATGAGCTCGGGTCCAATAACGCCCTAATTTTCCTGTTGTTTTTATGATCACGAATAAAGTCTTCTTGTCAAGTTTGTAGATGTGGTTTGTGTACTACCGTCTTGATAGTAATTGTTTTTAACATTGTCTTGAGAGGAAGGTTGAGTTATATGATTATTGTACCTTGAACGTTACTAGCACCAGACAGATTGGGATGTGTTTTGTATTGTTAGCATTTCCAGATAAGTCTTAAGTCTCTTGCTTGTCCATGAACAATCTGAAGCCCTATGGTCGAAATGTAGACAAATGTTGCACACATTTAAAGGTTGCACTTCTTTCACCCTATCATTAATATTTCAGAATTTTTTTTCAGAAAAAGTTTGTGAATTTAATGACAGTGGCTATAGGATCTGTAAAGAATGCTTCTCTTTTAAACGAATGTGGATATCTTTAAATTTATTGCATTGTACAATATTATCATGTTGGGTGAAAGCAATAATTTCTAATATCTGACTTTTACTAGAATTCAACAAAGCGAATGTTTTGATGTCTTTGACTATACTTTTCCATCATGCGTCTGATAATAATGCATAAGTTCACACTGATTATAAAAAGTAATAAGATGTCCTGTTGAACTACCGACTAACGTAAAGCTTTAAGCTCCTTTAAACGTTAAAGTGTTAGGTTAGTCGGTTAACTTTCGCAGTGGATTTCCTGCAAATTTTAGACATGTTTACTTTTGGTAATCGGTCAGATAGTTTGAAAAATCAATGTTAATTTATCCAGGATCGGTTCGTGGTATAAAAAAGGGGGGTTGCACTAGGGTAGGTAGGAAAGAAAGCGCCGAAATTTTTTTTAGGTCTTCTACGAGCACTTATTTTTGGTCGAAAATTGTCGAAATTGTTTTTCGTATTAAAGAACGTTTACATAAAGCGAAAGCCCATTTAATTAAAAAACAAAAAAAAAACGAAAAACAATCAAAACATAGCAGATAATTAATTCTCTGTAGTAGTTTTGTTGTTACCATAGTAAGGCCGAGGAAAGGGTCGTGTGCATTCGAGTGGGATAACACAGCAGCTGTGTTCTCTATGCACTATCGTGGTAGTTTTGCAGACAATTCTAGTGACCATATTATTGTGTATTATTGTTTTATTGTTACTATAAAAATATAAACCGACTAATTAATAAGTTAAAAGAATAATATTCGGCAGCTCAAAATCTTGGGGTTGCGCAAACCTGCAAACATTAGGACGAACAGCCGCTGAGCTAATCTCATTAACCTCCCAATAAGCATGCAACTATAGTTGCTATTAATGTAAAAATGTTGTAGTGGATTAGATGAGGGCGAATGAAACGTATGCTAGTTTAAACATAAGCAGTTACAAATGCGAATATAAAGTCATTGCAATAAGGATTCGTAGAGATAAAACCTGTATAACAATAAAACGCCAATTACATTAATAATTACTCTACATTACAGACATTAAACAAGATACTAAACAAGATACAGACATTAAACAAGATATTAAACAGATATTAAACAATAATCAATCTTGTGATTCACATAAAAAGACACATCGCTCTCTCGCTTCAACAGATGTCCTTTCAATGCACGTTCTGTTTTTACAAATTCATCATTGCGCCAAGAAAAACTTGGTAAAGTGTCCAAAAGGTAATACTTGCAAAACTACCTCTCTCACGAAAAATAGGTGAGAGTACATTGTTCTTACCAAAAGGCACTGCGTGTCCTAAGGTGTTGTTGCGCGAAAATATCATTCGTCCTTCTGAGATAAAGTGGGAACCGTCTTCAGGTAAAAAATTTCTCTAGGAGCTTCCAAATCAGTTATAATGAGTGTTGTCCGAAATCCGAAACGTCAGATTGAAACTAGGTTTGTTAACATATACAAGCTTGGCATGGTGAAAAGATATTCCCTGTGAAGGAACACAACTGGCACTTATCGCTGGCAAAAGCAAAAAAAATAATATTAACATGACTGCAATGTGGTGAAGCAACATTTAGATCCCTGCATTTAAAATCATACATTTAAATCTAATCTTCATGAATACACGTGAATACACTCGTAGAATTGCAAATTTAATTAAATACTTTAATGAATCTAGTTAGTACACTCGTATATGTGAGATGTTCTACAGAGCAGGAGCAGGCGACCAAGCATCGGCATATTTTAAATCCAATTCTGCATGGAAGAAACAAAGTAATACTAATATTTGTCCTACATTGTGAATATAATATTAAGTTTGACAATATTTTTAACTTCAATTATTTTAACATTTATCCAATACAACTTTAAAGCTCTAAGTTCCTAATCTATCTTCCAATCTTTAAAAATTTCACAACAAATTGTTACAGTGGACAGACAGGTCGTCCAATTGGGATCCGCTTATTGAATTTGATTTATCTATTAATAAATAAAATAGGTACATTTACCTACGATCACCAAGTGTTCAAAAACACACCGTATTCGATCAATGTAAGATATTCATTATGCAGTGTAAAAAAAAATCGCACAGCTTGGTAAAAAAGAAATTGCACCGTTTCATAAGAAATACATCCAAAACCATGCAAAAAAGTCACACAGCTTTGCTAGTGTGACCTTAACTTAAAAGTAATTAAAGCCTTAGAAAATGTGTTTGTGTTTATAATTATGTGATAAAAAGTAAATCATTAGTAAGCTAGTTGAATTTTAAAGCAGTGATATGAATTCTTAAGCAATAGTTTCAGTTGACTAAAACTAAAACATACAGAGAGGTAACAGATAGAAAACAACCTAATATAACTTTGTGTGAGCAAGGTCGTAGGTAGAGTGTAGTTTGTGTTGTAATGCATTTACGTACCCACGGAATCATGCTTAACCAGCTTCATGCTTAACTTTCTCATTTGTGCATTGTTCCTAACAACACTTGTTTCGTAACATTATATTATCTACAAACGTTCAATAATGACACATTTTGCGCTTCTAAAAGTTGACCTTTTTTGAGAATTATTCTTTAACGCGCGTTGCCATGAACAGCGAGCGATAATATTATACTTAAGGCATGTACTGTTTCCAATCTTGGTTGCGGTTAGTCGTTCCATTATTTCCATTATTCTTGAAAACGGTATGCGAAGAGGGTCACCGAACCAATCAAACATCTCCGATTTTCTCGGTTAATCTGTCAACATTGTGAATCTGTTCTTGAAAATTTGATTGTTTTTGGAGGTTTATTATAGGTACCAAGTACCACATACACAAAAAGTAAACAATTATTTGCTGCAAAGAGAATCTGCTACCCCATTTTCTTTCCCTATTTTATGATTCTATGACAGCTGTTTACCAGTTTTGTTCCGAAAATAACCAGTTTTCAGAAACCATCGTACATCAAATGTCAATCCAATTATTTACCAGACGGTGAACCAGGTTTGGAAGCGGTACATGTCCTAAAATAAAAGTTTCATAACACTGGCGCATGAATCCAAATTTGCAGAGCGCATAGCGAGGCGACGGCATGGATTCATGGCATTATGAAACGCATATCTTAAATTTTTTTGAAAAGAGAGTCATTAATTCGTAGGTAGTCATCAATTTGTCGATCAACCCATCTGCGCACTAGTTTCGGGGTCAACCCCTCATCAGCACAGCTTTGGCTGGTCGACAAATTAATGAACCACTATTCGGCTAATTGAAAGCAGGAAACGTAAAGAGTACCGGTGAGATGTTTGTACAAAGCAGGCGACATCCATCAGCGTGTTTTAGATCAAACACTGCATGGCAGATTCCTCTCGGTTCGAGTAGCAGCTCATATTATTCTGTACCTTTTACATTTTTTTTTTATTGTAATGAGGTAGACAAAAGTGATTAAAACTAAACATAAGTTATTATTTCAAACGTCTAGTAATTTTGGTTCCTGTAATTATATTTCTTACACTTTTTACTGTCATCACGTTACTGTACGATCATTTTTTTTGCCATTAGTGTCACTTCTTAGTTTTGTTAATATTAACGTACCTTAACTGTTTGCTTATGTTTCTTTATTGAATTTATGCCTCACACATTTGAATTACTCACTTTCACTTTAGTATCTATCGGATTTTGCTGCATTTGCTCTTGCCATTTATTTACTGAAGGAATTCTTTCGGTTTTGTCTTCCTACTGAGGTCTAGTTTCCGTTGGCCTGGCTGATTTTTATAAAACTTAGTCTTATGTACTACAGAGTGCCTTTTTCTTACTTACTTTGTTAGCTTTGTTTACATGCAACACAAGTTGTGGCACCGCCATTCCGAGTATATTTCTGAGGGCTTGAATGGTGATTATATCATTTTTCCAGGGTTTCTGATTAGTTTTTTTTTTATAACTGGAAGAGAATTAACTGTCTTTGTCTTTGTTAATTTCATTATTTTTATTTTGATTAAATAACAAACCGATCTAATATATATTCGCAGCTTTCGTTTTGGCCGACATGACAGTCCTTGATCCTTGAGTAATGCCTTTGTCCTGGTGTTGGACAAGGATGCATATTTCTTAAAGTGATCTCATTTTGGCGTAAATGCGCGGCACCTCTAATTGGTTTGTTAGTTTAAATCAATAATTAGTTAATTCCTTTTGCTCTTTCTTGACCTGTTTTATATCTTATTTATCGACTAGGTTCAGTCCTGATTTATTTGCTATTTTTGTTAATTTTAACTTCAGTAATTACCTATTTATCTTTAATTCCTTGATCAACTTATTTGCTACATGCGTGACGTCATTGTTAATTCACCGTTCTGATTGAATATGTGACATGTGACACCTTCCTCCCGTCCTTACCATTGACCGGTAATGGTACTAAAATCGATAATTTCGTTTGGGAATTTGGGTTTTTCTTTTTCACCTGAGACAGCCGCGGATCCGAGTTCTACCTTCACCACCCTTCATCCGTCCATTAATTAACTGTTCTCTAGTTTTCTTATTGCTTCTTGTACGGGGTGTTCATTAGAAAACTTCATCTAGCAGGCTATGAAATTTTGACAGAAAAGGTTGACATAATCACAGTAAATGGACTTTTATTTCTCCATCCTTTTCTTTTGACATTTCACAGCCAACTAGATGAAGTTTTATAATGAACACCCCGTACCTTACCTTCAAGGGAACAGTTTATCTGCGTCGGCAGGATTTCAACGGCCAGTGATTAACTCCCACTGGTAAGTTTCACGTTTGCCCTTTGACGCCGCCATTTGCTAAATGGTTTTGGCACGTGTTTTAGCTCAAGTTTTGAAGTCCTTTGGCTATTTCGGTACTGGCTTTACTACCTTCTTTGTTCCTGAGCTGCGATATCCAGGATTTTTTCCTATAGAAAAACCCTCAGCGAGGTAATTATACCTTTATTCTTTTTTAGTTTTTATAATAAATCTGCTTTCTTTCTTTTTTATTAAATATAGTTTGAGGTTTGCCAGTCAAAATTGCTAGATCATATTTAATTTGATTTGTTATTATTGAAGTGTAACTTTACTTGTAATTTTTTTTATTCATTGATTTATTTCATTTTTCTAAATGTATTAATATCTTTCAGTAACTATTACACATTACTAGGAAAGCAAATAACCTGTTTTAATTGTTATAAATTTGATCAGATTTTTTTCCTAGGATTTTTTCCTTTCAAGTTTTTCTTCAAGTCATCCATTGCTAACGGCCACTGCAGGCTACACACAGTTACTGCTTTCAGCTGTGACCTCTAGGAACACTCAATTACGACTGTATGTAGACTGTAGTCTTAAGCACTAACACCACTATAATAGAGCAACTAGTAAACTACCAGGTTGAATTTTTTTTGTCCTATCTTGTGTATCTGTTAGTTTATATTTTGGCTTGGTGTTGAGTTCCAGATTACACCTTTGGAGGTTTCCGACTTTACTATCAAAGCCAGTGGAGCTAACCTACCCCACTCTGCGAATTATCTGAACTGGGGCACACTTCATTTGGCAGGCCACTAAACAACTCACACCCGTTTACTAAACTTGTTTTGCTTTCACTCTTCGTTTATTTTTTTATAGAGCTTTTTCCTATATTCAGGATTTCATCCTGAAGAAAGGGTGTGGCATTACCTTTGATAATTTGACTTTGACATTTTTATCATATCTTCTCAACATGTGCTGAAAAGAAATGGGTATAAAAAAATTGAAGATTTCAAAGGTGACTTGATGGCAATAAAAAATGAATGAGATATGAGTTGAAACTCATGTTGATTTTGATTGAATATTACTTAACATTTCCATAAACCGGCACTATGTAACATCTAATTTTACCTATACCATCGAAACAGAGCTAAAATAACTAGAACCTCTCCGTTTTTAAGGTGTGTCTGTCAGTGTCTTAATATCGAGCTGAACGAATCGAATTACATAAAGGATTAGATAGCTCGCTGTCAATAGCAACTACCACCGTCAAACAAATATTAATAGTATATTATGTACTAAGGTTGTGAAGTACCTACATTATTATGACCCGAACGTCAAGTTTAAGCGCGTATAGCTCTGAGGGATCTAAGACGTGAGGGTCATAAGTAGTTCACAACCGCGGTGTATATACGATTCTTTCCACTACTAGATTCAATAAATCTACAACAGAAAATTGCTTAAATTAGTAAGATAGCGCTCCGCACATTTTATTCCTAAGAACAGGCGCGTCTTCAATCCATATGGAGGCTTCGTTACCGTGGCAACCGATAAACACAATCGCCGTATGACGATATCGCGGCGCCTAATGCGTCTGACAACTGACAGCTTTATCTCCCTAGGGAGATAATCGACCAGAATGTTGTCATTATAGACAGCTTATGTTCAATTGTTTTATAAGCAAAACGAGAAAACCTACTTCACGGTCATTATGCTGGCCTTTAACGGTCCGTATTAAAGCTAGTAGTGGAAAAATGTATTATTTGGTAGCATTTGCAGATAAAATGTACATATTATGAGAAGAATTTACTTTTTTGCTCTCGAGTGAAACTTTCCTTCCGAATAAATAAAGCTGTACTTCTTGCTATTACTACATAAACAACTATTATAGATTTCAATGTATTACTACCTAAACATTTGTTCAAACAAATAATAGTATATTATAAACCAAGGTTGTGAAGTACATTATTATGACCCGAAGGTCAAGTTTAAATCCCGAAGCGCGTAGCGCTGAGGGATCTAAGACCTCGGTTGTATATACGATTTTCCCACTACTAGACTCGATAAATCTGCAACACAAAATTGCTGACACAAAAAACAGAGCTAATGCGCCTGACAACTGACAGCTTTATTTACCAGGGAAATAATCGGCAATAACGTTGTCATTATAGACCGCTTATGTTCAATTGTTTTATAAGCAAAACGAGAAAACCCATTTTACAGTCATTCTGCTGGCCTTTAACGGTCCGTATTAAAGCTAGTAGTGGAAAAAACATTAAATGATGCACAAACACATGATGTCTGTTGATGGTAAAAGTAGGAAAGACCCATTTGTTTTATAGCTCTCTTGGACGAACTTCCTGGAAGAACTAAAAAGCCCCTTTTTCCTTTTGTAACTGACTATATTATAACTCACATACGTCTTCATGTGATACGTGACACTTTAAGAATTAACTTTGAGATTTTCCATAAGAGGTTTTTACAACCCTTCCTATCAGCCGCTGAGTGACATGTCTTTTTCTGCTGTATCCTGTTTGTTCGAGCTCCATCTTAACGATTCGTTTATTTCTTTTCACAATAAATGTGATTTGTGTGTCTGTTTTTCGGCTAACAATGCAATGCTTGATATAACCAGTTTAGACGCCCCTCGAGAATTTCTTTATTTAATACATTAAGATCCACCAGCAATCCCTAGCACTTCATACTTTCCTAGAGGACCAGTAAGTGTAGTAAATAGGAATCGCAGCGCATCTTTAAAAATTCATTGTCTTTGGCATACAGCCATTCTTGAGTTTTAATTGTGCTCATGGGTCCGCTATGGCCTAAGGGAATCGATTAACATCATCAGAGTTTTACAGTACTTGTTTGCAGATCCACATTTTTTGACATTTTCAAAACCATATTCTATAACATGCGGTTCATTCACTTTTTTTAAAATGTTATGGGTTTCTTTAGAGCGAGTGTCAAAAGAAAATAATAGTTCAAAAACATTATTTTATTTCAATATAAATTTAAAAAAAATTAGGTGTCCAAGTTGGTAAAACAGTCCAATTAGTATTGAGGGTTTTCTTCACAATTTCCATAGTAGGTGTTCACCACCTTGAACTTTATTCCTTTTCATCTCACCCTTCCTTATTTTCCTAAAATCCTGTCTAAGCCCTAAAAGGGGCCGACTGGAGTTTCAGGTTACTACTCTGGACCGTAAATATATACCGCTATGGCCTGACACAACAAATTTATGCTACTGAGCCACACATTTTTTCTTTAGTGCCAAAATGCAAAGTAAATAGTTAAGCAAATCTTTTCGACAAAGCAATAAAGTTCTAAAAAAACATTTTTTTTCAGAACTTCTAATAAAAATGTGTTAAAAAGCGCTGTCTACTTTGGATAGATACGTAGAAGGGCAGGTATAAGATTTGTGGAACAACGTCTAAGGACATGCAATGCTGTTTGGAAAACGAACTTTACTGTCGCTTGTGCAGATGTCATGCAGATATTATCCGATAGCCACAGGTACTAGAGTACCTATCATTTTCCTGGCGCAATGTTGAGTTCATAGGAACGGAAAAAGATTGAAGACTTAATCCTAGAAATTAGTAGAGGGAGAGTTACGAGTTTCTGTGAGGCAGAAGAGTAATTGTTAGGAGATTGTGTGTTCTAAAAACTGCGTTATATTATTCCGATATGCACACAATATCGTATTAAAGAGTCAACTTTCCAAATACTATGTTTATTTTCCGCTATTCATCCGCTACAACTCGTTCACATTAATATCAACTTTATAGTTGCATAGGTACTTATTCAGGGGTTAATGAGATTAGTATCGACGGTATAAAGTGAGTTACTTGGACCTTAATAGTGAACCGCCTTGAGTGTTTTATCCCCAAATTTGTCTTTTAAAAACCTAGCACAGGTACAGTAAGTAACACCATAAGTAAAAATCCCACCTCCCCACTAGTCTTCACGGTCATACCAACACGAACGTTTTCATATCAAAGAAAGTCCGATGGAAATAGCCAGACTTGGTTAAATTTGCATACCCATAACCCTTTAAAATAACAGGAAATGGCTTGTTAAAATTGTCTTAATGTTTTCTGTTACGGCAAAATGCGCCTCTCCTTACGGCAAAATGCCTCTCTCCAATCTCAACAAAATAAGATGTTGGCTTAGAAACATTGACTTATAACTCTGTTCAGCGAGGGTTAAATATTATGTCATAAATACGTCTGTATCTGATAAAATGTCAGTTGAACAAAATGTCAAGTTATGTTTGTGGACACGTGCAGGTATCAGCTTAGCCTTTTGTGCAATTATTCCAAAATTTTCCCATTTCGGTTATTTTTTCAGAAGGAATATCCGCAGCAGCTTTACCATAGACACTTGCTATGATTCACCCGGCCGCCCGGCCATGGATGTAGATCATAAGATAAGGACAAAATCGGCCCAAGATATTTTGAGTATTTTTGTGTACTTACTTACTATACCTAGTAGTGCTCACAACTTGCGTTGTAAAACTAATAAGCAGAAACACTTGTCGTCGGGTCGCCAAACATATTTTTCCTTTGTTCGTTCGAATGCACCCTTTTCTGCGGAATAGTTCAACACGTGTCCACATGAATTCATTCCTTTGATAAAAAAAAAACTGCTAGGCATTTATTGTATATTCAATTTTTGAAATTTTTCTTAGAATTTAATTAATGATATATTTGATAATAAGACATGCAACATAAATAACTTAAATTAAGTACATAATCTAACTAAGTGTGGGCAATTTTTTTAAGACACTTAACCGCGGTTTTGCTTTTATCTGTGTGCATGCTTGCATCGTTCTTCCATATTTTTTCTTTAGTTGATTCAGTCGAACACCTCGCTAATTTTGTTTAAAGTTTTATTCATTTCCACAGAAGCGGATCTAGCCTTTAGGTGATACCAAGGGAAGATATTTGTGTGGACCAGTAGGTGCTTGTTCAGGAACAGGGGCTTCTTTTCCACAATTGATAGTTCCTTCGGGACGTATGTTGATCGAATTTCTTCCGCCGCTTCGTCGATTCTAAATTCTAACTCCTTGTTTCTCCACTATCTTGGAAATTTTCTCCGGTTTTTCTTCACACAGTGGCTTCTTCTACATGATTCCTTAAAAGCGGTTCTTTCGTTTCTGTCTTTAGTTCTTCAAAAGCTAGACTCGGATTTCTAAATTTTGACGACATTTTGAAATTAAGCGTCAAACTGACTTTAGCTGGTGGTTTTATTATTAATAAAAACTAAAAATACGCCTGTTTTTTTACGATCTTTTTTTAATGAAATGAGGTGAGTAATGTGACGTCATATTGAACTCTCGCTGAACAGAGTATATGTTTTTAAATGATACAATAACTAAACTTAGTTTTTTTTCATTTTTGATATCTTTATACTGCAATTATCATTGCTGTGATTACAATAGTATCATAGTATTTACGTTGCATAGTATGTCAAAATAGTCATTTTCCTAATAAGCAAAGTGATCCTTTCGCACATACACTGTGCACAAAATTAGGATCAGCAATGTTCAGGGCACAGTATAAGGAATAATACATTATATCAGTAACGTCAGTCGGTCGAAAAATTGAAACTCTCCTCCCCTTGCCCCGTCCGCCGTAGGCCGGAGCACCACCAAACCGGTTTTGGCCGGTTTTAGCAATGCTTTGGCAGTGCATCGCAAGTGTTTGTCTCCTTGTAAATATT